>OY292367.1:7502500-8752500 GCA_958496195.1 Timandra comae
TATATGCTTTTTTACAGCAGCTTTCAACCCAATTACCCAGTATTTGCTTCGGATATACGCCATCGTCACTTGAATGCCACCATGGAGAATTTTGTTGTGTGCTTCGTTTACTATAAGTTTTGTTATATGTTGACCTCGTGGAATAATTATTGGGTGTTTGAAAGAATCTGTTACATTTGCATTTTCTAATCTTCCTCCCACTTTTAACACACCATTCTTGTCCAAGAATGGCGAAAGTGTAATAAGAGGACTTCCCTTTTTAATACCCCTTTCTTTCTGAATATCTTCTATTTCCTTGCCATATATAAGTTTCTGATAGTATTTAACACATAGCTCTAACACTTCTTCCATTTCGTCAATCGATAAATAACTATTTCTATTCTTGCTTCTCTTTTTAAATCTCCTACAATAACTCAGTACTCTTTTCATTCTAGATAATGTAGAAAATCTTTCCCATACAGGTGTCTTTTCTGTGATGGTTCCGACATGAAACGTTCGTTTTATTTCCAGTTCCGTAGATGGAATATCATATTTTTGATGCTCTATTACTTTGTTTTTCAGCCATCTGGGTCCAGTCCACCACATTTCTAGACCTTGCATTTCTTTGGATCTAACGCCTCTAGTAGCAATATCTGCTGGATTATCAGTCGACTGTACGTATCTCCATTGAGTGTTATCTAGTAATCGCAATATTTCTGCCACCCTATTACCAACGAATGTTTGCCATCTACTGGGTTGAGACTGCAGCCATGATAATACTACCATAGAATCTGTGTATGCGAAAATATTGTTTTTGGGTACGTCTAGTAATGTTTGAATATCGTTGATTAGTTCAGCCAGTAAGTTAGCACCACAAAGTTCCAACCGAGGTACTGTTAATTGCTTCAATGGCGCTACCTTTGTTCGGGATGCTACTATCGTCACGTTAACATTATCATCTTCGTCAACTACTCTTAAGTAAGTTACTGCTGCATAAGATGTAATAGAAGCATCGGAGAACCCATGAATTTGAACTTCCTTGCATCGTGGCGTAGTGTGTAACCAGCGTGGCACTTCGACGGTCTCTAAGTTTATTAACTCGTCTCTAAACCTAATCCACTCTTCCGCTAAGTTCATGGATACCTCTTCATCCCAGGTAAGATTGCACAGCCATAATCTTTGTATCATACATTTAGCTCTAATAACTACTGGCGCCAACCATCCAAATGGGTCAAACAAACGTGCGACATCTGACAAGATGGTTCTTTTTGTCACTGGTCGTCTAAGCTCTGGTAAGCTTACTGTTATCTTAAATGTATCTTCCCTTCTATTCCATGTCAATCCTAGAATTTTTATGATATTGTCTAGTTTGATATTAATTTTATCATTTATTTTATCGTCTTCTATGTCCTTTAAGTCTCTTAAAACTTCTTCTGAGTTGCTCGACCATTTTTGCATCTCAAAACCTCCTTTTCTTAATATTGTTTTTATATCTTGACATAACCTTTTTGTTTTTGTTTCATCATCATGGCCTATCATCAAATCATCCATATAGAAACATTGTTTTATTGCAGCAGCTGCTTCGGGATGTTCTTTGGCTTCATCGTGTGATAACTGAAGAAGTGTTCTTACAGCGAGGTATGGCGCTGCCGCCGTTCCAAAAGTAACTGTCAAAAGTTTATAGCTTTCTATATCTTCATCAGGGTTATTTCGCCATACAAGTCGTTGCAAGTCTGTGTGGTTTTCATTCATTTTTATCATTCGATACATTTTGATAATGTCTGCAACAACACATATTTTTGGTTTTCGCCAACGCGTTATAAGGCTACGTAAGTCAGGTTGAATTACGGGGCCAACCATCATGGTATTGTTCAGAGAATGACCACCAGTTCCCTTTGCAGAAGCATCGAAGACTACGCGAACCTTTGTCGTGTCCTTGTCCTCTCTGACAACCGCGTGATGAGGTAAGTATACTGATTTATTATCTTCTAAATGTGTTATTTTCTTCATATGTCCCATTTCTATATATTCGTTTATTACTTTTGTATATTCCTCCTTAAGTTTATAGTTTTTCTCAAATTTCCTTTCTAATTGCATTAATCTATTTATCGCTTGATCTTTCGTTTCACCTACTTCTAGTATAGTATGATTAATAGACTGTTTTAAAGGTAGTTGTACTATGTATCTCCCGTCTATCTCCCTCTTTGTTGTTTCTTTGTATATAGTTTCACATGCTTCTTCTTCCTTTGTTAAGTTTTTTCTTTTAGTATAGGTTTCTGTTTCTATCTCCCAAAACTTTCTTAAAACATCGTTGTCTTCATTTGTTAAGCTCGTAACATGTAGTGTAATAATATTAACATGACATTTGTCGGTTTCATCTCTCTTTTTTCCAGATAGTATCCAGCCTAAAGCTGTATTTTGAGCTACTATTCCATCAGGCATTTTTATCAGTCCCTCTTGTATGATATTACAAAATATTTCAGCGCCGAGTAGTATGTCTATTTTACCTGGTGTGGCATATGCAGGGTCTGCCAATGTTAATGTTTGCAGTTGAGGCCAATCTGACGTGATGTGTGTTGAGGGTAACCTTGTCGAGATGGTTTTTAACACATAAGCCTTAACTCCAAGCTCCTTGGACAAGCCTGATCGTGACGTCACTGACATTTTAACTAAATGTTTTATTGGGACACTCGTACCTTCTCCTACGCCACAGACTGTTCCATTGATATTGGTTTTAACTAAACCCAATAGATCTACCGCTCTAGCTGATACAAATGAAGCCTCTGATCCTTGATCTATCAAAGCACGTAGTAAAAGTGTATTTCCATTTCTTGTTCTGACCATCACTTGTGCTGTTGCTAATAGGACTTGATAACTGGGTAGCTTCTCCGAAACATGTGCACTGGTTACTTTATGGTCTAGTTCAACTTCTGTTTCCTGTTGTATGTTATTCTCTTCTTGTTGATTGTCATTCGCCTTATGGAGAAGAGAATGGTGTCTTCTTCCGCAGACTCTACAAGCCGTTCTATGTTTACATCTGTATACTCCATGGTTCGGTATAAGGCAATTGAAGCATAGATTGTTGTTCTTTACAAACTCTTTTCTTTGTTCTACAGTTTGACTAACAAATTCCTTACAGTTATGGATATAATGCCCTTGAGCCTTGCAGTAACTACATGAGGATCTCGCCTGATTGTTAGAAATAGCAGCATGGCAAGATTGAAATATATCGTCGGTTTCTTCACACATAGCATGGTAACTCTTGTGATTTTGTGATTTATCTCTCTGACTAGAAGTTGCGATGGGCGATATAAGTTCAAGCGTCCGAAATTTGTTTGCCAAGAATTTTTTCAACTCATCCCATGTAGGTATTTCTTCAGAACTATTCTTTTGTGCATATTCTTCCCACTCTCTTAATGACTCCGTATCCAACTTCTGCCCGACTAGAAATATTATAAATGGGTCCCAAGTCTCAGTGTTAATCTTCATATTCCGTAAGCTGGTAATACATTCGGACGTAGTATCAAGTACCGCCTTGATTTGAGTTGCTGACTGACTTGTCACCTTTCTTTGACCAAATAGTTTCTTCAAGAGCGAGTTAACAATCATTCGTCTGTTGCCAAATCTTTCTTTTAATAACTCCCAAGCTTGAGTATAATTACTTCCAGTTATTTGAATATTTCTTAATAACATTTCTGCTTCACCAGAAACAGTTGTTTTTAAATAGTGTAGTTTTTGAACATCGCTGACTGCAGTGTTATGTACGAGAGCCGTAAACAAATCTTGGTAAGATGGCCAATCTTCATAATTTCCCGAAAACGTAGGAAGTTGAATGCGCGGTAATTTCGCAAAAGGTGAGGGCTGACTGTCTTGTGACATATTCGTGATGTCCATCTTCTGGTGAGCTTCCCTTTGCAAAATAAGGTCAGTCAAATCTCCTTGCAAACAGAGATACAAATCCTCGTACTTGTAAAATTCCTCATTCAGAAAATACGGTAATATACCCCGTTGTTCACGTGGCGTGCACTTTACAAGACTGTTGTGAGCTTGTTTAAAAGTTTCCCAATACTCGTCAATTGATTTCAACCTCGTTTTCAAATAGCCTTCTGTCAACCTTTGCTTAGGACACTTTTTTAAATTAGTTTGAGCCTTTTGCATCATGTTGGCTACATCTTCTAATGTAACTATATGTGCAGATTGTTCGGCAGTAGGCGGCGACATATTGTAAACAATTAACCGTAGCACGTAGGATAGGTAGTATTATGTACGTAAAAGTTTATCGAATTTAAATAAATTGTCCCAATGAAAACAAAACGGTTTTAGTTCATAAACACTGCAATCACATAAGTTTTGTACGTAAAACACTGATTTTATTTTAAATAAAGTATTTTAGGATTTTAAATTCACTCAATGTACCAAAAGTTCACAATACAAATGTTAATAATCGTGCGAATATTAACTTCATCACATTTCTGTTGATTCCAACGAACTTGCTGCTTTGATGTAAACAATATTCCTTATCTAAGGAATGCGGTGCGGCTTTTGTCTCCGAGCGCCCGGCCGAGTCCGCTGGCGATCCTACTAATTGATCCGGCTCGTATTGACCATTATGTTTATTGCAATAAGGTTCACTTCAGATTAGTAGAAAAGTTGTATTAAAACACGAACGCTCTGCACAACGATTTATTGGAGACTAACTAACATTACTATAACAAATAGACACTGTGTGAGTTACGCACACATTTAAAAAACATTAGACACCTTTCATACTACAACAACTAACCTGATCTAATAAATGATCGGGCGGCATGCCGAGTACTTCGACAATTTTGTTCATTTGGTCGACTTCGTTGGCGCCGCTAAACAGGGGTTCACCGGTGTGCATCTCGACGAGTATACATCCCAGTGACCACATGTCTATCGCCAGGTCGTATGGAACACCTAGTAGCACCTCCGGTGACCGGTAAAACCTTGACTGTATGTACTGGTATATCTGTGAAACATCAATAATAACATTAGTTCTTGGCTCCAGGTGAAGAACTGTTTTAGGATGATATGATTTTTTTCAGACTCTTTGCTCGAAGTGACGAATTATTTCAGGTTGCTATGGAATGGAAATGAATGCTGTAAGGTATTCTCGGAATAGCATGACTCTATCCTGAGAGAACGCACTATCATCTTCAAATAGCAACTGTCGAATATTTTCATTATTAGTATTTAGGACTAGGGTATCAGAAACTACGCACACTCACATGGAACCACACACACATCCAGACTTGTATTGATATTTTTATATTATCCCAAATATTTATACCTAACATGGAATGGGTATCAAAAGCAACCTTTTGGACATAATGTCATGAACCTTTATATCACACAGGCCTTTTTATTTACAGATTTCAATTACAAATATTCAGTACTTTGTTAAAGAAATTGCCCATACATCACCAGTTCAACACAACCAGCCCACACATTTAGTGAATCAGTTCCAAGTCCATTAATGCGGACTAAATGCGGATTCCACTAACCAATGCTCAGTGGGTCATCGCAGCGGTTCATTATACAATAAACAGAGCAAAGATTAATCATATAACACACAAGACGAGGCTTACATTAACTGGCAACATTTCATCAATCAACTCTTGTCTCTCATTGTTATATTTTTGTTTCAGACCATTTACAGTGTATTTGATAACGTTTGTAGTGAAGCAGTATCTTTGTGGAGAAAGAATCGAACCCGCGATTATTATCTTTGAGTTAATAATCTCGGGTTAGATTCTTTTATGACAAAAGTAACGCGAATAATAATAACAAGTCCTTGAATCCAAGGTAGATAAAAATACATATGGTCTTTCATTAATTTTTGATTTGATGATTATTATTAAAACAAAGACAGTTATTAATAAATTCAAAAGAATCAACCAACATTGACGGTTTGCTATAATCAGTATTACTCATATCACATTTAAACCATAACGATTTCCGATAATTCGGGGATGGCCGAACTGTGGATAAACATAGCATTGTATTTGGTGTAGACAGAGTAGTTTATGTTGGGGAAATCCCTAGGAACTTTTGTGGTTAATTTTATTTGTTAATTGTAACTATTTTTTTACTACTTACTTCACTTTAATCGCGGGTTAATTTCCGATTAAAAGTCCCTACCTACTAAAAATATATTAATGAATGAGTAACATAAACAAAACCAATAAATCATAATGAATAATAAACATCTCTCAATATACAATATCTTATCACGTTACATGAAACAAATTATTGATAATTAATATAATGTTAGGTATGTAAAACTTGAAGAACATCACCAATACTTGAACTTTGTACATCTAAATTACGTACAATACAAGTTATAATTACATGTTATATTTGAGACGCAAATTATCATTAATTATAACTATCAATAACGTTTTGATAACCTTTTTGTATCTAGCACAATCGTGTCACGTATTGTAATTATCTTGTTCGATTTTACTGAATTTCTCACGCACCATATCTACTTATAAATTCTGTTTCTTCGACTGATTATTTTACTTTCTTTTGAAAACTGACGCTACGAAGCTGCTACGGAGCTACGAATTAATGACATTTATCTTAAGAAAGTCATACAGAAGGAGAGTTTTTTTAAACAGTTGTCCACATATAGATGGATCCGTAGTTAGGAGAAAGTATGGTACTTATAAAAATAAAATGCTCAGACGGAACAACATCCTGAACAGTTAAACAAAGATCGTTGGTTGTATTTTCGTGCTCTATATACATACATATTATGTAACTGTTTATCTTAGTCTGGCTATGTATGAATGAATGTACTCGCAATTTTTGATATGATAACGATACAGATAAATAGGCAGTTGTTTTAAACCATTTTGTATTTGTAATCAAACTGACCTCCACTGCTGTATAGTGCGTAAAACAGCAGATCTCAAAACAAGCATTGATCTTTCACCTTAATGTTTCAATCAGGAAATCATAACATCTCTTTCAACCAAGGAGGAAGTATAACCTTTTCGCAGACATCTTAATATACATAGATAATATTTAATCTGAGCAGTCAATACATACCCTTTGACCTAGTTGACACGAACTACCGAAGTCCACGATTTTAATGGCTGACCTTTTCGGGTTGCATAGTAAAATATTCTCGGGTTTAAGATCACAGTGAATTATATTTAGTTCTGGAACAGAAAAGATTTATGTTTATTAACAATTTATTATGCACAATGTATAATACTTATAAGCTAAAGGGTTTGATATGCGCTAATCTCAGGAACTACTGGTTCTAATTAAAATATCATTGAGTATTAGACATGTCATTCGTTGAAGGAGACTTATGGCTATAAGATCACGCTAAGAGCGGAGCATTAGTAATTAATGGGAATAAACCGCTTGATCCAGCTATTTTCCAAAAATAAGAATAAATTCCTAGAAAACCCTTAATAACCACCAAATAAAAGGTACATTGACATCCAAAACATATTTGCAAACCCCCGTATATGACATCCAAATTTGTTTTGTGGTCAAATGATCGACATCCGGTCGATTATTATCGTTTTGTGTTGGAGATCGGACCTTCCCCAAGTACTCACACCCACGTCCCGAAATAAGGATGGGTTCGAGTGCCGGCGAATGAATCACTCCATTGCGATCGGGGGCGATCGACCGAATGTCATTGTATGACTCTCAAACGCCAATCTTCCCGATGTAACACTCGATTGTTTAACATTCACAACGGTTCGAGGAAGGTTCGCATTTCAAGTGATGCAATACTACTTTTTTACGATATTCTTTTATCAATGGCCTGATATTTTTAATCTGAGATATCTTTTGACACATTTTAAAAGAACGAACGTCTAGAAGAGTTGAATGCTGTGCTCTAATTTCAATAGGTATTTTATCGGGAATAAAATATTTGACTGGCGTTTTCATGCTCTAAAATGGTGATCTTTTCCTGTAATTCTTATTATCTGACTTAAAAAAAGGAAGAGGTTTTCAATTCAATTGCTTTCTAATGTTTGTGACCTCAAACTACTTCTTTTATGACCCTTTTCGATTTACTTTGCGGTTGGTCCCATCATCGTCATCAGCCTACTTAAGTCTGTTGCTGGACCTAAGCTTCACCCAATTATGGTCCATATTTTTTTTTATTATAGAAAACGTTTCTTTGGTTCAAAATATTTTCTAGTTACGTAAACTATATGTACTTACCAGGTTGACTAAGGAACAGTAACGCGGTACATAGCTGCTGCGCAAACTTGCGCGTTAGGTTCAGCGAGACCCCACGAAAGTTGGTGTTACGAAGCAAGTCATACAGATTGTACGACAACAATTCGAACACTAGGCACAGGTGGTTCCGCCACATAAAGTGACGTTTCAGTTTCACTGCAATCATAAAATGTTCACGTTAAACAACACGTTCGGTTATATTTAATGTGTGTTTTAACTTAACTTTCTCCTTTAACATATTACTGAAGTTGGTATTCAAGGTAGAATAATTAGCAATTGACATTTTCAACCAAAAAAAGGCATATAAGTAGAATAATTATTGGATTTCTGCGACTTTCCTCCTCTTGACCTCCATTTCCGCCAACCCCTTTCGGATTTTCTCATAAAAATCCTGTCTTAGTGGATACTTCATGTCTATTTACCAAACTTCGAGTATCCGGGTTTATGACACAGATTACACAACAGTTACTGCGCAGGTATATAGCGCCTAAGATTTGGAGATTTACAGACATAAATATTTATTTGAAGGGGATCAAAATACAAAGGATTTTCTTTCTTACCTATGTAATACTTATTTTCTGCATCTGCTCTGTTCATCATTTCTAGTAACTTGACTTCTATTTGTGCCTGATTTAGGAAGGGTTTCTTATTCTTAATTATTTTTATCGCTACTTGACACTGTTCCTCGTGGTCATACGCTTTCACAACCTAAAATTGAGATACAATAATATTAATTACAGATAGAAGGCAAAATAAATGAAGAAGAACTAGGTAATCAGTGTTTAATTAAATTAGTCTCGGGCTAATCACGCTTAAGATCACGTTTCTTGCAGTGAAACGAAAGCACATTATAGAAGCATTTTTATTGTACAAAACATCAACACTGTTGATATTTATCACAGATAAAAGTTGTGATATTTCGCCAATTTACGAGTATTTCAATGGTTTTTTTTCCTAAGTATAATAGTGTAAATAGTTTACCTGTCCAAAAGATCCCTTCCCAATCGGTGAGGAGATCTCATACCGGTCAAGGAACTTCTCGCCCTGTTTGATGATGTAATCGTGATTATCATCATCGTACCCGTCGTTGTATAACTTCCTCTCCTTCTTATGTGAACCGTCTTCGCCCAGGTACTGTTGCGCTCTCCGTTTTTTCTTTGCATAATATACCTGTAAAGAAACCAGGGATGAATTTAATTATGATTTTAATTGTTTATGAATAAAGATATTACCATTTATTAGGCTGCTCAACCACGTCCGATAATAATCGGCTGTAGGGATTTCCCTATCCATTTGGATAGTGCAAGTAACGCACACATCACACGTCCTATAAGAATTCGGTCATAAGAATCGGAGAAAAAACTGGCCTTATAGGTGTCTTAGAAATAAAAAAACTCTCACAAATAAAGATATATTTTTATGTAATCATTTTCTTTTTATATTATTTTTACCAAATTATATGAATATATGTCAAATAAAAATGTTTTGCATGCGTTATAAAGAAATAAAGAGTAGTCGGTGAATGGCGGGAATTCGGCTGACGGACGTTGACCTAAATATGCGGTTGACATTGATCGACGACGGGCCACGATATGTTTATACGAAATACTTAATACAAGGCGCACACTGTACACAGAAAATCTAAGCGCACGGATTCGATTATGGATCGAGTTCATTGCTACCTAGACTTTTTTATTGCAAGTCGCGCCTTGCTTACTGTTTGTGTGACTCATTGTTGTTGCTGCGGAGTGTGGTGGGTGTGAATATCCCTTAGTCATTGACCTGGTGGACATTTTGGAAAATTACTTTATCATTCATCAATTAAAGATGTTCCATACTTCATAGATTATTATTTTACAACCACAAATCCATATGCCAGGCATTCTGAAACCACAATTACGTAACTGAGGTATCACGGCAATAATATTGGTGACTGCATACCATTCCCATAGTGGCGGTGCGGAAGCGTCGTGTATCGACGCGACCGAACGATAACCCAAATTTCTGACAGCGACCTACATATTACCCACTGTGTATGTTTTACGGGCAAACGGATGCGCACCCGACTACCGGCGAGGCTTCGGTCGACCACCTATCTGATTCGAATACTGTTTGTTTGTTGATATTTATTATGTCGTTCAATTCGGCACTTTGTCGGATTCCTTTTGGAGGGGTGTCAGTTTAGATCAATCAAGCATTATAAGTATGTTAAGGCGGTGTTGAAGCGAGGGTATAGTTTGTGTGGTAAGTGGTGAGTCAGGCCAGTGACCGCGGCACGTGGTCGCGAGATGAGCGCGTCGGGCAGGGGAGAGACGGCGCGCGGCGGCTGTCATTGATTTTCCCCGTTTCCCCCCAACCCCGAGGCTGACTCCCGCCCCACCGCGTCTCACCCACTTCCAGCGCCCGATAACGAGGTTAACGGGCGACGTGAGTCTCTCCTAAACTTTAATTATACCCGTACACCCGTCGTGCATGTTTAACCCGGCCTCTATTCAGCGTTTTGTTTGCAGCGCACCTGATAGCGAGACGTGATCTACTGTTCGGTCGACGGTTAACTATCTTATGAAACCGGAGATGGAAACGCGAAGAGCACAACTTGTACAACCTGTGGGTTGGCAACTTGCTCACACTTTACCACTGAGCCCCTTCATTCAAATGAGCTAATATGGTTTATGTAGTCACTCAGCTTCGACTTAACTCGAGTTCGACTCCACGGATTTATTACAAACAATACTGCTTTTGTACATTTCAACTCAGATAAAACTCACTTATAAGTTTAACAACTTGGGAGATAAATCATTTTGGTGTCACGACACAGATAGTAGAGTCAATGTTTACTAATAACATTATTCATTTTATGAATGAACGAACTCAATTAAATAACACAGAATTAAAAACATTTTCTTGATGCTCCTGCGCATCTCTAGAAATCTCTATGTTTATCATTATTAAATGTCGATTTTGTTTTATACTACTTTATAGCAGCATGTTTAGTAATGATTTTCACGATACATGATACAAATTGTACAACTGAAAAATACAACCCAGACAGAGTAATCTTCTTACTACATGAGAGCAAGCAGACAATTTTCTAAGAAAGGCACTTCACATCGTGAAGAAAACAATGATAAATAGGAAAAATAACAATGAATTAGAGGGTAAATATATGGAGGAGAAAAATACTATACTATCAAGTGTACAACCGATAACATGAGTGCCTAATACATAAAATGCAAGGCAAAAGAAATAATCAACATGTACTTTACAATCAAACGAACTATAGAAAAGCCCTCGGAATTTTTATGTTATGTTTCGCAGTGTTTACATGGTAGAGCATTTTTATCGTACCCAATATAAAACTGAGGATGTTCACGTTCATGTACAAGTTACCGAGCGCTTATAACTGAATGGTGCACCGGCTGAATCGAAACTTTAAAATTGTAAATTCGACGACAATTGGACAAGGCAGTCATGCCAAAAATGCACTTGGTTATAGCTTTATAACGTCGTACTTCTTTGCTATTTTTATTGCCTGAATCCATCGTGTTTATGGCAATGCGTTGGCATGATGTTGGTGCCTTATACATTTTTTATTTATACGCAATGCGCACTGACGTCATCGTGATATCATCTAAATGCACGCGATGATGTAAGTCCAAACATTCGATCATCGCAATTTGTGCATCCTTTTTTCTATATTTTGAAACAGTTCTTCTTTGTTAAATATTTTCTTGTTTCTCTCGGCTCTCGTATGGAATTAAAGAAGTTTTCATAACAATCGAATAATGAGAACAGGGAAGCGGGTGTCAGAAAACAAATTCGCCCAATGCTAATTAATTTTTCATAGTCTGGGCGACGACAGCGCGGTGATATGCAAATGAGTGTTCGTCGGGCTTTAAACACTGGTTTACAACTTATAATGTCGTCGAGTATCAATTAAAGCGACGGAATTGCGCAAGTTTACATCATTAACACCATAAAAAGACAGTTATTGCGAGAAAATTTGTGCAATCAATTAGGAGTTTTAAGAGAGGGGTTGGGGGTGTATGCGTGCGGGTGCAGAGTGCAGCAGCGACGTCGGGCGGCCGAGGGGGCTGGTTGTGGAGGCGCAGCGCGCGCATCTGTGTGCATTCGGCATATTTACCCCGATAGTGGGCGGGAAGGTTCACTGACCCGACCCAATGCAAGGCCTGCGTACGTAGGCCGCCCGCGACGCACACCGCACCGCACACGCCGCGCGCTCAGCCCTGTTTCATTAGTGCCGCCGCACACCGCTCGCACTCTTGCACCACAAATGCTAACACTCACATTCTAAAGTGGGCACGCATACTTTATACATCAAAGTCCCTAAATATCTGTTTATGAGATAACATAAATGACGCATCGCTTTTATGCATTTTTTTGGCTTTCAGTATCAACCATGAAGTAGACTTTGGTTTTAAGTTTGACGCAGGTCAGTAACTGGCGGGCCGTTTCGGCGAACTGCATCGATCTCGTGTTTATTTTAGCCTCAGTGCCGGTCTAGATACTGATTTAAAATTTATAACTTGCTAAAATGGTCGTGAAACGTGATCGATTACGTACGGGGGCGAGTAAGTAATAAGTGTTTTTAAAATAGATTAAAACGTTGGAAGTTAATACACGATGCGGTTCCTTGTTTATCCATAAATACTTAGCACAACAATTTGAACGTTACCGGCAACATTGCAAACGAAACGTCATAATTACACCGTTGCATTCATAAATCCACCAGTTAGACACTTTCAGGGGTGTAAACTATAAGACGAGGTATATTTATGCAAACCACCCTTGCAGTCGGCGGATAGTCGAATGCAATACCATAACCTACCCCAAGCGTTCCCCTCGTTCACCTAGGTCCGTACACCACAGACGCTTTTGATAGGGCATTTCCATAATACCTTAGCGAACGGTACCTATTCATTAACAAGTAAATAACATGCATTCAAGATGCTGCTATGTTTACACAATGATAACACTAATTATATGAACTACCAACTTAAGACCCATATCACACATTATAATTACGCTACATTGTAAAGAGGAAACATTTGTATTTTTGTTTGAATTAAATTATCTCAAATAACTATACAGCACCCCTTTAAAAATATTTCTTCAGCGTGATTTTATATTAACACTTAGTGACATAGGCTATTATATTTTACCCTGTTTTTATTACAGGAACGAGGGTAACTGGAGCTTTTATAAAAAAAATATAAAGAGACAGAGTTTGTTTTTCGAACGCAACAATATCCGCTAGGTGCTAATCAGCTTTTTTTTTATTAGATAGCGCTTATATTAAGAAAGGCTATAACGTGAGTGAAACCAAGGGGCACAGCTAGCCTCCCATTACATTGACAATATACATCCTGTCTACTTAAACGGAGAAAATGTTCGTAAACCTTAAGAGAAAATAATTTTATTACCGCCTAATAAGTTTGAATGTCGACAAACCCAATTTTATTATGTAAACAAACAATAATTATGTATTATTAAACAAATCCTAAGTATCAATTACGTGTTTATATTACTAGTAATACCAACGTTAGTATTCAAGAGAGCGATTAGCAATGAAAACTATGCATAATCCAAGACCTACCACAACGCGACTCAAGTTATCACATGGGTCAGAAAGATCGTTGAACCATAATGTAAATGAATAGAGCATTTAAAATCAAATAAATTTAAGAATTATTTACTCATATATTTTATTTAATTCAGGTTTAAACATAACTACACAATGATAATATTGTCTTATTTTAAAATATACGAAATTTTTAATCGAAGAAAATCTTTTGTACTATAACTTTCTTGTTAAATTAATAACTTGAATAAATTCAATAAAAAACTTCATTAAAATTCTGTTACGTATTGTTTTTCGTTTTAAAAGTAGGCGTTTAACGCCTACTTTTAATAAAGTAGACGAAAAACTTTGTCGCCTGATGTCAATTGGCTACTAAGTTCCAAAGATAAACAAACAAAAGTTTCTTAAAAAGTGGTAATTTTCGCAAAAAAATGTTTCTCATAAGTACGGATCGAACGTAACACTTTCAATGAAGGCCATTATTTATTGTCTAATTGTTTTTTTTTTTGTGAAAATCCCTATCCTATATAGGTCTAATAATACCAGTAAGTATCATTTAAAGTATGCACCTAATTTTATCCAAATCCGTTCAGTCGTTTTGCATTTCTATTTCTGAGTTATCAATATCAAACATTAACAAAAGGATATTTAAAATAAAATACTTAGGTTTCTTTATACTATTTTAAAATAACAACAGTATTTATAAATAGATACGAGTTCAATACTGCAAATGTGTGGGCGGTTATCGTCGGAGTAAACGCAAATAGTAAAATTCAAGAATAGAATGTATTTTTCTATTCTATGTTAACTGACACCGCACCGCTATCGGAATTCCATAGTACTATCGTCTAGTCAGTGTGATTGATGATAGTAAAATAATATAAATACCTTCTTGTGTTTACCTATGTATCGGTATTCAAAGGTTAATACTTTATTTTGATAACAGATTGTTTGCGTGGGCGGGAAGCTTTAGTTAGCAACTTCTTTTATTAGACTTTCGGTACGCCGATATTGTGACTTAAATTACGTTCATTCATAATTTGTTTATTCAAGGTTATGATATAAAATAAATCTTCAAATAACTGTAAATTCCAACCTCATTTAATTTATTGCATTATATAATCAACGAGAATAAACAAATTCTTTCAATATGCATCCATTATGGAGATTGGATGAGTAAAGTAGTACATTTGTTATAGGGAACGTCGATAAAAAGATGAATTACACACACATAACTCTAACATTACGGAAAAATAAAGTATGTAAGTGGATATTTATTAGCTTTAGGTTCAGTTGCCAAGTCCTCATAACTGATTATTTATTATTTTTTATATCAGCGAATAACTTATTACGCAGTTTCTGTCTCTTAATGTACTTTTTATATACTTATGAGTTTAGTGTTTTTATGCGTCTGATCTTAACGTCGTGTTGCAGAGGTACAGGTGAACACCCATTAAAATCGTACGCGTTTAAAAAGCCCGCCCTCGTCGCGCGCCTCCACTTCAAAGTTTGACCTCGCAATTACTAAAATTGGTTTGATTTACCATTTTAATTGTAACAAAAAGCTTATTTTTTCCAACTGCACGGCCGGCCGGCGTGCCGATGGAATCTCGACCGAGTGACTTTCGGTCTGAGGGTCTATTAGGGATCGTCGGGATCGCGTCACTCGTATATTGCGAATCTGAATTTTGAGCTGTGGCGTCATGTCGTTAAGGCGTAGTTTCTGTCGGAGGTGTTCGGTGGCGGCGCGAGAGGAGAGCACTCGAGGTCGGATGCTGAGTGCGGGGGAGTGGGTGTGGCGCGCGGGGGACGCGGATGGGGAGCTTGGGACAAAATCGATATCGTCGGGCGGCGCGCGACGTCTTGCGTCCCGACCCGCTCGCTCGCCCCTCTAATGAATGAGACCGGCCTCACCACACTCATCTCTGCGGATGGAACCTCCGCCGCCGATACCACCACTCACCAACCCAACGCAACGCACCACTCCACGACAACATCCATCCACTGCAATCCGTCTCTTGGCTACATATTATTGGTTCACAATATAACCAACGACGTAGCACGGGTCATCGTTTCCTGTCATATTAACTTCTTGTAAACTATGATAAATTAGTAGCCGGAACTAGTTACGAAAAAAAAATTGGTTGAATATTGTTTAAGTATATTATAATTAATTAAATTCCCAGAATGCTATACAACATTGGCTAATATTGACCACCTACTCTCTGATATTTCATTTGACTCCTACACAACAAGGGATGTTGTAGGTGTAGTACAATAACCACGCAAAATATACTTAAGTATATTAATATTAATACCGTTTACCACCTACTCATTTAAGCCATACAATTTCTTAAGCCATACTTTATATTAGCATAGTAGAATGTTTCAATATTAAACTTTCTAAGAATTAGATTAAGTGGAGACTAAAAACGCAAATATAGAGGCGCTTGTTCAATTTCGTAGAATAACTCCCTGCAATACACATGCTTGTTTATTAGCCGCAACAATGATATCGAGACCATAATTTCTTTGATATTTGCTTAAAACATTGTAAACTTGAATAACCTAAAAAATGGGCAATTTGACCAAATAATAAACGGCCCTTATATTTCTTTCAAAATAAATAAAATCAAATTTCCGATTAGTTACTAGTTAATAATCAAGTATAACTGTATCGAGACGAAACTAATTATAATTATAAAAGTCAGGTACATAATAAGTACAATACAATGTTAGTTATCGCAAAGTAAAAACGATAAGACAAAACACTCGCAAGTCATCGACAATACAAGTAACGGCAAGTTATTAGTTGTAAATAATCTAAAACATTTCCTCTTACAAAGTATACAAACATTTGTAAAGGTAAGACCAAAGTGGACAGCACTTGAAACTTGTTACTTGATATGAGCATCACAATAACACGCACCCTCAAACTTGGCAAACTCCTGAAAGAGAAATACAACTTGTTTTAACGATCATTTTGCGAGGAGTTAACTGACTGAACAAAGGTCTGTCTGTGCGTGTGTTATAAGTGATTTCGTAATACACAAAACTTGCGCAACTGTTTTAGAAATGGTATACAAAAAGGTCTAGACTATTCTAATGACTGGCTAATCCGATATACGAGAAGAGGTTTGGTTGATCAAAAGTTTAGGACTCTGTAACCGCAGAGAAGTCTATATCTATTGCAAGAGTTATTTTAATGCCTAAAACTGTCTAAGTGCACGTCGCAGTGAATAGGGGGTGTCTTTACAAGACTACATATGGCGCAATTATAACAACTTTTCATGATTATCAAAATAAACCTTAATAACAACCAGATTAAGTATATTATACCTTATAAACAATAATATTTTAGCAACATATTAGGTGTATTATTAAATGTTCTAACCGTTACAAATAAACAACATTGCTTTTACGTCCCACTTTGCTTCAATATTAGGTTAAAGGCGAACCCTCGATAACTGTTATTCGAGCTAACATGGCATGTAATTTTCCTTTAAAACATAATGAAACATGCTAAACTGTGTATAATAAAATGTATAAAAACGTTCTAGCAATATCTGGGTCAACACAGGTCCTAGAACAAATGTCTAGTAGCACCTGTAACTACTTACGTAAAATATGTCACACACACGGCGTGTATGCGTTTATTATACCAACGTAAACAAAACATAAATTAATTTTACAATGCATACTACTCATACGTAATATATGTACTTACAGTATAATGTAAACAAAATTTTATTTAATTAATAGATTACGTACTACTATTTGCACGAGTATTCTGTCTGAATTTTGTTATAAATTTTTATTTTATTTTGTAATTAAAATTGGTATGGAGATTATAGATAAATCGCAATTTAATTAATAAGTTAATGGCCTAGCAACTCGTTATCACCATATTTAGGCAAACATAGAGCGATTAACATTATTTATTTAATTAATCCTTTTATTCTGTTACGATTTCTGCAAATCTACAAATTACATAAGTATCTTTATTTAAATAATCTCTTTATTCTGCGACTAATTTTCGAAATCTACTAGAGAAATCTTTATAAACATGTACAAACGTGATGTACCACGGTTGAGGTCAGAGATTGTCACAGATTCCGATAACGACACGTGAACGACCCGGGGCGGTCACACGAACGCTCCCCGAGCACATGTCAAAACATTTCATTAACGCACGTACAGCGATACAACACTATCGATTTATCTAATCCTATCGATAGCGACTTGCACAACACTACGCATTAACTTCAATTTCACAAGAAATTACAGTTTAAATGGCCGCATCTAATTATGAATAGTAAAATGGCAAGTGAAAATGTAGTGTTGTGGAAGGTTTCATAAAAATTTGTATAGAGATTATAGTAGGAGATGAAACTAAACTTTAATTACCAATAAAAAATGTACATTTGATCACAAAAATATTTTAATGTTCATGTTATTTTTCTGTACCAAATTGCAGGCATGAGAACATTTTTTATAATTTAAAGATTCTCTCAGAGAGCCCGAAAATTAATGAATTGTGATTTGGACATGATGTGCTCGGGTTCTTATTGTGGTGTGTGAATAGGTAATTATGAAGCATTTTGATGTAAATAATGAGTTTGATGTTTCCACCATAAAATAGGAAGCTATGGTTGGCGAAGCGGAGCGTCTTAATATCATGTCGTTGTGTAAAGGGTACCATAGTAGCCGCGCGCAGACATTGCCAGCGGAGCGTATCGGCCAGCGTCCTGATGAGGGAATAAGTGGTCCCGTCCCTTTTGCGCACCATCGTCCCGTCTTCACGCACGGCTGATGGGTCACTGCACTACACCACACTCGCTCACCCCACACCGTATGAACACCTTAAACTACCTATAAGTAGCCACACACTGGTGACACCTTTGCGCTGGTCACTTTAATTCGCGTGATAAAATAAATATGTTGTAGCAACCGCAATAATCGGCAGCGAGGACACGACTGGCTCGTTATCGCTATACCTAGCTATTCTCCAGTTCAAGGAGGTGATTCCGCATACTGTTGAATTGAGATCGGCCCCGATGTTTTGCTCGACTGACACGTGTCCCGATTGTGCCACATTCAGAAACACGAACATATAGTTCACGCCAACGCACTTCCAAGAGTGTTATTTTATTATGCCAAAAATCATTTGAAAACGTCTGATGTAAGTTCACGTTTAATCTCTGTCGGCGAACATCCTACGTTATATGTCGGGAGTAATCAAGACTCGGTTTCTTTTATTTAATATTTATGCATTAAGGAAACACATTCCTACAAAACTTCATAAAGTTAATCTGTACGAATTAAACGGTGCAAAGAGTATATCGGTTAATAACAAATAAATGGTAAATCAATCGTGGGAGATAAGTTTGTAAACAATGTATCTGGTTGCGAATTACCATAAAACTTATTATTCTGTGAGCAAATGTTTATAATTAACCGAGGCGCCGGGATCGTGGCAGGAGTCCAGGTCGATCACTCGGCTAATATAACATATTCGCGGTATAACTGGTGGTAGGTCGTTGACAGCACTGTTTTTCATTTTATAAATGGAAACATTGGAAAAAGATACAAGTAATGTGTTACAAATGTTGGTCAGATCTTTGAAAATAGAAATATAATATGATGACAGTTGTTTTGTGGAAAATACTGACATGCTGCCAATCTGGTTAAACTATATGCCGACCTCACGCACCAACATTCAAAGAAGATAGAAAACAAACAGGAGTTTATTGACAAAGTGACTTAATATTTTGAGTAAATATGGAACAGTGAACAAAACAATATATATAATAAGACTATTGACGTCAAAGAATGACACACTACACGATGTAGTTTTAATCAACGTTGCATGCAATTTGCCCTTTAATCGCTAAAATCTTTACTATTTGATAAGAATCGCAACATGAGGTACAGATAACTATGAAACGCACGTTAATTATAATTGTTAACTCAAATATTATTATAAATTTTATCAATACAACATATTACAGATTATTATAAAATATTATGAAACTATGTACTATTTTATTATATTCATATTGGACATTACAATCAGAGATGAAACGCACGCGCCGATGATAAAGTTCTTTAACATTTTCAGAAACAGCAATTACTAGAGAATTTAATATTCTACACTCAGATAAAATGGAATTCTAATATAATATTGTTTAGTGCTTATGCCTGTCTAAATTTTAAAGAGGCGCAGGCTTCGTCATTTCGTGCATGTAATGTAAGAAAGTTGATTTAAATATGTATGAAGGTTGTCAGAAACGCACACATTCATTTATACGCAGTAAATATAATATCAAATCAAATTAGAGCTTATCCATCTGTTAAATAGAGTTGTTCAGAAACAATAAAATGTGATGGACGCATCAGAACGGCACATCATTGATGTTTGTAATGCAACTGCACATAACAACACGTAACAAGAAAGGTTAGAAAGCAACATAGAACATTGTGTTTCATACCAAATACAAAATATTGCAGAAAAAGCACAAATCGCATAATTAAAGAAAGAACACAAAACAAAAGTTGAGTAAAAGAAACTTTTTTGTAAATGGCATCCACTTAGAGTCAAGTTGGAGAAGAGAAGACCGTAAGAAATGGGACCGCACAAACACACCAAGTGGATACCGGAGCCGCTAAAGCGTCCCAATCATTACCGAGTCATTTATTCGGCAAATTGCCTCCATCGATAACCGTTCGCGGATCGCGCGGTTGCCTGCGGATAATTTCCATTATTCCCTTTGCTCGCCAGCCGGGGCCCCGGGGCCTGAGGACGAAGGCACCCGACGACATTCACTATCACGTGTATTAATGAACTTTCGGCATTATTTTGACGTGTGATTATTTGTAATTTTAAAGAAATGGGAATTCGTTTATCAGTTGCAAGTTTGGTGATAAAATGCAAGCAGTATTCTTAAAAGATTATCTTAATTGAAATTAAAATGTCATTCATTAAAGTTTTGGAAGACCAACATAAAAATTAATGAACCATGATACTCTAAATAGCTCAGTGAGAGGTTCAGGAAGTCAAACATTTTTGAACCTTCAACTTTAGAACATGTCGATTTTCCTCGCTACTGCCTTGATCATAAAAAAATGCGCACAAAAGTTCTCTTCAAACCTGGCATTCTAATCCGACAGCTAAACATTCGATAATTTAATAAAATATTAATTGAGAATGAAAATAACAACTGTACCAGTAAAATAAATGAACGCTGCACAGTAAAACCAATAAGATTTGGAAGATTAAAATAAATACCAAAGCAATAGCGATCGAACGCAATCACAACACAAAATTGCGTAGCGCTTCGTATAGGCCTCGGGCGATAAGATCACGTGACAGCGCCGTGATACCATCTCGGATTTAATAGAGTTCTTCGTTGCACCCAATCATTGCCCCTGTTAGTTTCCAATCGGAGTGCAGACGATCGAGATCCCAGACGAAACTGATACCCAACCCCGAGAACAATTTTCATTTCACAATGTAACTCTGAAACTGAATACTAATTACAATCTGTCAATATCGGCCCGCAAAACGTCTAAAAAATGATAAGGGTCCAACGGTAATAGAGTTATTGGAATAGTTAGCAGATTCAACAAGATAGATCGAATTTAAGTCATGTTTAATTACTGGACAATTAGAATACACTATTGCTTTCACTTAAAAGGCTGTGTATACAAAGTTATCTAAATTAGATCAACAAATATATTGATTGGAAATGTCCGATCAGATTATTCATAGCTTTAGATTAGCCTGTAACGGACAAGGCAACGGCAAATTCCTCAATGACGAATACCGGTACAAGCTATTGTCTTTATCGAAAGCGAATTGCAAAACAGATCAAAATTTCCAGAATACCATTTGAAATGTAGAAAAAAGGAAAAGATTTTCCACACCACCTTTCCAGTTTCGGTACTTTGTTAGTTTTGTGATATTTTTACTCTCTAATCTCGCGGGGACCGACGGCGGCATAATGTCCAAAGCACAGACAGAAACGCTCATGAAATGAATAGTTCGATAACAGTGACCCATCACTATTAAGACGGTATCAGACGTAGCTGTATCGAAAAGTAAACTCGATTAACACTTTTAATTGTTACGAGTGATAATAAACAGATGTCGCTAAAAGCAATAATGATGAAAATATAATATGTAAGTATTGTAACTGTTACATACAATATCCTCATAAAGTCATTAAAGTCAACTCTACTCTAAATAGTATATTACTATGTACACAATAAAATATATTAGGTAGGTATCATACAGATAAACACTGTTTCTAAGCGGATAAAAAATGTATGTAATTAAATTTTATTACATTGAAATTACATTGAAATCTATAGATTAATGTTAAACTAGTTAAAACGAATATTTAATTCATTATTTAACATTATGTTTGTATCGAATTTATAACGTGTGTATGTAGTATAGTTAAAAAAGAAAGAAACCCCATTCATAATTAATATAGTAAACAACATAAAGGATTATTTATATAGCTTAAAGAGTGGACAAGTAAAAACTTTTTAGTCAAATTTGAACACATTCCATTTGTTTTTATAAGAACCTTGGTAACTAAATGTCACTAGACTTCATGGCAGTTGCAAATAAAATAATAATTTACAATTTAAAATTCGTTGAAAACTTATACAAATATTATTATGTTTACGAAGTCATCAAAGCATTCCAAGCTAATCCGTTATGAAACATGCGAGATAAACCGTATCGTTGTATGCCAATGAAATTAGTTATAATTAATTAGAGTACGCACTTGATGTGTATTGAGTAAGGTGTTTTATTAAATAGGCTGTGACGCGTTGAACCCGAGCTGAGTTCTGATAAAAGGCGTCTGAATGTCAACGCACTCGGCCCGGTCACCTTGAGCCGGCGAGCCACTCAACTGTGTTGCTAGAGAATTTTGGCCAATGTCATGCTATCTTATCGTACACATAATTTAGCCGTGACGAGGTCAATCGGCGAATACGCCGGAGGCCGGTGCGATCACCGACAGAACAGATTTGTTGGCATATAGGAAATGAATAGACACGATGCGTGTCGATACATCGTGTCAACGACACGCCTAACAATGGTACCTCACATAGAAATTGCCTTATTTTTAAAGATAATCAACTAAACATATTCTACAAACGTCGCCTACTACATATGTACTTAAATTAATATTGTAATTAAGGCTGTCGTGAACGTGAGACAGTGTAAAAATAACAGAATGGTACTTACACACACGGCTAACTACTAACATAAAGTCATTGTACATCATATTGTACCTATTAAAGTATTGCAAAATACTTAGACAACAATTTAATTATTTGATTACGTGCTAAATGGAAATAACATTGTTCGCTTAGCAACTTGATATTAAATAACACGAGTATTGTTATGTGCTTATTCATACGGGGCGTCTGTGACGAAACGCTAAAAATAATATAAGATAGACTACGTCACATAGTAGAGATTTACGTCTATCTAGTTGCCATCAGAGTTGAGTTACGTAGTTGTGTAATTGAGTGTCTTGTTTTTTGTTGCTGTGGGGTATTTTCTTCCTGTGAATTAAATGTGTTGTGGGTCGAAATCAATTTACATTTCAGTGAGGTTGTAATGTAAGTGTGCTTTTGTTTCGGGAGTGCAGTTCACGTGGCAGCACATAGATCTTGCAATCATTGGCCGTATCGTCAGATGCATTACAGGTGCCAATGAGGTTGCTCTAGTTTTCTCGCATTTGGATCGATGTCGAGCCGTCGAAATAGAACCCGCGCCCGCTCAGAATACACCCCACAAGGTCGGTAGACGACCTGCGCCCTTTTTGTGACCCTTCGTCACAATGGGACACAATGATTTCGAAACCGAATACAAATTTTGTAAATTCTATCCCAAGTTACTATAAACATCGTGAGTAAAGTAGACGCACTTGTGGATAAGAATATTAAAATCATAACTCATACATTTAATAAAAAATATGGTCTGTTGGTGGTTGAAAACTTGAGTAGGACAACTGTTTCCAACTTCACTAACAAGAAGCAACTTGGCAGATTGTTAAAGTCGCGCGTTAAGCGTTCATTTAATTGAGGGATGTCTTCCTCCCCCAAACTTTGAAAACGCCAACTCGGTCCACACTCTAGAACTATAAATCATTGAACATTCTCTTATATTATACACTCCAGATGTGTTGAGAGTTCTAGTATTTTTCCAGACCTCGTTTAAACGTTAATGCGGTCAGAGAGCAACAAAAATATATTGTTGGCAAAAAAAAATATTCTTGTAATGTAACTTGAGTTTGTATTTTTTTGTTCCAATTTACATATTTTATAGGTTTCACGCGTTTTTATTATGTTTTTCCTAACTACCAACACTAAAATTATTTGTTAACTTGCAATTTTAATGATTATAAGAAGCAGTTAAACGCATTAAATACATAAATTAACAATAATTATACATTTATTAACAAAGCGTATAAACAAATAATCAAAATGAAATTCCTTACATTTCTTAGGTACGTCAGCATTTCAATTCACTATTAAAATATTGGTCAAAACAATAATATTCGTCATCATTTGGGGCACGAGTGGAGTTGGATATTGGAGACTAAAACTGATTCTTTATTTAGATTTGCAAATGGTGGAGACGTCCACTCGGGCTATTTTAAACTAATTAGTTTTTAGTATTTATATATTTAGATTAATGACTCATTGCAATGTTTTTGTTTTGGTAATATAATGAGATGACTGTATTCAATCAAGATCAGAAAAATCAGCTAAAAACTATTGCTTTTAAAGACATTTTGATAATTACATTTCAATTAAATAAACCCTAAAATATGTACGAGTACCTATACATACACAAATGCTGCTATATGACGATAAGTTCTACGATTGTTACGGTATTTATTTATATTAGTTTACATGTGGTAAATAAAGCTTTAATGTGTAGACGTAGTAGACAGTACAAGAGTGAGGGCAACTGGAGCGTTTCGGCGCCGGCGCTGCAACTCCGGCGGGCGACGCATGCGCAGTTTTATTGTCTCAACCCCGTTCTTTACCGCTACGGCGACCGTCTACTTTGAAATTCAAACAGCTAATATAATTGCAAATAAAACATTATAATGTAGTCGGAGTAGGCCCCTTACATTGTTACTGGTTTACCGATTGATAAATTACATGTTTGTTACTTCCTACTACAGCGCTGGCATACAACTTTACCATATTGCATATGCAATTATAATAAACATATTCAAACAAGGGTTTTGCAAGAGAACCTAGCAGTCGATATCAAATTTTATCATCCCTAATACAAATAAAAAAAAAACCGAACACAGCTCGATAAAACTGTACGATAAAGCTTCTTAGAACAGAATATCAGTAACGGCTAACCAATGATATTACTTTTTAAAATGAAAAAAAAAGACTCGAATGCAACATAAATTGATTGGAATTTCCAAATTACTGAAAACACTAAAGTTTACATAACATGTAAGTGTTTATTATAGTCAGTGTTGAGCATAGAAGTAGAGTAACTAAAGATATAGAGTGTTCGTATCGAAAAGCATGTGCAGACAAATAATTGATATTTAGGTATTACTTGTTCTCGGGTCTAATTCCTAGATCAAGAAATTTATCTATTTTCTCAACATGGGTGGTAATTACGCCGTTTACTCATCACTGTTTTAATATCATCAGAGGCCTTTGCTGTGTCAGATTTTACATACTGTTTACATACATCAACGATGGCTAGTCAATAAAATATTGTTGTTTGACGCTGTACCTCATTTGTGTCAAGGTAAAGTAAGTGTAATTCTTTTGTGTCAATTTTGCTTAAAAGAAACAACAAAACGTTAGACTGTTCACACTCATGCCCACTGTTCACCATTGAATATATTTCCTCCAAACCTAGAGTTACACTGTGTGGGGGGATCGAATGGCGTGGCACCTCTACACCCCGTAGCCGCCAATGTATGTGGAGTCCATCAAATAGATCGCCGTCGACGATATCGTATCAAAACAGTCGTACGGTACTGTAAGCCCCGACCCCGAACACCGAGTCGCACATTGCATTACGATATTGGCCTTCCCATCAATTTTATTCGGACAAAAAATATACATTTGTAACTGTATTTTTAGCGATCACACGCGACTAACTTCACCCATTGTTTTTATTGAGTTGCTTAATTGAAAAGTGTATCAATCTTTTTTATAAATGCGAAAGTAACTCTGTCTGTCTGTCGCGCTTTCATGCCAAAATTACTAAACCGATTTCAATGAAATTTGGTATACTCATATTTCAAATTTCCCCCCAATAATCCTAGTTAACTTCCAGTTAGATAAACGGTAAATTTCCCACAAATAATCCTTTTAGTTAACTGCCAGTTAGATATATGGTATCATATAATATTAAAATCGTCATAGAAATTAGGAAAAATGCGGCAATTTGTAGTCAAGCAGATAAACTTATTCGCCGATAAGTTTTGATGCTAAAAGATATTAAACCTGTCGAACTACGTTTTTACATGAAATCCTAATCTAAATACACATTACGGAATACTTAAATTGATATGCAAGTTTTTATAGTTTGTATCTGACAAATCTAATCTAACAACAGACACTAAAAATTGATAACAGATCAACAGATATTTATAAAATCTAACTGATTAGGTCTTATTTTATTGGTTTAGAGATAAATATGCTATAAATATGTGTTTTATTACTTTAATTAGTAGAGCAAACTATATACGAGTATAATTATAGCTAGTGTGAATGACGGCTGTTTTTGTATTCGTGAATTTATTATATAAAATGTTTTTAACTAAAAAGTTTATTATTAATTATTTGTTATATTTTTTATTTGTTAAGATATACTGCTATAGATAACAAGATCGCCACTCCCTTTTATTTCTACTAACTTAACAAAAATAGATATTTTAATAAACATGTTATACATATGTATATCTGCCTTCTACATATACGTTGTTATATACATGTAGGGCAAGCCCATCGCAATATTAGGACATCAATCTCCGGTCAAAGATAATGGCAGCACCGGGCAGTTCGGTGCGCCAATGTAAAATTCCCTTGACCGACTCAAACGGAATATCTATAGCGATCTGAACATGTGCTAGCTTACACAAATCATAATGATACCATTGATTGGATGAAAATAAACAAAGAAATGGACTTTAGAAATTATTTAAATTACTTTATGATATGAAAATCATTAAGAAGGTATGTATCTTTCTAGATTTCAATAGCTTTCCTCAACAAACGGACAAAATTTTCAAACTGGATTCGAAATAAGATTAGCGTCCAAACAATGTCTGCGTTTTCATAATATTAGTCTGTACAGATTACGTATCTATTTTTATCAATTTCTGGTAGAATTTCTAATGATTAACCAGAAGTACTTATAAAATAAATTCTATTGTATCTCAAATATTTGGGTAAATTGTAATGGAAAATATATCCCAATTCAACCCAGGACAGAATAGAGACTCAAGTCCACCGATATAATTATAGTTGAATTTTTGTTCGAACTGTATTCAAAGAAATCGGATGGATGATAACAATTGTAAGAGGAAATATCAAGTAGGTATTCTCCGATATATTTTTCTCTGATATTTCTGAGAAATGCTCTCTTATCATTATAATAATACTAATTGGAGTAACGATAAAGTTTTCGATATCATTCCTTATTTAAATATTGATTTATGTACTATTTTCTTTTACAAAATGAACTAGAATTTCAAGTAGTTGTAAAAATGTAATGTACAATGTTGTACTAGAACGCTTTTAACGCCCGCCGAATCCTACAAGTCCTTGAGACGGCCAATGATTTATGTCGAAGGGAATAATGTATATCTGTCGTAAATCATAAGAAGCATGTACCAACTACGTGTATCAGTCTTGCTACATTGAAACTATTCAATCATAATTTAAATTTAGGAGAGTGAAGTTTGCATAAATACCGTGTTTTATCCGGTTGATATCTTATTAGATCCGTTAAGCAAATACCTAATTAGTGTGTGCACAATTTAATGGTGCACGTCAAGAGTACAAAACCACGCTCGCTGAATTTGAAAGTTGAAGTTACCATAGCTTGACTCTCACTCTGAACAAGAAAGCTACATATACAGGTAAATATTTAAGCAAAATAACCTCCTAGAGATTGGAGATAGAAAGTAATCCGTCTTCGTAGAAGTCAATGATCGTCTTATGCCATAGAATCGATAACAGACAAGGTCTCATGACGTATTCGTCAACTCGATTACCGATTTATGATAATTGGCTACAATAAAATTGAGTGGCAGCGAAGAGTTAGAAGCCGAATTCCGAAATATTGCTCAGGAAATTCTTTGCGTTTCAGTTTTTTATTGTTAGACACTACACGCGGGCCAGACGGTTGTAAATTATATATTATCTTTGAGTGGTACTATTAAAATTGGAAATGAGGCCAACTTTCAAGCTTAGATATTAATTACTAATATTATAAAGAGGAAAGATTTGTTTTTTTGTTTGTTTGTTTGTATGTAATGAATAGGCTCCGAAACTACTGGACCGATTTCAATAATTCTTTCACCATTAGAAAGCTTCATTCACCCTGAATAATATAGGCTATATTTTATCCCCGTATTCCCACGGGAACGGGAACCACGCGGGTGAAACCGCGGGGCACAGCTAGTTAATTATAAACGTCTTGATATTGTAATACAGACAAAAATCTTAACTTGTCATAAGATGAACGGCAATCGGAATGCTCTGGATCTTACCTGAAACAATACAATTACTGATTAAAAAAAAGTTGAAGAAAATTCTTTATTAATACTAATTTTCCTTATTTTTAAATTCCGATAAAGCTATGAGGCCCATAGGTAATCGATAAAATTTCAAGTGAATCAATGTTGCAAGTCATCCGGGTCATCAACATCGATGTTTTGACGACATGGAGGCGAGAATTACGAAAAGATAATATGGTAATTTTATTCTGCCATTTTACTTGTTTATTTAACTCAGGTGCATTTTATACATCATACGTCTATAACATATAAAAATATCAGATGGTAAGTGATAAAAACGACACACAAAATAAACTTTTTATTTGTTGTCATTTAACATTATGTCATGTCGCGTCGCAAAAATCCGTTTAGTTATTATTACTTGTCTGTTCAAAACAGAAAACAGCTGTTCATTAGAAACTAAATACTGTAATGACATAACCATAATATTACGCTGTCGGTATGCGGATAAAAAACCGTCTAAGTGCGTTCTTTGCCAATCACAACAATGGTGGATTCACATCCGTTTCAGATATTTAAGTAATTATTTAAACATCACTCTTACTTCATATTAAATTGTATGAGTAGAGATAAACCAGTCCTACACTGATTTATTTAAGCAATGATGCGCCCGCATGCAATAAGTAAGCCGTAATACAATTAGGCGACACAAATGCTCACAAGGGAGTAGTTCAGTTTCCTATGATCCCCAATATTTAACATAACAATAGTTCGGGTGTACGTTCATTCAATTAAAACTTGTGCGATTGGATTAAAATTTAGATTAATAAATGTATTAGAACAACACAAGGTAGACGAGACGGTAAGTAAAACATGCGGCGTATTGTATCGGGAGTCGGTGCACATGGAAATAGCGAACGTAAAATAAGTATTATATTATGACAGCGAATTGTAAACCTTATTATACGAGGGATATGCACCACAGTCTGACAATGAGAAAGTTATTATTAGAATTGTCGTGTAGAATCGTCGACATGCTTTGTTGGTCTCTCACTACAACATAGCTAGTTAATTATGCTAATGTATTAATAGAAGCGCGATAAGCCTTAGTTGCATTGTTTTTACTTCCACCTTCCTTATTAATCTTGTCAAAGGTCAGATAGTGGAATACGTGTTTCTTTCTCCTTAACGGATCAATGGTTACATTATAGGTCTATTTACATAATCGTAATCAAGATTGTGTCCGTTTAGTGATTACTCAATCAATGTTTTGTTTATTAACTACACTATGAATATCAATAATATAAGACGATTCTATATACGTTACGGTAGCATTATTCATGTCAATTTGATTTTCCAAAAATGGTAGCGTAATAAAGGTTTTATATATGAAGAACCAATGAGGTCGGGCTCATCAAATCGATATGAGTGGTTGTCCTCAGTAGCTGGGCGGGTAACTGACTGTAGACACGCGTCATGCCAACTGATAAGTTCCACCATCTAGCCCAATTAGTTAGCAACCGTCATAATAGCCATCGGTATTTTGATATTAATGCCTTAGTAACTAGTTTATTATTATGATCTAATTACTAGTTCTATTCATAGCATAGACAATATTCACAGTAATGAAAATATTCTTTCACAATTTACATGGTCTTCACCGTTTCATAGTAAGAGTGTGCAAACACGTTTTCAAACTATCTCAAGCAAAGATTGTGAGAAAGAAAATGTTATTGGAAGCGAGTAGCCCGGAGCTATCCAAGTTCGACCCGCGTCGGATACAATATGATCGCTAACTGGGAAAACTTGGACGAAAGTACTAAATATCCACGTTTTATGGTAACTATAATAAGCCCGGAGGCGACGCGGCGGACCCCCTCATCTACTATATTACATTTTGTTAATACTTCAACGAGATTGCTTTTAACTCTTTAACGTTATAAGTAAATACTTCTTTTATAAGTTGTTAGAAAAAGAAAAATCGATCACAATTTTAATGAGAGAAAAATAATATTACAACATTTTTTGCAATTCAATTTCAATATAAAGATAATTTCAACTGTTTACAAAGATCTGCGTGAAGCTTATGAGCCATGACGACAATCTAACACGGACTATATTGGTATTTTCAATAAACGAACCAGGAAATTATGAATATTTAATGTTGCAAGAGATAATATTAGATTATCGACTATAAAACCAACGAAGTTAAAGATAACAATAATATTTTTAGAATATTCATATTGCTGGAAGACGTTTCTTTGCAAACACATTAAGAAAATCAAAGGCCATTTACTACGCGTTCACTTTTATAGTCGAATTGTATACTGCCGCCTGACTCATGCAAATCATTGATCACTCGGTTCTTCCGGAAACAATTTTATGGGACCCCTAAAGCGTTCAGCACAATTATGCACACATCCTACTAATATTATAAAGGCGAAAGTTTGTATGTATGGATGTTTGTTACTCTTTCACGCAAAATCTACTGAATGGATTTTAATGAAACTTTACAATAATCTTGCTTATACATCAGAATAACACATAGGATACTTTTTATCCCAAAATTCCCACGGGAACGGGAACTACGCGGGTGAAGCCGCGGGGCGCTGCTAGTGATTATATATGTGAAGTAATCAAACAAACAAGCAATCGACATTTAACGTCGGCCGGTCTCTCGGTTAATAGATATTGGTATTGCGAGCTGGTTTATTATTGGCACTTGTCGTCCCACGCAGCAATAGAGCTAGGCGGACAGACGACACCGTTGCATTCTGGGCCGATTGAGTAACTGCTGGCAAAACTTGGCGGGATCAACGTTTCGCGATCGAAGTACACTTCGATGTAATATTTATTTTATGCATTAAAAAATATATCATTTGAACGAGTAGATTAATATTAGTAGCATATTCATTTTATTATAATATTCAAGTTTATTCAAGTTTAAGAAAGCAATTTCAACTATTGCATTACAATCAAATGTGAAATCGTCTAGTAGTATATTTGTTTCATTGGCAACAGTACCATCTAATAATACGACGATAAAAATAACATGAACTCATAAAGGAAATTTGTAGTGACAAAGAACAAAACATTAGAACAACAGATGCACACCAGTAAAATCGAATACTAAAAGAGACAACGAATCGTTAGAACCAGATCGTGCCTAGAGCGAAAGTTGCACAGCTTCAAATCAGATGCAGACAAGAGAAATCCGTAAAGGTACACTCAGATACTATAGACTGTTCCCGTAACGACCGCGGCTAGGAGCGAGACAATTAGCACTAGATGAAAATGTCACGCAAACGCTTCAACAGTTAAAACGTCTTCTACAGTCGTAACTTCTAAATAAAGTTTCAACGGATATTCAGGTAACTAAGTTTTCGTCCAACTTACATTAATTCTTTTAGCCTTAAGAAATCAACATAATTGTTACTATTAAAAACTAAATGATGCAAATTTAAACTAAAAATCCAACTCACATTAGCAATTCAATGACACAGATAAATATGCTCGAACACAACAAAGTAATTCTAAATTGCAATTTACGTGAACTTTTTATAGCAACTGTGCACTTACTGTGGGAGGTATATTGAAGCTAATATCCAAATTTAGCATATTCATTACATTAACAGCAATAAGTGCATGTTTATACGCCACATAATGAACGATGAAACAGTCCAATAATAAACCGACAAGTGCATTGTTTGGGCACAAACTTATGTTCAACTATTTTTGTTGCGCATCAACATCCCGATTTGGAATATTGATATTTAACAAACAAAAAAATTAAAGAGTAAAACAAGGTGCACGTTTGAGCAATGTCAAAAAACTACAAATTAATTATTACAGAAATTTATTTCAAAAACAAAGAAGCGATGCGCATAAAGTCATTAAATATTTATAAAAGCAATATGGCTATGCAAGTTGCGAGTCTCAATAAATTCGAATGTAATGAGTTTTTATATCACCGGTTTTATTCATACAAGTAAATATTAATTAGCTCCGAGTGAATAAACAAACACTTGATTAGTTCTAGGAATCAAAGTTATGTTCTAACAACATGGAAACATTAATAAAGTATTTATTCCTTTCGTTTCTGAATTTATTAGATTGTACTAACACTAACACATTAACTTCATTGAGCGTCAGTTTTAAGACAAACATCAAAATAAACTTGTACGAGTTTCATTACCGGCCGGATCTGTTTTTATTGTAGATTTCAGTAAGAAGCACACCTGTTGAGTTAATTTATGTGGTATCTATATCGAATACTTAACGGTAACATCGGCTTTCAATATACACATAAAACGGTGCATATAAAAGCCTTCACACATAATTTAGTCTCGTTAAATGCGAGTCGTACGACGGTTTCAAGGGAAATGATAAAATTGCCACAATACGGAACACACAACGTGATCCATTGTGATAGCATTGTAACATTGACGCTCAGGATATCTTGAATTATTCTATTGAATAAACTAACAAATCACGTTTTGTTATAATTTTGTTTAATGTCGCTCTCGGTGAATGAGTGCACGGTGAGTAAAAATGTAGTGCTTATACGAAATTACTTCAAACTTCACAGACACATAAGGAGCAGATTGCTGCTTCGCTAAGTTTGCCTTTGCACAACAACAATATTTGGAATATTTTAGATATTACTTTAGGTTTAAAGCTTAGCATTCAATTAGTTTTTGCTAGCATAATAATCCTGAGAATTTTTAACATCAAAAGATGTAATTTTGCTAGGGAACATAAGAAGGCAACTTGTTTTTAAAATTCTACCCAATGAAAATGTTTAGCATCTTACTACTCATATAAGGACCTGCTACTCTTTTAAAAAGTAAACAATTATACTAAAGCTAAATTATTTCAAAGTGAAAACGGTAAAACAAAACGGGTTTTCATTGTACGTACATAAGTAGAATACAAAATAAGTATTTGAATGTGTCTTCATTTTATACCGGACATACTTCCCAGCATCATATTAATACCATCATAGAGGTACACGTATAAAAAGCATAGTAACAAGGAACATTTGCTTGCAAGTGTATTCGTTCCCTTTGAGGAGCTCGCTTCTTTGCAATGTAATTTTATAAACCCGGGAACAATGTCATGCCCGGGGCGGCACCGGGTCACTCCGAGACTTTATTGACGACATGTTTACGAGCATCCCCTTGATACCGACGCATTTGTATTATGAAAAATACACGTTAAACGACGCTGTCGGAGTGCGATATAATATGTTTTGATATACTTCAAGGGGGGATTGTGCGAGGGTTTTGTTCGCAGATAATCTGAAGAGTTTTCAATTAGTTGTGAGAGTATAGAGTGGCGTCAAGGCGTCAATGTACGTAAGTTCGCGATGGTCACGAGCGCGTTTATTGCTCGCTTTATTGGAAAACACGCTTCCGCGTTCCTTGGCACGAGGCATACCGTTACGCATTTGCATAATGCTCGACAAAATGTGCCTATGCCTCCAAGGATCATCATTATTTTCGGCTCGGTAATAAGCTGTGTGGGCGTTAGATGGCATCTGACTCCTATTTACATGAACGCCTTGTTTAACTTGAATTTGCTCCTAATTCAAGTAACGGCCCACACGATAAAACCAGGTTGATTTTTACTGCTATTTTATTACCTTCTGATTAAAAAATAACCATACGTATAAAAGATTTTCGTGTTAAACGAAAAATTATGTTAGTTCAACCATACAATTTGTAAGAAATCATAAATAAGTACCATGTTGGTAACAAATACTCGTATATACCAAACTGAACGTTTTTCTTGTTGCGACGTTTACATTTTGTAAGATTTATAGGAAACGTTTCACACAGTTGATGGTCATCGTTAACCTGTTGTGTACATGATACAACCTTATTTCCGAGAACGTTGAACTGCCTCCCGTTGTTTTCTTAATGGGTTTTGTGCTAGCTCTCCCTTATTTATCATATACCGTAGTATAATAGCAAATACCCGTCGGTCCTTAGTACAAGAGCCCCATGAATAAATGAATAATAGCGGTCGAACGGAAAGTGCTTGCGGCATACCAATTTGTCCTCGAGATGGTAATAATGCGACTCTCGCATTTTTCACCAACCTACCACCTGACAAAGATCCTTCTTCACTGACTGAGTGAAATGGTTAATGAACGACATGTCGATGTTCAAATAAGTATTTCAATACTACTTTGTATGTTTCAAGTATCCACTTTCGCATATAATGAATGTAGATTTTAAGCCGTTTTTGGACTGTTTTTGTGAGACATTTGAATAATCATCTGGGTAGAGTAGGGACTCTAAATAGGTACCTACTATATATATTAGAGGATATTTTAATGGTGACAGGAAAAGGAGGAAGCGGCGGTACGGAACGCAAAGTTCTAGATTTCTATTCCATTAGGTGTCGGTGCGGCGCGCAATTTGCAAATGAAAACAACTTATTGAAATTCTTTCCCGGGCTCGCGTCTGGAGCGCACGGCCAGAAGCATCTGCGATATTCAAGATGGCATCGGGTTGACGCTGAAATTCTCAGCTATGTCGAACTGCTCAAGATTTTGCTTTAATAAATGTTTGAATATCGACTACCTTTTACATTATTATTATAACTTAAGTATACTTCGTTCAGCCAACTTGCACCACTTATCATGTGATATTTAACGTGAAACAACAGTTTAAAGCAATTTTTCACGTGCCGTTAAATTTGCAATAAGGTTGTTATACTTTTAGTAAACTACTTAAGTATATAAAACAAGGCCGCCGTCCAATCATGTGCGGCATTTTGCATAAATTACTGACGCTGCAGTGAAAGGGTTGGATTTCTGAAAAATAAACGGGCGTGAAATAAGGCTCGACCGGCCGAATGCAAATAACACCATTATATGCTAATGTGATGTGCGTAATCCCTACCGTTTGTTTCATGCTTGTAACAGGCCTTACCGAATACGCATTCCGCAAATAGAAACACAACTTCCTTAACCTTTTATGTAAAAAAAATATTGGTTTAACATCAACACCAATGTGGAACATCTTGTAAGTGCCAGAACCGTATAATACTTAAGAAAAAGAATTCAGAAGGACTTGTGTGGGTGGTTTTAATGTTATTAGCAACTATTTCTTCACACCATACAAAGGTATACCTAACCTATCACATTATCAACCCTTTTAATTAAAAATGGGTTTTATCAAAAGGCTATTTCCGATAATTTGAGGTGGTGTTGTATCACAAACGCCCAAAGAACATCGAATAAGGGTTACAAATTTATCACTGAAAGGTTTGACGACAGCTTATAAAATTAGCTTGAAATATTTCAGTACATAGTATAAAACAAAGTCACTTTCTCTGTCCCTCAATCCTAATGTATGCTTAGATCTTTAAAACTACGCAACGGATTATGATGCGGTTTGTTTTAATAGATAGAGTGATAATTTTATCTCCATATTCCTACGGGAACGGGAACTACGCGGGTGAAACCGCGGGGCGCCGCTAGTATCTAATACGATATAATGTGAACAAGGATATCATTTTGTTAAGAAAAATAATTGCAATAAGTACCAAGTACTTAATATTTAAATTATATGCAAGTCAAAAATTGTTTTCACAAAGTACAAATATATTTTCATCCTTCATGCGCCGTTGGCCTTAGTACGTAAGTCACGGTTGGTCGCAATTACCCCAAATATAACCCATAAAACGGGAACGATTATACTGTTACACGTTTAGCAACGAGACATTGGGTGGTGTACTCGAAAACCCTCCGTTGAAAATATACGTGCATGCGCCGAGGATACCTAGTCGGCAGTCATAAAACAGTTGTAATAGGCGCAGTGCGGAAACACTGCTTTATGGGGTCCCTGAAACACGTAACATGCGCACTGAATTGATTATCGTATGGTTATTCCGATATTTGAAACAGGTCACGGAACAAAAAAGTATTTTATAGATCATAAAATCGGAGTACGTATAGACGGTAGACGCTTTGATCAAATACTTTGGGCACAGAATGAGATCCCACTTCCTGTACAAACGTTTTGTCAGGAAACCGCAACATTTTCATTTTTTGTTACACTTAAATATACAAGACATATTTTAGGCAATAATTAATTAACTAATTAATGTGAATTATGAGTTTTACCTTATTGAGATTAAGGATTAAAGACCGCAAAGGCGGATTATTAATTAATCAACCATACTTTTTATAAACAGGTGGTTGCTTCATTACTGTGACCTTTCCGAGAATATCTCAAAGAGGACGATAAAGTTAATTATATTCACTTCGCTTCGTAAAATACTAACTTTTGTATAAAACCTTCGAGATAAACATGAAGTCATTGCGATAAAAACTTATTTAGTATTTATGTTAGTTATTCAGATTTGTTGTAACTAAACCTAAAGAATGATAAGTTTATTGAGATGCAGGGTCATTCATTCATCGGTCAACTGATTCATTTCTCACAAAAAATCAATTTGAATAAGATTCAATTGTCTGCAGACGGAGAAGTCGCGTGAAACATAAGCTAATTTCCTCTGGGATGAAGTTCGCCTCGGGAAATCCTTGTCTATGGACACGGATGTCAATGTACGCGACAAGAATTGTTTATTTACAATACACAATTTATTTATATTACGAATGGGTTTTAAAGTTGTTATTGCAATTTATTTTATTTACACCAAAATATGTGCCTGTTAACTGCAAAATAAAAACATATCACAAATTTTACAAAAATAAAGATTCAAAATACAAATTGAATTTAAAACACAAAACTCCCGCTAATTCTCATTACCATTTATAAACGTGTAAGTAAGCAGTCGTGTGGGCGTACAAAACGCGTGTTCGCAAACATCTTGATCCCTTAGTACAAGACGTGTTTTGGCGGGATCGCGTAGGGAGCGAAGGTAGTCAGTAGGGCCGAGAGCGCCTCCCTAGCGGGCGCCGGCGTCAACGACCTCACCCGAGTCAAGGACGCAGCGACACCGCACCGCGGACAAAACGCGATAAAAACCCTCCGATATAACTATAATATTATCTACTGGACGATACAGAATGTACGCAATACGCATATCACTATCTCTATCATTAGGCGTCATGTTTTGCGAAACATTCTTTACATTGCAAATATTTTAGAAGCGATATTCTTTGATTTCAGATGTAAGTAATACAAGTTCTTAGTTAAGGAAAATTAAGACTTATCATTCTTTATGTAATGGTTCTATTTTTTCAGGTCGTCTAAAATGTTACGTAACTTTAAAGCAACATTTAACAAAAACAACATAGGCTGATAAAATATGCAGTAAACAATTTAGCAGCCGTATTTCCATGTCAATGTACTTTTAATATATCCTGCTCGTATACCTAATATAAAAATATCGATGAGTATAATGTTCTGAGGCTCTCGGAAGGTGTTTTGCTTTCGATGACTCCGGAACTACCGTATAAATACACATTCCATATAGGTACATAACATAACAACATGTCCTTCCTCACGTTTGATAATGATTTTTATCAAATAGAACTAGAGGACCTTCATGGAGTATTTATTATTGTACTTATATCTAGTAATTACAATCAAAATAAGATAACAAATGAGATAGAAAAAGATTAACTATTGTTTATATTATTTCCATGGTATTATTGATTTGAAGGGTTCCGTATATCCGATATTTTATGAAGTAAATAAACATAAGCAGTATGCACATGGCACGCGGTGTGTGCTAACGGTTGCCTTAACTAAAACAAACACCATTCGTGAAGAAGCCCCGATATGTTTAACATGTAACCTGAGATCAATTGACGAAAATATCAATGTCAACATATCGTATGACACAAACATTTTGTTACGTGAGCCCTTATAATATTGGAATGGGGTACTTTAATACGTTTCCAGAACAATAACAAACAAGGAAACAACGGAAGCTGTAGAAAAGGCACAAAAGGTTCAAACAATAGCGAAAAATTGAAAACATTCGGAAAGCCGTTGAGTGTATTTTAGAACATTCATTTGAAAGTAACCGTTACATAAGAATTTATCATTTATCGCGAATCGCGATGATGTCATAATAAAACAATTCCAATTATAAATGACAGTAAATAAATTACTCAGCATTTGAATAGCGTAAAAGATGAATTCCAAATGGTTTTCTTTCACTCGCGTCTACTTTTTATAAGTTTGATGTTAATAAAATTCATTGAAGAGTGCTAAACATGTAAGTACCAAATGTTTTATTCGGAAAATTTGGAATGTCCACCTACAGTCGTCTTCTCAAATCATGACACATAAAGTAAGTGTAGGCAGTGATACCTATTTAGTATTTCCCGGTGACAATAACATATTTCCAAAAGGAAAACTACTTATTTAATTTACTTCTCCAAACATCACTGTTTATTTTTGTATATTTATACAATTTCTTCTATTAATAGACTTGTAAAGGTATATTAATAGAAAAGACTGTAATTTTCCAACAATAATACAAATAAAAAACAAGAAGCGTTGTGTCTGGCTAGATTGTCTCCCAGCATTCATTCTGTAATAATCGCCGCCCGGAGCTATGGACCGTCGCGAGTTTTGATTAAATTATTAGCTCTTACGGAACGTCCACGATTCATAACGTTTAAATGGGAGCATAAACACTTATTATGCGGTTATTGAACACGATATGAGTACATTGTTGTGAGACATATGCAATTGTTTGTCATCACCAACTATCTGATTGCGTCAACATGCTATTACAGATACTGATTTGTAACTTACACGAGTAACGTTATGTATGACATAATACTAAAATCAATTTCAAAGTTAATGATATCACTACATTAGTGATTAGTAAGAATCTGACATTATCATCAATGAGTAATGTTAGTACATTCGGCATGTCAAATTGTTCAGTTTATTAAACAAAACAAACAATTACATTGGACAGAAACATGGATACACAAATGTGTGTCTACAACAATTTTCAAAAGCCATTAGTGTTAATATTGAATAGAGCAAAATAACGGCACAAATTAGAGCTGTCCACACATACCTAACAATAACACGAAGATTACTGACATCAACAAACACCGGTATATTCCGGTAATTATGCGATATACTATCTTTCTACACAAATCTAAATAATAATTGTGATGTAGGTGTATTTGTGGACTTTTGATCGTGTACGTTGAACACTGGCGCAGCAAACGCTGCATTACCTCGTGGCCTCGACCTCGGACGCTTCTTTAAAAACGATTAAATACTGTATTCTACAGTTCATTTTAAATTCTTTAGAAAAAAACTGTTTATTGACTTTACTGATTAGAAATCTTTTGGGTGTTATTAATCCTACGAAAACCAGGTATTTTAGTAATTAAACCTTTGTTGGTAAGGAAAATATTGGTAAGATAAACATCAAAACAACTTTATTTTTAAACAGAAAACCTTGCAGAAACTTCCAAATAGAACCGACCTTTTAAAAAGCTTACAATTTGTGTAGACAAAAACACTTTAATAAGTAATTAATAATGGCATTGATGTCCCAATGCTTGTTAATTTAAATTTAAATTTTACAGCCAAAACAATAACGGTTCGTGTAAGCCATGGTTTGATGGTCACGCTACAACGCTGCGGCGGTGGCGGCGCCACATTGGGGGATTCCCGCCAATAGGTATGTATTTTGCATTGTGCAATTTACCATATTGTAACGTATTTATTGCTATTGCAAATATTATTTATGTCGTCGACTGAGATGTTTACAAATGATAAACTGTTGGAAATTTCGTTCGATTTGATGCTAAACGATTTATTGATTTAACAGTTTTCGAGAGTGTCTTGTCATCAAGCAAGACCGTAAAGAGGCCAACAGACACAGACATATTGCAAAAAAATCATTGACCGTGAGATAGTGCGTTCATCCTAGCGAATGTTTTAAAAAGAGTTAATTGAAACATTCTTATAAAAACCAGTTTCGAACTATAATTAAGGAACCTCATGCACAGAGAAGTAAATACTGGCTGTCCCAGAATAAATGCTGCAAAATAGGTTGACTGTGAATATTGATACTACAATTTCTGTCAGTATGGTTGAAACAATAAAGATGCCAAGATATGTAATATGTAACTTTTTATCGTACGTAGATTGATATGATACAATTGTAATGTAACAATACATAGTGTTATAGGTACAGGACAAAATTAATAATTCTAACAAAAGTAATAATATTATTGGCGAAAACCATGACAAAACCGTTACATCCTCCAAAACGTCCGGGGAAGTTTGTAGGCTAACCTGCTTACTTTAAACTATAGTTAACGAAACCGTCAGTTCGTTCGCAGCTTTCGTTCTGTGAGATATTTATTCTTATGCGTCATGTCATGTCCAATTCACACGGGCGTCGTATTGCCCCGAGGACGACGAAACCTGTTTCCATAGACAGGTGTCCCTTTCGTCTATATGAGACTTAATATGGTCTTTTTATGCTACAAGTTTCAGTCCTCCTACCAGCCAAGTGTTCAATCGGTAATTGGATCAATTTATGAATAAATATTTTATTTAAAACAATTGTTCGTATAATTTAAGTCGTCTAAGTAAAATATTTTAAAGGGCAAAAGTTAGGAGCAACGCCCACATAGAAAATGTTTATTGGGTGAAAATTCAAAGTTAATAAATATTTCATGTTACAATATGGATTTTATGAATAGATATTAAATTTGATATTTTAAACTAACACGTATGCGTGATGGATGACTGATTCTGTTTAAAAGCGTTAGAAATATTTTCAAAACAGTGTACAAAGAGTAACCAGTATGACGAATATAATGTTTGGTATGAATAATATGGACTTCAATACTGCGCGGTGCAAAACCAATCATCACTACCAAAATTAGTCATTTTATAAACAAAATTAGAAATTTTCACAATATCCTACTGATATCATAAACTAGCGACGCGCCCAGATTTCATACGGATACCATATTGTTGTTGTTTTTTCCCAATTTTCTTTCACACAAACAACTACGAAAACAACAACAAAAGAATTAGCCAAATAGGTGCAGCCGTATTAAAGTGATGCGTAGACAAACATTTATGGCAATTGATTTTTGTTGTTTACAAATACATAGATAAAAGATGATAAGGATAGAAGAATGGATGTTACTTCTTCACGCAAAAACTAATACACTGAAAAAACTGAAATCACGCCGATAAAATCACTAAGCTTAAGAATAATCCTCAAACAACATTCTTGTGATTTCAAGCCGAAAATTTTTGCAAATAAAAATCATATTACTTTCGATATATTAAGTAAATTGAGTGGCATGTTCTTCAATTAAATAAAGTTCCGTTGTTTTATTATAAAAATACGAAATTAATTACATTTTTCTAGGAGTAGGTACAATTACTATGTGGCATGTTATTTCCCTTGGGCAATTTCATGTACTAGAAGACATGACACGTTAGTGATGTGAAAAACCTAAACCACGGTTTTGGAAAATAATTTGACTAGTCAAACCTTTACTTTTACTTGTTTAGAGATACTGAAACAAAACTTCTTCAAACACGCTTCGTCTTCTTTGCGTGTCGATTTTAATGCTCAACTCCTAAACTAACATTGAAAGTAACTTATGTGTGTTTATAACCACCTCACTAATCGTGTAAACGTATCCTAATGAAACTTAGCAGGACAAAAATGTCTTTTTCGCTTGTCCAATGCATGTTGGTAATCTCAAAACAAACCACTTTTGAAAATAGCAAATCTCTTCTCTTGTTATTATTAACCAATAAATAATAATGACTCGTGAAATTCCCGATTCAATATTAGATTGATTCAACACAAATCAGCAAACGGTCGACGCTCGCTAAAATCTTGATAAAAATCGTCATGATAAGTAAACGGAGCCGACCCGTCGCACGTCGCAATGAGTCCTCACGTTATCAAGTAAACAAACGTCTGCTCCATAATATTGTGCAATAAATTATATTTTATCAATGAACGCATACTCTGTTATCACACATAAACCTGTTACCTGGTAACACCTTGACGCCCCTGGTCAGAATATGAACTAGTTTCCAATAGATAAGATTAATTTTGGCGCCAACATATTTTAATTGGACTGAATTAAGTGCACGCGCACTTAGATTTATGGACTGTAAATAAATTTGGATTTGTTTGATGTATAATTTTTTACATAGTATTATATTATCTGTTAACAAATACCGTTAATAAATAATTGAAGAAGATATAATGGTCTGCAAACTAGAACATTAACTTGTCAGATAAAAATGTAAATAATTGTACAATTATTAGGATTTTTAAATTATAGAAAAGAGTACTTATTTTTTTATTTATCAAAATAAAAGCAGGCCACATTCTTTTACAATTAATCGATAAATAACAAGAAGCCTAGACGGATATGATTAGCGATAAATTCGTAGTAATGATAAAATATCAACTACTAGTCGCGTATTGCGGTTTTCCCCACATTGCAGTAGAAAAAGTAGGGCCCAATATTGTCAATGGTACTGTGACAAGAAGAGGTCTACTGAAGAAAGAATGTCTAAAATCAGTGAAGCAGTTTAACTATACTGTTGCTAAGAAATAAACAGAGAGGTACGCCTGAATCTCTCCGCCTGTGTATGACATCGTAGTTCCCAAACACAAATAAATATATCCATTTTAACCGTTCCAAGAGTTTTCGTAGATTATTTAATAATGAACAAAATCACATATCGTTCTCATCAATATTATTGTAGATGTAGATAACCAGTAGCCAGTAACAAGGTGCGGTTGCGATAAATAATTCCGATAAGAAATTGTGATTCACATTGCATAGTAACGTTAACATGTCAAATGTTGCACTCCCTCCTACAGACCGATGAATGCTTGTTTAATTTTGTCGTATTGAAACATTGTATGTTTTAGTTCACGGATAAAACTCGATTCAACAATGAACTAAGTCATGTATAAAAGATGTATCTCGTACACTTTAGCGTCTATTAATTCTTCAGCTTAATAAGTTGTATAGTTTGGGATTGAAGGGTCAACGCACGATATCGCATCACACCGATTCGCATTTCTGTTTTGGCTTTACACTTAATTAGGATGATGAAATGATTAGTATTTGACAAAGTGAATAACAATATATGACGTATAAAAACACTCTAAAACAGCGTGATTAATTTGATAAATAACAAACTTATCAGTCGTTCTTCAGCACCTCGAATATTGAAGATACTTAATACTTATATCAAAGAATTCGAAATTCTGCTAAAAATAATGTTTTATATCTGATCCGAAGAAATTATTATCTAAAAATAGCCGAATTTCAAAGTAAATTATTGGATATACTTATTTTATACATGCCAATAACAGATACAATATTATTTTTACAATATTATCCTATATATTATATTGATAAAGCCGTATTATTATCCTCAAGGAATGTGAGATAGGAGAGTTGAGTGAGGAGATAGCGTCACGGCAACAAGTTGATGTCAATTGCTATTTATTATGATAAATGTTATCATTTTGCAACATATAAAGTTGTGAGAGAATTTTGTGGGAGTACAAAAAATGGTCTTAATGGATTCTGATAGAGCAGTAAATTTTTCTTCATTATATTGTTTGTGCAATTGTTTCTGTTAATACGAATTTAATAGAAAAATGCATGCAGAAAGGATTTTCCTTTTAATTTTATCTACACAGGTTTCTGATCGCACGAAAGAACGAATGAGCGCGATTTTACAAAAGAGAACCGCGCAGTTACTTAGAAATTAAACTAATAGGCTAGCAATAAACATAACAGGCTAAGAAAACCGTATATCATTTATGTCCAGCGTGATTTCAGCACATTCACCCTCAGAACGAGAGCAGGTTAGTGTGCGAGTTAAACATGTTAGATTGATGAGTTACACTTTTAAATGTAAATAAATCAACATTATAAGTATGTACTTAAAGTCCAACAATTAGAACATTCACTAATATTCATCATCATCATCATCATCATCAGCCTATATTTTTGTCCACAACTGAGCATTAATATGGACAAATATATTATTATAATAATATCACTTACCAATCGACACCTTAGTTCAATATTAAATAGAAAAGAAGCTTACCTGTAAAGAAAAGAAAAACATTTTTAATTAATTTGACCTCAAAGAAGTTCGCTGATATTTACCAAATTACGTTTTAACTATGTCAATATACCTATTTTCACATAAATAGGGTTAACACAAGGGGTATTATTTTTCGTTTCATAGTTGAGGAAAGTAATAGAGGGTGATGTAAAATATTAATGCGTTTCAACGTGGCCGTTGAGGCGATATAGAGTTTCTGGCTTAAAATATCGAATAACGCTCATGACGAGGGGTGGTTAAAAAGCGTGGCTAATTAATAAATTACGTCAGTTCAAAATAAAATTGATGAAACGTATTTTTCAACAATTGATTTAATAACGTTGCCAAACCTTTGTAAATGTTATACAATCATTGGAAAATTTAATTAAAATTCTTCAAATATTTTCGAAGCGGAAAAGTTTTTGAGGATATTCGTTGTTCCACGCATAAATCATTGGGATAATATTTGTTTAAAGATATTTAAGTATTTCTTATGCCAAAAATAAAACAGGAAACTTTTTACTCGAAAATTCTCACAGAACTGGCAATAATAATCACGCGGGTAAAACAGTTGCTTAGCAGAATATAAAGGAAAATATATCTGCCTCGTGTATGTATTTTAAATAAATTAGGTATACATATATTCTGAAAAATCTTCTATTGCTTAGTAAATGAAATATTTTATCCAGATTTACGTCATTTCACACGTTTAAACATTAATATAAGCTAATAAAAATCAAAATAAACAATAAATTTATACAAATACATACGCCCAATTTACATTTTCAAGGAAACTGGGATTGGCCTTTATTCAATACATTATATTCGTGGCGTGTATTTGTTTCGTCAAACATGTTGTACATACAGCGGGCGATATTATACGGGACATTAATAATGTATCGTTTGTGGCTAACAGTGTAAAGGTCACGTTATGGACCCACAAATCTCCATTTTAGGATATCCTACGAAAGGTCATGATTTTTTGCTTTCAACGTTGTAATAAGGTGTTATTAACGTATGGTAGGTATGGTACAACAAACTTAGTTTGGAAGGAATATTCCTCATTATAAAATTAATATACTGACCGCGGTTTTACCCGCGTTCTTGTAAATAGCCTATGATAGCCAGTGATAATGTAGCTATCCATTGATGAAAGAAGTTCAATAAGAAATGAATAATTCAATGAAATTTCGCAAAGTTTCTAAACCACGGCAATTGCTTTTAGCAAGATCAAAAAGTTTCAGTGTATTTCGGAACCGATTGTGCCATCAAAAGACTCATTAGGTTAAAATATCGGGTATTTATCGGATAAACACAAATTAAACGAATAATCGTTTGTAACACGAGAGATTAATTGAATTCAGTTTAAAGTGCCGCTAGTTGGTTTGTTCTTCACGTAAGCAAACCAACTGTTGTGTTTAATACAGTTACAAAAGTGCGCTTACACCGGCCATTTGCATATCTTTGCTATTGACTAGTCTAGACTTTGTTGGAATTAGTGTTCAACGAACTGAAACACGTCTGATTTAAGTGACAGCACTGACAAATACATTTTTACGGATATCTTATTGGTTTTCGAGAGCTTGTAGCGTGCATATTTTAATTAATATTTTTTTTTCAAAATTATTTTTTATCAAATACTTTTTAGCACATATACCTCCTCACTGTATTAAAATCACAAGTGAGATAGCGGCCTTTGCCCTGCAGTGAAATCTTTACTTTTTGGTGAATAAAAACGAGTCGTTGGCACGTAAACAAACAAAGGGAACTTACAAAAGGGTAATAGCATTCACTTTTATAGCGAACTGCTGTTAATGTCAACAGTAATCGGAACTGATAAGTCATTGTCGGCGCTGACCGGCCACTTCATAAATAAACACCCCACGGTTTCTCGGTAATCAACCGCAATATTATCAGACCTCGACTGGATTTTTCTAACAAATTCCAGGAAACCATTACCGGTAGTAAACGTCTTCCATTTACTTTCAAAGTAAATTTATTAAGGAATATAATTCAATTAAAATCGGTAATTTTGCGTTTTCTTTGGTGTTTTAACTTTTAACGGTAGTTTTCTTTGTAATTTAGTTGTTTTTGTACTTTTTAGAACGTTGATAATTGATAATTACAATTCTTTACATAACATGCAAGAACATTACTTCTATATCTTACAAAACTGCTAGACATAGCACAAAAAAGGTACAATATACAGCACGTCACTCAGTTTTTTGTACTGAGCTGAAGTGTGGAAACCGTCAGGAGGTGAACAAAGCGAGCCACTCGTGGCCAAGTGACGCATATAATAAGCAATCACCAACGTCACACACTTGTCACGTATGACGCACGTTTTGTGAGGAAACTAAGCCCGAGTTTAGGGCGGGCGGCCCACGCTCGCCTATCTCATAGGGTAATAAGATACGTAATGGGATATGTTCTTATTAGGGAGACACCCGGTACGCACTTGTTAAATGGCTAAGATTTATACGACAAATTATACTATTATAACATTGTACTATTAATCAAACTAAACTATTAGCATAACATTAATTTGTGATGTTACTCTTACGTAACATTTCAAAGGCTATCATTATATCCTGTAAAACTATTTGTAAAAATAGTGCAAAAATAAATTCTCTATTTAAGAGGTAATAAAAGATGGACATTTACGCCCACAAGAATAGTCCTAAAACAACTTATTTGTGTTTACATGATCTGATCTTGTTGTTATTTAAGAAATCTTCTGACCTTTTTTCATTTCATAAATGGGATTCTATTTAAGAATAATGTTTACTCATGAAACACCTACGCATTTTGGTATGTATATATTCGTATCCTATAAATATTTGTGAAAAATATATCACAATAACAAAAGGTTGATGACAGCTGGTAAATATGTGTTAATTTTAACCAATGTTCTTCATCATAAAATAGTGTATCTAAGTTAAATAAAACTATTTGTACTTATAGTATAGAGTACATATACGCAGACAGTTTTTTATTCGTATTTACAATTCAACAAGTGTATACTTAAATCAAACGGAACTACACGTTACCCAAGTACACATTGTACAAGGCAACAAAAGCAGGATTTACGTAACTGTCGACGGACTTCTCAACCTCTACCTGAATATTTTTCTAGGTACAATCTCGTTTTAGTAACAAAGTATTGATTATTTATTAACCAATCGCATCGCTGTAGCACAATCAAGATTAGAGGGTTTCAATTTACTTGTAGCTTGTTAGTTTTTTAAACAAAAAGTTTTGCATAAGCAGAATTTTATGAACAGGTTCGGATTTAATCTGCAAAAAATATAAAAGGTTTATCTGCAAACATAGTATTCCATTTAAGAATAAATAAGAAAATTACAACAGAATAGAATCGCAGGGAAAACTCGACAAGCTAGATGAAGGTAAGAAATCGAATCCAATGATTCATCGGTCTATTTTAATTTACGATACAGACAGGTCGGGGGAATTAAGTGAACTCAACAAAGAAAATATAAGGAAAGATTTTCTTTTTAAAGGCTAATGAAAAAATGAATCGGAGCTTAGAAGGAAATTACCAGGTGGAGAAAATCTTTGCTTTTACAATAAATTGTTGGAAAGGAACCAAAATATACGGATATGAGTACACAGAAGATTAAGTATTAATAAACTGCATTGAATTTTCTGTACGTAGTCGATGGATTTTCAGCGAAGTAACTGTCATGCCGTGCACTGATTAAGTCTCATAATGAACTTCGCCTGCGTTGCGATGCCGTTTTAATTACAAAAGGCGGCAACAGAGACAGTGCACTTTTAAAATTTATAGTTTTAAATGGAAACCAGTAAGGAAAATAAGTAGAATAAACTGTATAACAGATCATTATTGACCACTTAGGTCAGCGGCAAACATTCTCGACAGGCCAACGCCCCACCTTGCGTCTCACTTGTGCCAATCAAATATGGCTTCAAAACACTCGAGCACAGATCTCACGTCGGCATGGCATCCATTAGAATAGTTGGATCGGTCTCCTCTTATATAGTCCGCGTCAATGCAGTTCCAGGAATGCATCGGTCTTCTTTGCGATATTTTTGTATTATGGCCAACATCATTTGGCAGAAAATATTTTCTTTGTTATTAAAACCTTCCTAATTTAGTACCCAATTAATGTCATATTGTTTTGAATATAAAAGTGTTGAGAATTTTGTATATGAGCCACATCATGTGTTTTGATTTTTCGCACGTTGCAATTTTTTTTTATATATACAGAAATTAAAATATTCATGATACAGTTCCTGTAGAAATAAGTAAATTTTATCGAAAGTTATTCAGATAGCGTCGCAGGTAGGTTTTTGACGAGTAAAATCTGATGGACCGTGAAACTCGTGACGAAACAGCTACATAATATATTTTAACTTTCACCGCTGTAAATGTGTGACAGTATTTCAAGTTATTTCACAAACTTTTCAATGACATACAACTTATTGTGCGAAATATTAATCGCGAAGTGAAAAGTTGAACATAAATGGACCCAAAACGAAACGAAAAATATTAAGATGAATGATATTTTAGTTGGTCTATCACAATCAGAGGGTGAGATAATCGTATAATTTTAATTCATACACGAGCTATAAGGTGATAAACTAATTTGAACACCTGAGTTTTGATGTTAGCAAACGTCGCGTCGCGTCATTATTAACCGGTTGGTAACAATTGGCTTCGCGCCACCGAGCATCTCGACATATGTTCTATCGTCATCAAAGGTGCTAAGGGCCAAAAGTGGTTAGGTAGACGGCGTCGCGTCGTGTGATGTGATAGTGAGTGTCAGGTACGGAGTTTTAATTTATAATTGTGTTAAGATAGACAAAGGTCAGTGTCTGAAGGTAGTTTTTCTTAGAAATATTTAGGTTATTTTGGATTAAAGTTTTTTCCAAAATGTAGTTTATTTTATGTCGTTTTTTTTATAAGTAGTCTTTTTAAGTTAATTTTGAATCTACCAACTAAATATTATAAAATTCCAGGTCTTTCGGGAAACTCTACCAACCAACTTTCAGTCTACCACTGAAAACCATGTCAAGAAATTATGTTTGGTCATACCTACATTTTGTATTGTGCACAAATTTCATATGATTTACAATACCCGTCAAGTTATAGAGCATTGAACTTAAGTCAAAAACAATCCACATCTCGATAGAAACATTACCCGTGATGCCATTTCACATCGTACTAGTTTATTTATTAGTTTAGCCCAGTTCCTTGCTTTCAATTCTGTTTGGATCGTGTTTAAAATCAATTTTATGAGCGAGGCGTAATGTTGTTACATTACTCGAGAAAACATGAACGCAAAGATATATTGTTTCATTTGAAGATATTAATCTCCGATCGGTTAAGAATTACACAGTTATTATGTATTAAGTACCAATGGTTTTGAAATACAATGGTTCAATTGGATAATAAATTGAATCGATAGGAGTAAAGTTTTAATTATAACTTATCTGACAAAGAAAACTTATTTTACAGATTAATTTTAAATGCTTCGAAAGTACAGAGACGGATAGAAAGAATGAGGAGAGGCGGAGGAGTTACTAGAATAAAGAGGTTTTAAACGGCCGTGTGATCTTAATGGCTAATCATTTTCAGATTGCGAGATGCGTTTATCTTTGCTAGATCTTATAACGATATAACTGATGTTTTGCATGCAGTGCGAAGGTGTCATTGGCGAACCATAAATCAATTATTATAAGTTTAAAAGACAATTATTATAAAACAATGAGGAAGTATATAACGAGTACACACGCGGTACACTTCCCTAGAAACGAACCGCAAGCGCAGACCGCAACCGCGGCCAGTCGACACGAATATTTCACTTATTTTGCATACTAACAAGCAACCGGCAACGGTTCCGAGCGCGCAGGCGCGGGCGCGACGGCGGTTGCGTCACCGCGAGGCCGTTGGGATTGCGCAATCCACTCGCACGCATCAACTGCCATTCATCTGATGACCGTTTGGTCAACATACTTCATGCATTCGCAAATTATATACAATACCTACTTTCTTGGTACAACATTATAATATTATCTAGAATCTCGAGATGTTGCTAATCAACACGGAGCTATGCTAGTTAGACGTATATGGACTGGTGGCATTGGCCGATGGGCGACAGGAAAATAACTTGAGTATGCATAGTGAATCGCAAACAAGCGGAAATAGAATTAAAATAGCTAGTTGTTGACCGAACCGACGTATTTACAAGCCGTTACTGGTTTGGATGGCCTTTTGTATATTTTATTAATTACGTTAACCTATTATATCTATCACACACATGTTTTAAATCTTAGAAATACATAGAAACAAAGGTACGAATAAAAAAACTGCATAAATGGTACACTTAGAAATTGAACAGGAAATGATAATGACAAACAATGCAACAAAAGAAACAATATCCATTGAGGAAAGATTAGCCTCGTGCAGTGTTACTATCGCAACTTTCATGCGATAACTGACCGGATGTTTGTATGTGTGTGGCATTGTTCGCGGTGTCCCATTGACTGAATTTAGTGAAATAGAAAACCAAAGCAAAAACATTTTACATTTGTTACTTATTATATTTCAAGGACTGCAACAAACCAACATACGAAAGTTTATTACAAACCATTTAAAAATATATCTTAAGTTAGGAAAGAGATTATCAAAATACACTGGCCTCCAAAAAAATCGACCCACCTACGTTTTTTCGAAAAAAAGTGTCGTATCGATTTTTACCGCTATCTATTGATATTTTTAACACTGCTTAGGTAAAAATGCAATTCTGTGGTTGTAAAAAACAGAAATATTGCGTGAAAAACATGAGCATTCATTAAAAATGTAAAAGAAAAGGAAAACCTATTTTTTAAACCAAATTTAAAAAATGACCGTTTTAATTGTTATTGATTATTTTTCTTACATTTTCTTATGTAAACTATACTTTAATATGGGGTGTTTCCTCCTCTTGCTTTAATCACAGCCTCCATACGCCTATTAAGCGATCGAATAAGCTTTCCGATGTCTTCTTGTGGGATCCTTTCCCATTCTTCCGTCAAGGCGGCTTCCAGTGAATTTAGCGTGTCTGGTGCTGGATTACGGGCTCTTACTTTTCGTTTTAGCTGGTCCCAGAGGTGCTCTATTGGATTAAGGTCTGGACTATTGGCTGGCCACTGCATAACTGGTATTCCAACCTCACGAAGATAGTCAGATACAATTCTGGCGACGTGAGGTCTTGCATTATCGTGCATAAGTAGGAAATTTTCCCCAATATATCCAGCGTAAGGCATCACATGAGGTTCCAGAACGTCTGTTATGTAAGTTTCAGCATTAACAGCTCGATTACGGAAGAAAACCAGCTCCGTACGTCCCGTCAAAGAGATGCCTCCCCAAAACATCGTAGAGCCTCCTCCAAACCGAACTGTTTCTCTAATGCAACACTGTGCATAACGTTCTCCTGGCCTTCGCATAACGTTACGACGTCCGTCAGAGCCTACAAGAGACATTCGGCTTTCGTCGCAGAAGAGTATAGTCTCCCATTGGCTTATAGTCCAATTAAGGTGCTGCCTGGCAAAGTCTAACCTCGCTTGCCGATGAGATGCAGTGAGTTTTGGTCCCGTAGCTGGCTTGTGTGGCTTTAGATTTTGTTCCCGAAGCCTTCTTCTTACAGTATTCTCACTTACAGACACTCCACGAGTTTCCCTCAGCCTTCCCTGGACGTCAACAGCAGAAAGATGCCGGTTTCGCAAGGAAGTTAAGGCAATAAAACGGTCATCTGCCGGGTTTGTGACACGTCCTCTTCCAGACCCTGGTCTCCTGCGGTACTCCCCCGTCTCTACGTAACGTTTATAAACTCTACGCACTGCTGATTGACTCAAATGCAATCTACTGGCCACATTTCGCTGACTTAACCCCTCACGAATAAGGGCTACAACTTGTGCAGCTTCTGCTTCAGTAGTGTCCATATTTTAGGGTTAAAAGTTACGAAAATGATTGTCCAACACAGTTTAGAAGATTAAATCGATATAATTACGCGTTAAAAGTTCGAAACAAACTAACGATGCACTACATGCACAAAATGAACATTTTGTTATCGATACTCTTAAAATGTTACACTTGAATTCCTAATAAACAGTGTCTAGTGGGTACTAAGATGTTAATTTATAACGCTTAAGCAAAAAAATCAAACTATGTCGTCGCATACTTGAGATAACAACTTTGTAAGTAAAGATTAACAGGTGGGTCGATTTTTTTGGCGGCCAGTGTAATAAAAAAGTCATTACTGTAAATAAACAAAATTTGGGTCCCATCAATACACCGAATTTGGCACATCGTTACAACGTATTACACGATTAAAACAAAGCTTTACAAAACCATTTTGTAACAATGAACCGATAATTTTACACAGTTAACGCTGAATATGTTAAAACAGCGAAATCCAATCGTCATTTATCGAAAATTACTAAAAACCAATAAGTATTACATTGTGTGTATACTAACTATATTATGGAAATACCGAAGTTTATTTGTTGATAATTTTGGTCGTGATAAAGTGTCAACGTTCACGTATTTCCATGAGTGCGAATTCGATGGAATTATAAAGAGTATTTTTGTACTTACAAATAAATTGTGCTTCAAAAATGTGCTACAGTCAGCGTGAAAAGTATGTTTTACGCATTAAAATATTGAAGCCTTTTAATGACTTTTCCAAAGTAAACTATATTTTTGGATGACACTTGTAGTAAAACAAATCGAGATAAATAAAGTTAGAAACTAAAAATTATTAAAATCTATCAAATGTAATGATTACCACATTACTAATTCAAATTATTTGAAAAGAATCAAGTTGCAGTCGAAAAACAAATTCAGCTTACGAAAAGTTATAAAAACGTTTGAATATTTGATTGTGTCCACTTTTGACGCCAACTGTACGTCTTAACACAATGTTAGATATACATGTAACCTATTTGCAAGTCTATATTCACATCCACACGTTAAGTTTCCGAATGGTGTAACTGTTAGTTGCGAATAATCACCATTTATCGGTCGTTCCATTGACCGAGCAGATTGTGCGAAGGTGCTCTCCTCTATATCTCGGCGGATGTTTACATTTAGTAACAGATATGTAAAATTTCTCGGTTTAATGAACTACTTGACTTTGAATCGTAGGTATTTTTTTGTTATATTTGTAACTTACTAGGTAGAACATACAAGTACAAGTTATTCTACTTACATAATTTGAATATGTAAAAGATTTGTATTAAATTCTGGAAGGTACGAGTTCTTTTGCAATCTTATCGATTCACAAAAAAGGGGGAACATTATTTCCATACTTATGACGTGTATTACTCGTAAGTGGGCAGTTTTCCGCAATTAGACCTCTCTAATTTAGCTCCTTTGTGTGTGCTGCAATATTTATGGTTAGAATTTTGAGGGCTGTAACTACCCGTGATGATTCATGATGTTAGTACGACAAGTGGGACCGAACAGGTAGATTTTTAAAGTGGTTTCATATATAAAATCTCTTTATATAACATCTTTTATCTGTAAAACTATTCCACGTTTATTTCCAGATACCATTCTCCTAGTACGAGCACAATCAAACCCATCAGTTATCGCTACGTAACTCTGTTATCAGCTCTCGCGTCTCCGCAGCGTCACGTACTCCATATAGTTCGCCTATTCGCAACTTACGTCAAACTTGCGTAATCCTAGATTCAATACAAACTATTATTTATACATCGTGATAAATTGTACCAGGTCTATATAAATTTGCAAACACGAATGACGTAGATATTCAAATTGCACGAACGAAATACTGAATGGTAAATTACGGATAGCGGACGCGGTGGTATTTGAATTCATTATATTAAATAAAAAATGACTTTGTTTATCTTTTCAAGCTTAATTAACATTAACACTTTTGTAAGATAATTTTGTTTAAATTATTTTTAATAAAGTTTCCATAATTAGTATGTTTTTATACTATGTGTTGGTATATTGATGTCGGCTAGGTAACAAGTCCATGTAAATATTCTATTAGAATCGTGAGTCACAGGACGGCAATTGCAACATCGCCTGACTCATTGATCATCATCCGACCGGCTGTAATACAAGTTAGGAAGTCTATTGTTACGTTATCATATCATAGACGATGTTTTGGATACATAGAAAACTCACGAATAATCTAAACGCATTTTTTTTTATACATTTCACCTCTAAGCAACATGATAATTTAATTACAAATTTAAAAACAAACATAGGTATTTAATTTATATTTATAACGTCTATTTAAACTTTATCAGTCTCTTAACAGTAAACTCAATTGGAAACAGGAAAAAACATATTTACTGCACGACAAAATTCCCAAATTGCAATAACGAAACCAGTAAACATAATTAAAAACAACAAAAATAAAATAAATATTTGATATGAATTAAATTTAATTACAGCATAGGCGGCAAATCCAGAGTTTTTTCCGGTTGGGTAAACCCGTGTGACACATCCGCAATCCCACGCGATTACACAAAAGCTAGGTCAAACCTATTTTCGTGTTTAACATTAGAGAGCCGAACGCTATGTTATATAATGATTTAAAAGGTATTTTTAGTTTATTATATAAAAAAAGAAACCCCGCTTTCATCAGACTACAGGGAAGCTACAGGAAAACAATGTGTCTGAATTAAACATTTTCCTGTAACATGCATAACAAATCCTACAGTGAGATCACGAAGGATTCACGGTTATAAATTTGAATCGAAAATTGCAGGTACATCAAAGTCAGCTGTGAAACAATGCAAGGTGCGGAACAGTCTAGCTGTGAATCAGTGAGTGGCATCAGCTGATTCATTCGTCGGGTAAGCGGCCTTGCATGCACCGACGCAGACTGTGAGAATGAATACACAATCGTTAATCACCTACTTCACTCAAGGATATTTTCAGTTATTTTTGTATTAAGCTTATCATTTCTTCATTGAAAACGAAAATAAATGAAATATTGTTATATTAAAATAGAATGTTCAGGTGTGGGCGCGCAAGGTGGGGTCGACGTTCGGTGTAGTGGAAGGCATGAAGAATTGTAGCATGAATATAAGAAACAACAATGATGAATGAAAGTCACTAAGTTGGTACACGCGATAACTGTCACCGATCAAGTTTCGGAAACAAGGTGACATCGATGACCCCAAGGTGACCCGCGTCTCCACTATTACAACAGTTCGACGAACTTCACAATTTTGTTTTCCACATGACTTCTTTTGTTATAGTTTGCTATGTTAATTGAAAATTGCCAGATATGTTTCGAAACTGTTTAATTCTGCCACGGTCAGACCAACGTGTGCGGGGATGAATTTGAATAAAAACAAAGTGCTTTAATAAAGGCTCTCACGATGCTTGTTGCTCAATGGCACGTCGAGTTGAAAATCAAACAAAAAGGCTTGGGAAGTTGCGATGTGGCCGACATAAAAACACTTGGTTTTAAAAAGAAGTATAAAATAAAAAGTAAAAAATGAGGCGTATTTACCCCCACCCGGGTAGGTAATAGAGGCAGACGCCAACTAATTGCGAAAAACGAGATTAACGCTCAGTGTAGAGGCACTAAACGAGGATGGCTCTGTTTACCACCCCGGTTTCATTCCTTTTACAACACCACTAATAGACTTATTTTATTAGGGAGAAACGCAGAGATAACATTTATATTAGCAACTAAGTAATCATCATAAAATCAACACTATTAAAACTGTGCCCACTCCCCGATGTGGACAGTCGTAACGCGATGTTGTTAATTTTATAAGTGAACTTGTTTACTTAATCAAGTTAATTAGCGACACTGCCTACTGGCCACTTTATTTCAAGACTCGACTTGTTAACGACTCTATTGATACGATTCAGTTATTTTTATACCTGTGATTTATTTACTAATACACAATTCCAACAACTGAGTCAAAAGGGAACATAAATAACTTAATCCCTGCGGAGGAGTTCACGATGAAATGTTATATTTATCTAAATAAATCTAGTTCTTTCCATTCTTGTTTCAAGTGAAGGATCATTGTTATTAGAGATCAGGTAAAGGACATTATTTATTTAAAAGAAACCTTTGAATTATTTTAAATTAGATTCGCCAAGTAATTTAATATTATTACTTGTTATTATATAGTTACTTAAGGACTATAAATACATACATACATACCAAAAAATGGCCGTGTAACTATTTTCGTAACTTTAAACAAATTAAATATAGATACATAATTCCTGTATTTAGAGAGATAACATGTAGGAAAGGAAATATAACTCATAATCCTGAATCATTTCAAAAAAGCATGATTTAATAGTACCGATGAATTACAAGTATATTAAGGAGTAAACTAAAGAAAGGTATGCGGCTAATTGTCGGTAACAGTACAACTACAAACTAGATTACGGAGGGAGTGAGCCGCGACACAGCTCGACGGGCACGCCACAGACGATTGTGGTCTCACACATGTGATACACACAGCTTCATTTCAATTATATCACAATACAATACACTTGAAAGTTTTAAATAGATTAGTTTGGAGAGTTTTGATTAAGTGGATGGATATATAAAAAGTGGACTGAATAATTTTCAAGTGCCAATTATGCACCTATTTCGTATCACTGCTAGACTATTATTATATCTTTCGCAAATCGTAACTTCCACCGCTTTTGAAGGCATGAAGATCATCCCCCAATGATCAGGATCAGGATAAACGTAAGTGGGGACAGAATTTGCAAATAATTGTACCAAGATGTCGAGACAACGCGAAACTGCCAGACTTCTAGAAGTGTTCCATTTACAGTGACAACTGTTTAAAAATTAAAGTACAATCGTAACAACAACTTTGTCAAAGTCAAATAGACTATATTCCCAACTTTACAATAATATTTGTGAACAAACAAATTGACTTTGTTACCAATAAATCCTACTAATATTATAAAGGCGAAAGTTTGTATGTATGGATGTTTGTTACTCTTTCACGCAAAAACTACTGAATGGATTTTAATGAAACTTTACAATAATCTTGCTTATACATCAGAATAACACATAGGATACTTTTTATCCCAAAATTCCCACGGGAACGGGAACTACGCGGGTGAAGCCGCGGGGCGCTGCTAGTTGTAAATAAGCTAAAAGCTGTACAACGATGATAATGTAACAAACTTACAAATTAATTAAGGCACGACAAATTACTTTTCACCTAAATTGAATTAAGATATGATTAAAGGAGTTAAATGGGAACTGTCGGGTTGTCTTGTTATGTTAATTTACGTAAATTGAAACGTTTTTAACGCAGTTTATGATTAAGATCCGGGCCCCGGCTGCTATGATGAGTTTATTATTACTAATGACAGGCTGACGCGGCTTATTACTAAACATTGACTTTGTTAAAAATATTACATTTTTGTAAACATGAAATTGAAAAAGGTGATTATGATAATCGGGGATGGGAATTCACCTAGATAATAAAAATTAATCAGACGAATAAAGTTCATTATTTAATACCAAATGATTAACTTAGGTAATCTCACAGGCAATCAAAGATAATTAATTATGTAATTCGCCTCTGTTAGCCCATGTGAATGTAATAGAATAATCCCATAGTAACGTGACAACGTTGCAGTCATTGTATTTTATGTATCTCTAGATTGTGTTTCTGATGTTGGCAATAAAAAGTAAGAGAAAATGAAATGAAAACATTTTCCTGTTATGTCTCTTATTTCTAATTATTTTGATGACGACGTATTCAGCAGATTTATATTTACAATAAAATATTGTAGACTTTATCCAGACAGATATAAATCAATAGTCCAAGCGTCGGTCGAGACTTTCAATGGGTTAATAAATTACTAAAACGTAAGAGAAATAATTAAGTAAAATAACAAACAACCGTCGCTTTTGTTGTTAGGGAGATATAATCGATTGTTTTGTTAATAAGGCCACGTGGCTACAAAGCCGACACCGACGAACGGACCGAGTTAATTATTGAAGCCTTACCATTCCGTCATTCCTGTGTTATTTTGTCGTAATAACACGGTTTTATTAACCTACTTCATAACAAAACCCACAATTTATTTCAATTTACATTGCTTAAACCACACAAAATTATATATATACGAATTGAACATCTTTAATTAAGTTTTATCTTTGGTGTTAATCTTTGTTTTACATTAAGACTACGGTTGGATCACTTTTTGTTTTGACCAATGACGGGTTTTATTTCGATGTTACATCACGAATTAAATGAAACATAATAATTAAAATATAACAATGATTCAGCATATGTACAACACGGTGTATTGTAAATTTGTCGTCGCTGTGTTTTGAGGTAAATCGTTCAAGCTAAAACGTACTTTAAATGTATTGATAATAAGAGTGAACAGTTTCCACGTCGCCCATATAAGCAAGTGTGTAATAACTAATAAGTCATAAAGTTACTTAATCGTCTCCTTGAAACACTTTTATTATCAGACGGGTTACGGACATGACATACATTTCACGAGTAAACACCGTTAACTTACTATTCACATCTGAGTTTATTTTTAACTTCAAACATTAACGCACTGATTCTATTTTGATTTCGTTTGAACTGGAATCTGGAAACATTTCGTAATAGACTGTTATATTTTTATACTTTGATTTATTGACTGATGATATGAAATTAATCATACAAAACGATATGTTTTATATTACTTTTTATCACCAGATATTTCATGAAGAAAAGATTTGTATTATTTTGTAATGAATAAACTCAAAATCTTTCTAAACTACTTCGCAAAATTCTCGCACTAATGGAAAGCTATATTTTCAACTTTTTTAGGAACGCGGGTAAATCCGTATCAGACAGCTAGTAGAAGATGTTATTACTATGAAGCATCGACATTATATTTAACTGATATTTAAGGTATAGTTATTGTTTTAATTGTAACCGATACAGTTCATTAAATAAAGTGTGTAACAAGAGCGCGCGTTGGTAAACAGTGTCCTCATTCCCGCCAGTTTCAATACCTCAATATTGGGGCTATCTGTGACAAGGTTGTAACCGGTGGTCCACCTGAGAAACAACACAAACGTATACGTTTCCGAGTGAATCTCTACAACCAACGTTGCGAGACCCCTGAAATCATATTGTGATGTATTACACCGTGTAAACTGCGAGAGCTCCATCAGTGCAGGATATCGATGAAGGTTGAGCGATGTCAAGTAAATTTTAACACGCAATTAGTAACCTGTCGGACACCTTGGCACCAATTGAATGGGTGGTTCAGGGACGCCGGCCGTGGCGAATGGTGAGTTTCCATCGCAAACCCGTATAGCAACACGGGGTTACGTTCGAGCTCCGATATTTGGGGGAGGCCGCGAATATTTTTATTGTTGGGTGCTTAACGCGCCTTTTTCCGTAATAGGCCTTTAGTAACAAATGTCGATCATTGTTTTTGTGCACGCAATCCCTCGGTTACGTTCCTTTAATAATGAAACTTTTTCGTTGTTCTAATTCTTTTCAATAAAGTATAATATAAAAAACATTTCGTATTTACACCAACGTATGTTGCGAGTGCAAATTGCGTGTACACTATTAGTGTACCGAACTAAGTATTTAAAATATTAATGACATTTCAATAATATTTCTGCTAGGTAACTATTTCATATAACTTTGTTAAAAATTAAGTAAAAAAATATTAATTAAAATAAACAACACCAGTCCAACAATTTACTTGTATTTTTCCTGCATACTTTTCATACAATTCATCGCAGGAAATAATTTGAATATTATTTAAATGACGCATATCTCCGACAAATCTTTATCAATAAGAATGCTATTTATAGACTTTTGCAAATCATTTTTCGCGAAATTAGTTATCTTTGTTTCAACGTGAAAATGTTTGAGAAAAACAATGAATTAATACGTGTGTTAGTGAAAGGCGATATAATTGTACCGTGGAGTGGTGTGTGAGATGGAACTGTGGTAGGTAGACCGCACCCCGGCTCGGCGGCGCCTACTGGCTGCCGTGTACAATATCAATCCGGGTGGCAACAAAGTCTGTGACGTCTCGCTCACCTTGACTCACATTACAAGCTTTGCATTACTGTATTTGCTGCCAATGTAGCCACACTAATACAACAATAATACATATGCTTGCAAATTTATGATACATCGCGGTCAAATTGTTAACTGAAAGCAAGGTTAGAAGTTACTTTCTGACTAATTTTGCCAGTAAGGCTAAAGGTTTTCTCTTATACTGCGATTTATATACCTTACTTTAATATGGCATCTTTAAAGACTTTTTAGTCTAATATAGATCAGCATCCAATTAGTTAAAAAGTAGTTCTAATAAAAATGATAAATTGTAACTCGTATGCATCCACAAGTATGCATGCACGTTCGTGTTGTTTTCCTAACACAACTGAGTAGAAAAGTCAGAATGTTGTCTTGTGAAACTAACCATCAATGTGAATGGGCGATATCGCAATTATTAATTGCGAGCAGAGATAATTCAAACAGCTGATGCTCCGCCATTCGTGTCGTATCATCACGATAATATTCATGGGGCGAAAGCGTGCTACGCGAACGTAACGTTACAAGAAATAGAGACATTTTTAAACTAAGTGTACTCTCTTATTTTCTTTATTATGTTACTAATGTATTTATAGGCATTTTCTATTTTTAGATATATTACATAATCCAATACAAATTTTCGGGTAGTCGCTCACCCGAAAATTTGTATTGGATTATGTTATGTCCCTTTATCAGTTTGTAAGATTACGTTTGACTCGAGAGCCACCGAACGGATTAGTGTGAGGTCTTCACGATATATTTGTATTTTGGTACAAAGACTATTGTATATTTCTTTAACATATGCGGCATATGGCTTTCTAACCCTCTTGGATTTAAGATTTGGTATTTTAGCTTTGAAACGATAGTCACGGCACAAAATTACAAGATTATTAAAGTATTGTTACAACTCTAACGATTAAGGCGTTCGATAGGGAAAAACAGTAAAGCAGTTTAAACGTATTGTGTGAGTAGATTTCGATTTTCTACTAGTATCTCTCCTTGACTCGATTCGTATTGGCATCGACGTTTCTATTACGAAATTCGCCCACAGGCAAACGGGCGTTAGTCATTGTCGTCTATTGCATCCAGTTCATGCAATGGTTGCCTCATATTGCACTCAATTCTACAGTACAATGACAATAATATTCACCGAGTTTTGATTCTGATACAAATAACTGACTAAAACACAATACACAGAAATAACTTCTCCAAAACAAAATCTGTAAATATTATTGACTTAATACCTTTTAAACTGTATTTTTACGGGATAAACGCGGGTATCCCCAGGGCACAAACATGAATAAACTTCATGTTTTACTATCACAAAGTTGTATTTTCGTAACTTAGGTACTTAAAACAATCCTGCGAATCATCCCAAATATGTTACTATGTATGTCTGACATTGTTACAGATACCAATAAAACAACTTGATGTAAGAAAACATTGTAACAAACGTTATAAATTCAATAAAATCTTTGTAAAAAAAGAAATGGTGCAACAAAACAATACATTGTTATTGAAGTAAACTGCGGTACGTATAAATAAGTTCTCTATTGTCAGTCAGCGGAATGCAAAAAACATGATGCAATTGGGTCATTTGAAACCAATAACTTCTGACTGCGTAACCGCAATGTGGTATCAAGTACAGGAATAATTGCAAATGTCCACTCCGATACGGCTTTGATTTGCTTAAAATAGACGTCTAAATAGTTTTTGTAGCAGATAGTTTTTATTCTATGTCGTAACATTTGATGACGTCAAAATAGGTAGAAGGTACGGTCTGATGAAAATGTATTGTACTGTGGCGACGAAACATTAGATGACAATTCATTATTTTAATAGGGGAAATCCCAGTTTTTAGATATTGTCTTTGTAACAAGGTAACTTTTGACCGTAACTTTAAATCACACAATTAAAAAGAAGGCCAAACATTTTTAAATAACTTGGGTAGTCTATAGCGATTTCTATGATAGTTTCAAAATAAGACCAAAACAACAAAGTCTATTCACAGAACCAAGTTTCGCAAAAGTCAGATTCGCAGTATTCCAAATACTATACCAAATATTTGGTACAAAAATGTTCCTACAAACTAACAATGAAACTTTATACCACTGTAGACATCGCTATTTAATATAAGATTAATCACACTAAACGGAATGAAAACAAGAATTAATTACAGACATCAAATACAGTTGTCGAACTTCGAATTGATTCGGAGATAGTTCATAGATAAATACCGTTCGGAGAGCAACGTAATAAGGAGAGACCGATAATTTATTAAACGTCTGTCAGTTTATTTGTTTTGATCATCGATCACGCCACCAGATATTGGCGGGAAATAAAATACGATGTTACAATTATTGTGATAGTAATAATAACAGTTTAAATGTAAACATTGGTATTATGATATCTTTTAATATAGGTCAAGATGATCGGTGTGAGTTTGTGAGAATACTGATTGGATTATAGCAGGTTCGATTCCCGTTCTTAGTCATGGAACTCATGGATGAGTAGGTATTTACAAAAAACTTTATACACCCCTATTTTGAAAATATGGGACTTATTAAAATCAGAATATCTGTAGCAGTAACTGAATCCATATATCCAATAAAAATATCAAAAATGATAGTCGATTACTTATCTTTAAAAAAATACAAAATAAATGTCGTATTACCAGACGGCACACTAGCTATCAAGTATTCTGTGACGGCTCGGGTCGATGACCGCGCTCAGCTGTGTATCGCAGCGTTCGGTGTAGAATAACAATAAAATTCGGCGGGATTTTGAAAATCTTTGACTTATCATAACTTTTTAAATAAAAGCAAAAGAAAAAAACTAACTTCACTATTATATTGTCACCCGTCGTTTACATTAGCTGTGAGATAAGGTATCGCAATTTCAAAATAAGGGTGTATAAGTATCTTTAACCATAATCTAGTACTATTTGCCTTCCTTAGATTGGAAGGTGGTGTTGTGTGATGTGCCCAGGTAATAAAAATAAATGACTTTTAATTACCTAGTACCAACTAAAATAATAATAATTCTGTCACGAGTACGTGTTATTTTTATAACCTACTTTAAGTAGATATGTATTACGTAATATATTTTACTTTACACGTGAACGGCGTACCTCCACGAGTAGAAATTCCACGACACTGCACACGAATTTCTCGAATATAAATTCAAACATTTTGCAACAATCGGCGTGTCTTGCGTTTTCTTTTAATATTTCACAATGCAAGAGTATTGACTAATGTATCATCCCGACTTCCACTTCGATGTATGGTTCTTTATGCGTCGTAAGAAGGATCTCTGGCAGAGCGCCATGTAAACAGACCACCAAATAGGGCAATGACCACCTTCCGAACGTAAATAGAATTGTCTATTAATAATCTTGTACTAAAATAAACTTGAGAGGGGAGTTCCACGTGTCTCAAACAAAAAGATTAATTGACTACAGTGTACAACTCAAACATACAATATTTTATTTTAAATCAAACAGAACATTTCCTCGTTAGGTATGTATTTATCAATGTTATTCTATCGAACTATACTTTATTATGTAATGATTTATGAATGTGATAGTGATAGATGTGTATGGTAAGTTCGATCATTCTAGGAGTAATCTCGCCAATTCATGATATCAATTAATATTCTGAATAAATTGCCAATAAAACGTCCATAATTTTAAACATTACCAACGTAATAAACTCTGAGAATCCGATTACAATCTGCAAAATCCCGTTAGATATTCATAGTAGATAAAAACGTTAAAACATGCTTCAAACTTTCCACGGTTCCCTACGACCCGGTGCGGCGGCGGCGAGCGCGTTTCATATTGGTTAACGAACAAAAGGAAAACTGTGTAAGGCGTCGTTTTAGTACACGGGGAACCACCAATGACGCAGTGAAAACTCGACACGTCCACGTGACTGGTAAAGGTCATGCCAACTCGAGTTGGTGAACGCTCGAGCTAGTAAACAACGCCTTTTGTTGACTGATGCAAAAGAAATCATTTGCGCACTTATTTAATATTTAGTACAAACGTGGTGTTCGTCGAATTGAAACAAAGCTAAGTACACACTAACAAGATTAACTCCTGAAGATTGTTTCTGCCGAGGACACTCCCACGGTGACAAGGGTTTTGGTGAACAAAAGAATTTTAAATTATTTTTAAGTCAGCCCGTAACCGAGTAATTTTTCACGACCTTGGCTTTAATTCACAAAGAGCGTTGTTTCTTGCTTTTGTTAATTTATCAGTGACAGCGTACTTCTTAATCAAATTCATAATTTCATTGTATTTTGGCCACTTATAATTTGGATGTACAGAAATATTTTACGTACGTAATGTAATTTTAATTTCGTTCAATTGAGTTGCTGGGCATTTTGATTAGATTGCGGTCATTGTACTTGTGATTAAAAAATATTATTGCAAAATAACTTCTAATAATAAGCACTTTTGGGTGATGAAATAGATAAAGAATTTATGAATAAATAGATTTTTTCTGTATTTCTATTTTATTAGCAAGTACCTTTATTTGCTAGATATTACAGAATTGATTGAACCAAAACAAGAGTCAAAGTTCGTTTGATATCCTTAACAAAATAGTTTTATGTTGTAACAATACCATTAAAACTATTTAGTGACAAATGATCACCATATACTATTAAACAACAACAGAGGTTTCAGAATGAAAACATAATACAAGGTTGATGAGCAATTTCCGCGTACGACATGTAAACAATAATTACGAAAGTAGTACCAGTTTAATCGCTTCGAGTGAGTATAAACAATGGCGGTTGCATATTATTTTATGCTTCGGGGTAAGTGAGTTTATAGCCGTATTCATTCGATGTTAGACGACAATCATTTTGATAGGCGTCTCGTGATTATTCATTTGTATTTGGTGCCTTTGTACTTACTATCAGATAAGCTTATATCAACTTTGTAATTAATATGTGTACTATACTATGTTTAATTGTGGTATTAAATGAATCAAAACTTACCTCGTTTATGTGTTTGTAAGTCTTGATGAGGTCTACGCTGAGTTTTCTCAGCGGAGCCGTTGAGGGATCCCGAAAGTGGTGTGGTATTCGGGCTTGCATAGCCTGTACAAGGATAAAACTACATTTAAATATCTGCTACGTTAAAACTACACTACAAAGCAAGCAAGCAATATAAGCTTCACAAACAAACATCTACAACACATGCAGATTCGTTTAAATAAAAAGTGAAAACTAAAACATTCTCAAACAATTAAATCTAAAGGTAGTTATATCAATACACGAGACCGTTTGGAAAATATCTGATTCAATTGTTCAACACATCGCTACTTAAGTGATTAATAAACAATTGTCTCATACCTAATAATTCACACATCACTGTTGAGATAAGTACTTATGTTAACTTTTAATATACAAGTTGTTCATAGAGCGCAATATTAACAACGTTTATTGGCTATAATTTATAAAGTTTGAAACTCGTGAACAGATAGGTAACTCAATATTTTCTATGAAGAAACAATATTATACTAATTAACCTAGTCTAGACCGTAGAGCTGTGTAGTTATCGATCGAGTTTGTATTCAACGAATACATCACTAGTGTTTCAGTGAAAGAGAACTTGACTTGTACAAGGTAATTAGCGGCACTTTACCAACTAATTTATTTACTTGCGCGTAATGTCTAGACGCGCGTGGTTAATGACTCTTTTAATAAAACAATAGGTGTGCCACACACGGGTCACGCTCTTTGAGAAACTCTCTTCTTGTTGCAGTTTTTCTGACACATAACTATATATTATTAGCACGCGGTACGTGTCAAACTGATGGTAGGAAATGATACCGAAGAGAAATCGATAGAATCTAAATAGAAAAGAGTAAAAATAACATCGTTTCTAATACATAATATGTATTAAGAATATGTTTGTTACGACTTTATAAATAGATACGAAATTTGAATCACTTTTCTCCATCTTTTATACCGAAACAACAAATCTAAAAACAATTACGTTTAAGAGTCAATCTGTAGCGTCACCTTCCCTATTGTCATTTAATTACAGCGAATCCTTTCATTAAAATGGCTCTCTAGAACAAAATGTAAATAAAGTCATTACCAACTCTGTAAAAACATAATTGTCAGATAATTTATTGTTTGTTGTTTATTTATTAACTTAATAATACATTAAGAGATTAACAAGATTATATTTTTAATTAATGTTTCGATCAGATTATGTTAACCGTGGTCGAGTAGGGTCTTTTGGGATACCACGATATTTGGACAAGTGTTTGATAAACTTTAGATTTGGATTGTAAAATATTTCTTTGATTAACGCGAAATAAACTGATTATAAAATATTAGCGACTGAAATTTTTATTTTAACATTTCTAAATTTTCGAATTCGTGAGAAATCTAAACAAAATTAAATCGCTTACTTAATCCCTTTAATAAAATAGCTTTATTTTCACAACTTTAACTTTACAGGTAAAAATTACGACCATATTTCAAGATCGTCGCAACAGCAACATTTAGTTTTTTTACTTAGTTCTTTTAACACAAAAAGGTCAACAATTTTGATATAATTCCTTGTTAAATCTGTCATCATTGTTTGTTTCATAAGATCCAAACTGCCTCGTGCATCATTTACCTGTAAAGGGGTACGGTAGCAGCAGAAAGCTCGCGGGTTGCGCACTACGGCGCTCACCTGAATGTCTGAAGGCGCGCTCATCAGCGGCAGTTGCTCTTCAGCCACCAGTCTACCGTACAGCGGTACATGCCGCCTTTCACCACCCGCCGCTTCGGGCATGCCACCACCAACCACGCCCACTGAAACAATAATGGATTTATTATTAAAACATCACATAACAATGGGGGAGACCTTTACACAGATACATTCTAAATAAAACATTATCATTCACTACATCATCTGATTATAGTAACTGACCCCTAAGTTCGTAACTTGTATATAGGGTATCAGTAACCACGTACACACAAACGTAACGTAAGATGTGAATATTAATTAAATCGTTATCATTAAGAGCGGTGCTCTTGTCGGAGTAACAGGTGCAGCTCCTTCCATCTGCCTCAATTATTTTATAGGGGTTCAAAATTTATTAATTAGTATTAGTTTGTCATCAATAGTATTCACACATTACAATAAACTCCGAAACCGCATTATCTGATGACTCATAGAAAGTTTCAAGAAATCTGTAAGTATTAGAGACATCCTAGAATCCTAGTAATAAATTGAAAGTCATCTACGGATGTTTCATACTCAATCACACAACGAGTTTGTTTTTTTTCTTACAAAAGGATTTTTATGAGTACTTTTTTAACTTTATACTACGAAATTCCCAGATATCAGATTTTAGCGGGTAAAAACGCGAAGCACATTTAGTTACCTATAGATAAAATAATAAAACATACCAAGAAACATTTAAAATATTTATTTAATACTAATGCTGAACAGAATATACGCCCACATAGACAAATTAAAGTAAAACCCGTTTGGGAACGCCGTCATTGAGTGAACGATAGACCCCGGAGACGATATCTCAATCAATATAATATTAATAATAGTCCAAATTGCCGTGTGAACAAACTATACGCACCTGATCGCCCACACAGAGCTCTCAACTTAAACAATTTGTGTGACGGTGAATGAATCACACACCCCATACTAATTGGTCAACGATTTCTTGGATTCTATGTCGGTATTTCATTCATAGAAACATATAAATAATAATATTTTCTATTAATTTTAATATATTTTTTTAAAAGCATATAAATAATAATATTTTCTTAGAAATTTTCATGTCCTTTTTCCTTAAATTGGCAACTTTAATATGTCATAAGTAAACATTTACCTCAAGCGGAAAGATTTGAATAACATAACGTGAGTAAAAAAAGTAAGAGTTTAAAATAAAAATCCTTCCCGTTTTATTTTTGAACTGTTTTCTCTAGTAATCGTCATTCGATATTTGTTTATAAATAACCGAGTAAGTAAATCAGGATAAGTACCAAGTTAAATTGTGTTAAAACTCCAAATATAGCCGCACAAGAATTAACTTATTTTCATGCGAAGTTTCTTAAAAGAATCTGAAGTTTTATTGTATGACATCGTTGTTAACAAAACCCTAAGTGTAACTTAGACAAAGTTCCCGTATCAAATCACTTCTCTAGGGGCATGTAAAAATGCTCAAACTTTTTTTCATATTGTTCTGTTTCCTAGAATTTACGTGTTTAGTATGGAAGAAAACAATGAGCATAAAATTAAGTTAGTGCAAAAATACATTATTAATTTGAGATTACAAAGACTTTGGTGCATAATATCCATGCTTACTGATAACTTTTTCTTCCGGGTTGAAACAAAATTTAACTGAAATCTTTCCAATTTTGTAATTAGTATCCCATCTATGATTTCTGAGTCGCGAAAAGTTTGTCCAACTTTTCAATCTAAATATGTATACGATAGTATTGTAATTAGTTTAATATTATACATAATAAAATTATCAAAACATATACAAACTTACAAAGTCTCTGTAACAATATGGTATCGTAAAATATTAATGAAACATGAAGGATGAGTCAACATTGTTGTATGGTATCATATCATGTGTGATTGTAGGTGCGAATGTGAACTTTATCGCGCTGAATCCAGAGGTCGCAGACAAGTTAATTCAGTCTTATTTATGTACCGTCTGGCACGACGTGACATTTCATAATAAAACACCGACGTTCGAGGCTCGCTAGTTACTTTTGCTCAGCGCCAAAGTTTGTTGAACGTCTCGTAAGTTCTCATTACATTACTTAATCAGGTAACAACATAAACGGGCCTAATTTGCGAGGATTTGTGGGTAAAGCTCGTGATAATCAAATTGTAGTCAACAGGTGATAAGCTTGGTTTAACTAGGGTATTTTGATACTCTTGTGTGTAGGGTAATGGAAAATGTTTATGTCTTAGTTAACATTAACTATTTTCTCTTTTTTGCAAGTCATTACAGTACTAAGAATTAGCTTTACCATGTAAATGTAGATAACTTCTACTTCAGGGCCTTGAAAAATTGTATTGTATAAAGTATTACGACTGCAGGTGAAATCACGTGATTGAACCGAGCATTGCATCGTCAATATTGAGGCCTATTATCAGCACACATATTCACTACACACGCAAGTTATGCCTTCATAAATGAAGTTTACACACACACGTGTAATATCACTACAGCACACACATACACATGAATGCACCGCCATGCAACTGCGTAGTTTATTGTAAAACGTGCCGTGATGTGAGCGAAAATCTGTAGGCTCCTCTTCAATTATATATTTACAACGAATATTTACACACGACGTAGTTATGCGATAATCAGTAACATTGAATTATGTTCGTCATTAGCAATATAATTAATATCCTTATTGTATTGACATCTGACCAATTAAATAATTTAAAGACAGACACAATGTTCTTAGATACAACAATTAGTATGATGATTAATGGCGCCATTTCGAAACTGTGTATCGAGAGCATAAGTCACCGTTTTCTTGGGAGTCATGTCAAAATAGTTAATCCAATTAGGTACATTCTTGTGTGCCACATACGCGCGCTAAAATTATCAACATCCGTTTAATTCTCCGGACGTTCAGATGAATGGTACACGGTACAAACATCGTCGCTGCGTTTGAAAATCAGGCCGCATCCGGTTCTGTCCGATGTAAGCATTCTTGCTAGTTCCGTAAAGACAGCAAATGTAAAACACGGAAAATGGTAAATAATGGATAAGGAAAACCATCTTCATTGAAAATTATATTTGGTTTGGTAGCCAATAATAATAATATATTAAAATTATACTAATAGCACGTGCAGACAGCAAAGTGAAATAATTTAACGATTTACGTTATAAAGACACGAAACTATAAAACTAGCACATCATTTTCTTAGTAGTTTATGAGGTGGCAAAGGTAGTCGATATTTCAATAAATCGTATATATTGGCTTTAAAACGAATAATATAGTGAAACACGTAAAGATCCCACGCAGATGTGGCGCACGAGGTTTGAGTGCACTCCGCAGTATCTGCACCCGTGGAGCGATATAATGCGCACCAGTTCTAAAATAGAATAGCATTGATGGGGGGGTTAGCAAGGTGTGTAAGGGCCACATATGACGGGGCCGACGAACGACGCGTCGCTTACCTACGTCACCGTTCAGGCCGTTCGGAACCGGCCGCGATGCCGGCCGACAACCTGTGGTAGTTATGTCAGGAATGCGACTAGCCGACGGTAGTTTGGCGTGGGAGGTGCAACATACCAGCGTTACTTGTTTACTAAGCACACTTGCAATTTCCAATAGCAAACAACTCGCCAATCTGATACTTGTTAATTAAATAAAGAATTAAATTGCAATTTGCCGGAAATTAATGGTAATTTAACTAAAACATTAAACCAATAATACTGTTATATTTTTGTTTTTGTGTTTATTTTAGTGCCTGTTACATTTGTGAAAGGCATTAAAGAGTTTGTTATTCTACAATAACAAATAAGTATTTCGGAATATATTTTAAAATAGCATTGACACCGTTTAGTCTAGGTACCTGTTTACTTATGACTAAGCATCAATCAATTCGTCAAGTACCTGCTTACTGCTATTTAGAAGTATTAAGCACAAGGTCGTATTAAATCTGTGACTTGCAAGTTTAAGTAAAATGTACAGCTTTGTCAGTCATCAGTTTGATATAACTGCGCAGTTCTTTATCAGACTTCAAAGAATCCATTAAGGCGATCTTCTATAATGCGTCATATTACTAGGTTTGTTGCAGTACCGTAATATTACTGATTGAATCATTATGTTACCTAACTTACCATGTTCAGTTTCAGTTTCCACTTTAACTGACATCACTCAATAAACACAACACTTGTCACAACTATTCAATCACTTGAGCACATTATAGTGATGGCACAAAATCCGTAACACAATTTATGTTGATATAAGAAATAACTGTCCGAAGTGGCCTCAACATAGCGACCATGGTCATCATGTTTTAAAACTCTAAAAAGTAGTCTTTTAAAAGTGCAAATGTTGCCAATGCGCAATAGACGAGGTTTTTAAACAATCATCGGTTAGAGTTGGAACGGCGTCGTCGACACCGCGTCCTTGCCCACGTCACCCACTTGTTATTGTTGTGAAACAATGTTTATACACGTGGCGTTGTTGATGCGTACTTGAACGACTCGCAGTTCGCACGATAAGGACGCTATACCGGCACGGCCTGTCCGACACAACTAACGCGCGAAACCAACTCTGGCTAGTAATAACCGAATGGAAGGCCACGTGATTCACACAGATGACAAACACCACGGTAACACTACGATTACCGATCACATCTACATTATCGGTAAACGATCGAAGGTTTACCTATTACATCGTCACTACGATTGCCATAATACTCACTACTGACTGATAATCGCACTTTATTTCCAAAATTTAATTTAAAAGTGAACTATAAGTAAATATTGAGAATGTATTTAAAATTTACCAAGTCCAAGATTTCGTGGCATATGCCAATATTGAAATGACCGAAAGTATGCTTAAGAAGAATAAAAATACGAAGTATTAGTGTGGAAGCACAGGACCCACACCTCGAGCAGCCCATATGCATAAAACTACACGAATTCCTTTTTTCCCCGACCGCTGCGAGCCACGCAATTTTTCCGATTGTATGCAAATCCTCGACGCAAACAAAGAATGAAAAAGCACCGACGCAGACGTTCGCTCAATCCCACCTGTGCACCCCCGTCCCGTTCCCGTCCCGTCTGAGCTACGGGTAAACTAGCGACCGTTGCGACGCAATCCCAACCGGAGCCGCACCGTAAACAACCACGATATTATTCCTGAATAGATCACATCTCTTTACATATCGACCTCCACCCGCCCTTTTGTCGAGCACGCTTTTATTAGCCCGTCTTCAGCTACTGAATTATTCAACGGGTATTCTATTAAGCACTTAGCTAGAAGAATAATGCATCTTGTAAACTTTCAAACTGGTGGGAAAGAAGGAAACAACCCAAACGTTAAAGCGTTATCGGGATCTTATTTGCACTAACTTCGATCTTGGAATTCACTCATGTGTTTGACCTATATCGTGGTAAAAGAGAAGTAAAAGTATTTATTGTCGTCAAAGATTACGTGCACGACAAAGTACAACTTTTTATCTTTTATAGTAACAAAGTACAGTATATTACTATGAGCGAGTGATATGGCAACAATCATATACTCGCTCACTTATCATCCATTATCAAATTCTTTGTAATTAGACGTGTAGTGCCAGTGATACAACAAATATCATACTTTTATGCTACATTTTAGTAGTATTTAGTCTAAAATCTAAAAAAAATTTAACTTTAGGCCAGGAGCCAAATACAAACAAAAAAAGACAAACCTACTAGGTATATAAATAAGAAATGACTGCTGCCCTTCCCTAATCCCGAATAATGTTTACTTTTTAAGTGTTTTTTTTATTCAAATTAAGTGAAATATTAACTAAATCGGATTCTCTTTACTCATGTAAATTGATACATCGCCAGAACTTGTAAAACAATGTAAACCGACAAGTCGCACAGCGTCGAATGTTTATTTGGCGAGATTGATAGCCGAATATGTATGAAATAGTCAAGGTAGTGAGATGACACGTAGTGCGAGGATTTCAAGGTGTTAGCCACGTGTTAGGTGAGGCTAAGAGGCCACCACGGGTCTGTGTGCGGACTCTCCAAGGCAGGTTTAACGGCCGGCCGCCCGTCTGTCTGGCCGTTCACCCGAGGCTCGGCGCGGGGGCGAAACGTGCGCGAAAACTCGGCGCCCGCGCCGCCGCCGCCACCGGTGACGCCGTCATCAACTTGATAGCAACACAACAACTGCCATAACCTTTGTACGTGCATTGCTAATAACAAACAATGTGCGCCGTATATTGGGATTTGGGACCCTACTGAAGAGGTCTTATGTTTGTAGGTGGTTTGCAAATTAAGTTTTTTTTGCAAATTATAATTGTTTTCCTGTATTGGTCATTTAACATCCTTACTAATATTATAAATGCGAAAGTAGCTCTGTCTGTCTGGTACCTTTTCATGGCTAAACTACTGAACTGATTGACTTGAAATTTGGTACAGGGGTGTAGCTATATGATCCGGGGAAGGATATAAGCTATATTTTATTCCAAAATTCCCACGGGATCGGGAACTATGCAGGTAAAACCGCGGGGCACAGCTAGTAAGTAAACGGCAATAACACAACAGAATAAAAATAGGAAGTTAACTTACTACGTAAACAAAGTGAAAAACCTGTAAATCCCACCCATATAAGGTTCAACGGAGGTTATCGCGGGTTGAATTTTCGTCAAAACCAGCCTTAATGGTTTATTCAAGTTACAGATTTATTGCTGTACTATTGTGGTTTATTTTTGCCAACTACCATGTTACAATTTATAAAAATGAAGCGATTATTGAAAAATAATCAATCAAAATGAATCGAACTTAGTTCAAGTAAAATCAATAGGAGTACCACTTAGCGAAATAACTATTTTCCTCAATCTAGTTAGATACCATTTTCCTCAATCTCAGGTGACCAAATAGAAATCCATTGTCTGAAACTGTACAGCATCGAAATGAGATAAGTGTGTCGCTCTAGATTGTGCAAGCGGCCGTAGCGGGTCTGTGTGCAAAAACCCAGTGTCGGTCATCGACTTTGAGGCCCAATGGGGTTGGGGCACCAGGCACCACCGAGCAGACCACACCAAATTGAGCTTTTGATATTAGTCATACATAATAATAGATTACACAGAGGCTACCTGATTTATAGCAGTTTTAAAAGTGAAGGCCAACCGGAGACTGCAAATTAGTGATCGATATCTTGGTACGAAAATATTATGGTACGTTACCAACTACGGTTCTAGTTATGGTACACGCGAAATACGTAATATATTACCAATTAATGGGGGCCGCTTGTCTTAGAATAAAGTTATTATTAACAACGCGGCAACCGACAATATAGTTAATTTCATGTAGAAATCAAAATGTTTCAAGTCAAATATGTTAGAGGAGAGAAACAAAGGTCGCGCACTTATAACGAATGTACCCAATATAACTAACTACGTACGTTGTTAAGTTGGTGACCACTTTCGGATATCCATTAAGCGACGATCAACATAACTTGGTTTTGAAAGGTCCAAACAGGAAGTACACAGAGGGCAATGAACAAGTGTTGAAGGTTGGAAAAATTAATTGCCTACATTACAAGTTAATAGGTACTCGCTAAAGTAGCCTTTGTTAAAAGTATAACGACTTTATGAAAATCTCAAAGCGATTACTAAAACCAGACGTTCATCATGTGTAGATAAGTTTACTATTATAATTACGGGACGTCACACCTACATTCGATTCGTTCATTTACCGTTAAGCCTTGCTTTCCATAGTCATTCAATTATTAAAATAACAGTTGGACGCGCAAAAACCTTTCGTAAGGTCGACGACACGATGGGGCACTCCAGGGCTCACATCATTGACCTTAAACTACCAACATCACAATATCGTTTGCTAATTAGGTATGTTTTGAATTTGAATAATCAGTACTTAATATTCCAGAACTTGCTTAACTTGAATTAGGTATTTTATTCATTATACAAAATAAATGTGTATTAATTATTCGCCATAAATAGATATAATACAGAAGTGACAACAGAGCGTATTAGAATTTAAAGAATGAACCCATTTACACAAGTTTAACAATATTCAAAACGGTTAAGCACCACATTGAATATAATTAAGCTTTAATAAAATTAAAGTGAAATTCATAAATGAAAGCTTAAAGATCGTTTTATTTACCTAATAGAAGTTATTTCGGTTCCCTGAGTGACGTAACGGGGTCAGCTATTTATGGACAAAATTACAAGTAAAATACCTAACCTAAGGTAATTTCCCTTCAATTAGAGAATTGTGAGACCGCTTTATATTTTTTTAACATAAACGTTTAACGTGGGAAACGGTAAATTTAAAGATGTTTTGAAGACATTATTAGGTGATTAACATAGTAGCATGTATTTGGCGTTTCTTAATTACTTATTCGAGGAAAAAATCTAGATGAATTGGACCGAAATTTCGAATAGGTCGCAAGGAGGGGGGTGCATAAATGTTGTTCCGCATTCCGATGTGAAATTCATTCACGGGTCGTAACGAAGTTGTCTAGACTGTGTGTCGGAGAAAGGTGACCATTCACCGGCGGACGGCATGATTCGAACGCCGCCGTCGCCCATTCCCACAGACGGGCTGTGCTCGTTTGCATGCTGCTGTCATAACTTAGGTATTCGGGTCGCAACAACCTTTCAACATGTGCAACACAAACATAACATCAAGAAGTGTAACAGGGGCGTAACATCAACAAAAATAAACATAACAGATCGTCGCTAGAGAAAAGCTAACAACACGCATGAAAGTAATTTGGTATTGGGTAGGAACAAAACAGTTGTTTAGTGATATCAGACGTGCAGCTGTCACGGTGTGTCAGGCCATTTTACAGCATATTGTTGTAAAATTTCAAAGAATTTTTTGAATGTCTTTGAAAAAATATTTTAGAAAACATTTAAAAATCACCTATTAATATTAGTTTAAAAAGTATTATTATTAATATTTAACTCAGAGAGTTAAGGAAGTAAACTACAAAGACAACCCGCAACTGCTTAAAAGTAAAGTAAGTGACTTTCCAAAGTGCAAGATATCATCAACATAGTCGTTGTACACGATCGTCGGGCATTTGGTTTTAATGACAGTGCACCGTAAGGCCAGCATCCGCATAGCAACAACATTCAGAGACTGAATGAAAGTTGATCGCGCCCGAAACGCGCGCCGCGAACGCCCCACCGAAAAAATGAGAGTTCAGCGATGGTTCCGGTACAAACAACCGCTCGTAAATATTTGGGACTCACTCACCCCGCGGCCTCCACATCAAACCGCACCGCGCCGCATTACAATCCATCCTTACACTGAACATTGCAATTTTTAACAGAGCCTTCACTTTATATCGCGGTATTATGTTGCGAGACGGTTTCTCTCCTTGATAATTTATTCAACTAAAATTTTGTGTCCTCCTTCATTCTGACAGAAATTAGCATGTTTTATTTGGAATTCATGAATTTCAAAGCGGTTGTTAGCAAATTTGACAAAGATCTTATCCTTACCCTCATAAGGAAGGAAGATTTTGCGCTTAGTCTAGCAGCTCTGGGGGATATCCCAAATGATTATTATTAACAAAGAAGATTCAGTCAACTTTTCCTATTATTAACATAATAAAATGTGTTAAATATTATCTAATGTAAATGTGTTTTATTCGCGTCAATATTATGTAGTTATGTTACGTAGGTAGTGTTTATTTTTGTTTACAGTATAGAAAATGTTATACAGTTGGCCGTGGCCTGGATTTCTGAGAAAATGATTGAGAAAGACTAGTTATTGTGTTATTTTATTTAGAATCAGGCGAATGCACTGAACAAGAAGTGCCAAAAGCGTAGGAGTAGCGGAATGCTTTAAAAAATAAATTTCCCTTGTAACCCGAATTATTGCAAGGAAACCACGAAATGATATATCAGGTTTCAAGAAATGTATTACACAGCTTAATTTAATTACGGCTTTCTAAAAATTGTTTACGAATAGAAAATCTGAAGGCAAAATAATCAAGCAAAATATTATCGTAATCGTTTCGTTGAAAGCGGTAATCTCAAAGACTACTGGTTCGAATCGAAAAAATATTTTAGCGTTGGATAGGGATAGGCCATTTGTCGAGGAATACTATAAAATACACAACCAAAAGGTGCGAAGTTTACATCGGTAAAACCGCGGATCTGCTAGTTTTGACAAAAAATAAAACAACAATATCACATAACTATTTTGACAAAAACACACGATTATGTATCAAAATTCAGCAGCTCCATAAAATTCAAAGTATAAACGGTGTTTATCTAATAAAAATGTCAATGTAACCGCCCATCTGTGATGGTTGAACGTGGAATTAGGTTAAGGGTTGGGGTCGCGGTTATATGGACCGATCATAATTCGCCTGAAAAATAAACCAGTTACGTGAAATAATCTACCAAACCTACCGGTGACTATAAGTCGACGCCTGCGTAGACTTTCGCACTATGGAAGTGTTGGGTATTAGTTACAAGATTCCTTACTAGTGACTGGCTTTGTTGATATTTTTAGAGACTTAATTGATTGAATATTAACGATTTAGTGAATGTAATGATCGTAAGGCATTCATTTAAAAGCTGGCGGATATTATTTTTTTTGTTATTGAGAGAGGCAATTTAGTGAATTTCAATATGTAGTCCTTTGTAATATACCAAAGGAGATTTATATTAGGCTATAAGTCTTTATCATAATTATTGAGTAGAAGTAATTTGACTATAAAATTCACCAATGAAATTAATATTTTAAAGACATTGCAATTTAGTGCATTGCTAACAAGTACTTGTCATCTTCATCAATTCCACTTCTAACATCTCAAAATAATATTATGTTGACAGCAAATAATGAGATTTGAATCAGGTATAAATAAAAATTAAAACATTATCTTAATGGGGGGAACACGCAGGTCATACAAGTTACTGTGACAGATTAATATAATTACTGAAGGAAATCAGGTCAAAGGGATATAGGGCAGTTTACATAGAGAAGGGCCGGAGGGTTGTGTGCACTCAACAATATACACCCCACCCTTGGGATTGGCTCAGTGCAATTCATAGAGGTGATAGAATGGAAAATTGCATTGTTGTAACTGAAGGCAGAGATGCAAAGGTATGCTTTGTTATATGCTAGAACAGAATCTTATGAAACTTAGTATACATATTATAAATGCCAAAATAACTCTGTCGTGATTTTACTCCAAATCTACTGAGCCGATTTAAATGAAATTTGGTACTGAAATAAATTTAAAATTGGGAAAGGATATAGGCTAAGTTTTATCCAACATGGAATAAATATAGGATATGAGGAATATAATCTAGGATAAATATAGACACCTATAAAATATAGACCAGGATAAGATTCTGTGTGGGAAAAACTATGGTGCGCCTCTAGTATTCATAAATATTGAGTAAATGTTAATACCTAGTATTTAATTACATGATAAACAATATAAAAGAAATAAGTAGGAATAATTGGTTGTTCTGCAAAATAAAGTACATGAAATTTAACACTAACTGCCAAAAATAAACAGTACCTGATTTAGGTATTACCTGAACTAAATAATGTAGTTATTAAATGACTTAAAAAAACTATAATTTTAACATTGTGTGTAGGTGAAGGTGAGTCTTTTGACAATTCCTTTGGTTTTTTAATCAACATCCCCTTCATTTATTCAATGTTTATTTGTTTGTTTCAAGAGTAAACATAAACATTGCCATGTTAAGAAATGTTCAGTTTATTAACATGAATGTATCTTCCTTTTGTAACATATTATTGTTATTGAAATTAAAGTGATTTGATTGGTTAATAACTATATTTAACTTTATAAATATTAGTGTCATGTGGCCTTTTTCTTTACAGGAAATCGCAAACATAATAATCATTCATTGTTGACAGTTTGTGAACTTTGCAACTTCAATGTTGATACTAGGGGACACACAACATGTCATGGTATTTTTAAAATGATATATACTTGTATTACTTACATTTATTTTTAGCATTTTCATCCATGAGCATGTTGAAGTGGTGGTGACGGTTCCAAGCAGCCATTTTGCCTTCGTGAGGAGCCCCGAGAAGCACCAGGGCCGCCCCGGCGGGCCCAACTCCGTCTAGGGGCTCCAGTGTCCTCAGTGCACTATAACTTGGTCACACACTCATAACCCAACAAACATATTGTATCACACACTGGGGGCTCAAAGAGGGTACGACAAGCGCGGCGGTGTCATCGGCGCGAACGCGCGCACATGCCTTGCACTTCCGCTACACGCACTTATGCACACGCGGGTAAACAAGCACGATCAAAACGGCACCGAGCGGTGATTCACCTCGACGCCGGCGGCCGGACCCGCTCCGCACTGCAGGCGCAACGCAAGGCACGGCGCCCGCGAGCCGCACCGCAACCGACTGACACCCAAACACTACTTAGGAACGTCACGTGTGCGCTCTAATAACACCACATATACACTACATTTACCACAATATTATTTGCACATTCAATTTATATAAACAATTTAGTAAAATCGAACGATTTAATTATTTTACGATATGCGACACGAGCGAGCGAGACGCGCGACGCGGCCGCTGTCTCGCACAGATCCTGACTGCCAGCTCTTGATCGAACTCGCGAACAAAATAATAACAAATGTGCATGAGATACTTGCTATACTGTGTGCACGTGGGTTGCGTCACTGGTTCATTGGACAAAATATTGTGAAAGCAAACACAGTATTGACGATGTTTCCAAAATTGCGGTGGAATTTCTCTGAATAGACAGTCTTGAGACAGGTAGGTAACGAATAATAAAATTTGATGATATGAACTACACCATCGTTCCACACACCAATTTCCTAAGATGTTGGCTTGTAAAAGTCCGAGCACCGTTATTAAAACACTAAGATATAATTATATCACTAATTGTAAACAAACACACAGCCCGTAATGCATTCAGAAACCAGCAAATCGGAGCACTAAACACAAACGCGTTGATCAAGCGCGACAAATAGGACAAAACATGGCAGACTCGAAAAAGTAGACGATTTTGTCTATGATAGTTTTATTTTTAAAATGCTGTTTGTATTAAATTCGTTCCGTTATAAGTTTTTCTCGAATATTAAATATTAAAATTCAAAGTAATATAGAAAATCTAGTTCACCAATTAACTAAATGGTACATAAATTATATAGTAATTATTATTTTTCTAATTTGTTTTAAATTAAATTGATATATAAAACATATTTTATTTTACTGCCATAACATTTTTAAGAATTACCGTGTAACGAAACGGAGGTTGCAGCCATACCATAGAGAATTTAACATAATATTGCCATTACATTAATACAGCATTCGTTTAGTAGATTTTTCAAAAAAAAATATTCCTCTTTGGGTTGTCACTATCTGATGCGCTGAGATGAAAGTATTTTTGGAAGTTATTTTCCAGTTATTGCAATTTATATACTGTTAGGTAGCCAAAAGATTGCACCTTTAAAAGTATTGCACACTGTATAAGACTCGAAGTGTTATTTAATTTTGTTAATGTTATGTGTTAATGCTCTTGGTATAACTTATTAAATAAATAAAAAAAAAAGTAGCACTCCGGGAGTGCCGGCAGAAGTGAAATCTTCAATATTAACGTTGTGTTTAATTATAAGTATAAAAGTACTATCATTTATGAGGTAGAATACAATGTTTATTTATTGCGCTATCGTACACAAATATGACTTGTATTTAAGTACGAAAGTATACAGCCAAAAATTTTCATCCAGAAATTCTTATGGTATCAAGAATATCGCGAGCAAAACCGCGGGTCACGATTAGTTTTACGCAATGTCACAATAACATTTTTTATTTTCAATGTTTCTAGTGTCAAGTGCTCCGTGTTTTAATTCTTTATTTCTTAATTGTAAAGATTAAATAATCCAAAAGCTTGTAAAAGTGATGCATGTGAAATGACAGTTCAACGAATGTTTGAACTGCGATTTGTTACGAGGATACCGCTGCAGCACACTCAGGCACGGTAGAAAGAGTGGGAGATACTAGTTCCTCTCCCTTCCCCTCGATCTTACGCTTTTTCGATCAGCATCACGTGACCCTGACGCGAGTTTGAAAGTTATTACCCATACAAAAAAAAGTGCTCAGCGCCGCTAAAGAAGTTTTCACTTCAATAAATAAAAGCGTGACTTTATAGGGGCTTGCAAGATTATTATACACTGCCTTTTACCCGCGGGTATTTCAAGTATGAAATAATATTGTAACGACTATCTACATACATGTTAAATAACTACATCAACTACAGATTTGAAATATAAATCTGTAGTTGATGTAGTTTTTTCGTAAAATATACGACAAAACTTATGTTATACTATTCAGGATAAAATATTTGAGAGTAATAGCATACTTTAGGCATGCTATACAATACTAAGCAAGGACCCCTCCTTGCACGCGGTGTGGACGGCGTGGACCGCGCGCGGCCCATACCTAGTGGAGGTTAATATAACGTATAGCTGATAAAAATAGCATGCTATTTTTTATAACGAATAACTCGCGCTATATAGCAACTCAGTCCGCGCTAAAATTATAACGAAGCACGTGCGACTCGCGCGGACAACGTTTTGTTCGTATGCATAGAGCGCTGCGATCGTGCTTTTTAGGTTTCGTTTCGTTATAAAATAGCGCGTTAAAAAATTTAACGCGCTATTTTAGCACACAGCGTGTAAAGTAACCTTTTGATGTAACATTTAATGTGATACAACGCACTTAGCGCGATTTAACTAAAATCGCAAATGCCACGCGCGATCGGTGCGCGTTGGATCGTCCATCCGAGTGCAACAGTTTGTGTAGCTAAAGTTATTGTGTCGTGTGGACCCGCTATAATTATTCACTAACATAACATAATCATTCACTACATCATCTCATTATAGTAACTGACCCCTAAGTTTGAAACTTGTATTTTAGGTATCAGGAATTACGCACACACTCATTCACACACACACACCCAGACCGAGACAAACATTTGTGGTTCACACAAATATTCACTTCACACCGCGTGGTAATCGAACCCGCAAACTTACGGAGGGCAGTCCGGCATGGCGACCATGACCACTCTGCCATCGAGATCGTCATAATATTACTATTTTCTACCACTTTACGTTACTTAATCTTTGTCTGTTTATTATTTGGTAGAATTTAGTAGGTTTGGTAAATTATATCCTTAATCTGTGGGTAAATTACCTATCGAATCGAGGAAAAGAATTGAAGAAACACTGTTCCTTCCTATTGAAATAATTTCCAAGTTTATTGTTTCCACTTTGATGTGATTATTTCTTGTATATAAATACAAAATAAATAGTTAAATACTAACTACCGACAAGAGGAAACGCATTGCGTGTGTGTGTGCTTGTGCTGTGCTATTTCATTTGTCGAGTCGATCTAGCTGGGCTGCGTCATACTATAACCTATTTCTTTGTACTGGAAGAAATATTCTCGAAAGAAAATGCCTAAACGTGGAGGTGGAAGAGTAAGAAACTGGAAAACCGATGGCAAGGATCATTTTGGTTAGTTTTCCAATTTACTTAGTGGTTACCTACTTATCTTGTTGTGGTGTAATATTCTGCAAACACTTTCTCTTGCCCTGTGGGGATTTCCTTCTACATCATTTGTTTGTCGTAATAATTGATTACGCATATTTCATAATGTCATTTCATCTATTTGTTTTGTTACAGAACATGATGATCGGGCTTATAACAGTAACAACACGAGACGTGTTATTTTCAAAGCTGGAACTAAAGGAAAGAAATATAACAAAAATTGGAATGATCCTAAGTTGATGCTCGATGATGACGTCGACATGGGTGCGATGGGTGGTCATGCCCAAGGAGGCGGTATGCGGAGACCGCCGAGAGGCCGCGGTGGACGAATCCATTCACCCGCACCTCGGAATCACATGGTCAAGAAAAAGTTCATAGCTGGCTTACTGCCTTGGTACCAAGTAATCATTCCATATGGAGCGAAGCATGAGAAAGAAGTCATTCTAAAAACTTTACTCAGCTTCATATCGCCAGAAATATTTGTTCCGCATTATTACAAAATCAATGGAAATGCAGCTATATTTTACGTTGACGATGTCAAAATTGCTGAAAAGTTGTTCAATGCTGACAGAAAAATCACAATGTCCGACGGTTTCAAGATGGTTGTGATTGTAAAGAATTCTGTCCCTCATGTATCAATTGATGCTGATATGAAAGAAAAAATGAAACTTACCATGGCTAAGAGGTATAATGCTACCACAAAAGCTTTGGACTTGACTAAATTCCATGCAGACCCAGGTAAATATTACTTTATTAATTCATATATTACAATTTTATTTCATACTAGCGGCGCCCCACGGTTTCACCCGCGTAGTTCACTTTCCCGTAGGATATATATATAGGGAGAAAAAACCACATCAAAATCCGTTACGTAGTTTTAAAGATCTGAGCATACATAGGGACAGAGAACGCGACTTTGTTTTATGACTATGGGGTAATTATTAAAACTTGTAAGGAATAAATGTGTTCTTTATTTTATGGAAAAAAGTTGCATCATAAATTGAAATAAATATTTATCTTTATTGTTCCAGATTTGGCTGACATTTTCTGTGCACTATTCCGCCCAATGATTATGTTGGCTGCTATCGATATAATGGCTGAAAACATTCCCGACCTAGAAGCTTTGAATCTCAATGACAATAAACTGCATGGTATTGAACATCTCAAGATATTGTCATCTAAATTCAAGAATTTGAAGATCTTGTATATGGGAGATAATAGGGTAAGAATTTGTATTTAACATCTGTGGTTTCACCTGCATTTGCTCTGTTCAAGTATTAGCGTGATGGTATACAGCAAGGTATATAGCCTTCCTCGATAAATAGACTATCTGACACTCAACATGAACTTATTTACTTAACTCTCTCTCTCTATTCAAAGTAGTGGTTTATAATATTAGTAGCATGGTAAATTCTTGTTTTGTTTTGATATCCATCCATCCATCATACCATATTCCCAAATAAACTTATAACACATTATTTCCACAGATACTGTTCCTAAGTTCACTGGAGCCCCTGAAGACATTGCCACTCGTCGAGCTATACCTTAAAGGAAACCCACTGGTGAACAGGTTTAATGATCACGAAGTATACATCAGGTAATGTTCTGCGTTACATTTGGTTGAACACCAAATATAAGGTTTTGAATTAAGAACTGAGCAATAAGCTTGTCATCATCATCAGCTCATATATGTCTCATACACTGAGGGACTCGAGCTTAAGTTGAATTAAGGCGATCATAGGCTTAGGGCCTATTACACGACCTTCAAGTTAAGTTAGTTTTGTCTCTTTCTTACTTTATATCAAGTGACAAAGACAAAACATGTGAGTAGGTACTTGGAGCAGTACTTGATGATGGTGAAATAGGCCCTAATTGTTAGGGGGCGTCCATTAATTACGTAAGGTGTTCTAGGGGGGGAGGGGGTCAAGCTAAATCTTTCCAAATCTCACTTAGGGGGGAGGGGGTTCTTGGCAAATATCACGTATTTTTTTTTCTCCCAGAAAACGGTGTAAAATTGCGTGAAAAAAGATTTCTAGAATAAAACATGGTCAAATCTGAGTATTTGTCGTATTCATCCGAACTTCGCAGAGCAATGAAGTAGCGCCTCGATTGTTTTTCTTAATAATCCAACACGTTTACAGTTCAATTAGAAGTTTTGAAGAATCTCGCGTGAGATTAGGGGAGGGGGGAGGAAGTTGAAGAAAATCTTACGGTATCTCACCATGGGTGTAGGGGGTGTTGAAAAATTCTCAAAAACGCCTCACGTAATTAATGGATGCTCCCTTATGTTATGTTATGACACGGCTACTATAAAGTTAATTAGTATTGTTGAAATGATGGGATTCATTAAGAAATGAACACAAGACTAGTTATGACTGGTAAATACTGGTTACAAAAGTACAAACAATCATGGAAAATGTGTGCTAGCTAGGAATTTTATAAAGCATAGAATGATACCAATAATAAAAAAACATTGAGCCTTGCTAGGAGTTTCAGTTTTACAGTACAACATGTAATTTTAAAGATTAAGTTCCACTACGGTAATTTATAATAAAGAAAATATCTCAGTTTCACAAAATGGTATTTTATTATTGGTATCATGCTCATCGAATTGGGATTAGACTACTGACTTGCTTGGGTTAAATGCTTGCAAAACCAAAAACTGGTCTGGTATAGACAACGCATTTACACATGAAATTTTATTTTTAGAATATGTAATTTATTTATTACTGTATGTATATTATTACAACTTAAAAATAAACCAGAAACTATTTAAATTAAACAGACATAAAAAGTGATCGTAAATACTTTCACTATTTTATTTATATTGATAATTCTTTAAATTATTATGTAAACACAATTATTCAGCATTATTTTCAATATCACCATTTACTCCTATCCTTTTTCAATACTTGCCTTTTTGTCAGCACTGTATCGCAACCATTCATCCCATTTTTAAACATTAGGAAATGTTGAGACAAATTTGTCAATTTCATAACAACATTAGTATGACTTTTTGAACCTGTTGGTTAATTTTTATGGAATGAATTGTATGTGTTCATATTGTATTTGAATCTTTAGTACATAATATAATAGAGTTGTACATGTTGATTGTTCAACTTTCATCAATAACAAAATATAAATTGAGCTATAAATAAGCATAAATAAGTTTCATGTAACTAGGGTATCAGAAATTATACACACTTTCATCCAAATCGGACAAAATACACACCCAAATCTAGATATTCATTAATTTTAATAGATATTTAAATTATAGATGCTACTCTATAAGTAGATACAATTTTAAAGAAACACAGTAAACATTTTCAAAAACAAAAACAAGCTTATATCATGAAATGAATTATTAAATAACTATTCTGCCATATTTGGGGGGTCCGCCATATTGGATTTAGAATGACGTCAGTTAGCTAAAGATATGCATGCTTGAGATTACATTACATTTTTTAAATAATCGCAGCATGCAAAACAAAAATATTTTTTCTGCAATCATCATCCCTATACACACACTTACATATTTATTGAAACTTACAGAATTCAGAATAATTTCCTATTTGTGGGTTCTGTTGCTAGAGTTTTAACTATAAATATAAGTTATGAATGTGAATTTCAGTTTCTTTATAAATTATATTTAGCTTACCAAACTGTACATCTACTAAAATAGAAATAGATTTTTAATAAGTATGTCTTCCGATTATGAATTCTTTACACATAAGACCTATTTCTATTTATTATGTAGCTAATAGTTTATAATAAAACTCTCACTATGTTAATACTCAAATTAAAAATGTTTGTAATGATCGCCATTTTAACATAAGAATTGTTAATAACTGTGTCCATCACCTTTTGGAATTAACACATTGAAATAAAACTATTATTTAAGTTTGTTTTAAACTAACTACACTTTTGACCCAACTATAATTTTAGTAAGATATACTTAAATTTGTTTTATTTCAATGTTGTTACTATCTATTTGAAGTAAAGTTCACGTCACATAACTAAAATCTGCCAAAAATATTAGTTAGTAGTAGAATAAAGAAATGAAGACCTATATATGTTTCTGCGCACCTGACGCCATCTTGTTTTAGTTATTGGCGGGAACCGTACTTTAATTTGAAGTTTTCAAATGTAGAAGGATTGATTTGATTGCGTTTGAACTTGAATTTTAAAGTTATTAGTATGAAAAATCGAATCAATCCTTTTAAAATAATGGCGTGATGTTATTTCATTTTTATTTTGAGTGTTATATTATGAAACTAAACCTTGAGCTGTGAGTTTCAGAAGTATATATTTTGTCATCTGTTGGCATGTTGTTTTTTCTCCAGCGAAGTGCGGAAGAAGTTTCCCAAGTTGACAAGATTGGTGAGTTATATAAAAGTTGTATGTAATTATATAGTTTTATATTGTAATATGTTATGTATTTAATTTGTGTATTTTATTTGAGAAGCAGTGTCATTCAACTGTTACAAGAATTGTATTTTATGTATCTAGAATGTAAGTAATATTATAAGGACCGTAAGGGTGCCTTTTCACCAGAGCTATGCTATGCAACATTGCTATAGATACGATTAATGTCTAACAATCATATTCATTGATCTATATAGCACATCTCTGGTGGAATAGCACCCTATCATATGTAAACAACTAGAAGTAGTTTTAGAAACAATACAATGAAAGAAAAGAATCAGTGTGCTTGTATTGTAAATGTAAAATCATATTGTATCTAGGATATCAGAATCTACGCACAAATATTCAAACACAATTAAATATCTCGCTCTCCCTTCGTGACTATGTCCCCATGTATCCCACATGAACAAACATAAATAAATATGAATATAAATATTCTTGTATACTATGTAGGACGGCGCGGACCTTCCACCAGCAATTGGCTTCGACGTATCCGAAGACGTGGTTCTCCCACCAAGAGTACAATCGTTCCTCGTCGACCCCTCAGGACAAGAACTCGTCAGAGAGTTCCTAACTCAATACTTCGCTATTTACGACTCGGAGAGCCGACAACCTTTACTGGAAGCTTACCATGAACATGCTTGCATGTCTCTAGCGGCTACCTATATGACTAACGATGGGAGGAATGCTTCTACTACAAAGTAAGTATTTATTTCAATATATCTATAGGTATGAATTAGATACTAAATCGCTGTAAAATACTGTATTATTTAGCGTAATTGTTAATAGAAAGTTTTTCGCATTTAGTAGTCACCAACCATTCATTGCCATCACTAAAATGTTAACTAAAACTCGAATGGTGGTAAAACAAAGTAGCAACCGTTGCTTAACCGTTTATATCTCAATCAATTCGGCCTTCTGCGAGTGTGACCAGTTTAAATATCTATGCAGTTATATATAAGCTAATGGTTTATGATGATTATATTAAGGACTATAGTTTGAAGTTATCAAAATATTTTTACCAAGACACTATTATAACATAATCATTTTGTTTCAGACTAAACTCCTACATAACAAACAGTCGTAACATTCTACGTATAACGGAACGCGAATACCGAAGGAAGCACCTTCGCACCGGCAGACTGCAAGTAGTCTCATTCCTATCGGACCTGCCCAAAACTACACACGATTTGATGGGATTTGCTGTTGATTTACTTGTTTTTACAGTGAGTATTATATTTTATGTGTGTGTTGCATGTGTTCGGAATATTTACTTATAAACCAGTGAGAATCTTCAGATAAGGAAGGTTCAACAAATCAGATCAGAGGTTTAAGAGATTGTCTCAAATGGACAAACAAAAGTCGGTACAAACAAAAGTATGTAACAGACTGCATAATTTCTTTGAATGCCAAACTACTAGTGTTTTGATCATTCGTTTAATCTCTAGATTTTCGATCCAGAGCCCGACGCCTGCCATATTCATCAGAGCTTGACTCCTCCTTCTAATATCCTGTTATCCCTTAAAACAAGCAACATTGTTATCCAGAGTCACAATGTTGCACCTGCAACTCAGAAGAGTTCTACTGTCCATTGGCGACAGAAGATACATACCATCTGATGAATCCTCTGCCTGTTTGCCCCTATCATAAAAAGCTTTTGATGAATGCAAATACTAAAGCGCATTTCTCTCCCACAGCCAACAATGATAGTACTGACAATGAACGGCGTGTTCAGAGAGACAGTCACAGCGGGATCGCCGACACGCTCCTTCCACCGGACGTTCGTGATAGTGCCCAACAACGGCGGGGGATTCTACATCATCAACGACATGATGTTTGTCACTAATACTACTAAGACACAGGTGAGACTAATGTTTTATTAAATGCTATTTTTGATTGCCTCATGTTTATAAATGTTTTGTGGTAACCATCGCCTTATACCTGATTATGGATATATTAACTGTACCCTATGGTTTGATCCGCGATAGCTTCAATCCTATTGGTTTTACGATGGCTGGGTCATGTGCATCGTATGGACTCGTCTCGTCTTCCGAGGCAAGTCATGCTAGGTGCAATAGCGGATGCAAAGAGAAATGTTGGGCGACCGTTGCTTCGTTTCAAAGACTGTATAAAGCGTGACTTGACCTCTTTCAACATTAAACCCCATGACTGGGAAGAACTGGCAGAAGATAGAACTGAATGGAGAAACTGCATTAAAGAGGGCCAAAAGACTCATGACAAGGACTGGTTTAATAGGCTCGCAGTCAAAAGAGCCAAACGGCACGATAGTGGCAATATTCCACCTGTCTCATCACACGCCTGCACAAGTTGTGGACGCTGTTGCCGTTCCCGCATCGGTTTAACTAGTCACCGGAAAAGGTGTCGCTCAATATCACCATACACTGCTTAAATCATCTGTTACAGATGTAGAGGCCTTTGATGATGATTGGTTATAGGTCAAATAGGTCTTCCTTGATAAATTGCCTACTTGTAAGCAGGCAGTTTTTCTTCATTAGAATTCTCCAGTTTCAATCCTTTGTCCGTGCTAATTATGTTTTATTTGAACCATCCTAGTTCCATAGAAGTTAGTTCAATCGGAGTGGAGCTTACGCGGGACATAGCTATTATTTTATAAAATGCAGTCTTTGTTAGCTTTATACTATACCGATTATAAAGTCCACCATACGTAATCTAGGCATAACCAGTAACATTTTTATCTTTCTAACCAATAGGAAGAAAAAGCCTTCACAAGCGGTGCCTCTGAACCCGGTCCGTCACAAGTGGCAGCCGCCCCGGCGCCGATGGCCGGCGCGGACACAGACGAATCCAAGAAAATGATGCTCAACATGCTCGGACAACAGACTGGCATGAACGAACATTGGAGTATTAAGTGAGTTATCAATTACATTTTTCTTATTTAATTATGTACAATTTTTAGTTCTACAATTATGTAGTTTTACTAAAATGCTATATCTTCGACTTAGGGCCGATTTTTTCATCGCCAGATAACTTTTTAATAAAATTGATGTTTGACAGTTTTAGTATTAAATATCTGTCAAAATTTCAAAGTTATTCCTCGAATAAAAGTTATCTAGAGATGGAAAAATCAGCCCCTAAGAGAATCTTCGACAAAGATGCCTTCGACTGATCCTTTATAGAATAGAATATGAGTCAATCGACAATCAATCTATTGTTATCATTGATATTTGAATACACAGATAGTGATTAAATACCAAAATAATCAACAAAAAAGTCTAGGGCTCTAAGATATAAATAGTCTTTCATACACATATCTACATAGATTTAAATAAAAAATAAATATTTGTAGAACACAATAGTGAATGATGAAGAGTGATGCGGCTTCTGTTTCTTCGGAGTCCGCCATCTTGTTTTAGTTTATAGGCGGCCATTTTAAGTTTCATAAGCGACCATACTTAGTCTATATTGTTTCTCTTACAGCTGCCTACAAGAAACAGGGTGGGACCTACAAAGAGCCCTCTTCATCTTCAATCAGTTACAATCACAAGGAAAGATACCGCAGGAAGCGTTTGTGAAATGATCATTCTCCAACGGCTGTGCCTTTAATATAAGAAATCAATATTTTGTTTACAATATATTACGAGTGAAGAACTCTAGTGTCACGATATTCGGAAGTGAAAAAGTGATACTTAATTAATATTAAATTAATGATTTTGTTAGTAAACTTTCCTATAAATAATTGACTGTGGGAATTCCGTGAAAATACTTTGTTTACTCAAAAGATAATTGATACAAAGGGAATAAACCATAATGGAGTCATCGATAACATATCTAGAGAAGAATAACAAGACTTGAAAAAAGAATGGAATTACAAGAGAAAGACTAAAAATAACGCAAGAAAAAAAAATACTTAAATAGAAAAAATACAAAAAATATAAAGTTAAAATAAACAGGAAACAGAAATAAAAAAACGAACACAATAAAGAAATAAAAAAGAATCATACAGAAAAATAACAAAAATGAATTTTTAGAATATAAAATTACCTCGCAAATATCAACTTCATTTTCAACGGATCATCTCAAGAATTCTCCAGAAAAACAGCAAAAGAAATCAACTTCAATTTATCTCCAAACCTCATGAAGCTCTTACTAGCATTTAATTATTTCATATGTAGATAATTTATATATATCATTTTTATAGTACATAATACTAATTTACATCTGTTATCCAAGTAACAAATAGAAAAAAGAAACCTTTTTACTTATAAAAATATTAAGCAATAAACTTATAAGTAATATTTTTAAATATATAATAAAAAAGATAAATATTAATACTTATGATTAGCGATAAAAAAAACAAACTATTTTTAAAGTATATACATTCAATTTCCCTCCAGGATAAAATGTGTTGAATGTATATATTTTACTAAATTCTGACAAAAAAAAAAGATAGTAGAACGTATATTTTTATAAGTTAAGAGGTATTTAAGAAGATATATAACACTATTATTATACTGTAGTTCTCGTAATATGTATATTTGTTTGGAGTTTCCAACAATATTTATAAATTATAGTAAATGCATATTGATTATTTAATACGGGTTATACTTACGGTACCATTTTGAAGGAATTCCTCGATTAGTTTCAGCCATCTATGGTTGCCTTATGCGTACGCATAACCTGTATAAAATAATTAGCGTAGGCGTATGCTGAGACGCAGGCGACGCAGGCCTGCGTCTCCTCTGTCCTGCTCTCTCTCTCGGAGAAAGAGCAGGACAGACACATGTCTGCGTCACACGTGCCTGCGGCCTGCGTCGCCTGCGTCTCGGCATACGCCTACGTCTAAAATCAGATGTTTTTTTGTATATAAGGAATGATGATTTTTGCCTCAAAAGAGATTTGATATAACATTTGTTGCAAAATTTCACTCAAATTTCTTTTCAAGTACAGATTATGACTGAGTTTAATTCTGTAATATTGGGCCATATATTACCTTTTAAATTTAAAATCTGTGAAGCTGCGTCTACGTCAGGAGAGCCGAGCACGAGCGGAGCACAAATTCGTATAGTGTGGACGAACTTACAAGCATCGAACGGACGCGCTTTTGAATGAATTTGTGTTCGGCTCGAGCTCGACTCATGTTTGGCTTGTACTTGCTTCGTCTAGCGTAAACGCAGCTTAATAATATACCTATTTTTGATTAATACCTAAACTATTATTTTTTTATTAGTAAAGAGATTAATCCTAGACCTAGGTTTAATCCTAGGTTTTTTTTGCAAATAATTAGTGTCAAAAGTACAAAAACCTATAATGATGATTGTATAACATCTATTTCATAATGGTTTCTCTCTTTTACGCACATGTTTGTGGAAAAAGACACAAAACATTGTTCTGCTATCTAGCTGTTAGACAACTATTGTTAATATTTTCGATATAAAAAAAGAAAAAAAGATAGAAAATGTTTAAACTTTGTACCTATAGTGTGTTCACAGAAAAATGAAAATGTAAGCCCTTCTCTTTTGCACAATTCTTTTGGAGTGAAAGAGATGTGCGATTGGCGTCATTGTACAAATGTTTTTTTTTTGCTATGTATAACTACATACTGATTGTATTATATGTTACAACCTATGTAATATGCACGTCTAATTGTGTGCGATTTTTGTTATTTGTCTTTCTCTACGAGTACGATAGTTCCAATTATGATTATGATACAACTGTTGTATAAAAAATGTAATTCCATGTAAAAGAAAAAGCTAATTACCTACTAACATTTAAAAATCAACTCTGTTGTTGTACTGTTAAAGTTTAATACGCAATAAATATTGTAATGTATATTTTCTTAATGTAACTTTAAAAATAGAATAAGCTTGCCAGAAACAATTTGACTGACAAAAGTTACTAATGTATAAAAAAGAAAAGAAAAAAATGAGTCAAAGATAATTAAAAGAATCTTGAATTCGTTGATGTAAATATTTTAGTATTGGGGTTTTTGGAAGACACAGTGTAAGTGGAAATGGCGTAAGATTAACTGAAAGGCATACCGCGGCAAAGAAAGCTGCGTCAGGCGTATGAAATGGTTTTTAATGAGCCAATGTGGTTGACTGCGGGACTTTTGGTGTCCTCGTGGTCTGTGGCGCTGTGACGGAACCCTCAGTGTTACCTGTATGGGCTAGTCGCAGAGTTTGGTTGTATTGAACCCTTATTGCGCTTGTGCTTGTGTGTTTGTGATCTAAGCCTTATCCCAACTGTGGTCTAGGGGCGGGGCGTAGGGACTCAAGTGTTATGTTTAAGATTTCAATAAATCTTTCTTTTATTTGGTATGTATTTGTTTTATTTGAAAAAGAACCTTATGTTTAAGACAGTAGATACTATTTCAGAATAATTTATGCAAAGGATACTTACATATTTAATTTAGGCTGCTTATCAGAAATTTCACACACACTCATTCAACTCTTTTGAGAAATATTTGCGATGTCATTATGATGTAATATTTGCAGGAAATATTTGTCTCTAAATTAATTTAAACAGTTTATTAACAGTTCAAATTTTGATAGTCATTTGTCAATGCAATCGCGTAATTATATTTGATTTAGCGATAAGGAGTAACGTGATAGTTACTATCTATGTTTGTTGTGTTTTACAAACAAACTTTAGGTGCGTAGGCGTTGACTGCATGTTAAATACTTCCACATTGTTTGGGTTCGATCCCTGCAATGAAAAGCATCAATATTTTTAATAAAAATTGTCTGAATGACATGTAAGTACCTAAGTGTACCCTAGGCACAGTATAATAAAGAGCTCTAGGTATGCTTAGTAAACAAAATAAAAGCCTGTATACTGTAAGTACTTCAGACTATTCTAGAAATGAGTACCTACTTATCTCTAAAAGAAATGGTATCACAAATGTTCGTCAAATATGATCAAGTGGTAATATGACTTCTTCAGTTCAACCAATATCACTACACATAGTATAAAACAAAGTCGCTTTCTCTGTCCGTATGTCCCTCTGTCCCTATGTATGCTTAGATCTTTAAAACTACGCAACGGATTTTGATGCGGTTTGTTTTAATAGATAGAGTGGTTGAGTAGAAAGGTTTTTAGCATAATTTTATCCCCATATTCCTACGGGAACGGGAACTACGCGGATGAAACCGCGGGGCGCCGCTAGTGTTTTATAAGATGAAAATTGTAAATCTACTAAGCACGTCTTGCTTGTTTCATAAAAGGATAGAAAACATCTCACTTGTTGCATAAATTGATAGGGCAATCTAAATATAAAGTACGTACGCAACGATTGTATTACATTCAATTAGGCAATGACGTCAAGAAGTTAAGGATACGGGATATTAAGGGTAACTGCACTATCATTCACTTGAGCTTGTAACTGTACTGAATGCAATAGTTTACACGCCTACTGTGCGTGTTTGTGATCGGTTAACTTTGGTTTGACTTCGACTAGGGTTATTGCCGATGTAGGAATACGAACTTTGGGCACAGTATAATAAAGAGTTAGTATAAGGTAAGATTAGGACTATACTATTGGATTCCTAGTATCCTAACTATCCTAATCCTAACTAATATAAATGCGAAAGTAACTCTGTCTGTCTGTCTGTTACCTTTTCACGGCTAAACTTCTGAACCGATGGACTTGAAATTTGGTACAGGGGTAGCTTATGGTCCGGGAAAGAACATAGGATAATTTTTATCCCGAAATTCCCACGGGAACGGGAACTACGCGGGTGTAACCGCGGGGCGCTGCAAGTTGAGTAATATTCTAATATTTATTCTTATTCTAAGGTTATTTTTCTTTGTATTGTAAAATTTCCCATGGGTTTTCCAAAGTTTTCTTCCACATAAACCTCATAAAGAATATCAAATTAGGTGTAAGTACCTACATAGTCGTTTTGAAGTTATGCGTGTAAGTTCATAAATATTTGATGAAAAAAGTGTCCAATGTTCAAAGTAATAATCGATTAATTGCGTTTTATTACTTAAGTAAGTAACAAAATATCAAAGATTTAGGGGTCAATGTCATTATCTTAATTTAGGGGAAGTCCATTAAAACCAACCAAATCCATAGTACTTATCGATAGTTATCTTACTTATTTAATAATTTTATTACAATTTGTAGTTTAACGTTTAATAGGTGAATATCAGAGTTTAGAGAGTTATTACTTATACACAGGTAGTTAATTTTAGGGAAGTCCATAACCTGTGAAATTTGGAAAAATCAGTCTTACTATCAGTCTATGAACCTAATTGTTTGATATTCGTTTCTTAGGAAATAAATGTAGAGTATGAGATTAGAATTTTTTATTCACACGGGGAAATCCATAGTACGTGACATAGTACCTAACCGTCAGTCTACCTACCTAATTATTATATCTGAATGTGGAGTACCTTATAACCTAATAAGTAGGTAGGTACCTACATTAGATTTGGGTTTACTCGGAGAAATCCATAGTCCCTTAAAACTATCAAGCCTTCCTTCCTAATATTTATAGGTACCTAGTATTTAATACTTAGTATATGTATGTATACCAACTATTTATACTCGTAGTGCGTACATAGTTTTACAAGAAGGAAATCTTCCACTGCGCGTGTGCTACATTCGTGTTGACTGTAGATAACATTGTGTTACGGACACGACGTCGCTGAGCAAATATTTAAAAGCTAAAAGCAGTTGCCCTACCGAATAACTATATCGTAATTAGGTACGAGGTTAGCTAACATCGTTATGACGTGTTTTTGTGACAGGTTTTTATAAAATACTTTAGCTACATGACATTGTATTAAAATAAGTTAAGTAGGTGCAATTTTTTATGATTTTGCCATGCTGTGAAATGTTAAAGAATTGCTAAATAATGCGAATCCCATACTCGAAGGAGGAAGTCTCTAATTTTTGTTGCAATGTAAAGTTGGGATAAAGATAGTTTTGAATAACTTGTAGATAGATAAGTGATATACAGAGCATAACTTAGTTTAATCATTATTGAAAAAGTTAACATTTACTTATAGCTAAGTAAGTACAATTATTTACACTTTTGTAAATAACATACCTACCATAGTGAAAAATGCTAATAAATTAGGTCAATGTTTGTTGTGTGTGATATTCCTACTTACGATAACATAGAACATATAAGTAACCAACAGTAGCAATATGCAACTAATATTATGGAAGCTAACTATAATCTGAAGTATCCATCATATTTTATCGGATCGAAAAACACAATATTTTATCAATATTGTTAATAGGCAAACGCATTAGCACTACGCAGCTCCCTACAAATTAACGCAAAAATGTTCAGGTCATTGATAAGATTGTATTTATCAGAATGTGTGTTAGTAGTGCTAGTACCATCGATTTAGGTTTTACCTGCGTTCTATTAAACTAGATGATGTAATTTAGACGCAATTAGTCGTTTTGATTTTCATGTAGGTATAATTTCATGGAAATGAAGCACCTTCTCCGAAGGGGTCATTTTTGCTTTCCGGTATGAAATTGTTTAGGATTAAACTGAACTATGGGAACAGGTGAATATAAACAGTACCTAATCAGTTAGAATGAATAGTGTAGTGTTTACTATTTATATTAGGTAACATATGCTTTTTTATTTTGGTCTTTGAAAAAATCAGGGATTCATCCAATATTCCCTTGGTTTACATATTAAAGAGAATAATACGCTTACAAAAATAAAAATCTAAAATCTTTCTAAACGTTGTTATATTTGTCACGGCTGACGACCGCAGTGTACATTGACCATCAAACGTGTAACTGCCTAGTTACGCGAAATATAAATGCGATGTACATTATAAACAGAAAAGAAATCGCAATGAGTCATCAACGTAAGAAACATTTTTTTAATTGTTTTTTTATATCCACTTGTTTAAAAATCTTTACGACCTATGTAATGTAGTTAGGGAGAATAACTTTTCCGGCTTGGGCACATGTTTGATCTCCGATAAGACCAATAGGGTTTTGTAAATTATTATATTTTTGTTAAACCGATATACTTAGAGGGTTGTTGAAATAATAATTTCCTAACTGATAACGGTAAATGTTTCAATTCCCTCTGCGTACAAGAGTTGCGAATGCATATGGAATTTTCCCTGTGAAAACTAGTGAAAGTAATTTGGGAAATCACAAAAGCTTTAATTCCATCATGTAGTATGAACCTTGTATTAATAATTCGATGTATTTTCTGTTCATTGTATGTTTTGTTTCTTACACAAACGACTCGGTTTCTTAGTTTAAAATTTTGTAATATAAAAATAGGTTACCTGCAACGGTTTTGCTCGCCCTGACCTCCTTAGTACCAGATTTTCGTAAATAAACTTTTATTTATAACTAGCTGTGCCCCGCGGTTTCACCCGCGTGGTTCCCGTTCCCGTGGGAATACGGGGATAAAATATAGCCTATGTTATTCAGGGTGAATGTAGCTTTCTAATGGTGAAAGAATTATTGAAATCGGTTCAGTAGTTTCGGAGCCTATTCGTTACATACAAACAAACAAACAAACAAACAAATCTTTCCTCTTTATAATATTAGTATAGACTAATTTGGTACAGTTATTGATAAAAAAGAATCTATATTAGCAAGTCAGTTGGCAGTAGGATCTACTTTTACCCTTCAGAAAATATGATCCAATCCTTGAATATGCATCATGAGATTCTCTCTATTCTCTGGGCCCAAGCGTCTTTGAAACATCGTCACTGAATTTCATAATACGTATTTATTAAGTAAGTAAGTATTTACTTACAGGAAATCCCCTAGTAAGTCGTTTGGGCTTTATTTAACTCAGTTATAGTATAGTATTCATAACAGTTATTAAGAAAATAAATAGTTATTTCTCTCCTATATGAAGTATTTTTTTCCCCGAAAACTTAACCAAACATTCAAACAACATTTCCTTACATTGTAAACGAAGTCGTCAAAGCACTAAAATAAGAATATGAATGCACAAAGTTCTCGTTAAATACTTGTTACGATAAAATTAACGTATACGCACATTAAAGATTCTCTGTTTGTATTCTACTTACCTACATTGTACTTGAATAACAGGTTTCATTCAACAATATTAAGTGGGTATTGGTAAATTGGAATTACAATAGCATCTTCAACAGAAAACTTGATTACCTATATTTTTAGGGAAATATCCAGAAATATCCATGTACTATGGATACTAGACAACCGATAAATTCTGAATTCATACTTAGAATACAGAGAAAGGACCCAGACGATAGCAAATAGACATTCGAACAAATGTTTGTCTTAAGCGGGAATCGAACCAGTAACCGCTGGCATAGAAGACAGGGTCACTGCCAACACCGCTTGGTGGTCAAATTGAATCAATTGGAATCGACTAGACTGAGCAGATCCACTTTACTAATTAACCGTGCGACCCCGAAACAAATCGTTCACAGCACTTTCTTATGTCCACCGACCAACCAACCTACCTAAACACTGTTACTCAAACAATGATCATTATTTTACTAGTTTACTCGGAAAGATCACTCCATCAACGTCAGTGTACTTGTCTTACTATCTCGTGTGTGCTCGCCTTTACTTTTACCTTGCACTATCTCGATTCACTTTATCTAAGGTACCCGCTGCGAATGTGTTGTGTAGTCAGTTTGCGGAGTTGCTGTGAGTCGGTCGTACGGGATAAACGGCTGTTTTTTTAAAGTGTCTATTAAATAGTGAGTGCAGTGTAACGGTATAGGACAGGAGCCAGCGGAGCGTATGAGAGGTGAGTGTGGTCCTTAATAGTTCATTGTTTCGTGAGATATGGACCGTGGTTTGCGGCATTAAAGAACGTTCACCGCGTTTCCACGGACTCAATTTTATGGTGTTTGACTTCAAAATTGGGTGTTCGGTTGACCGTTTGCGCTGGTTTGAGTTTATTTACCCATACAAGTTGTATTGTAGTATTTAGTGGCTTATGTGATCATTTAAATTGCACTTTTAATCATATATTATATTCTACTCGTATTTCATGCTTATAAGTTTTAGGTACGTTCAGAATTCTATTACATTTTAAGTGACCAACAAAGTTAGCTTTCTACCTTCATTTATTTGATTTATTCGATCGATAAAGTTGGGAATTTTGTTTGAAATTTTAGTTAGAGTTATAAAAGACGTAAAGTGTGTTATTTTAGATGCATAAATTATGGAACAAGTTAGACACAATAATATTATAATGTTAGCTCTAATTTTCCTCACTATCATTACGGGATGAATATCATCACGGTTAAACAATAAACACCAAAGCAAAAACAAATAGATTTTCTTGTTATTACACGATCAAACCCGGGCACAACCAATAGTATGCAACATAAACATAATTACTCAAACAGTCCTACGTCTGTCTACACAAGATAGCAGTAGATAAAGTTGACTACAAGCTTTTATGTTGGTAATGAATTATTAGCATGTTATCATAATGTACATAGGTATGTACCTACTTGTAGTATCACAAAGATCGATGGCATATTGATAAAATGATCTGAGTATATAACCTGCTTCTACTGAACAGTTTATAAGAGTCAACGCGTATTTAGAACTGAACAAAGCTTTTTCTTAAAAAAAAGCAATGTTTGATTTAGGTTTTTATTACCACACATTACTTATTATTCTAAATAAAAGTTCTTTTATAAATCAGAAACTGCGTTTTATCCGACTGCTAAAGGCTTTTTTTATATTGACGGTAGAAACACACTTATCTTTGGCTAAAATGGAGGCAGGCATTACCACAGATTATTAAATAGTTGCATTACTGACTAAAATACAAGTCAGGATATGGTTTATGTCAAAGACATTTTTCGAAAATCCACGGAAAATGTACTGTACTGACGCTAGTTTGGGATAAATATCGGATCATTCAGCATGGGACGAAAACAATACTATTTAGCAAATAAGCGACTTTTATTGTTAGTTAATTTTAAAACTATTAGCATAATACATCAAAACATAGAACATACCCACCATTAAAATGTATGAGCACGTTTGTACTATTCAACTGTGCATTGAATATTCAATTTCGTATCTGCATTTTATTTTGAAGTATTCTCGGTAAATTCTTTGTTATATTCGCGATGTGTGTTGAGGTGCTGACCCTAATATCTCGTGAACAATGCAGTTCACAGTTCTCTTATCATTATCTGCACTCATCTTCTTTACATAGTATGAAACAAAGTCACAAAGTCGTTGTTGTTTGTTGGCTTATGTATTTACAAGACGTAAGTACGCAACGGATTTTGATGCAGTTTTCTTAGTCAGTAGGTAATATATAAAGTGATGCAAGAGGAAGGTTTATATGTAAAATATATTCCCATGTAGTAATGGTAATGGTATGTGGTAGTAAACTTTTTACATTACTTTGTACAGACGTCTGCTATCTTAGTCTTCTGTGATCACGGGTTCTGTAAATAATCCGAAACGTCAGAAAATGTAAAACAAAATATAACCACGACAAAAATCCGTTTAAGTGTTTTATTTCAATGTGTAGTGTTCGTGTAAATAGATATCAATATGTAACCGCGGAGTGCTTTGACCAGCGCAAAATCTCATTTTCATCTCTCATCTCATCAGTGACACGTGAATCTTACCAATTCTACAACTAAATGCCAAGAATAGTAATATTAAAACTAGCACACTTTATTACTAAGTCATCCTATCCTAATCACTACATAGTATAAAACAAAGTCGCTTTCTCTGTCCCTATGTCCCTATGTATGCTTAGATCTTTAAAACTACGCAACGGATTTAGATGCGGTTTGTTTTAATAGATAAAGTGATTCAGTGGGAAGGTTTTTAGCATAATTTTATCCCCATATTCTTACGGGAACGGGAACTACGCGGGTGAAACCGCGGGGCGCCGCTAGTACATAATAAAGTCTGTTCCCAAAATTCTTTACTTCCCATACATCCTACTTTTGCAAATTATCACTTATATGAAATAAACGGTATTTTACAAAACCTATATGTATGATACTTAATGTTCATATATCACGTACATTGTAGTCACGTATTCTATAAAAAATAATGTTGAGTTACATAGCTGTTATGTAAAGACTGGCCAAAAATATACTGCGCAGGATTGCAGTCATATAATAAAGGTACATACATAATGGTATGTTGACATAGTACATACTGGTTTCACTAAATTTTATTTGTTAAAATAATTGTATTTTTGAGATGTGGTAATGGTTCTTCCATACGTCTTGTAAGATAATCGGGAAAGACTGTTAACGTTTTTCAGTTTCGCAAATAAGTATAATATTAATAACTGCTTTAGTAATGGAGGAAAATGAGCTAGATTTTTTAATTCAATACCTTTTTCACACGCAGTTTTCCTTATGTGTAGTTATCAAATACTGATAACGTAAGAACAAGAACTTAGATGCTCCAAGACCAAGAACGACTAAATAATCTTTTAATAAGTATGTTTGTAATTATTATAAGTATATGAGTATATGTTTAAAAACAACAACATAAAAACAATAAACTTTACAACTCAGAACTAAGTATTTATTAAATGTAATTAAAACAGACTTTCACAATAATTAATAATTTAATTAATGGTAATTGTATATTACAGTATGTATGAGCAATTTGTCTGTCTGTAAGTATAGGAAGTTTTTGGTTTGACGGACAAGTATATCTTTGTGTATGGTTTTTGTGCCAGACATCGCGTGTGTGTCTCCGGAAATAGTGTGACTATCGAATATAACGCTGGCTGAAAAAAGTAATTTAAATTATACTCGTATTATACTCGTACGTGTTTATGAAAAGTTTAACGGAATCGGAACTTATAGCTTCCTGATGTCACTCTCTAGACTCGTTATGTAATTTTATTAGTTGAACAGATACAGACCAAGCCTTTAGTATTACATTTACAGTTTGTTTATTATCACTATTATTTAGTTATTTTACACTAGCGGCGCCCCGCGGTTTCACCCGCGTAGTTCCCGTTCCCGTAGGAATCACCATCATCAACAGCCTGCATTAGTCCACTGTTGGACATAGGCCTCTCCCAATTCGCGCCAATGTGCCCTGTCGGCGGCACGCCGCATCCACTCTCTCCCGGCTACCCTGCGCAGATCATCGCTCCACCTAGCCACAGGACGGCCTACACTTCGTTTGCCGAGCCGCGGTCTCCACTCGAGAACTCGTCTGCTCCAACGGCCATCGGTTCTCCTACAGATGTGGCCAGCCCACTGCCACTTCAGAGAGCTAATTCTTTGAGCTATGTCGGTGACTTTAGTTCTCTGTCTGATCACTTCATTGCGAATGCGATCTTTCAGAGAAACTCCGAGCATAGCCCTCTCCATAGCTCTCTGAGCGACCTTAAGTTGGTGAACCAGCTTTACTGTGAGTGTCCACGTCTCGGCACCGTAGGTCATCACTGGTAGGACGCACTGATTAAAAACTTTTGTTTTTAGGCACTGTGGAATTTGCGATGAGAACACTCGACGAAGTTTACCAAACGCTGCCCAACCCAGCTGTATTCGCCTCTTAACCTCACTCTCCAGATTGTTTCTATCCAATTGCATTATTTGCCCGAGTTAGATATATTTTTGAACAATCTCGAGAGGGGTACCGTGTACTAGGATCGGCTCCGGCATAACAAGGCTATTAACCATGACCTTGGTCTTGTCCAAGTTCATGCCGAGGCCTACCCGACGAGAGGCGTCTGCTAGGTCAACTGCTAGGTTCCCGTAGGAATATGGGGATAAAATTAAAAAACCTTCCTACTGAATCACTCTATCTATTAAAACAAACCGCATCAAAATCCGTTGCGTAGTTTTAAAGATCTAAACATACATAGGGACATAGAGTAGAGACAGAGAAAGCGACTTTGTTTTATCCTATGTAGTGATTAGCCTGAAGTGTCCCAGTCCTCGTCAAAGCCTGTGGCAGAGGCATCACTACATAGTATAAAACAAAGTCGCTGTCGCAGTCTGTCCGTCCCTATGTATCTTTATGCGGTTTTCTTTAATAGATATAGTGATTCAAGAGGATGGTTTTTGGTATAATTTCATTCCCTCATTCTTTAGGGAGCGGGAACTACGCGGATGAAACGAAGGGGTGCCGCTAGTATCAGATAAATAACTTGTATAGCAACAGTAACACTGAGGGACCTAGTTACATAGTCTATTGTGCATCTATTAACCCGTGTTGCTAGTGCAGTCTCTGACTATATTGTAGTGCCATATCGGTGGCCGAGTTCTGGTCCTCAAAAATATGAGTCGACACGCAAAGAAGAAGTGCAGTCTCGAGTTTTTTTCACAGTATCTACATAATTAAATCTAATTAAAATACAATTTGTTTGTTTCTATTATTCAGAGAGATTTCTTCGCTAACAATTTGGACACTTAATAACTATATAATTTCCCAGTCCAGGTCAAAGTAAACATAAAAAAGAAAGTAACAATCAAACATTTTCATCGAATGTTGTTCTTTACGAGATGTTACGTATCTAATCTATCATTACTGTTGTTTATCCGCGCCTTTGTTTTCGTGAAAGTGCGTGTAATTAGTGAACATCGTTTTATCTGGAGATCGTGTGCGCGTACGCATGTTTATGTATGTTCACGATCAATGGCCGCGCGAGAAACTCCGCTAATGCTAACCAATACTAGTAACGGAACTGTATTTTTAATTGTTTGTTTACCGGGAGTGTATGGCATTACTAATTAATGTAAGTAGGTAGTTTTGCTATGGTTTAAATCAAATCAATTAGTAGTATTTTTGTGGTGTTTATAAATGTATTGTTTTGATTTATTTATCGTTTTGGTATATCATGAATCAAAGAGTACGGAACGCCAGAGGTCCGTGCAGGCGAGGAGGCGTTTTCGGGGCAAAATTCCTGCTCTATTAAAATAGCACAATCAATTACTATAATTTATCATCTTATTATTAGTACTTATTACTTGTATCTAGCTAGAGTATCAGATACTACTTACGGAGTACGGATTCATTATTTTTTATAGACCGAGGGCCTATTTAACGATCTTCAAGTAAAATTACTCACCAAGTAAAGTAAGAGTCTCGTCTCTTTCTTACATTATATCAAGTGACAAAGACAAAACTTGTGAGTACCTACTCGGAACTTGAAGATCGTAAAATATGCCCCGAGATTAATAACACATTGCCATTGTGGTAAATTCTGGATGACTCCTGATGAACCCGCAACTCTTTTATCGGTACTTCAACATTGCGACTACTCTGACCACTGGGCATTCAAATCAGCAATCTATTGTCAATAACATACTCTAACAATTTTAAAATGTAGTAATTATTATCAGTTCCCAGCGTTTACATTATATGCAAGACATTTTTCCACGTAAATTACGCTCATATAATAAATCTTTCTCTCAACTACGTTTATAAGAGCAATTAATGGAAATCCACCTAACATAGATAAATGGCTATAAACCTAACGTACATATAAAAAGAGATTTTATTTTTAACGCAGTAAGATTTATTTTGATATGAGATATCATGGATGATGAGTGTTTTTATGAAGGATTAACTAGGATTGGAAAATAGACTTTAGATAATTACATATAACATTGGCCTCGTTATCTTAACTTAAGGTGATGGAAGAACGCTCTGGGCCGTCCCGTCGGCGCGCGCGACCCCCTGCATTTCGGGCGCAGTTGGCTGTGCTCGCTAATGTGGGGGGTCGGGAGGGGGGCTGGGAGTTGCGGGAAGAGGCGCTATAGGCGCCATATCGACCCAATTCTCCCAAGCCCTGGTACAAAGGGCGAGCGTCAGGGAGGGCGCTCGCTCTCGGTACCGGTCTGGGGACGTCCTCACTTCCGGGGACGTCCTTTCAGGGAGGGGGTGCCGCCTTAGTGCGGGCCCGGCGTTGGGGTGTCGTGGTAGTAATCCCCCGTGGTGATCCTACGGCACCCTAATGTAACGCAGACGGAAGTCGCTGTGTTTTTAGTGGGTAGGCCCAGCCCTTCTGGCTGGGAGAGCCCTACATAACCACCGTGAGTCCTCCTGTTCTCGGCTCTCGGTGGTATGCAGCTCTATGCATTTTCACAGCGGAAAAAAAAAAAAAAAGGTGATGGAAGAACATTTGAAATCCCAAGGAATCTCTCCCCGCGATAATTTTGTCAATATTCTAAGTACATGGGTATATGAGATGAGATATTATAAGTTGAGCAATTTTCAATTGAGTATGTAATATTATAATATTTCGTGATTTTTCACTGCGTTAAAAATCAGGCGAATAATTTGCGGAAATCAAAAAAACTTCAAAACACGCCATACTGTTCTGATTTCTGAAATCTATTACTTTTATTATACGAATGAATTGTTGCACCTTAATTGTTACATATTTAATTTATCATTGTTTATTAAATCAAAAAAGTTTTTTTATGATATCATCATGCATCAGTGTCAGGGGACAACCCGCTAGTATGCTGTGGCGATATAGCTCCTATTGATTTGTAAGTGTCAATTCGCCACTAGGCGAGATACCTATTTTACCAGCGGGATGTCACATAAGCCGATTTTACAAGCTCAAGCTATCTATTTCATAGATTTATTCAGTTATTAAAATTACCATATTGAAGTTAACCGTTCTTGTATTCTATTACAGTATTAAATATAAGTTTCAAAATTTTCAAATGTTAGTTATAGTTTTCAGTTACAGATTAAAAAGGTCAAGATTTTAGGAAACATTGCCAAATAACTACCTTCACGGTTTGTTAGTAAATTGTAATTGAAATAAATTTATTTTACGCAATTTTTATTACAAACAATAACACTTTATAATAATGAAAATTACAACGGAAACAGACATTAATTGTTGGGAAACATTGACTTTTTATTTGTATGGAAATACGTCATAACCTTTTTAATGCATTTTTTTATATCTTATTGTATTTTTCTCCATTTAATTTAATATTTTAATCTATAATACATCTTTACATAAAACCATATTTCTATAAAGCAATTACTTTCTTTTATAGTCATCATATACTTGTAACTAGTAGCGCCCCGCGGTTTCACCCGCGTACGTAGTTCCCGTTCCCTTGGGAATTTCGGGATAAAAAGTATCCTATGTTCTTTCCCGGACCATAAGCTACTTCTGTACCAAATTGCAAGTCAATCGGTTCAGTAGTTTAGCCATGAAAAGGTAACAGACAGATAGACAGACATACAGACAGACAGTCAGACAGACAGAAAGACAGACAGACAGACAGAGTTACTTTCGCATTTATAATATTAGTAGGGATGTTCAAAAACACGGTGAAAATAACCTTTGTGACTTCAATAATATTATTAAGATGGTTAGAAACCGTAACGCAAATGTTAATTAATGCACAATTGCATGTTCGCACTAAAATTGTATAGAAAGTTCAATTATTATGTTCTTTGTAATTAATATTATTATGGAAGTTTATTTCTTGGCCTATTTTACCATCTTCAAGTAAATTTCCGAGTACCTACTTACAGATTTTATCTTTGTCAATTGATACAAAGTAAGAAAGAGACAAAACTATCTTTACTTGGTGAGTAACTTTACTTGAAGGTCGTGAAATAGGCCTTAAATCTAATAATTTTGTTACCTGCGCATCGTTATAATTCAAGACATAAGTACGTCGGGGTCACCACTAAGGGGATGTGTGTTTGGTTGTTAATTAAGTACAGCTAATATCATTTAATATCTAGTAAAGTAAACTTTAAGATTAGTAAACATCTATGGGGTTGTGTGTGCGCAAGAGAATGTGCAAAAAAGTGTTAGGGACGTGACACCGAACGAGCTAGGCTGGTGCAGTGCCACGTCCGGTTAGTAGCAAACACTATCAAACAGTAAGTGCGACGATGTCGCCACAAATTATTTTCTTTGTTTATGGTCTAGCTATTTCATTCTATTGTACTCGTATTACTATTATGTGGTAAAAAGTTGATAGCGGGTAGTACATTAATTTTCTTTATCTATTAGTAATCCGCGGGTTTTACCCGAGTAAACTCCCAATTACATAGGAACATACTAGATATTAAACCTTCCTCTAGAATCACTTTATGTACTTACTCGTATTGCAGAAAATTGTATTGAATACTTTCAAAGACCTTTTTTTTTTAACGCAGTGAAAATGCATAGAACTGCATACCTTATTACCATTCATTTAATACTATGTAAAGTAAAAAGTCGTGTTTCTATTAAAATAAAATGATCCTTATTCACCCGACCTTGTGGACGTTTACTGCATATCAGCGCAGGCAATCTTGATCCTTATTTACATAACAATATTCTAATCTGTCAGCGAATCATTAACACTCATGTGCGGTTAACCTACTTTAGTGTTTATTGGGTCACAAGGTTAGTTACTGTAAACAATATGAAAGTTATTAATTAGTTTATCCTGTATATTTAACTTTTTTAAACTGCGCACCATGTTTTTGATAATACTTATCTAATGAGGAAATGGGGATAAAATTCCATGGTGTTCAATATACATATGTCCATACATATGTATGTACGTTGTGTTTGTTTATATTACGAGTATGTATCTTTTAAATATGATTGCATGCCCGTGACGGGTAAAAACTGTTGTGCAATTGATATAAGTAATTTTAAGAAGACCTACATGTACCAGATTTTTTGAGCAATAAAATTATTCTTATTCGTATATTTACCCCTCAGTGGTGTAGTGACAAATATGCCTGTCTGTCACGACTGGCGTCTCGAGATCGATCCCTGCTCGAATGTTTGAAATATCCACAATTTGACTCGACTGGAAAATTACGTTCTTTCAAGGAACAATCTATGCTATGTTTGCTAAACTTAAAAAACAAAATGGTACTTACTATCTAAATACAGAGCAATGCATATTAAAATTGGTTATGTCTTATTTTTGTCTTGTTATTTATTTGATTCTTTGATCGCGTAATACTAAAATTATTGTAACGATTCTAAAAACGGTTTGCGACTGAAAAAAGTTAATTGACAATAAGGAAACTATAAATTTACAATAATATCAGTAGTAATATCATAAACAAACGAGATTTGCGATTTGTTTTTGCTTTATTTTAATTAATAAATTCAAAAACATTTCTTTAAATTATTTTATCAATAACATGTTATAAGTGTCACAGTAATGTAATGTATGATAGGTAATCTCAATCCCGTGGAAATTTTGGGATAAAATATGTATCCTGGCTATGAGGAATATCGGTATCATAGTTTTTTTGACAGAAGCTAGTCTACACTTCTATTATAAAGAGGAAAGACTTGTATTTTTGTGTGTATGTTTGTAATGAATAAACTCAAAAACTACTGAACTTTACAGTAGCAATTTATCTACTTGGTTACACGGCATTGATATATCTGGGGGCACGGCAGTGCCCCCCGCCAAGTCGAGCGCGAAGCAAACACTGCCGTACCATCCTTTACAGGAACCCTTTCGCCGCATTTTCAGGCCCCTATTTGACAACCTCTGGATAAGCCCAGAACGCTGAAATTTTCGTCATCCAGTAAGCTATACAATCACATACTTAAAATAAAATTTCAAGTCTGTAGGTCATTTAGTTCCGAAGTTAAGCGAAAGCAAAGTTTCGCATTTTAGACAGACACTCACTCACTCACTCACTCACTCACTCACTCACTCACTCACTCATGATCATCAAAATAGAACTAGTACTTCCCATAAACCTAGAGAGCTGAAATTTGGTACAGAGTTAGGGTTTAATGGCCACATAAAGGGAAAACTATAAAAACTAGGATAATCGAACGGGAACGGGAATTATACGGGAACGGGAGTGGGAATTGTAACTCAAGAACGGCTGAACTGATTTGGCTGAAAATTGGTGAGGACGTAGCTTAGAACCAGGAAAAGGACATAGGATACCTTTGATCCCGAAATTCCCACGGGATTGGGATCGGGAATTTTAAAATCAAGAACGGCTGAATTGATTTGGCTGAAAATTGGTGGGGAGGTAGCTTAAAACTATTAGAAGAACATAGAATACTTTTAATTCCGAAATTCCCACGGGAATGGGAACGGGAATTTATAACTCAAGAACGACTGAACTGATTTGGCTGAAAATTGGTGAAGAGGTAGCTTAAAACCAGGAAAAGAACATAGAATACTTTTAATCCCGAAATTCCCACGGGATTGGGAACGGGAATTTATAACTCAAGAACGGCTGAATTGATTTGGCTGAAAATTGGTGGAGAGGTAGCTTAAAACTATTAGAAGAACATAGAATACTTTTAATCCCGAAATTCCCACGGGAATGGGAACGGGAATTTATAACTCAAGAATTTTGAACTGATTTGGCTGAAAATTGGTGAAGAGGTAGCTTAAAACCAGGAAAAGAACATAGAATACTTTTAATCCCGAAATTCCCACGGGATTGGGAACGGGAATTTATAACTCAAGAATGGCTGAATTGATTTGGCTGAAAATTGGTGGAGAGGTAGCTTAGAACCTGGAGAAGCACATAGAATACTTTTCATCCCAAAATTCCCACGGAAACGCGAACGGGAACTACGCGGGTGAAACCGCGGGGCGTTTAATAATAAAATACTACTCCTAAAAAGAAAAAAAATGTGTCAAATAAGAAAATCTAATAAAATAAATCAATATAAACACGTTTCAACAAAAATAAATGAAATCCCACCAAAAACATTCTGTAAAAAACTAGCCAAGTCTCGATGGAGCTGCTTGTTTATCTCTAAAAAGTAATGAAATCTAGACAAACTCGTGCCAAGTCTAAGGTTCCTTACTGCGATTTCTTTATTATTATAGTTTATGTTGTGTGACTTGGCCGTTGAACATTGTTTAAAATGTTAGTAGTGGGTACAAGTCAATTTTGTTTACACGTAATGGTATTACATTATTAAAATACGCAGCTTCATCAAGCCTACAATTGACTGGATATTGAATCAACGTTTTCCAAGTGGCAATTTTCTATCGTCAATGGATAGCGGTTCTGGCGACAGATTGGTGCAATGGTGTCATGGAGCACCTAGTTTTGTACCTTTGTATACATGTGTACCCTTCAACGGCCAGGTCACACAACATTAACTATAATAATAAAGAAATCGCAGTAAGGAACCTTAGACTTGGCACGAGTTTGTCTAGATTTCATTACTTTTTAGAGATAAACAAGCAGCTCCATCGAGACTTGGCTAGTTTTTTACAGAATGTTTTTGGTGGGTATGTATTACGTACTTAGTATAATACAATACTTCATAAACACTTTTCTAATCGATCCTATTTGCAAATTCAGCAGAGAGATTCTGCGAGAAACTAAGTATCAAGCTTATCTTAAACTTGATAAAAACGAAACTGAGTACACTAATTAAAACAAAGAAAACGTAACATGTTTCTAGAAAACACCTGTCAGACAGACAAACAGTCAAATTACGTTATCTCTCTAATTTATTGCTAAACAACATATTGCACTGAAAACGTTTCCACTTGGTTACTCTACCGTTTATATCTAAAAAGAATATCTTATTTTCACAATTATTAATTTACTAGACAGTGTTGAAAGAGTTATTTCAAAGATTAATTGTATTTAATTAATTTTAATAAAGATAATTAAACAGACGGTGATTGACGTTTTATCTGAGAGAGAATTTGCACGAGATGATATTGACATTGGTTTTGTTTGAATTAGGTTTATGTAAAACTAGCAGCGCCCCGCGGTTTTACCCTCGTAGTACCCGCTCCCGTGAGAATGCGTAGCTCGTAGTATCATACAATCTCCGCACAATTCACCATCGTGTGTTAAAAAATTAAGTAACAGCGCCATCTATTGGTAGGATTTGTGACCACAAAAAGTTACAATAAAACATACGATTACTTATACACAATCCCATGGGAATTTCGGGATAAAAAGTATCCTATGTGTTATTCCTAGTTATAAGGAACATGTGTACCAAATTTAATCAAAATCGATACAGTAGTTTTTGCGTGAAAGTAGAACAAACATCCAAACTCACAAACATACAAACTTTCGCATTTATAATATTAGTAGGATAATGACATTACACTATTAACTTTTACTAAGCGGGCAATTTTCCGCAATAGACGTTTCTAGTTTGGGACCGATTAGACATTATCTGAGACAAAAGGTTGCCAAGAAAAATAGAGTCGAATAACATACATTTCATTTTATAATAAGTAAATACCTAATACAATTATGTAATATCTTAGTTAGAAAATTTTTATTTAAGTATAAAGAATTTTCTGAATAAAAATTCGCACCTAATTTTAATTGTATTTTTAATGATGCAATAATTATGACATCATTTTTAATTATTATATAATTAATAATTATGAATGACGTATGTTTATAATAATTCTTATTTAATTAAAATACTTTTTACCAGTAGTAATTATAATTATACATGTTTTAATTCGCCACAATTCGGTATAACTAAAAAGCAAATACGGCGCAAAAAATATGCTAGAGAAGGAAGAAAATACACCTACTATCAAGACAGGTTGTAATTGTAAACTCTAAATAACATTCATATCAATATTCAGTCCACAATCAGATTTAAAACTCTTTTAGTAATATGATGTTCATCCCTCATCATTACTTCTTCATCGTTCCCGCATTACTGAGGATCGTGGTCACTAGAACTCCCTAAATGGACAATTTGCCTCCACCGATTTCGATCCGAAGTAGCTCTCACCGCCGCCAGTAGTATTTAGAAGAGGATGTCGCTTCTTTCACTTGGTCAGACCATCGTGTTGGCGACCGGCCTTGTCTTGTTCTCACTCCATACCGTCTAAAAAAGTATTAATTCTAATCTTTTCAGTCACTGGTGCTACCTTCAATTTTCACCTACTTCTATATATGTATATATTATAAGTTAAAAATTCTTCTGTTACTGAGTGATGTACTGACTGACTGACAGACAACGCACAGCCTAAACTACTGGTCGTAGAGAGCTGAAATTTGGCACGTGTGTTTGTTGAGGGAAGTAGGCTACCACTAAGAGAGGATTTTTGGAAATTCCTCCTCTAGGGGAAGAAATGGGGGAAAACTCAAATTCTGCCGGAAGTCATTATTCCACGGGCAAAAGCTATTATTATACTAAAACAGGCATCTATCAGAAACGTTAAAAAGTAACGTTTAATCTATATTTTAGTTGTTTGAATTGCCCTTACAAGGTTAGTATTGACGTCACACAGAGGAGGCGACAGACCATGATATAATAGGGTTATTGGTGTATGTAACGATTTGTTTTATAATATATACTTATAATTATAAATTTATATTAATAACTAGAGTTTTATTATAAATAGTTTGTGGGAAAGGACCTGGGAATATAGTAGTGACGTCTTTAATGGTTTATATACTCTGTTTGGGAGGCTTTATGTTATGTAATAACTACAGCTATTGTTTTTTTACTCATATATTGATGCCCGTTCCCTTGGGATATAAAATAAGACTTTAGCCTTCCTAAATAAACGTGTTATCTAATGCAAAAAAATCGGATTCGATAGTTCCTGAAATAACCGTACTTATTCAAACTCTTGATTTCATTAAAGCTTAGATGCCAGTAACGAGATTTGCACACTGCGCTAGTAGTCTTGTTAACCCCTCCAAATAAATAAAAGTAACTGGATGTTCGTACATACTTACTATAGCATTCCGTTAAGGGATCATGTGACTCCCTACTTAAACAAACATTGTATCCTTAAAATGTCACATAGACGTAAACTACACTTAGCCTGTCTTCTTTTTGGAATTTCAAAAAATAAAACTCCCAACTATTTATATAATAAAATAGCCTGGGTAAGCAAATCGTGCAGAGTGCGTGATTGTAGAAAGCCGCTTGCAGTGCCCCGACATTCTACAGTGGCCTTTCGTGGTAGTTTCCGCTACGCAGCCACTAAATGTTGGAATAATATCCCTCCGCCGGTCAGGAACCTGCAAAGTATTCATAGTTTTAGATTCTATCTTAAAAAATTTCTTTTTGACCACCAGAAGCAACAGGAAACCCTGCTACACGACACGAGTGCTATCTAGAATCGTTCTTTAAAAATCTAGTGACACTGGAATGTAAAGATAATAATTGATTTATTTTCGAAACAATATATTTTCCAAAGAAAGTAGATAGGTACTTACATGTTGGAATGTTTAGTGAAACCACTGTAAGACGTATAAAGCACCATAATATTTTAAACTTTGTTACATATTTTTATTTTTTGAGGGTATAATTTAACGTACGTAATTTTTCATACAAAGTATTAAAATTCTCATGATTGTTTTGCTAATTGCAGGTACTTTAAAATTTTGTGATAAGTTGATTGTTACTGTTTTCTAGTTATAATTTTTTGGTTCCTGTATTTGTAAAATGTTAATATTTACATTATATTAATATAAGTAAACAATATTGTAATTGTGTTGGCGATCCGTGATGACACTGCACACCCGGCTCCAACGGAAGACCAGCGTTGACTGCTGATACTTTCGGGTGTCACGCTCAACTGATGCTGAGTTGGAGACCGTTTTGTGGCCAAAGTTTCATTTTTTTGTACTCATGTATTATTATTTTTTCTTTTGTTTTATTCTTTGTGTCACAAATAAAGATATGTTTATGTTTATGTTTACTTATTTAAGTCGAATCCCTCGACTAGTTTCAGCCACATTCGGTGACGTTCATCAGGAGGATGAGTGCGATGCGCCCGCGAAACTAGTCAAGGGATTCGACTTAAATAAGTATGTACGAACATCCTGTTACTTTCATTTAATTAAACATAATGTCGTATGTTTCGTTTAATAATAAAACCCTCCAAATAAGTCAAGTAAAGTATGTATGTTTGTGTCTGTCACGTCAACAATGCAATAGGTGGGGTTCAAATTCACGACTTGCCAATCGCCAGGCGGAACGACTCAGCCATTTGGCTATTGCCGCTTTTCTAAATATCATTATAAGTATGTAGACACTTTCTTTTACATTGTAATTTCCTTTTCTTTTTGAGTTTATAAATTTAAATGTTTAAACATTAGTGTTTTCTTTGACAAACGTAGTTTTGTCCAAAAAGTGTCGCTGGGTTCTTTGAATACATATTTATTTATCATAAGTACCTACTACATAGTATTTATTAAAATATGTAGTGGCAATTACTTATAACTCAGCAATGATACGTAAATACTAAAAAAAACTGAGAAACAGAAATTACAAAAGTATTGTTCTCATTGATTGGCATTAATCACGATTAAAATAATTAATAAGTAATACTTAATTATAAAAAATAATCATTTCATCGCATGACTTTCACCTCAATGCAACAATGGAAATTATACTGTGCTTTTACTGCGTTTTAATTCGTATTGCCTACTTACATTCATTATGTATTGAGAATGAATTAAGAAGTGATTTGAATAAAATAATCGTATTGATAAGAATTACCAGCGTTCCCCTTAAACAACCAAGGTAAATCACACCAACACTATATTTAAGAAAGGTTTATTGGTAAAAGAAAATGATTATGTCTGAAGATAGAGAAAGCTCTACATTCTGGTAGAGTAAGATTACGTTTTCGCACTTTTTAGTTGATAATTTCTGGTTTAAAGCATATACATGTATTAATCCTCCCAAATACTACAGCCCGCCCGCATGGGTTCATTTATCCGTAGATCTGTCTAAAATTCTTCCACAAAAACCTCCTGTCAATCAAAAGCACAAAAAATAGTATCCAATTTAGTTCGTTCTCATGTTATAGCGTGACCAAGGGAAATAGAGATTAATTTGAATATTCAAAGATAAAATTGACGTCATTACCGCAGCTAATTCACATCACCTGTACAAGACAGCTATACCAATAAAAGTTCAATATAAAAAAAGGTAGCACTCCGGGAGTGCCGGCAGAAGTGAAAACTTCAATATTAACGTTGTGTTTAATTATAAGTATAAAAGTACTATCATTTATGAGGTAGGACGCTGTACATAAACACACACGGTCATTCGCGCAAGCGCCCTGCGCCGCCTAAACAGAGCAGCACACTCAGGCACGGTAGAAAGAGTGGGAGATACTAGTTCCTCTCCCTTCCTCTCGATCTTACGCTTTTTCGATCAGCATCACGTGACCCTGACGCGAGTTTGAAAGTTTTTACCTATACAAAAAAAGTGCTCAGCGCCGCTAAAGAAGTTTTCACTTCAAAAACCACAATTCAAGTTGCGTATGCACATTGACAGATGCCGTAAGACAGTTGCGAAGACGCATCAAAAATAACACCTACGTACATACAAAACAATAGCCAGTATTACAATTACGTAAATCATACGTATTTTCATTAAAATATGGAAATACCATCGACTTTGTAAAATGAGTAATGCCTAAAAAATTTTGACGTATAAAGCTAACTGTTTACAATCAGCAAAAAAGAAAAACAAGATCTGTTTGCATTTCTACTTACGTAAAAGTTAATGAATTGTGAGTCATTATTGATATGGTTTTCAATACGTTTTTCTTTTAAAATATTAATGTCTTTAAACTTGTTTCGTACGCTTTTAAGACTATTGTAGACAAGGAAATCTTTCTACGACTAGAGTTCAAGTTACCTTGGACAAACTTATTTGACTCTAGTCGAGGGATTCGACTTATAGGTACGTGTAAATATTCCATAAAAAGATATTAATTATAAACTTATTTGACTCCTAATATCCAGTCAGATTTTAAGACACTAGTTAAGCTTAACCAAAGTATTGTGAACTGCGATTAAAAATTCGTGATGCTTTCGGTATAAAGCAATTGTGTTTTTACCTTTCCTCCTGATCTTAAATTAAGTCATCGCCTTCCCCGAGAGTAATTGTAAAACATTGCCCAATTTCCGTGTATAGCAGTCGCAAAAACAATACATTCTCAACCAAATTGTTAATCATATACGATTAAAGAACATCCCATTCATACATTTGCACAAACAATAAACATTCACGGAATTATTTCCTCCTTCATCTTCGAAACAATGCAATTCGTCAATACATAAAATTAATTAAGGTCTCAAACAAATATTTACAAGCAATTTACTTTTTACTGTGCACCAAATCGGTTATTTTAAAACAATGTTAAATATAGGCGGTACAATTAAACGTTTAACTTAATAGTCTTAATACTACCGATTGCGACTTCCACGAAAAAATGTTGGGAATAATAACGGATAATTGTAGACATTGATTGCTGGTTCCCATAGTTGATAATAATTACGTGAAATAGACTCGAGCAGAGCACTTACATAAAATGTGCGTGTTAACTGTGTGACGCTGTCATGGTACAAGTGCACCGGTTACGGTTACACCAAATGACGCACTTCAATAATTATATATATTTGAAAAACTTTTTACTTTACTTCACCCTTGTTAGTATTAGGAATTTCCGCGTGTAAAAGTGCCTGTGTAATTTGTTTATATTTCACGCAACAGCGCTGTTAAGGTGCCATGAATTTGGTACGGAATTACCGACCATATAATTCTAGAAGAGGGAATGTACCAATTTTGCTTTAGGTAGTAAAAGATTTATATCAAAACATGGAAAACTGCAGTCACTTTTGTTCATATCATAACTTCTTATATATGTAATCATTATTTCCAGAAAAATGCCGCGAATGGAACAGCCCCCTGATGATTTCCGTCGAGTGCTGCGCGAGAAGGCGTTGAGCCACAGCCTGTTCTACCTGAAGCTGGGTGCAGGCGTGGGTGTGGGCGTGGGGGGTGCGCGGGAGCAGGCGCGGCGCGGCGGGGCCAGTGGGGCCGCGCGCGCGCCGCACACCGGCCGCGTCGCACGCCACTGCCAGCCGCGGGTCTCCGAACTCCTGCGCCGCTTCGAACCAGCACCGATGCAGTACCTGCGCCCGCCCCGGCCGCCCTCCCCCGAAGACATCTCCTCCTCGGACGACGACGACCGCGCCGCCGTCCGCCGTCGGTCCCGAGACCTCAGCGACGATTCTGCAGTGGAGCTTGAGACGCGTCGCAGGCACTCGCACCCCCGCGACATCACCCCTCCACCTGACGCGATGTCACCTCGCAGAGAGAGGACGTTGATCGAAGCTCATGTGGTGGAGCTGGGTAGGAGGGGTAGCGAAGGCGAGATCAAGGGGAGGACGGTACGAACGCCCAGCGTGGTGGTCAGCGACTACTCGGATGGCGTGGCCGTTGGAGCCACTGAGGAGGAGGTGAACTGGCTGAGGGCGAGGTCCCTGTCCGCTGACTCCGCCTGCTCCTCCTGTTCCACGCTCTCCAGCCGGGACGAAGAGGAGTTCGAGTCACCGACTATGACAAAAAAGGTGAGTCTTTTATATTTTTCTATATTTTAACAGTTTTAATCCTGGTAATGCGCTGTTAGACTTATCATTTACGCACACAAGGAAGATGCCATAATAAAAATAACATAAATAAATATGACTATCAAATTAATTAATGCATTCTTAAACAATCTGAGAGCCATTTAATCTTACAAATGTAAAGATGTCGTGACAGACTGACTTCATTAATGATGATAAAGTCATCACTGTTTAACACTTAATTTAAAACATTCACAAACATTTATTAAAACAGAAACTAATTGATTCAAAGAACAAATCATTTCTATTTAATCTAACAACTGATTTACACCAATTTATTAGAAATTTATCAAATTAAAACAATATTTAATGTTTTAATCAGTTACTTATTTTAAGTACTTATCGATAGGTACATAGATTATCGCATTGTTATGTTTTAACTAGGTTATCATTTATAAATCTATGTTTAATGTTACATACATTAATATTTAGAAAGAAAAGTAAAAACAGTTTTAGGCGGCTAAAGCTTATACGAGTACATCCTTGGTCAAGTCAATTGTAACCAAAACTGCAATTTAGAAAAATCATATATCGCTTCACGTGTTAAAATACCGCAAAATATTATGGGTACTAAATTCTCCTTAAATAAGGAGAAGGTTCTGTAATTTTTTAAGGTTTTAATAAAATAATAGTGATTTATTTTGAAAAGAGCTATGCTTAACAAGGCTAAGTTCTAAAAAGTGATAGCAAAAATGGACAGAGCCTTACTTTCCTTAATTCCAGTCAAATTAAACACAAAAATAATATAAATACTTGAACTTCGAACTTAAATCTCTTAATATTTACATAAGCTATGTCCAAATTCAAATTATTGTTTGCATTTGTGTGCACACAACTTGAACCCGGTTTGGTCACTAAAACATTTTGACTTAGGTATAAGTAAACAAGTTTATAATATTATCAAACAAAATAAACATTTCGAATAATTATATTAGTAAAGTAGTAGTAAGTATATAAGAAGAGACAAAACAAAATAAATCAAAGTTCAAACTAAGAAATCTGCAATTTGTTTTCTACTACGAGTACAATATCACTGGCCATATTATGATAAAATAACCCCTTTCCAGGCGCAGTTGGGCAAAAACAATGTTTATTTATCTTTACCCTCAAAATCTTTTTATCGTAAACATAAACAAATATCTCCTTCTTTATCCCAAAGAGTGATTAAAAAGAGAGACCACTGACAAAATAATAACACTTCTTCTAGCGCAGTAGTGTAATATCAATGTTTATTTTACTTTACTCACTTAAAATTCAGTCAATAAACAAAGATTTATGTGTATCCCGAAGAGTGGTGAAAAATAGAGACCACTTTTGCTTAAATATACTGCTTATATACCCAAGTACAGTACTTAAAAATAAATTATTCGTACCCACTTAAAAGGGCATTGATTGCTTAATCCTTGCCGTTGACGTAGTATGCCGGTGAATTGCGACAGACACAACTATGCAAAAACGTTTACAGAAGGAATTTGAGATAGTAAGATAAATAAAATGTTTATAGGTCTTTATTACTTGAGAAATATTTGATATTCCGAGAGTTTTTTAGGGATGTTGTGGAGAGAAAATTAGTGTTTATAAGCCTCTTGAAAAGGATAGGACTTGGATATGTATTTATTTATTTCTTGCTTATACGTGTTATACAAGTAGGTGACTTAATGTATATAATACAGGGGTTAGTATCAACATGCACCCTGTAAGGGCACAGCATAAGAATTATTTATACAATTTTAATAATATTGTTTACAAAAACATGTTAAAAAAAGAGAATTTTCTTCTTAATGTAGAAAGGGTAACAAAGAATGTACTTTGAATCATCGATAACAGTACGTATGTATATCGAAATTACACTATTTGTACAAGAAATAACTCTTTATACACTTGAAATAAACTTACGCAGATTTAATTTTTCTTTTCCTTTTGTCAAACTTAGCTAAGATTTAAGAAAAAACTTTATACTTAAGCGGAGAGTATATGAGCCAAGAGCCCTATGTGGTTCTAGACTTTAATCTTTCTGCCTCTAAATCTTTAGCTAGGTTGATATTTATAACAGTTGTTACGAGTATATTAAGAGTCCTCTAGAGACTAACAAAAATATAACTCATACAAAAGACCTAGATTAAAGAGGTTTAATTGCAGAAAATTGCCAATTTTCCAACACAATAGACGCTACAATACAATGCTAGTTCACATTTTGAACCAGAAAATGCGCAGTTATTGACGTATAAACCAGAACGATTAGTGCCGCGGGCAACAACTAGCTAGTGCTTATAATTTATTATGATTAGAAGGGATTTTTTTCAAAAATATTTGAATATTAAGTGATGGTTAGTGACGTCAATTTTGACCAAATTACCGGTTTAAAATAACAATTTATACAAAAGCAATATGTGATATACATAATAAGATATATAAAAGTTATATATCTACGTATAAAGTTAATTTATTGTAAGTTAAAGTAATAAATCAAAAAATCGGAACTATGCTTACGGTTATTTATTTTTTTTATCAGCAAAAAAACGTAGCGCAAAATTTTGACATTTATTTGTTTGGGATTAACTATTTATAATGATTTTATTTACGTAGTTGTTTTTATTTAATTATATTTGTTGATAATGTTTGACGTTACATTTTATCAACAAACGGGTATTACAATGACGTATATAATAATTTCTATTTATATACGTCATTGTTAAAAAGTATATTATTAGCTAAAAACACAAAAACATTAGAAGCAATTGATATTTGGTAACAAATGTCTTCAATCGTTGCTATTAGATGTTGAGAACAGTTTTCCGCAATTATCAAATCTCTAACTTGGATCTTTTATGCGTGAAATATTTTTTTTGAGGGCTCAAACTACTCGTAACGATTGATGTTACTACAACTACTGTGTAGCTCTCTGTAACTAGGTTTACCGATTTGAACCGTCTCCATTTCAAATTCGGTTTAAAAGATTTCTGATATTCTGGTAATGTTCGATGATAAATTAGTAGAACACGAAATTTTCAAAGTGCAAACGAACTGAAGACGAACCGTTGACGTTACATTTACCAGGATCGGGGTACTAGAACCGAAGGTTTAATGTGGGAAAATAAGGAAAATGGGCGTTTTTAACAAGCTCATGAAATTAAAAGCTCACCACCATAGTAATAATAAAACTCCATTTTAATCAAACAAACAGATAAAGTATTATCTCTATTTTGTTTCCATAGCAAATAAAAATGCATTTACAATCATATACAAACAGGATGCAACCCATAAAAATTCCACTAAGCAATGATAAGTTATATTATCTACTAGCAACACCCCGCGGTTACGCACGCGTAATTCCCGTCAGAATATAGGGATAAATCATGTATAGATTTTTGAAAATATTTAAAATATTATGTAGTCCAGCTACAGCTACGCTATGTTAGGCTCAGCGTATGTTGACGCGCAGGCGACGACGCAGGCCGCGCAGGGCAGAGCGAGCAGATTTTGTAAAAGCATGGAACGTCGCGAGAGAGAGCAGGACAGACACATGTCTGCGTCGCACGTGCCTGCTCTGCCCTGCGCGGCCTGCGTCACCTGCGTGTCAACATACGCTGAGCCCTCTGTAAAGACGTAGCTTTCTAATGGTGAAAGAATTTTCAAAATTAGTCGTATAGTTTATGAATTAAATTGTTACCTCATCTGTAACTTCAGAAACACTGCACCCAGTTTAATGATACCTTTTTTGTTGTGTTTGACGCAACGGATTTTGATGCGGGTTTTTTTAAAAGATAGAATGATCAAGAGGAATGTTTTTAGCATAATTTTATCCCCGCATTTTCACGGGAGTGGGAGCTACGCGGGTGAAAACACAGGCTGCTAGTAAGGGATATTATCAATATCCAACATACATACATACAATGTGGCTGAAACTAGTCGAGGGATTAGACTATTGGTACGTACAAATATCCCGTATCAAACCAATCTTAAACAATGACGTACGTTTCGTTTAATAATACATACATACAATCAAATTTCGTTTAATAATACATACATACATCTCTAATCCGTTTCCAAGATACGTGTGGGGGCAATGTTCATAGGTATCGCAAAACGGATGTCAGCATCCGTCATTAACTTCACTGTCATTGTCCAAGTTAAGTGGGGCGTGAACAGATTAGTTACACTTTATGAATTACACGACAATTGTGTGATTGTACTGCTGTTTGTTTAGAGACGTTTCTACGTTTCTCTAGTCGGTTTTATACTAGTGGTGATAGAGTAATATTTTCGTTAACATTAATATGATCTATTGAAGTGAAGCTGTGCACTTAAATTTCATATCCCAAACTGTCTTCAAGCCATATACATAGAAAGATAGATAAATACTTTACTGTACAACTTACACTAAATACATAAGAAAATACGAGTAAATCAAAAGAAAATACTTTGTTTTTAACCCCCAACGCAAAAATGGGGTGTTCTAAGTTTAACGTGTCTGTCTGTGGTATCGTAGCCATTGAATAATATAAATATATAAATAGTAGTCGTAGCTCTCAAACTGATGAACCGATTTTCCTTTAGTTATTGTATTTTATTTCTGACTAGCGACGCCCCGCGGTTTCACCCGCGTAGTTCCTGTTCCCGTAAGAATATGGGGATAAAATTCCGTTGCGTAGTTTTAAAGATCTAAGCATACATGGGGACATAGGGACAGAGAAAGCGACTTTGATTTATACTATGTAGTGATCATTCCAATCATCTTAATATTTTGTTTAAAATATGTATAAGCAGGAACTCAAAAGTAGGCTCAACTAGTTAAGTCGTTATCACTAACAACTCTACGAACATTTAGATAACGTTGTTTGGTTCTAAATGTATGGAAAAGTAACGTGAAAGTACGAGAAACGTGTGCAAATATTACATTAAGATTATGTGTTTACATCATCATTGTGAAATAAATAAAGATTATATATATACTCGTATAATTTATATATAAACTAGCAGCGCCTCGAGGTTTCAACCGCGTAGTTTTCAATTTACCCCCCATTTCTCCCCCTAGGGTGGGAATTTCCAAAAATCCCCCCTTAGTGGTAGCCTACTCACCCCAACAAACACACGTGCCAAATTTGAGCTCTCTACGACCAGTAGTTTCGGCTGTGCGTTGTCTGTCAGTCAGTCAGTACATCACACAAAATTAATACTGGGATAGTGATTTATTTCTTTGATTAATAAAAATGTGCTAACATAACACAAATTGCGAATTTTCGTGGTGAATTTAGCCAATTTGTTTATTATTTTAATTACTTAAGTAAATAAAACGCATTTTTCACGCATTCAACTTGTGTAATATTTTACCTGCAAGCTTAAATCCTTAAAAAAAACGTATCTAAAAAAAAATAGTTAACAAAATATAAATTTTTTGTTACACTTTTTTGTACTAGGAAGTAACGAACAATAAATCAAGCTATTATACCACCTATAATTATTAATAAGATATCCTATTGTTCGGTGTCAGTCCGAAATTAATGGGTCTACGTCACATTACCGGCACGTATGTTGATCTATGAGATTGTAGTTTGTTATTGATTTATAGGTAACAGGTTTATTTGTTTGTTTTTCAACAAAATAATATAATCAGTCGCTCCAATAAAGTATTATGCCAATTGACTGTTAACTATTGGGAATGTGTGGTTGCGTGCGTGCGTAAGATCCCTTCGCGAGATGAAATACTCTTTTGGACTGTAGTCTGTATACATGACGACCTTTACTGAATGACTGATTTATCAAGACAATAACTCAAGCTACTGGATTGCGGTGAAATTTGCCATGCATGCATAATATGTATATAGTTATTTTGATGAAGGAATCCGCAGGGCAAACGAAGTCTCTCGCACCTAAATACATATAGGTACTTTCGTGCAAACCATGACTGACATATTACTTTATTGTATTTCGAAAGCTAATAATATTTACTATACACAGTAATTGAACTTGCAACCATTCGGTAGTTGACTTGGGTCACTATGCCCCCTGGGTCGTAATGTCAGTGTTATGATGAATGTCTTTATTGTCTGCAGATGCGTCTGCGCCGGTTAACAATGTCATGTGTTGTTTATTTAGTAGATAAATAGACATAAAGTTTTATGTATGTAGTATATACAAGGGAAATAATATAGCTTTATATGAGTAAGAGATTTGTTTATTTAAGGATAAATTAGAAGAACTAAGAATTTCTAGTTCCAAAAACTTCTAGGGATTATCTGAAATAAAAGGGATAAACATTCCTAGGTTACTTTGCACGTTAAACTTATTTCAAGATGTGAATGAATGAAATATAAATAAAAACTATGTGTTACTATCCTCTTTATGCAAAATAGAAGCAGTGTATGAAACCATTTCTTCCGAAACGGCTTGAAAGTTTTTCATGGTGTTTTCATGTTTATTGGGTAGGTCCGAGAATAGGTCGTGAACTATTGTTTATGTCCCTAACTGATATGTGTTGCCAACCTAAAAAATTCTATAGCAAAACCTTTTCCGAACCTTTTAGTATTATTTACTTATTTTTAAAATAATGTTAGTTTTTGATTACAGTTAAATATAAGTCTAATGTAAATAATTGAGGGCATAGTACTGAGTTGGTGACTTGAACGTTCAACAATTTCATGGACATCATTGACGTCACATGACGGTCGACCCCCAACCATCGCTGACAAATATTTGAAATGAATAGATGTCGCGATTGTGTTGTCCCATAAGTCACTTTACTTGATACATTGGGTAAATAATTGACTAGGTTTAGTTGAAAACTAATTTAAGTAATTGTAAGTAAATTTTATGATAGCAAACAAAAATGAATACCTATACTAAAGAAGAATGAAAAAAATATTGTAAAACAAGTAAAAAAATTGGTGGATTGACAGTGTAAAGCATTCTTTATGATCAAACTGCGTGCATAAATCTTTCTCCCAAGAATGAAATTGAGGAATAGGTGAAATCATGATGCTTGCCCAATGCGCGTATTTGCAATTACAAAAGTGTATTTTATCTTATTCGTCTATCTTAACCTTTCATTCTAAAATTATATCTAAATACATAATTTGATAGATCAACAACAATTGTGTCATTATGTAATCACATTATTATAGTTGGGACCCCGAAGAACAAAATTAAATAATGATGTCTCTAATTTTAGTAAAAGTATTCCTCTACATCAGTAAAATAACGTCCTTTTTATCTTTTAAACTAAGGACCGGACTAGATCTTTTAAACTACACAACGGATAAAATGAAATGAATTGAAATTAAAATAATTTAATAGCATAAAAAATCTATTACAAGTATTATGGTGAGACATCTCTTTTACGTAATATTACTATACGAATTTTAATGCAGTTCAGCAATAGGTAGATTCAAGAAATACTTTTTACGCAAATAAAAATTACTAATTTGATAAAATTCGGGTAAAACCACGGAGCACAACTAAAAATAATATAAATGACACAGCGTCAATTTTACTAAGTAAAGCTACTAATGGGACATCATGTTACTGTGACATTGAATCACCGAATAAAGTGGTACAATTAAACTATTAAAGTTTTGAGGATGGTTTATCCTGTGACGGCTAAATTAAGAATGACCCACATAATGTTTATAGTCTATTTTCATTGCGTTACGTAGGGCGCTTTAATTAACACGCTATTGTTTTGTGGTCAAACATTTTTTGGTTAAACCTTTATTAGTGTTAAGTCTTATTTGAGTCGATACTTCCGATGAAAACTTTAAACGTATCTATAATACTTTACCAAAAAATACTTTACCAATTGGGCAGGCAATTTGGAATTTCACAAACCTATTAGATACATAAAAAAAATAATTCCTATTCCCCTTGGTCACGCATGCCATATCGCCATAACGAGAGAACGACTGAACTAATTTGGCTGTTTTGTTGGGTTCGTTGTCAAGACACAGTGTGTGTTTTTGTGAAGAAAGAAAATCCACTGGGAAAACTGGAACTGCAAAATCAGAAAAATCAAAACAAAACATAACATTGTACAACATTTATCTTTACGCTGTATTATTTAGTAATAAGTACCTATGCATATGAATAAAGTAGTAACTTAGTAGCTGGTCCGATTCCATTGTCTGTTTCTCACTGATTATATTGGTACAAGTATTGAAAAGTGAGCATTTTTCCGTAATAAGAAATCTCCAGTTTAGTATTTTGTGTGTACTGGGACATTTTGGTTTGTAAAAAAGTCTAATTTCTAACGACTGTCGATAATGACAACTAAAACCCGACCCTTAAAGAGTCTTTTGTAATGGTAATTAAATTATTAGTAGAGTAGAGTAGGAATAGGCGTATATAAACCATCATACAGCACCATATAGGTACATAATCTTATTTGAAACCTTAGATTACATTTTACGAGTAACGTACCCACGCTAGGTAGTTTGTTTAGACATGTAATGCTAAAGAGATGTTGAAAGTCCCTGCATTCGCACACAGACGTACAGATTTAACTACTTATCTTTGTCATATGTGCGGTGCGGTTATGTAGTTATATGGTTATGGAAGTGATTTGACACTTGCTCAATAAGAATAGGGATGGCGAAGCACGATTCTACTAATAACTTTATATTTTTAACGTAACTAATGAAATGAAAGTAAGTTTTTTATGCTTGAAGTTAGAATTATTTACGACCGAAATTCATAAAAAGGAGAAAATGATTTGTATCAAATTTTGTTTTTAGATAAGATCTTCCTTCTTTCTATTTAGGTGTTTGCTCCTAAAAACTTAATAATTTTTAGAAGAAAATCATAAAAACTGCAGTTTTTGACGCATTCATTTTTTTGGTACCTAATGTGCATTAATGAACAAGATGAATGATCTCATTGCGAATGATGTTGAACAATAAAAACTAACAACAACAAATTTTTTGGGGATTTCATTACCAACATACAAAAATATGTTGTTTTCCTTATAAAAGTAGATTGGGCTATCGACCCGGTTTCGCACGGATGCCTATTTCGCGCAGCACTGAAAAATAGATCGAACAAAACAACCTTATTTTGTTTCTTTTAACTTGATTTCTTCCATGTACTTACATAAGATTGTGTGCATCTAGTTATTGACTTCATCTATTAACATCATACAATTTTCGCTTTTTATATTCAAACAATGTTTAGTTGTCAACACGGAAATGTTATTAATTAAGTTTTATTATTTGTAAGTAATTGTGAATACGTTGTTGAAGTGTTCATCTTATATATAAAATTCTCGTGTCACAGTTTTCATTGCCATACTCCTCCGAAACGGCTCGACCGATTCTCATGAAATTTTGTGAGCATATTCAGTAGGTCTGAGAATCGGCCAACATCTATTTTTCATCCCGAAATTCCTACGGGAACGGGAATGGGAACTACGCGTGTGAAACCGCGGGGCGCAGCTAGTAAATAAATAAAATAAACTGTCAAGTAGCAGCCCTACGTAAAGTGTACAACACACACAATCACGCATCTGTCGCACAACCGGTCGATTGACGTCAATGGTGGGTCGGTACAAGAATAATAAAAAAATATTAAAACTATCAGTTTACTACGGACAAACCACGGACGGAAAATGAGGCGGTTACCATACCAGGCGATTGTTCTACCTACACATTGATTAACTCACTTGTTTGTTGCACTAATCGCAATTTACTAACTATTTACTACGTAATTGATATGTTTGTTTACGTTTTATTTATTGTATTACGTATGTTATAATAAAGTTGGTTGACTCATCGATGCGTAGTGAGCTACTAAAATTGGAAATATGGATTATGGATAGTACTTTCTTTTTGTAATTTAAAGGAAAATTTTATAAAAGTTATCTTTTGCGGGTGAATATGATTGTATGGCAATGAAGTAACAATCAAAGCACAGAATTCGGAATACTCTATCTTACCATAGAGTATTCCGAATTCTGTGAATCAAAGTTATCAACGAAACTCGAAAACCGTCAAGAAAAAAGTACTTTACAGCTTTTTTCAATTTATCCGGGCAACTTTTCAATTATTTTTTTCTTCTAATTCACTAACATATTTCAACGAATCAATTCAACCTCTAGCGAACGGTTGAACTTTTCAATTTTATATAGATAGATTAGATAGTAACTGATCCCTAACCAGATTTATTACTTGTATCCTGAACATACGCACACAGACCGAGTGACATTTATCAATGACATACATTTACCATGTGAGAAAGCCGATCCTGGTAAGGTCTAGGTTTTGCATTCAGACATGGTGTCTCTGTTACTAAGAATGTTTTTAATGAGTTTACGGTATACTAAAGCTGTATGCTGCGGTTTATCCCGAGGATTTCCGTATAAAAATCATTCTGATGTTACTCAGTAATAGGTATCTAATATAACTTTTCATTAGTGAAAGTATTTTGCGAATCAATCCACTAAGTAGTACGAGTATATTAGTTGTGTTCATGTTAATTGATCCATGATTGTGAAGGGCTAAGAAACAGCGATGGGTCATTCATTGGGTTCAATCTGCGTCATTTGTATGAAGGTGTATGACTTATATAAATACCTCTAATACCTTTTTCTATGAAATATATTACCTCAGTTCAATTACAGTATTTCCTTTATAGAGGAAGTTTTAATTATCCTTAATTTTTTCCTTAATTGGTAAAATGTGATTTTACGAGTAAGTACTAAGTATTCAATAAATACTTACCTTAGTTTTCAAAACAATAGTTTTGAGATTAATTTTTAAATATTTCTGAAGATAGTTTTATTTAACAGTTAATACGAATATATGCGCTAATACGCATTACAATTTGAAAGGATTTTTCCATAGCAATTATGAACTAAATATTGATCCGATTTAACAAGTTTGTACCTATATTTTTTTTGCTACAAATTAATTTTATTAATTAGTGTAATCGATTTTTTATTAAATTAATTACTAAGAACCAGACAAGATAAAAACTAGTCTAGAAGTCGAGAAAAAGCAGTTTTTTTATTTTAATTAAGTAACGCTAAACATTCTAGAAGTAATTTGTCTTAGAAATACTAGCTACGAGTATGCAGTGCATTTTCATGGCAACATTTTCAAGTTTTTTTTTGCAAAAATTTCCAGTTTCCCTTCGAACCACATTTTCTTTTACTTTTTGGGATACATTAAATCGCGAACCAAAATAATAATTTCAAAGTCCGCTTCGCGAAAGGTCGCTCAGGGATCTCTCGTAACCCTTTAACTGTTTTTTTAAAGTTTATTTAAAAAGTAAAATTCCTTGTTCCAGATTTTAAACGCTGATTGAGGGCACGGTTGACACCTGAGTGACCTGGGCGATGCTTGGCGACCGCGACGCGACGGATCCGTTGACAACTATTGGTAGAACCACCAGAATTTGAATTTCGAATGTAATTTTGAAACCGACATTTAAGAAACCGTCATTACTTTTTTTTAATTAACTGTACCAGCTCGTCTTAGAATTTGAAATTCGAATGTAATTTTGTATTGACAGTTTTGAACTCATTCGATTTTTTTTATTTATTACCAGCACGTTTTAGAATATGAATTTCGAATGTAATTTTGTATTGAGATTTTTGAACCCATCATAGTTTTTAAATTAAGTTTATGGACTTTTGAAAAGTGTGTATCCTTAAATACTGATAAATTTTGTCTCATGGTTTTGGACAAAAAAAAAGTGGATCTTTTATTGTAATACTGTATTTAAAAATTTTTGAATGTTTTAAAATTAACTATTAAGTAATGGAAGTTATGTGATTTTAAAAAATGATTAAATAAAATTATAATATTATGTTGGTTATCGATTACGTAAATCTATTGTATTGTTATTATTTTGTCGATAAATGAATGACGTGATTAAATCAAACGGTTATGTTTTTAACAGATATACTTAGTTTATTTTTGGGATGATATGACGTAAATTAAAAGATTTCTCTTATATTTTTTGCTGACGTTCACTTTTTATCATATTGTTTTATTAAATTACTAGCAGCGCCCCGCGGCTTCACCCGCGTAGTTCCCGTTCCCGTGGGAATTTTGGGATAAAAAGTATCCTATGTGTTATTCTGATGTATAAGCAAGATTATTGTAAAGTTTCATTAAAATCCATTCAGTAGTTTTTGCGTGAAAGAGTAACAAACATCCATACATACAAACTTTCGCCTTTATAATATTAGTAGGATAATTTAAATAATAATTAAATTCAGATTTTTGAACATGATTTGACAAAATATTATTTAATGTATTCTGTAATTCCAGTTTGTAATATGTAATCGTTATATAAACTACTCGAGTTACCTTTTTAAAATAACTAATCGATCTATTTTGCAATTTTAATTGATCATTAACGTTTTTATTTATTAGTCAAGACATTTTATTTATTATTTGAAACTTGTAATAATTATGTAAATTTAATTTTTCAATTTAATTTCTTATTTCAATTTATAAAAAAATACTTTTTGTCTAATATCTATTTAGGTACCAAATCAATATTTTAAAATACAACTATTTTTAATTTAATTAATTTGTTAGGTTTAAATTGCTTTTAAATTATTGCTTAAAGGAACTTTAAAAATCTTATGTTCATATTAAATATAAATCAATACAATTTCACTTATCCATATTTTATCTCTTTCATGCACATCTATAGCACGTGTGAGTAAGAGAGAGAGAAACATTGGTTACTAAAATGTTATATGTATTGAGGTAATGTCTTATGCTTTTGTCACTAAAATATTTTTTAATTTAATTAGTTTTTATTATTACTATTAGGAATTTAATTGATTTGATTTAAAATTAAATAATTTAGAAGGTTAGTGATCGATATGAGATATTGATTTACTTAAAGATATTTGGAACGTAAATTTTATATTTAATGAATGATTTTGTTTACCATTAAAGTATTAAATTGTAGAATAGAATTAAATAACTCACTTTTTATTAATAACTTTAATATTAACAATTAAAACTATATTTATTTGTCATGATTATATTTATTTTTTCATTATAGTTTTAATCATTTATAGATTCATATACAGGGTGACAAATTTATAACAATAAAAGAAGCCTATGGAAATTCTAGTTCATAAAAGTACATTATACTTTCAAAAAATAAATTAGACCAAATAAAATTTAAAGTATTTCTGTGAACTGTCACTTCTAAGGCTTTCATATATTGTCAATTGTCGTCGCCATTCATGTCACACATACATAAAATACCATTTAATACTACTAATAGGTAATTTTATATTAATTTATTTATTATTCACATTATTTATTTTAAATTTTCTGCGTATTATGTACTTCATTAGGTATTTGCTTAATGTATTTTAAATATAATTTACTGCATCTCATAATGCTAAAAATCAACCATTGAAAAATCTCTTCTCACTTATATTCGTTTCAATAATAATTGGGCGGTAATTCCTCATTTTTAATATGAATTTCTGTGTTTCTGAAATTTTACGTCTTTTATTCTTAAAGCTCTGTTTATAATTAATATAAACAATCTTTAAGCTCTTCGGGACGGCCTTTTACCATATTTTAATAACACATATTAAAATAAAACTTTATTATTTTAATTGGATTAAAATCGCGATTTTACTTTGTTACACATTTCTGGGAAATTATTGACTTAATCCGTTTAGTATTATTTTAATATGTAGTTTTGGGCATGCAACACAGAAATTAAAAGGTTTTGCACAATTTTAAGAACTACCGGGTGGCGATGGCAATATATAAGCGAATAAAAGAGCTTAAAGTATTATTATTTCAAAGTATTTTATTCTTTTACTTAAAATGTATTATCAAAATAATATTGAAGGTATTATACTCATTATAATAATACCTTAAGTTTAATTCCCGTGCGGGGAGTAATAGCTAATAGGCACATTGAAGAACTAATTTTTTCAGCGCGGTTCAATAATTATTGTCACCACCCTGTATACTATTCTATTTTTCAGTTCTGTTCGCAGTTTCATTGTTGTCGGACGTTTATCAATAATCTCGAAAAGTTTTTAATATCTACCCGCGTATAAGTGATGGCACCGAAGAAATGTGATTTCTGTAATAAAAATATTACCCAAAAGTCTCCAGCTCTCGAATGCAGTAGGTGCAATAAAGCTGTTCATGCTTCAACAATATGCACCAAACTAACTAATAAGCAATTAACAGCTTTACGTAACTCTGATGGGCTGGAATGGAGTTGTGAGGAATGCATGAATAACGTTTCTCGGCGATCTTCGTTTTTTGTGCCTCCGCAGGGACAAGATGAGAGTTCTGATGAAGAGGACTGTCGCCCAGCTCTAAATCAAAAGAAGCTAGTCGCAAGTATTACTAGTGAGATACAGAAGATAATGAAAGCGGAAATGAGTGATCTTACAACCGCCATAGAGCACATGAATGGACAAATGGCAGACATCGAGGATATAGTAAAAAAACAGGAGAATACTATTAAATCTTTAGTTAATAAAAACATTGATCTACTTAATAAAACCAAAAATCTCGAACTCCGCATTGCAGCTTTGGAGCAACACATCCACGAAGTTGATCAAAAGATGCTCTCTAGTACCCTGGAAATAGCCGGGATCCCCGAAACTACTAATCAAAATATTCAACAAGTAGTGGAAAAAATCGCAGAAAATCTGGAGGTAGATTGCAATAATATTATAGCAACCCGGCGCATGCCTAAACCTAAAGACCGCCCGCAGCCCGGACACGTAATAGTGGAAGTAAAATCTAGTATTATTCGAAACCAATGGGTACAAGCGGCAAAAAATAAGGACCTAACAGCTGGGAATATCATAAAACAATTACCTACGGACCAAGCTACCCGCAGAGTGTACGTACGTGAAGCATTGTCACAACATACAAAACAAATCTTATACAATGCTCAATTAAAACTGAAGGAATCCTACAAATTTGTCTGGTGTAAAGGAGGTATCATTTACGTTAAGAAAACTGATGACAACAGCAGGCCGCATATAGTACGCACGATGTCGGATATAGAAGCACTCATTACTACCAATCATTAAGATAAACATACTTTATTTGAACTATTTTTGTATTTATATTGCATAAATGGCACACAATAACTCAGTAATTCAATCTCATGAGTTATTTGATTGTCTCAATATAAACTCATTTTATAAACAACTACCTTTTAACAGAATTGACCTTTTTTGTATTCATATAAATATTCGATCATTAATTAAAAATTTCAATAAGTTACTATTAGTTATAGATTCCTGTAGCACTCCAATAGATGTAATTGTACTGTCAGAGGTCGGCATTTCTCATAGCTTATGTAAACTATATAATATACCTGGGTATAGAATGCACGCAGAACTACGTTCTAAACAAAAAGGTGGCGGTATTTTAGTTTATGTAAAGAACTATCTTAAGTTTACTCAATTAACAACAAAAACAATACACTGTGAAGCACTAATCGGCACTTTAATAACTGCTACCAAAGAAATCGTAACACTGTGTGCATTCTATAGACCGCCTTCCACTGATAAATCAATGTTTGTGTACGAACTTTCACAGATTCTTAGTAAAACTATAAGTAATACTATTGTACTTGGGGACGCGAATATTGATCTAAAAACAAACATTCCAATAAAAAACAGGTACGTTGACATGCTGTCCGAACTCGGATTCACCGCAGGAATAACAGATTACACTCGGATTGACACGAGAATGAACAAAGTCTCGAAAACATGTATTGACCATTTGTTTACACGATTAACCTCGATGAATCCGTGCACGGCAGCGGTCGACACTGTATTAGCAGATCACCGCCTTATAGTAGTTGCTTGCGAAAAAGTATGCGCTCCTCGAATACAGTATGATCCTAATTATTATAAGTCTAAATATTGCAATAAAATAATTTTAAATGAGGAACTAAATAATGCTGACTGGTCGATTACAGAAACTATGTCGTGTCCAATAAAAATATATAAATACATTAAAAATATATTCGATTCAGCCTACAATAATTCTTTAAGTTGTAAAAATCGATATTGTAACAAACTTAATAAACAACCTTGGGTAAAAAAATACATGCTACAGTTGGCCGATAAAAGAGATGATTTATTTAGTAAATGGAAAAAAGACACAACAAATCATGGTATCAGATTAAAATATAATAAATTACGAAATAAAATTCATAAATTACTTGAGCATTGTAGAAACAAGTACTATCGTAATACAATTACTGAAAATATTCGGAACCCGCGTAAATTATGGCAAATAATAAACAGAATATGTGGCAAAGTGACTAAATCGATAGACCAAATAATTTTTAAAGCTTTTGACACACACAATCAATCATACGATGCTATCGCCAACAAATTTGCCGATGAATTCAGACATGCTGTTAGAAACATTATACCTACGTGCTCTATAAAACTTCTTAATAAAAATGATTACGAAAATTCCGCCAATGTAAGTTTTCACTTTAAAGCCGCAACAACAAAAAGCATTGAAAAATTAGTGAAAAACCTCAATAGCCGAAAGGCTCCAGGATACGACGGCATTAAAATCTTTGATATAAAAAATGTCGCACAAAAAATATCATCGTCAATTGCACGATTAATAAATACTAGTTTTGCGTCGGGAATATATCCCGATGAACTTAAACAAAGTTGTGTTCGTCCTATTTACAAAAAAGGTTCAATGAATGATGTATGTAACTACCGTCCTATTTCACTCCTACCAGCTTTAGACAAAATAACAGAAAAATATATATGTGATCAATTCCATGGTTTTTATTCAAAAAATAATATAATTAATAAAAGTCAATACGGTTTTCAACCGCAGAAAAGCACTACCTCTCTGCTATCAAAATTTTCAGACGAGGTAAATAAGCATTTACATGACCGAAAACACGTTCTAGCTCTTTTCATTGACTTTTCAAGAGCATTTGATACATTGAATCACGAGTACCTACTTGCTAAAATCGAGAACTCCGGCATTAGGGGTCCCGCACTAAAATGGTGCGAAGATTATCTAAAAAATAGATCATACTTCGTGAGGGTAGGTGACGCGGTTAGTAATGTAATACCTGTGATCGAAGGAACCGCTCAGGGATCGGTTATCGGGCCCCTCCACTTTATAACCTATGTAAACGACATGAACAACGTCATAAAACACTGCAATTTGTACCAATATGCTGACGATGCGTGTATAGTCATAGCTGATAGAGATATAAACCTCGCACACAGTAGACTCCAAAACGACTTTAATTTATTAAATAAATGGTGTCATGACAACAGGCTAGTAATAAATGCTACAAAAACTAAATTGGTTCATATAAGATCCCCATATAATAAAACGCGGGCTGAGACTAACAATCAACTAATAGCTCACGAACATGCCTGTTTACACAGTAACTTACATAATTGCAGATGTCCTGTAATAGAAACGGTTGAAAAACATACCTATTTAGGGTTAGTAGTAGACAATAAATTTAGTTGGCAATACCATATTGATACATTGTGTGATAAACTTAGAGCATTTCTAGCTAACATTATTATAATCAAAAGGAAAATACCTTATAAAATTCTACTTACTTTATACAACGCTCTCGCTGATTCCATTATTAATTACGGCATATCAAGCTATGGGAGGACATTTAAAACTTATCTCGAAAATATACAAAACTTACAGACTAGAATTATAAAACAAATTGTATCCCCCAAAATTAAAGAACTATATAGAAATAATGACGAAAAACTACTTAAGCACTGTAATGTACTGCCCATCCAATCGAAATTTCACTTTTTTATGCTAAAAGAACAATTCTTTAATATTGATATTCAACATAAAATTCAGCATAAATTCAATACTCGACAACAAAAAAATCAACGATTATTAACAACAACAGCTATCAATAATATTTATGGAGAAAGAACTACATCCTATTTAGTTCCTCGTTTAATAAATGATTTAAATCCTATAACTAAAGATAGCATCACAAAAAATAATATAGGGAAAAAATTAAAGTTGCACTTCATAAACATGCTGTAGATGCATGCGTGTAAGACCGGTCCTGCGCTTAACGTCGACAACTTCACTCGAGTGTCGCGTCACTTGTTATTGTTACTTGCTGATACGACACTAAGTTCAGTACGGTACGCCACCGGCCCGGGCGCATCTAACGATACGATGTTATTTTAGTTGTATTATAATTTGTTTAGTGAAAGTTACTTTATAAATTATTTTAAGTTTTGTTGTGTTTGTATTTATGATAATTATGTGTAGTGTCAATTAGCTTTAAGTACCATAGATAGATTATGTAAACAGAACTCACTTGAAGCACACCGGACAAATCTCAGTGATTTTTGGCGTGCTATTATCTGTAATTGTTTATTTTTGTTTAAATAATAAATTAAAAAAAAAAAAAAAAATTTAAATATAACATCGGACATTAATTTGAACTGACACCATATTGAAATTATAATATTAGTGTAATAGAAAATTTAAAATTAACTCTTTTTAATATTATTATTATTTATTTATTTTTAATATTTATATTTAAATCAAGAATAACAGAGAATAACAACATATCATTATTTTAACAATTTAGTTTACTAACTTAGTTTTTTAGGTTCCTATTTTATGTTTAAAGTTTTACCAAAATTGATTCAGTCGCGGTGATTTAATCTACTCAACTGTTGTATTTTGTTGATTGTAAGTGAATATTTAATAATTATTGTTAATTTATAAATTAATGTTGTTAAGAAATAAAACATTCCATTGTTTATATTTATTTTTTATTTTAAATTGTCTATAAATATAGGTTGGTACGCCTTATCCTTAGAGGAGAAAACCAAGCCTCTTTTTCCTCTAAGGCCTTATCGAATATAATATGTGCCCCACGGTTTCACCTGCGTAGTTCCCGATCACGTGGGAGTTTCGGGATAAAACGTAGCCTATGTCCTTTCCCGGACCATAAGCTACCTCTGTACAAAATTTTAAGTCAATCGGTTCAGTAGTTTAGCAGTGAAAAGGTAACAGACAGACAGACAGAGTTACTTTCGCATTCATAATGTTATATAGTAAGGATCAATCGCAGTCAAAGTCAAACAAATCCTTATACTAACTTTGGATTTATACAATGAAATAACTTAGTACCAAGAATTAATAATTATTTCATAGTTCCTACAAATACCAGGATAAAATACTTATATTATAATGTACCTAGGAAAACCCCAAGCAAATGCATGTATGAAAATGGTACTTGTAGTAAAGTCAAAGTTTGGGGTATAAGTGGCATCCTTACTAATCCTTACTTCCTTACTATTATAAATGCGAAAGTAACTCTGTCTGTCTGTCTGTTACCTTTTCACGGCTAAACTACTGAACCGATTGACTTGAAATTTGGTACAGGGGTAGCTTATGGTCCGGGAAAGAACATAGACTACGTTTTATCCTGAAATTCTCACGGGATCGGGAACTACGCGGGTGAAACCGCGGGGCACAGCTAGTAGGCTATAAGCCTATGCTTGGCGATTTTCTATGCCTTTTAGTAGAGGATAATAGTTAATTGTATAATGTAGACAACAATTAAAGCTTCATACAAAATAACAAATACCTAGGTACGATTACAAATAAATATAGAGACTGAACATGCGTTTGGTAACTCGCAAAAGGTCTGACTGAATGGCAGTTACATACTTCGAAGTCACAACATTCTTCACAATTTTATTACTTTATTTAGTTACTACAAAAGCCACCAGTTCTATAAAACAACAAGTAGCACTTGCCTTTCCAGTAAATATAATAAACATACGTTTTTCCCAACTCACATTCAATAATACCTACACCTCATAACTTTATGATTCCTCTCAAGATATTCCTGTTACCTCTTCCTCATGACTTCATTCCCAGACCTTTAACCAATTTAAACCCATATTCTTAATTGATTAAAGTCCACAATTGATTGACAAAAGGGGAGATGAAATTTCCTTTGTTCGAAAGCCCTTTTCATGACATAATCCATATGGTGACGTCCAAAGTGACCTCGATATACGCGGAAATTGCAGCCGTCTCTGTCTATCAAGGAGATTTGTTTATCAATTTTGCAAATAAACCTATTGTTGTCTCTTTCTTACAATCCTGTATGCTTTCTTCTATTGTATGCATAAACGAGATGTTTTATTTTGTTGCTTTTACTTTTTTCTTTATTGAGGAAGTGTCAGACAAGTTGAAATTTATTTTATGTCAATGAATATACTTTTTTTCTCTTTTGTATCAGTGGGTTGTAAAGAAATACCACTCAGTGTCACTCTTACCGACTGAATCATCTGATATAGAGGAAGTAGTCACTTGTTTTTATGGATATGCCAGCCCAGCCCAAATGCTTTGTGTAGATAGATAGATAGAAAATACTTTCTTGCTCATAATGTGATAGAAAATACTTTTTTCATCCCACTAGCTCGGAAAGTATGTTTTTAATCCTCGATATCTGGGGGTAAAAGTCGATTTTAATCTCAAGAGTGGAAAGTATCGGGGTCGCTGTGACAGGCCGTGCAGGACCCAAGGCATTTTCGATAACTGGGAGTAAAAGTCGTTTTTGCGCTCTAGAGGTTAAAGTAAATTTGAATTTAGAACATCGTGTGCACTAAGTGTGATGATGTTTTGGATTCACAAACCATCATACAACTTTTTTTTTTCTTTAAAATTCAAACTCGGAACCTTCTTGGTGTACAAGACTTACTTATTTTTTTAATTTGCTTTGCACGAGATATTTTCTTTTCATTTAATATTGTAATTGTTTTATGTTTCCATTTAGTAATTTCCTCGCTAAGGGGGGATGAAAAATAATGTGTTGCACTCGAGTGCAAACAATTTTTAACCTTGTGCTCCTTTGAGTCCCTCGCTGACGCTCAGGATTCTTATTTTGAATCCCTCGCTGCGCTCGTGATTCAATTTTAGAATCCTTCGCTGGCTCGGTCCTCAACTGGAGCCCCGGTTAAAAAGCAACTTTGCACTCTTGTATAACAAATAACTATTTGCTCATAATACACACACAAAGATACAGAAAATAGGAAAATATAACAACAAACGGTACATGGGCAAAGGCGGCTTTATCGCTAGAAGCGATCGTGTATTTCATTATATTTACATTAAACCTAAATAAATTAATATTCTACTAAACACTTTTAACGGCCAATTTAACTAGACTCTCTACCCATGTTGTAGAAACGTTTCTTGGGCTCTGAGAGAAGCCCAACGATACAAAAGCTTAGCAGTAGGATCATAAAGACCAATAATTGTATCAGAATATGAAAATCAAGTCTGTTTGTAGTACTCGTACTTAGACACAGTACACAAACACTGCCCTAGTTATAGGTATTACGATTGAGTTAGTACTTTAGTATCAATTTGCATTATTTACCCATTACGCGTTAGTGACGTCATGACACGGTGCAGTAATTACATGCAATGTTATAACTACTAACAATTATTACTATGGTTATTGCGCAATGCATGGAAATTGCGCAATTTCAATATTAGCACTTTTATTGTCTCAGATTTAATCATTCACTACATGATCTCATCATAGTAACTGACACATAACTAAGCTCGGAACTTGTATCTAGAGTATCAGAAACTACGCACACACTCATTCACACACACACCCACACCGAGACAAACATTTGTGGTTCGAGGTCTTCTTATTTATTTATTTACGCAATTTGCAGCCGTGATTATGCTTGCCAAACAGGGGATCGAAAACGTGTCTGTGTGTGTATCTGTCTGTCTTTTTTGCGTGTTCTATTTACGCCTACAAAAGTTATTGTAGCAAATGACTTCTGTAAGTTGCTTTATAGTTTTGCAGTAGTGTATATAGCAAATGATTCGTGCAGTTTGCTTTAAACATTATGTTAGGCGCACATTTTAAATATGCTTGAAAAATTATTGATCTCACCATAAAATATAAGTTGTTAGTTATTTTAAAACATTTATGTAGCATGTTTTATTGGTATCCAAAAAGGACAACACGAAAAAAAAACCACGAATCCTAATGCCAAACACACTGCAAAATTGATCGGGATAATATACAAGCCAAAGTCGTCGTCCTTTTTAAAGTCGGTTAAAAAATCTCTAGAGTGCTCCATATCTATTATTAACAAACATTTCTCAAACCTATCACTACAGTTTTAATTAAACAGAATAGTGTCGACGAAAATTATCGATAAAATTTATCGATAAAACAATATTCGTCGCGAGATATATGACGTGTCAGCGGTTGATTTATTAGTGGACCTTCGTTGATGTGTTCAATGTAAGGTGCGTAAAAGTAAGGAGATGGAATTTATTGCCGGTTGTCAACATTGCGTGGTAGCGATGTGTAAGTAATTGCGGTATTTATCAACATGATTTTGAGTCGGTGTTATGAACTTACATGTTAAATGAATGACGGAAAGTGTTCTATGTAACTGTGTTTTGTGTAGAAATATTCACGTTTTTGTTGTGATGACTTGGAAAAGTGTACAAAGAAGTCTTTGGGCTACGAGTCTTTCCTTGATAGAACTGTATTAGAACTTTCTCTTCTTGTGAATCAATAAGTTAGGATCTTTCCTAACAACAATGAAATTTCATAAAATAAATACTTATCGATAATTATTATTAAAAATGTACTTAATTATATAATAATTAATTAAATATTTTTTTAAAGTTCGAAGTTTAAATACTTATTTGATGAAACTACAACAGTGTAAGTACAAACAAAATAAAAATGGAAATTACTTTACCAGACCAATAACAACAACAACACAAAAATACTATAAAATGTCCAACTTTAAACCGCAGTTAAATAAAATAACATTATTTACTGACATTCTGACATTATTGAATTAAAATTGTTACATATTTTATAATAAGTTAAAAAAACTGTTTCCATATCGTATCGATATCGATTTGCTAATCAGGCACAACACTATAAAAACTTTATTTATTGATCTGTCACATTATTTTACCCTACTGAAGTAAATACTTTAAACTGATGCTGCAATATCAAAACTATTATGTACAAAAATAAACTTTATATACCAGTTATAGAGATCAATTTCGTTTGTATCTTGACTAAGATTTGAAAGGATTTAAGAAAAAAGTGGTGTCTGAATCGAATGAGATGTCTTTTTGTTTGACACTAAGCTTATTTATATTATTCTTTTAAGTATTATAGATTGTATATTTTAGAACTGTATTATAAAACAAATGCTTAGAGCATAGAGCTAGGGAATACCTATTAATATAAGACACCGTGTAGGTTTAAAAAATATATGCATGCAAATGTTTCCCTGATCAATATGAAAATATGAAAATGAAAACGAAAATAAAATTATAAATGCGAAAGTTTGGATGTTTGTTACTCTTTCACGCAAAAACTAATGTATCGATTTAGATTAAATTTAGTACCGATGTTCCTTATAACTAGGAATAACACATACGATACTTTATCCCGAAATTCCCATGGTTAAACCGCGGGGCGCTGCTAGTATGAAAATAATTATAGCGTACTTACGTGATGTATGTCATACGACCAAGGATATCTCCTGAACTTGACTTTGAAATTTTTCGTGTTTTATTCTTTTTAGGGTAGTTTTTTAGTTTTCCAGCTTATTTTCGAAACATAGTTCGGGAGAGGTCTGTGATTTCATCTATTTTGCCTCTCAGATACCAGCACGAGTTTCTTGCCGATTCTTCTCGGCTGATGTAATTTCCGAATCGGTGGTAGAATCAATTTTGACGTTCATAAGTGGCTCATTGATAACTGATTAAATGATTTTTGACTTTGACTTTGACTTCTCTGTACTAATACCAAGCGACCTTTGCTCTCCAGTGGGATAGTAGCTTCACTTTTTTTTAATTGAATGAAGTTACAAGATAAATGATTATTAAAAACTAGCTGTGCCCCGCGGTTTCACCCGCGTGGTTTCCGTTCCCGTGGGAATACGGGGATAAAATATAGCCTATGTTATTCAGGTTGAATGTAGCTTTCTAATGGTGAAAGAATTATTGAAATCGGTTCAGTAGTTTCGGAGCCTATTCGTTACATACAAACAAACAAACAAACAAACAAATCTTTCCTCTTTATAATATTAGTATAGACATATAACCAATTATTATTTTTAATGAGTTATTAAAAATAATGGGATATTCTGATAATAAGCAGTTGACACTAATGGATTCATCACTCTCACCCGATCACAGATGGTTCAACAACGTATTTTAAATCTTATATCTATGTATATTAAGATAAAATTTCATTGGCAAATCAATGTTTTTTGAAGACTGTCAGATTAATCTATCATTCGTGTTTGAAGAAATATAATTACGTCATATGTAGTTACTGTTATTTTGATAGTGGAGTGATTCTTTAAATTAATTTATACTACATAATATATTTGTTAATATTACACCATATTTTCAATGAGCAGCTTTTAATTTTTCATCCAAATATAATTAGGTATCTACCTATACTAATAATATTTTAAAGAGAAAAAAATAGTTTGTATCGAATAGGCTCCAAAACTACAGAACCGATTTCTAAAATTCTTTCACCTTTAGAAAGCTACATTCACCTTGAGTAACATAGACTATATATTTTATCCCTGTATTCCCACGGGAATGGGAAGTAAGTGAGTGCAACCGCAACCAAAAGTTGTTTATAAATTAGATTTGTAGGTTCTATGATAAGTACATTCAAATAATTGATTCGTAATAACATTAAAAAGTCTAGGCTCTATCAGAAAATAATAATAATAGAGATAAATATAGTAATAAGTGCTTGTGTCTGATATAGATTATCACTTAGCTTAGCCACTACTGTGGGTATCGTGTCATATCCAATAATGTTATATTACTTACCTATTTATGTATGTAATAGTGATTGAATCACGCAAACTAGAAGTTCTTATGATATGCGAACATTTTTGCGGTTTAAATCGTGAGGCGATGATAAAAATAATATAAATTAATATTATACTTACATAGACTGCTGTGTGCTTATGTTGTTTCATCCGCCTATTTGTGTATAACATACAAGTATATAAAATGAAAAAAAAAAACGAATCGAGTTATTTGTTTCATTGCTTATCACGTTTAAACAAACAAACAAATTCTGTCATTTGCATTAATCTCTACTGAGAGCCCTAAGCTCTCAATTCTTAGGAATTATCTTAAACGCTAACGAAAATCTTGAGAAAAACCGACTGAAAAACTATTAGATGTCAGTAATTAAAATCATTTTATAAAATTAATAAATTATTTATTTACCACGATCAACCATACATAATATGCGTCAGGATTTTCTTATAAAGAAAAGTCGCCTTACGCCTTAGTCAATTATAATTAAAAAGTCAAACTATCTCGACCAATAATCGTTCTTTTAGAGCAGACACTAACTCGAATCAGGAATAAAAACACTCACCAAAGACAAGTAACAGTACTGGCCACATACAACCCGTACTAAGCCAGCCAGTGCTTGAATCAACCGCGTACAGATTACACGTTTCGATAATCGAATACAACTATCGTAATAAAAATTTCAAAAATGGAATCAATAGTGACACAATTGACAATCGAGTTATCGAATGATTTATAAGGTTATTCGGAACGGCGAAAGTGATGTGATCGAATTTGTTTTGTGCCAGTGAGTGTTAATTAATGGTGTCGTGTTAACGCGATGTTTGGTGTTTTTGCAGGAGTCTGTGTTGGTGTTCTGGGAATTGTATCGGTGTATTGAGGTTTTTTAAATTGATTTTGTGATGTAATCCATCATAATATTTAGCTATTTCTATTTGGTTTATATATTAGTTGTGCAATTTCTTTAACTATTAGGTATCACATACTCTTATAATTAATTTTAAAACTTTTACTTTTTATTTGAAAAGCTACTGGATTTATGTATTTTTATAAAATTGACATTTATTTTGTTTTAGAAATAGACCGCTTCTATTAAGGCTTTATATCCAATAAAAATATTTTCATTGTACATTTATTGATGTACAAACAACGTTAATATCTTAAGTCAACAGACAGACACATAAAAAATCAATAATACTTGAATTCAATGTATGTCTAATAAATTATGATTCGAATTGATTGAAATTATCTCTGCATAGATCTTCACGCTGTCCGTGACGCTAATTGCTACTCCTTATCGATATATCGAATAAAAAATATAAAAGTATCGATACATTTGTTTTGTTTGTAATCACTAAACGGATGGGCGGTGCGAATTCCTTAATAATTAAGAGCAAAAAATAATTTAAATTAGGTACAAAAAGGCGTAAAATTACGGTACTTTTTAACGGTAACTCTTTTTTAATGGTGCCCATTACAATATTTGTGTATTAGATGTTAATTAATGGTATCCTTTCAGTAATAAAAAAGTACTTTTATGAGTCAGTTTCTAATAAAAAAGCTTTCCTATTAATAGAAGTGGTTCTTGTGGCCAAGTTTCGCATGTTCTATATTTTTTACTGATAGTTTGTGGTAATTACCTGACAAATATTTTATATTTTTATGTTGTATTGATATACCTACAGTCTTCACTATACATAGCTATTTACAAGTATCAGAAAATACGCACACATTCATCCTAACTTAATATTATAAATGCGAAAGTAACTCTGTCTCTCTGTCTGTTACCTTTTCACGGCTAAACTACTGAACCGATTGATTTAAAATTTGGTACAGGGGTAGCTTATGGTCCGGGAAAGAACATAGGATACTCTTTATCCCGAAATTCCCACGGGATCGGGAACTACGCGGGTGAAACCGTGGGGCACAGCTAGTACACAATATTCTTAATTAAATTAAAATACGAATTACATTTACAGCTTCTATTTTATTCTTCGTATGTGATTTAATTTGGTAATGCTTTTGAATTGAGAAAATTATTAATAAGTACTATAATATAAGTGATGAATACATAAGTCTTAATTCATATAATGAAACAAAAGTACTGAATTAACCCTAATATTATCTCTAATCAATACGGAACCCATTACAATGTCATAACTGGCACATAACACACCAAACAATAGGTTTGGAATCAATTTACGTCACAAAACAAACAAATCATTATTATAATGCGCTGTTTACAGTATCCCATCGTAGTACAGGAAATATGCTCAACATATGTTCATTTATATACAAATGTTTTAGATATATCTATCTATATACTCATATGACATTATCATTATCTATACCTATAATGTATATAAAAAACAATGCCACTTTTCGTTGTAATTTTATAATTCAACAACGCGACCAATTTGGCCAATTCTTTTTTGTATTGAGGAGAAGGTTCTTTTTGATTAGTTCGTTGATTTATCTTATGTAACAAAAATCTGGAAAATCAATGGGAAAATTGGAGCCGAGCGAAGTTTTCATATAATAGGTACCAATTAGATGGGCTCCGCGGTTTTACCTCATCATCATCATTAGCGTTTTTCATATTTTCTATATATTCTTACTTAGCGGATTCCTACGTTCATAGCAATTATCTGCGAAAAAAATTTAGCGTATACCGTTCAGTGGTTTGAGCTGCATGGGAATGGTAATAGATCAGTCAGTCAGTCAGTTGGCTTTTATATATACAGAAGAGGCTTAAAATTCCCCTAATTAATGAAATAAAAATAAACGCAAAAAGTATGAGTCGTTTGAAGTTGAAAAAGTACACAGAAGTTGCATTTTACGACATTTTTATTTGTTTTTTATGTGATAGTTAATTTGATATATTACGGATGTGTAAATCTCTGTCAGTTAATGTTATATTTAAAACACACATTGTACTGGTCTCAACAAAAGTAACGAAAAACTAAAAGTCAAATGTGTACATACGTAGTCTTTGTTCTTGGTCCGTCATAAAAAACTACCTACTTAAGGCATAATAATACTCGTAGTCTCCTATTTTTTCACATAATTTTTCTACCATTATGTAGTTAATTCATCTCTTAATATAAAAATATAAACCTAGTGACAGAGAATATTTCAATATCTAATAGAAATAAGATATTTAGAAAAATAATGTCCTTAATTTTTTCATTTGACCGAACAAAAATCTCTACATCAGACTTAGGGTCTATTTCACCATCTTCAAGTAATATTCCGAGTAGGTACTCACATGTTTTGTCTGTGTCACTTGATATAAAGTAAGAAAGAGACAAAACTAACTTTACTTGGTGAGTAACGTTATTTGAAGTTTGTCAAAATCGCCCTTAGAATAAAATACACACAAGTAAACAAAACTACCCACCAAAACAACCACAATATAATAAATAGTAACAAGCAATTCATATTGATATACCGAACAATCTGAATTATTGCTCACGGCTTGTATAATATTAATTCATAGTAACATGAATTGGTTGCATAGATAAATCATATGCAGGATTAATGGCTTGATGCCGACTTGGGCAGACATATTTATAATATTAATATACACATTTGATCTAGATTATGTATTTAATAATTGGGCGTTGTATATGGATTAATTTTATTGGAAACTGACTGTAAAATTGAGGAGATAGGACCAAACGCGTGTGCCGCTTGAACAAATGAATCGGGGTCGGATCAGAAACTATAGAGTACGTATGTATGTTATTGTAGACTGTTTTCTGCAATTAGACTTTACTTCCTAGTACTATTAATTATTCTGTGACTTTACAAAAACAATAAATTTCTTATGAATTAAAGAATTCTTCTTAAAAGTTCCAACAGAAATAGAAAAACGGCTTCAACTCTTCATAGTTCTCCACTGGATATACAAAGCTTTTGCGAAAAAAAAAACAGTTTCGCTTAAAGTATTTTGAGATTTTGACGTGTTTCGTAGAAAAATAAAGCGTGGGTACGGCCTGACAAAAGTTAACTGTCTAACTAAAACAACTAGTGTAATATTATCGCCGTTATTTTCAACAAGATAGTTTTATTTGTATTGTGTCGGTTCAACGCCCAATTCTTATACATGGTTGCCCAAGATCTGATATGCAGTAACTTGATATTAGAAATATAAATGTTAATGTTTGACTGACAACTGACTATCAGATCAGAACTAGGAGGTATTCAACTTGAAAATTGGTATTCTTAATCTTATTCCCTTTGACGTAAAATTGCATCAATGATGTTAATTCATTCGCAAGATCTATCAATCCTATCGATTCTCGTATTTACGCATTGATGATTAGAATTGTGTTCGATTATGATTTCGTAGTGACGTAGTGTTTATTTCAGATACAGGTTCTTAGTAAACATAAGGTCCTATTGTTTGTTATTGATTTCATTAACATGACTATATTTTATGCGTGTTTGGTTTTGTTTTCAAAATATGTAGTTTAATTTTCATCTTGATATGTGATTTATCTTACAAACATCACACATATTGTACAGATTGAACTGCAAAGAAAAGGTCTGTCTCTGCCTTCCTATTAGTAGAGAGAGAAAACATAAGTTTAAACATCACCTTAATCCGTGTAATTTGAAGTGATACAACGCCAATGCTTTAATACTCGTAGAGCTTTTAAATTATACTTGTGTTTCTATAAGTCTACAAAAAATATAATACTAATTATAATTCAATAAAATATCTGTCTAATTCGTATATTTCACGGTACAATAGATTGACACGCCTTATTTATGTTCAAATTGATAGGCGGAATAATAAAAAGTGACGCACTTCATTGTTTCGCACTTAACACCTTCAATGATGATTTAGATAACTTTATTATAAATAGGATAATATTTTAAATATAGAATATAAATAAATATCGTATATAACATAACATAATCATTTACTACATCATCTCATTATAGTAACTGACCCTTAAGTTCGAAACTTGTATCTAGGGTATCAGAAACTACGCACACATTCATTCACACACACACACAGACCGAGACAAAAATATGCTTGGTTATTTTTAATTAATCAATCACTCTACCATCTTCATATAGCAACTCTATCACTAACTAAGCTTATTACTTGTATCTAAGATGTCAGAAACTACGTTCGCATAATATGCCATTCATACAACCAAAGAAAATGGATCACACAAATATTTGTCAATTGAAAAATGAAACCGCCTCAAAAAAAAAAACAGAGAATCCCATTCCCTGAGAATCCGACTGTCTCCAGAATTTGAAATAATTATTGTCGTTATTTGGTCATTTTTTAAATATTAATAAGTAAAATGTGTTTTTAAAATATATACGAGTATTTATAAGTTAATATATTTTTTGTAAACGATACAAGTTTAACGCAATAGAAAAACTAATTAAAGTAATAATTGTAATCACATTTATCTCATTCGGTATCCTCCGGGACAGGATTCTCGGGAATGGGATTCTCAAGGAATAACTGGCGATTATACATTTTATAATAGCCAGGGTTGTCACACCTTTATTTCGTCATAATCAAGATGATCACCTCAAATGTCATATTTATAATACAAAACCAATTTGTCGTGACATTTTGTTTTGACATAATGACAAATGATGTCAGTTTATTTTGAATTTGACAAGTATAAATTAAATCTGCGCCTATAATAATAGGCGCAGATCGATAATAATCGAGCCTGAGAAATTTGGGTTCAATACATGGGACGAAAAATCCATGTTTACTATTTTGCAAGGTTTCTTTTAGTAAGATTAGACATTTAGAGAAGCGTGGTTATAGCGCCTATTTCTTCCTCACTACTGTTCCACAATCTTTTCGCTGCCGGCGGCGGTCAAAATTGGAAGCTACTATTGTCATTTTTACTATAATGTAATTTTGATACATTTTCAATAAACTGACAACCAAAATATGCGATTACAGCGACGCTCTCACCGAAAAGATTGTGGCTCTACAATAGTTTCCATCAGTCAGAGAACCTTTTTTTTAATCCTATCATGCCAGTACTTAAAGCAAAAACTATATTTTCCTAAAAATTAATTACAAAACTAAACCGTTCGTAAAATGTATTAGCAATTTAAACCAAAGTATTTATCGTTTCGAGTTTTTAAATCATTATTCCACATACACACATGGTATCATTGCAAAAAATAAATGCAGAACATTAATACCAATTACTTGTAATTTCTAGCCATTTGAAACAAAATAACTTTGTGGACCTTGGGATACTTGTGGGACCCCCTCGGATAATATGATTATGGTTTAGTAGAGTTTGTCTAAACTAGGTAATTATAGGCAATGGTTCCGTAGAATATACACTTATTTTAAACTAAATATATTTATTTACAACCGATTATAATATAATAATATGTATAAGTACATACAAAAGAACGTGAGGCGTCGTCGAAAAGCTGGTGAAAACAATTTTCCTGCAGATACTCGTACTTCACTCTAGCATTTTCACGTTTACCTTCTTTTTTATTCGTGTCTCTTGTTATAATATAAACACGCTAATGTATGAATTATTTTACTAATGGAAAGCAACATTATTGCTGATTAGCAGACATTTTCCTTTTTACAGAAATGCGGGAAAAATCATGCCACACTGCGAAGGTTATAAGTCATATATTTTTTAGCGTATTTATATGGTTTTTTTAAGGCATTGTATACAATAGTAATTCAGTGAAGGATCCCTAAAAATTCGATGAAATCAGTACTGAGAAGAATTAATTTACGGTACATTCGGAGACGGATTACTTGGAACTCATAAATGTTTATGCATAAATGTTGAGGCGCACTGATGTGACTGCTTTTTGTTTGGCAAATGTAACGTTTTGATGGTATGTTATGACCACATTTACCATACCATCAACTTTATTATAAGGTTATAATAAATGTTGTAAAAATGTTCACACAGAGCGGTAATACTTTGGTGGTGTAATGGCTTATGTACCTTTAAAACTGGAGATATCGGTTTCTATTCGATATTTTCTAAACAAGATTAGGAATTGAGATCACCAAAATGTGTAAGAGAAAACTTTGACATATTTTTCTAAGTTCCTATTTCACGACCTTCAAGTAAAGTTCCGTACTCACAAGTTTTGGTTGTCACTTGATATAAAGGGAGACAGAGACAATACTAACTTTACTTGGTGAGTAACTTTACTTGATGATCGTGAAATAGGCCCTAAGTTATATAAAGAGTTTATTTAATAGTACGTAATGCCCTCAAGTCGTCTTTCGAAATTAATCGAAACGCAATCCAATTCGTCGGCATCTTTTGATGAACAATACAATATATCAAAATAGCATTTGATACTGACAGTAACAAACATCGATTGATAGTTGAAAACAATCTTTGATCTATGTATCCTACTTAAGTTAAACGTCCGTAATTGGTAAAACGTCAAATAAAGATATCATTGCTTAAACGAGTCAACAATATAATGTAAAATTAGCCATAAAAGGACTAACTATAAATTCTTTATGTAACTAGACAAATCGATGGAATAATTTCAACTTTAATGAATATTAATTTGGCTGTTTAAAGTAGGCGTGTGTTAATAAAATCAAATAAAATGGTGCGCTGTTATTTATTTCATAGTATTTAGTATTCAATGTAATTATAGATTCTGTAGTAATTGGGCGCTAAATTGGATTTAATAATAATGTATTTGCTGGTTTACGTGATCAAAAATGTGTTTCTAAGTTTTAAAGTGAATTTATGTTAGTGTTTTCGATTATTATATAAAACTAACGGCGCCTTGCGGTTTCTGCTCCCGTAAGAATGCAGCGATGAATTATGCTAAAAACCTTCCTCCTGAAATCAATGCACCTATTAAAAAAATGCTTTAAAATCCGTTGCGTAGTTTTAGAGATTTAAGCAAACATAGGGACAGACAAACAGCGACACCAACTTTATTTTATACTTCGTAGTGATTGGATTATTTTCATCGCGAGACTGTTATATTCATAATTAATTGATACATTAATGTTTTTGTCGATATTATTAACGATATTGTTATGATTTTGTAAGCTCGTATGTCCAACAGGTTAGGCATGGAGTACTTTTATACTATTGTGATATAACGACTACTGCACCCATGTTTTTGAACAATATATTATATATATACAAGCGGTGCCCCGCGGTTTTACCCGCGTAGCTCCTGTTCCCGTAGGTATATGGGGATAAAATTATGTTAAAAACCTTCCCACTAAATCACTCTATCTATTAAAACAAACCGCATCAAAATCCTTTGCGTAGTTTTAATGATCTAACTATACATACATAGGGACGTATGGTCATAGGGACAGAGAAAGCGACTTTGTTTTATACTATGTAGTGATATACTTTTATATTAATGATTTATATTTTAAATGCATCAATAAATATTAAAGGATATTTTTCTAATGGTAATCGCCGATTGACGTCAATTAGTTTAGAAATGTTCTACAGTTAACAAAGAGTTATTTTATTGAAATCTCATTACGTTAATAATTAATCATTTTAAAATGCAAGTTGAAATATGTATTCTTCTATTATAAGAAAAGCGAGGAAAATCTTCATTTAAATTACAAAATTTCATCTGATTCTTTACTTTGTTCAGATATTTTGAAATAGGAAAATTTAAATTAGAATTATTGCGTTGAATATATTTTCTGATTGTTCAAAACACGGAAGGTTTTATTTTATTTTTCTTTTAATTGTTATAAGTAGTCGTTGTTTTTAGACTCTAGTTTAAACTTGTATTGCCCTACTACTAAAAGTACAAACATACAGTCAAACCTGGTTTTAACTTTATCTAATTAGATACTAATGAGCCTTGTTTTTGGTACTCTACTATTAGAGATCTAAGTCTCAAATCTTTATCTAAATTTTCGTTTGCCACAACCAGAATGAGCTTAGAACTTATTGAGCCAATGGAAATTTTTCGATAAACTATACACCTATATTACGCGATAAAATACACAGTACATATTATAAGATCTTATAAATTCTTGAAATCCTCTTTCCAAATACACGCAATAGATAAATTTTATTTAAAATACGACCAATTTACATGCGCATAATTATTCTTATACGCACTTTACCGTTCCATATAAGTGACATATAAAATTACATAAGTGCATATACAATTTAAGCAATCACCTTCATATAAATATCACGTTTCATAAATGGGAACACATAGATTAATATATGCAATCAATTTTAGAACTTAGATAAGTAAATCTAAACGGTCATATGCGAACTATGTTCTGTGGTTTCATTCACTTAGTTCTTACTGCTTTTCGAATTTCGAGATTATAAAGTAACTTTTTTCTTGTCCACACTAATATTAATTATCAATTAATATAAAGAGGAAAGATTTGATTAATTGTTTGTAACGAATAGGCTCGGAAACTACTGAACCGATTTTAAAAATTCTTTCACTAATGGAAAGCTAATTTATCAGTGCGTGACAAAGGCTATATATTGTCCCCGTATTCCCACGGGAACAGGAACTACGCGGGTGAAACCGCGGAGCGCTGCTAGTCCCTTATAAAGCTGCAAAACCTGACTGAATTGCTAGATTTATCAAAAAACAAAGTGCAGTTTTAAATATTATCAAAATCGCCCTGAAGACTCTTTCAGTATACGCGGGATACAGCTGTCGCGATATTTTAAAGTTTGATATTCTATGTTCTAGTAAAAATACTGTTTCTTTTCATATAAAAATATTGTATTTTTCTCAATGACTCCGCGTACCGTATAAAGCAAATCGATTTGTCCATTTGACTTATTGTGTATCTAAAACTAATGCGTTTGAGATTATTGGTTGCAATACAAGGCTGGTTAAGGCAATACTGGTAGAGAAAATAATTGCCACATGAACCTACTTAATAGGTATTAAAGTGCATTTTAATTTATTTGGGTTTTAAATGTTTGGAACGACTATTACCTTAATAGTTTATCAATCAAAGCATCTCTCTTTGAAAGGTTGAAGTTAACGTTAAGGTATTTTAATTTGGATGTTTTAAAAGGTTAGATTCTTCTTCTGAAATATTTTGTTTGTTTTTTTTTTGAGGTTGTACCTTTGTATTTACATTAAATTTTCTGTTTTCTAAATTTTTATTTATTCTCTGAAATTTGGATAAAATGTTACACACATTTTGGTTAGGTAGGTATACTTCCTAGAACTGGCTACAATTCTATATTTCATGCTTATAAAACTACTAGCGGTGCCCGGCGGTTTCACCCGCGTAGTTCCCGTTCCCGTAAGAATATGGGGATAAAATTATGCTAAATATCTTTTCACTGAATCACTCTATCTATTAAAACAAACCGCATCAAAATCCGTTGCGTAGTTTTAAAGATCTAAGCATACATAGGGACATAGGGACATAGGGACAGAGAAAGCGACTTTGTTTTATACTATGTAGTGATTACAATCTTTATAGCCACTTTAAAATGTTTGTTAAATTACCTAAAGGGCGTTTAGTAAGTTGTCAAAAAAGTTAACAAGACACTTTTAAATATAGAGTAACACAGTAACCATTATCTTACATCTTAATTGAGTACTGAGCGTACGAATTTGATATATAGCTTTTATACCCACGTATGTACTTTGAGTACTACTTACTTATTTATCTGTAAGTTCATCTGTTTGTCAGTCCGTCAGTTTGATTGATATTAATGTGTTTGTTTGTTTAGTTCTAAATCCTAATACTGCCTGCCTAGCACGACTGTGCGTGATAAAATATGTATATAGACACCACGAAACAATATCGATTTTGCGAGCATGACCAAATGTCATAAAATTTATTACCTACGTGGTAAAATTAAATATGGCGGATATTTTCATCATATTTTGACAGCTGGATGTTGATAAATTGCTATATCTATCACGTTTTCGAAGACATGCTAGCCTGGCTGGGCTTGAATTTTTTTTTATACCATTTATAGCTTACCGATAACTGATTTGGCTTCTTAAACAGTTAGTGAGTATACCACCAATAACGTAATTTTAAAAGAAAATTACCCAATAATCTCTACCTTCGCTAATTGTAACGTGTTAGCCTGTAAAAGTCAATAAACAACCACACCATTAACATTTAAACTGTATTTAACGACCGAATTCATACATTTATACGAATATCCCGAATACCTTATATTTTATTTATCTGATTTCTCATTATGCGTGTGGTCGTTTCAATATCTATACTAATAACATTATAATGTCGAGGAAAAATTGTACGTTTGTTTGTTTGCAACGCATAGGCTCCGAAACTACTGAACAGATTTTAAAAATTCTTTCACCATTAGAAAGCTACATTCACCTTGAGTAACATAGGCTATATTTTACCCCCGTATTCCCACGGGAACGGGAACTACGCGAGTGAAACCGCGGGGCAGTATTATATTACCTTATATTTATCTGATTTCTCATTATGTGTGGTCGTTCGAATTTCCTTAATCACATTATAATTCTTATTTTAAAGCCTATCGAAGTTTTATCACCACATAAAAAACAAAATATATCGTTATATTGCGTTTATTATAACTTTAAATCGGCATTGAATTAACAAACTTAATTATCTACTTAATCTTTTATTAACATTTCAAAAAGGTATTTTGATTATTTTTAGTACTATTGAACTTTAAATGTTACTTTCGCTAGCTAATGAACGGTTTCTCGGCATTATTTGAACCTCGGCACTTGAGTTATTGAGGTTTGCGAGTTAATATATTTTAGTCGTTACAGTTAAAAGTTAAAGATCATGAGATTAATATTCTTGTTAAAGTGACAAGTATGAAAGGTATTCGATATGAAAGTAAAGTATTACTGCTATTTCTTCAGGGCCAAGTGTACCAACTGGCAATAAGCCGTTTATTATAGTGAAAGGTACATATATCACAAATAAAATAAATAAAGTAAATAGTATTGGTGGTATTTTGCTTTCAAAAATGTTGGGTTTATACATTTTAAATATTTTTAATTAATTTATTTCTTGCTTATACATGTTGTTATACAAGTAGGTGACTTAATGTATATAATACAGGGGTTAGTATCAACATGCACCCTGTAAGGGCACAGCATAAGAATTATTTATACAATTAGAATAATATTGTTTACTAAAACAAGTTAAAAAATAAGAGAATTTTCTTCGTTATAAAATTATTATTAACTAAAGTATAACAAAAAGAAGATAATTAAAAAGAAAAGAAAAAAAAAATACTTAAATTTATCCCTGTATTCCCACGGGAATGGGAACTACTCGAGAGAAACCGCGGGGCGCTGCTATATGTATATAAGTTGATCGAGATTGACATTACAGTTAAATCTCAAAATAACCTGTTAAGTTGTTACAAAGAGAAGGCAATAATTTAAAGTACTAATTCGGTAGTAGATACTTCACAAGATATTATTAAATAATAAACGTAATGGCGATCAAATTACATGGCTAAAAGAGATCCATCAGTCATTTTTAGTACGGTATGATAAATACTTCTCAATTCTTTATCATGTTAAGTTTTAAATAAAAATTACTTGATGAACTTATATTTATTTTCACCAGTCGGAATAATTAAAAACTATATATAAATAATTTATTACTTCTTGTAATATGTTTTAAATTGTTTCCTGGCTTGGTCCTACATAGCTTTTAATCATTCATTCATTCACTACATCATCTCATATAGTAACTGACCCCTAACTAAGCTCGAAGCTTGTATCTACGGTATCAGAAACTACGCACACACTCATTCACACATACATCCAGACCGAGATTAATAATTGTGGTTCACATAAACGCACGGGAATCGAACCCGCAACCTTACGGATGGCAGTCCGGCATGGTGACCTCTGCCATCGAGGTCGTTTTAAGCTTATTTTTTATAATTGTTATTTTGTAAATTGATTGTTGGTAACTGCACGAGAAAATTTGTATGGTAATGTCTGAGATAAACCTAATTTAAAAGGAATGTAGACTTTATTTATAACTGAACTTCTATAAATTTATGTATAGATCACAGATCAAAGATCGCTGCAGGGCTTATAGCGGGCCGATACAGAATTCTATGGTATTGTATGTATACATATAAATAGCTTGAAGCGAGCAAATCTTTTGCGAGTTTTAAAAAAATACTATAAATAAGCTAAGTATTACGTAATGTTTTATGAAATTGAATATAAATTATCAGTTTTCCCCATTTCACTAAATCTCCGAATTTCAACGGACCTTAAGCCAAACAAGTTTATATTGAACTATTTTCGAAAGCGATTGCAACCGCACTTAATTAAAGTATTTATTTCTTTTTTTTTAATTTAACTTAAAACTTGACACGCAAGGATAATTTAAATATTTTAATTTCGAACTTACTTTCAAACTTTTGTACACATTTCTCGATAATAATCAGTGTCTGACATTAATTGACAAAATAATTACCGTCCGTTTGACAGCTGTCAATTTGTTTTTTTAATATTTGCATACTAACTACATTCAATTATATGCTCAAAAGTACATTTTAATGCAAGTTATTTTGAAAACATTACCTTCGTTGCAATTAGTAAATAATTTGTACTTAAAATTAGTGTACGATATTTTGCTGTCTCAGCTCAATTAGATGGATTTTTGGGGTTCCGTTTTTATTTTTAGAAAAAGCTGAATTTTCTTCATTTAAACGTGTATTTTAATTAGAAAGTTCTTTAAATAGTTCCTACCTTTTTAGTAGAAAAGAAAATTTTAATTAATTTATATTTGATAGTGCAACATGAAATCAATAGATTTAAAATTATATCACAACTAGAACCGCCCCGCGGTTTCAACTGCGTATTTCCCGTTCCCGTAGAAATACGGAAATAAATGCTTACTAGCTTTTGCCTGCATGTTTGAAATCGGTTCAGTAGTTTCTGGGCCTATTCGTAACAAACACACAAATCTTTCCTCTTTATAATTTTAAGTGTAGATTTCAAGAAACGTTTTTCATTAATGTTAGTAGGAGGTCCTAGCCCGTCACATTTGTAATTCTTCTCTCGTTTACAAAGACAATGCGATGTGATTACTAAACGAACAATGATTTGTAACAACAATAAATTTTATTTGCTTGGAATATTTCGGTAAATATAAATAATTCATTGTATATTTAACTAATATTTTATCCGAACTGAATTCGTCGTCGCTACTTTTAATAAAATAAAGCTCAATTGATTGAAAGATTTATTTGAAGTTTGCATTTTTTTGAGCCAGGAAAGGATTCTTTGTCTGTCACTTGTAGCAATATTTCGCTCTCTTGTATCGATATTTCTTCAAGAATGTATTCCAGGGAAGGGAAAGGGAAGTTACAAGACTTCCCAATATAAGTATTACTAGCAAGTTGATATCTTTGATTTATACGAACACTACACATTGAAATAAAACACTTAAAAGTTTTTTGTCGTGGTTGTATTTTGTTTTACATTTTTCATTTTACTCGACCGTAAAAATATGAATGTGAATAAACTAATTCAAATCTACTTATTTATATTGGTAGTTTGTTATATATTTAGATTTATTGTTTTATATTTAGATTAATGGCGAATTACAATAAAAAAACATTTATTTTGTAATTCTAAATGAAAAATCTTGTTACAAGAGTCGCGCGTTGATATCTAATATACGGAACGTTGTTGTCTAAATGTTTCCTTATAAAGTATAAAGAAGTGATTTTGTTCTTACAATATATTTTTACTCTATAGTTTATTCATATGACAACTATTATAGTAAGTATTTTATTTGAGTACCTATTCATAAGTTTCACAACATATCCATTATTTTACAAAGTTATTTCAATTTATTTACAAGTTCAGTCAATAACTCAGACACTTTTCTGGAAATATTTTACACTTTGGAGTTTTATGTACATCTTTAAAAAATATGAATAAAGAAAAATAAGTCATAAACAATCGCAAATTTTTAAATCAATACTAAGGAACACTTAAACGGATTTTTGTCGTGGTTGTATTTTTAACCGACTTCCAAAAAAACAGGAGGAGGTTCTCTATTCGACGTGTATATTTTTTTTTTTTTTTTGTGTGTTTGTTACGCGATTTCTTTGTAATCATGAATGGATCATTTTAAAATTCTTGTTCCATTAGAAAGCGGATATTCGCGAAGTGGTCCCATGTCAAGGAAATCAGGATCTGATGATGGGATCCAGGATAAATCGAGGAAAAACCCGCAACAATGTAGCCTGGGGTGTCGATTGACATTATTAAAAGTAAAACTACCTGTGACCCGTGGTTTTGCTCGCGATATTCTTGATACCATAAGAATTTCTGGATGAAAATTTTTTGGCTGTATTCTTTCGTATTTAAATCAAATGCTGTTCACAATTCATGGGTTTTAGATATAAAAATGTCCTGTTTTTTAATTCGTTAACACACACTGAAATAAACCCGAACCTACAACATTTTTAAAAAATGTTTTCTTATACTATTATAGGTACCTATTACACATATATCTTCAGTGCGTTTTCATAAAACTTAAGTAAAAAAATAAAATATTTAGATATTACAAACAAACACCGCACCAGATTAGTTTGTATAGATATTTTAATTAATAAATAGACAGTATAAACGTCAGCCTCTATTTTCGTTTTTATTTTGACTTTGGTTAATTTTCTAAAAAGTTCTTATACCTTTGCGGTTATAAAGAAGTTTTGTAATAAAATGGTGGTTTAATTGGGACATATTGGGATGATGAAGTTAAAAAGAAGTAGGTAATAAAATGCAGGGTTGTGTTAGATTATAATGTATCATGTGTAACATCAGCTCATTGGACAGGATTCAAGCGGTACCCGTTGAGGTTGAACTGCTCGACACTTATAGAGCAGCGAAGAAATACCTGCAAGAGGCTATTGCCCTCGCAACTCTCGCGGCAATCGTGGGAAATGACCTCTCCTTACCAAATGTAGTATCTGCTATGGTGAGTGAGGAGAGGTCTTGGATTGGAGTGTTTGTGAGGTCGTACTCTCGCAAAAAGAAGCTGCGGAGAGAGAGCGCGAAGCCCTCTCCACTAACACTATCCGCAGCAGAAGGTTGGGCAGACGGAGGTGGGACTACCACTTTGTCCTGCAACCGCCATACGCCCGAACTGCGGCAGTGATCCTCGGGGTTGATCCATTGCCGCCATATAGGCCTCGAGGGGGCGCGCGGTACTTTCGGAAGGGGGTGACTCAACATCTGTCACCTAGAGCTACATTCTAGCTCGGAGGAGAAACCCTTAACAGGGTAGAGGCGCTGTCCGGGATCTTAGTAGCGTGCAGCCGCGTTTCTTCCGGTTTCGGCCATAAGCGCAGAGGTGGCACACAGAGGGGTTTTAGTCGGTAAGCGCGTCGCCGCTCTATCTTTGCGGCGCGGAGTCCGACATACCCCGTCGTTCCCCTGGACAGAGGAAAGACGTAAAGTCTTCCTCCCACAAAAAAAAAGGATTTAAGTGATCCATGAGTCAAAAGCTCTTCTGGAGGAAAATGTAGGCGTCTTTTGTAGAGGGAGACTTGCTTCCCACTAAAAAATTTAAAATAAAGTTAATTTAAAAAAATCAGAAACCGACTTCAGCACTAAAAAGTAAGAAAATAATTTAAAATAAACGATATTATTAATACATATTAACAATTTATAATTAGTTACTTTTGGAGTCGGTGACAGCCAAAACCTTCATTAATATTATAGGCGCGTCTCGTGCTAGCTTATAAGGAAAAAAAACTATCCTGGGCTGACACTGACTCCAAAAGTAACTAATTATAAATTGTTAATATGTATTAATAATATCGTTTATTTTAAATTATTTTCTTACTTTTTAGTGCTGAAGTCGGTTTCTGATTTTTTTAAATTAACTTTATGTTTTACATTTTCTGACGTTTCGTTTAAGTGTTTTATTTCAATGTGTAGTGTTCGTGTAAATCCAAGGTATCAATATAATCTATCTTTTGGAAAGTTATGAAAGGTATTTTTATTATTTGATTTTGTTTACTAAACTGCTTCTACAAGGCACAATAACAAACATTCAAACACATACTTCATATCATAGTACAATGTTACATTTCGTGTATACGAAAACATATCTTATATCGTTCAAATATTCCAAATATGTCATTGAGGTGAGATTGTGATCTGTATATGGCATTATGTATGAAATACTGCTGTCTATATACAGTTGTTACTTTAAAGGGAGTTTGTTGTTGATTTCTTACCCTTATCTATATGATTTACGTGAATATAAGACATTGCTGACTTAAAATTAGTTCCAAAAATGAAGTAAATCTGTTTCCAAAATTTCAATTTGATAAGTAGAGTTGAAATGAAGAACTTTGCATTTTATATTCAAATGTAATATTATATATATTTTCATTTTATAAATCCCAACTAATATTATAAATGCGAAAGTAACTCTGTCTGTCTGTCTGTTTGTTACCTTTTCACGGCTAAACTACTGAACCGATTGACTTGAAATTTGGTACTGGGGTAGCTTATGTTCCGGGAAAGAACATAGGTTATGTTTTATCCCGAAATTCCTACGGGAACGGGAACTACGCGGGTGAAACTGCGGGGCACAGCTATAACTAATAACTCCTATAATCTTTCTGGATAAAATTAACCCATTGTTTTGTATTTTTTTCTGATTTATTAATTCTGTGGAGCCGCCAAAAGTTAAAAGAAAGACGAATGATAATTAAACAAGTAGTTTAGTAATTAAACTAGTAATTGAATGTTCTTTTAATAGTTTTCTAAAGAAAGAAGTCAATAGTTAAGTGGACTTGAGATATTTGAAAACTTTATTTTGTTTATTTTTAAACACAAAAAGTTATTTACGTTTAGTATTCAAGTTATGTTTTAAAGATATTTCCGAAAGTATGTTAAGTAGTTCTAAGTTACATTTTTGCGGATAAATCTTAATTTAATCGAAATATATAAAGTATTTCCAAGTAAATGAATTAATTGCCGAGATCTTTGCGTTCGGCGTTTCCTGTAATTAACTTTTTATATATTACATTTTAACTTTTAAAGATATTTTGTGTTAAATTAAATTTTAGAAATAAATCCTTAAAAATGAACTCCATTATTATTTCATCTTCTATGCTCTACCATCAAACTACCTAGAGGTAGTTTGATGGTATAGCATATAGCATTACAAACAATATTTTGAGGACTGTAACTAAAACTAAACTACCCTTGATGACTATCTATGTAACGAAAATAAATCTAAATCATTGTTTGATTTCAATATTATTTACTTTACCGGATAGTCGAGGTTAAAATTTTTGTCCTTTTCTGAAGTCTCAGAAAAGAATCCAAAACGAAAGAAAACTAAAAGAAAAGCTAGAAAAATCCGTTCCAGTAGTTCATAGTAAATAGTTTTATAATATAAAATGATAGCTTGTAAACATGTGGAGCCTTTCATCATCTCGCTGACGGAATGTGAACCATCAGAGTTATGATGTCTGATCACCAATAATGCCTTCCTCGTTGAGAACCATCAAGGGAATTCACATCAATAGTTTTTACAATAACATTTTTAAATTAGGGTTGTCACGAATTTCAAAATAAAATACCTATATAAAATAGAACAAATTGATTTTTTTTTTGGATGATTTGAAATGTTGCTGAACTCTTGATATTTCAACACTTTAATTTAGATTATAACTGTCTAGATTTTGTATTAGACAATAATATATAGGTCGAAGAATTTACTAATAAACTGCATGCACTTTGGTAGTATAAGTTTTGTTAAGAGAAATATGTCTGAGCTAAATTCCTATCCTCTCTTTATAAAAAAGTATAGATAAAGTACATAAATAAAAAATTATATAATAATTCAGCTATGGTTTTTCTAGACAATACTAAATAAAAATTTCATACATTTTCACTTTAGTGCCAACCCTATTGTAAGGACCACCCGCTGCGCAAACTTGTACGCTGCCATATCTTCAGATTTATTATATTTGCGGTGATTATTGTGCTAAATACACCACTGTGTAAGGCTGACGTATGTCGATAAAATTTACACATTGCAATACTTTGTAACGATTATAAAGGCACTTTGTGTTAATGTACTGTTGTGGAAAATATCTGGAAAAACAAATAGTGAAATGATTATGTGGGAAAAAATATTTTCTGTACTTATACTAGCCTATTTTACAAGGTAGCGACAACGAATAAAAGGAAATTGGGCCTTTAACAAAGATTTTTTTCACTATATCTATAAATAGAGCTTGGAAAATACTTACTTTCAAGTAATAACTACCGTTAGACAACGTAAAATATTAAATGCAAAAATGTATTTTGTCGTAGAGTTTCCATTGCAAGGTGCAATAATCTCAGGAAATACTAATTCGAATTGAAAAAATATTTTAGCTTTTATAAGACTGACTTTACGATACAATCAATTGGATTTAAACAATATTAATTAACCCGAGCAAAATCGCAACAGCTAATTAACAACAAAAATAAAATCACAACCAAAATTATCAGTAAAACAATTAAGTTTATTAAAGTGTACAAGTTTTTTTTACTCCGACTGTACCTTCTTTCCCACAGAAAGATTCTTGTTTGCCAATTAAAGTATTTAATTTATCGATGAGGATGTTCAGTGTACATATTAAAATGTTTTAACTTAAAGTATGATAAATGTGCGTTAAAGAAACCAATTGATGACGTTTCAGCGTTTTTATACGACAGGATGAGATATTGGTTTACAAAGTAATTTAAACCTTACTAACTGTAGTTCGCGGAGTTTGCAAAAATGTTCATCCATATCTAGTTTCTACTACGAGTATAGTTTTACATGGGTACCATTTTTACAAGTCTATGAACAAAATAAATCTCCGAAATCTAAGTATGACTCCATAATGATTAAGCGCCAACTTCATAATGATTGCATATTTGATCTTATTTCTTTTTATTGTGTTCGATATTTAGGAAAATTTTCGAGTAATTTACACCGAAACCAGAAAAAAGAAATATCTTTCTTTCTTGTAGTCCTCGCAGGATAATTTTAACTCGCATTGGACCCCTTTGCAATCTATAAATATATTTTTTACCCGAGATATTATAACCGATTATTACTCTATAAAAAATACCGATATACGATCTCAAATATAAAGCCTTACTATAAATTTAACGGCATTAAAATGTCACTTGACCGAGCTTGCAGGAGCACTCACTAGTTTGAAACAAACTTGTTTATTATTCCGTTCTATTAACATTTAATATATCGAAATGAATTATTAATTCACGTTATCATCTACGTTTGATATGTTGGCATAAGGAAAGGAAACTTAAGAGTATCCGATTATACAATACACTTCACAACTATTACGAGTGCTATTAACAATGATTTAGAGTAACTGGATTTACGATGAAATTTATTATAAAGGTTTTGGAACATAAGTTAGATTACAAACAACATACATTTTGTCTAATTAAAAGCATATTTTTTTGACTTGTAACAAAACTTTTTGTAATCTTCTTCTTCTTTCGTGTCAATGGCCACAAAAATAACCAAATAATCTAAATTTTCCCGGACCAAAATCCAGCTACGCCTACACCAGCGCTAGTTGCCATCTTGAAGTAACGTTCCAAGTACTTACATGTTTTGTCTTTGTCACTTGATATAAAGTAAGAAAGAGACATAACTAACTTTACTTGGTGAGTAACTTTATTTGAAGGTCGTGAAATAAGCCCTAAGTCTGAAGAGTTTTGTTTATATTATTGAATGCACTATACTAGTGGTTCATTTCGAAATTGACAAACATATTTTCCGTATTTAAAAGCCCATCTATCGGGGAAGGTAGGCTATATTACATTACACTAATAGAAGCTTAGCAGTTACATGTTATATGTATTTTATAAATAGACTAGCGGCCCCCCCCGGCTTCGCACGGGTCCAAAGCCCGTTGATTTTCCAGATTTTTTTACATAAGAACCTTCTCCTGGCTATAACAAACATAACAAAAAAAGAATTAGCGAAATTGGTCCAGGCGTTGTTGAGTTATGCGCTTACCAACACATTTTGCGATTCATTTTTATATTATAGATAGAAGATAAAGGGATTATTGACTATCCTATCCAGTTGCTCTATAACATTGTACAAAATCTCTCAAACAGGTGTGGCTCGACAAGTCGTGCGAAGGCTGTATTTTGTATGTGTTCGGAATAAATAACGACCTCCTGCTTTTATGTTCTATGTAAACAAACTGTTATATACCCCTGAAGTGCATTCGATAGCCTATATGACAGTTTTCATTAACACATTCTAACTTGTTATTAGTTTTTATTAATTTCGTGAATCCATGCCAGGTTTTCAGCTGTTTTTACAAACACAAACCTCTGACATTTACTTTTGTTGTAACTACTTTATTATTATTTTTTACCCTTAGCATGCCTGGTGGCAAAAAGAAACATGGACTGTTCACACTCGAGGTGAGACCAAACTTGTCACGTGGTGTGATCACACTTTGTCACACTGGGGAGGTGTGATCAATCTTGTCACAATCGTAAAGTGATCACATCTGTCACACCCGTGCTGTGATCACTTCTGTCACACACATGACTTGATTGCATTTGTCAAACTCGTGGCATATTCTCTTTTGTCACACTCGTAGCATTTTTACATTTGTCACATACGTGGCTTGTCTCATTCGTGGTGTGATCTCACTTGCCACACTCGTGGTGTGATCACATTTGTCACACCCGTGGCAAGTTCACGTTTGTCACACTTGTGACATGTTCACATTTGTCACACTTGTGGAAAATTCTCATTTGTCGCCCTTGTGGCATGTTTAAATTTGTCACACACGTGGCTTGTCACGTTTGTCACACTCGAGGTGTGATCACTCTCGTCACACTCTAGGTGATTACTCTTGTTATTTTCGAGGTAAGATCATTGTTCTCAAGGTGTGATGACATTTGACTGAAGGTGTGATCACACGTGTCACACTCGAGGTCAGATCACATCTGTCAGAGTTCGCGGCAGACTACAGTATCGGGTGGAGAACATTGAGTAGTTCATGACGCTTATTTACTAGCGTGGGTACGCGCAGAATTCAAATTTGAACGTAATTTAAAGATTTTACTGTTCGGCTGAGTCCGACAGGAAATCTCAAAATCCTACCAGGCATGCCGAGGGAAAACCTCAACATATCTTAACCAAGGCAACTTTAGAATCACTATAACACATGACAAATGATGTCTTAGATCTTAGGTAGAGCCGGTAAAGCAAAACCATTTCTAATCTATTAGTCTAATAGGTATGAACAATAAAAAATAATGATCTTCTGATACAGTTAAGAAACACCAACACAAACCACCTCCACCATAATCTATTAAAATGAAACAGTGACTAAATGTGACATAAAAAAACAATAATAAAAATCACAAATGCGTGCGACAAAAATGACGTCATCTCACTGCCGAAGTGTGACCCCGCCTTTGTCGCGGGCGTCATCAACCGAAGTCCCATCGTGCCCGATGTCTCCCGATCTTACCCGAAGAACATTGGCCGGTGACTTCGCGTCTACTTCGCTCAACTTCGCTCGACGTCCAATGTCCCCTGACCTCTACAGACCGTTATCCCCTGACTTCTCAAGATCCCGCTCGCCTGCAAGACCTCGCTCGCTTATGGAATCTCTGCTTGTTGCGAAGATGGAAGCGTTAAGTACTGGAAAATTGGTACGGACTGACTCTATGGACAGTTGCAGCAGTTTTGGTTCAATGTCTTCGCTGCCAAGTGATGTGTGCAGATGTGATGACTGTTTGCTTGGAATTGTGGATTTTTATATGCCGTTCCCGTACCCTGCTGACACAACCAAGGCTATGAGAAAGGTATGTATGTAATTTTGAATATTAATTGTATTTCTCAATGTTCTCTATCTTGAAAACACTTCAATATAATTTTTTTGTTTGATTTGTGTACTGTTGCTGTGCCTATAAATAAATAAATATTGAAATGTTTTCAAGACTCTACAACTCTACATACTACTAACGCCATCTCTGCAAGGCGTGGCGAACTTATTGTTTATTTTGTCGCGCGCGTACTGCGCACTATTTAGTTTATAAAGCAGTTCAGAGATGGCGCTAAAAGTATTGATTGAATTTTAAAATCAGTATTTTTTTAGTTTTGAATGTGTTTGCATTATTTTTTTATATTATTGGGTTACTATTAGTAATAGTTACGAGTATTATTTATACATACAAAAATAATTTAATATATCTGTTTATTATGACTTATATAAACTTATAACTATACTTATATGAGTGTCTGCATAATAAATCATTAAATAAAAATTTAATAAGTAATTAGTTTTTCTAGTGATTATTATGATGGTATTATAATTGACTTTTAATTTTATTGTTAAAATAATAACCGCGTTAGGTTACTATTACCTTAGTATGTATTGGTTTAAAAAATCTACTTATAGGCTCAATCGAAAAATCATCAAAATCAGTCTTCTGGTGACCACGATCGGTGTAACTCGGTCGAAACGTCGAGGTAAATACCAATTATGTTATACGCGATTAAGACCTGTAAATGCAACAATGAATTCCGATCTCGAAAGTTTAAAAAGTGTATCATTCGAAAAATCTTTTCAAATAAAAATCTACGTATTCCTTATATGACACAGTTAAGGGTTAAAAGACATAAAAAAACAACTGAAAACATCCTTTTTTCTAGAAAGTCAGTTAAAAACAATGACAAATTAACACTAAACTTTATAACAATGTAAATAAAAAAACTCACATAAAAGAAAGCAAGCAGACCTTTATAGAGATTCTCACGAATCATTAAAACCTCGAAGATTAAAAGTATTTAAACGTTTAATTAGGGTTATTAAGACAGTAATTTTATTGGATTTTCATCACCATTTTCTTACTTATTTAATAATGGATGCCTTGTACTACCGATTATAATAACAAATAACCTTTTATGTATTTATTCCGGATGATCAATGTGTTGTTTTCTTATTAATTTTTAAATTAAATTACAATTAAAATATTTAAGTTAAATCGCGTATTTAAATACTTTATTTCCTTTAGTAACATTAACTTTATTTAGTAAATGTTTTAAATTATGAGTAATGGAACAATTTTCTGTCTGTTTCCGAACTGCTTAAGTAATTAAGTTTAGACTAACATCTTACCGATCTTTTCATCATATTTAATTGGAGTCGGTTTTTTTTATTTGACATAGTTATGCACAGCATTCAGAACAAACTGTGTACTTACATGTCGTGGCCATATCGTTTTGCCCACTTCATGAAATGGTCGACAATTTCATGAAGTGGTCGCATTTCATGATGTGGCTAACTTAATTACAGTTTCTACTGTTTCTTTGAAGGTTTTCCTTAATTTTCTTCTTCATGAACCATACAAATTCTTTTTGAATTTGCTTTGATTTGAATTGCATAGTTTTTATTTATTAATGAACACAGCATTTCAGTTTGAAATATAAAAGCGTACTCACAAACATACAGAGAGACAGACGAAAAGCGACTACAATACGTTATTGCAAAATCTATTTAAAAGCTATTTCCAAGGAACAAACTAACACATTCAATGCAATGTAAATTTAAAACATTCCATTTTAGTTTATTTCATTTTAAATGCATACCGAAACTGTTTTAAATCGACAAATGTGGCATGCCATAGAAAGCAGAGATAGTTGTGACGTCACTATGACGCACATCCAACTCGGACGTATTCGGAGCGCATCCGATGACGTCACTGGACGACTTTAATACAAACTTAATTATGTATTCACGTAGTTCTTATGTATGTGATGATAAGGTCTGTTTTTGTGAAGTTAAAGTGCTAATGAAAGTTTGTTTTGTCAAGAATGCATGTCATATAAATGTCACTTTGAATGCTTATTAGTCATACTAATTAAGTTTTAAGTTAGTAGAAAACGTTTTTAAGTTTTTTTATTGTTAACTAGCTGTGCCCCGCGGTTTCACCCGCGTAGTTCCCGTTCCTGGAGGAATTTCGGGATAAAACATAGCCTATGTTCTTCCCCGGAACATAAGATACCCTTGTACCAAATTTCAAGTCAATCGGTTCAGTAGTTTAGCCGTGAAAAGGTAACAGATAGACAGACAGACAGAGTTACTTTCGCATTTATAATATTAAGTAGGGATTTGAAATATACGCTATATGTAGATTGATAGTGTAAGAGTTGGTGTGTTAAATGTTTTGGGATGACCAAGTGGCTTAGTCAGTAGTTATACTTTCTTTACCAATAAGTAAGTAGTTACGGGTTAGATTCCCGCCCAGAAAAGCATAATGTATACGCAAACATCCGTAAGGTTGCGGGTTCGTTTCCCGTGCGGGGTTTGAACCACAAATGTTTGTCTCGGTCTGGGTGTGTGTGTGTGAATTAGTGTGTGCGTAGTTTCTGATACCCTAGATACAAGTTTCGAACTTAGTTGGGGGTCAGTTACTATAATGAGATAATGTAGTGAATGATTATGTTATGTTATGAAAACAAATATGTGGGTTATTCGGTTTTCTATCTATATTAAGTGTGCATTAACAAATAAATAAGCTGAGTTTTGTAGAATAGGCATTGCTTAGTTTGAAACTAGGCGATGATGTGTGATATATAAAAAAAGCTGATGACCTTGAAACGGCTGAACCGATTTTGATAAAACATGTCTAAGGACCTCTCCGCTAGAAAACCTGCTTTTGCTTTCAAATAAAGAAAAACTACATGCAAATCAGTTTAACCGTTTTTGAACTACGGCGCCATAGACACTCCCACACACGCCCAAAGAGGTCAAAGTTTTAACACCCCTTTTCGAGTTGTGGTAAAACAAAGTCTCTTCCCGCAGTCTGTCCCTATGTGTACTTAAATCTTTACTGTGTACTTTTTTGCTACGGGTTTTGATACGTTTTTTGTGTAAATAAATAAAGTCTAGAAGAAGGTTTTTATCATAATTTTATCTCTACACTAGCTGTGCCCCGCGGTTTCACCCGCGTAGTTCCCGATCCCGTGGGAATTTCGGGGTAAAAACATGTCTACTGCCTATGTCCTTTCCCGGACCATAAGCTACCCCTGTACCAAATTTCAAGTCAATCGGTTCAGTAGTTTAGCCGTGAAAAGGTAACAGACAGACAGAGTTACTTTCGCATTTATAATATAAGATAGATAGAATTCTTTATTGTACAACATCAAATTACAATATAATATAAACCTTAAATCTATTTAGTTTATAAAGTTGTACAATGGGCGGCCTTATTGCTGAAAGCAATTTCTTCCAGTTATTAGTTAGGATTAGGATTAGAATTCTCACAGGAGCGGGAAATACGCGGGTGAAATCGCGTAGCGCTGCTGGTAACTGATTATTTATATCAGACTTGCCGCTTTATGTCAATCACTGTAATTTATCTGTCAAATTAAAGGCAAACTTAACTCTCATTAAAACCAATAAATACTCGTATATTTTCTTAATTCACACTATATTATTCTACCTTTCTTTTTCGCGTCTAAAATACAAGTTTCACTTAAATATTTGCAATCACTAAATGTTAAGTCTTTTCGAAAGTAGATTAAATTATTTTATTTTAATGTATTCCTTTTTAAGCATACTCGATCGTTACATACCTACTTTTACTGACTTGATTGGGATAATGTAAATTCTCTTCCTTTTTTAAAACGTAAACTTAAAAAAAAGCTTATCGATTCCATCTATCATACTAATATGATAAAGGCGGAATTTTGTTAGTGTGTGTTTGTTACTTCTTTACGTCTAAACGGCTGGAGCGATTTATATGAAATTTGGTACAGATGTCCCTTATAACTAGGAATAACACATAGGATACTTTTTATCTCAAATTTCCCATGGTATAAGGTTCCGCGCGGGTAAAACTGCGGAGCACATATACACCTGCCCAGTCTCCGGACCTGAAACTAATCAAACATTTATGGGGTTAACTAAAGCCCAGAGTCAGACGCCACACGATCACAAACAAAGAAGACCTGAAACGCTGCCTGCTCCTCGAGTGGACCGCAATCACTGCCGAAGGCTGTGAAAATTTCAAGACAAAAGGAGGTTTGGGGTCAAAGGGTGCTCAATACTTTTGGCCAAAGCTGTAGAATGTAATATTGTCAGAATTGCACAGTTGGTGACTTTGTTAGTATAAATTACACGATTTTATTTTCTTTATTTTTAAGACGAAAATTCTTTAAATCTTTTCTTAAAACAATGGCTATCGAAAACTTGTCCGAACCCAACGCTATAAATAGAAATGACGTCACCCCATGAATATTTAATACCAATAAAGATTAGTTTATTCATACGACTTCTTAATGTTCTTATAATGCTTTTTTACTCTCTATATCATATTAGCGGCGCCCCGCGGTTTCACCCACGTAGTTCTCGTTCCCGTGGGAATATGGGGACAAAATTTGCTAAAAACCTTCCCATTGAATCACTCTATCTATTAAAAGAAACCGCATCAAATTCCGTTGCGTAGTTTTAAAGATATAAGCATACATAAGAACAGACAGACAGCGATAGTGACTTTGTTTTACTATTTATGTATATCAAATTTGACGCGTAATTTCGAGTCAATTTTCGTAACACTCAACCGGACCATTAAGTTAAAATATTTTTTTGTTAATCTATTTTAGAATAAAATTAATGTTAGATATGTATTATGTATGGTATGTAATAGATCCGTTCTGTCACGTGAGTAGGTTGATATTTTAAAACGCTTTTATTAGTTTCACATTAGTAACAAAGTATCAGTTCTTATAATTTTAATATTAATTACTTTTATCATTCAATGTATGTGTATGTAGTAGACATAACTATAATTTGATATTTGGGGCTGACCTGGCGGAGCAAGGACAGTGCGAAACTATTTTCTCTCATTTTCTTTTGACTACGACTTCTGTTAATGCTGACGACGTTCAGAGAGATAAACACAAGGATAGACTGGTGGAATTGAACATTTGTGAACCACAAATGTATGTATCGGTCTGGGTGTGTGTGTGAATGAGTGTGTGAGTAGTTTCTCTAGATACAAGCTTCGAGCTTAGTTAGGGGTCAGTTACTATAATGAGATGATGTAGTGAATGATTATGTTATATTATGGTTATTCATTTATAATTCGCGGATCATAAAATACTACGGATAGTACGTATTGATGAAGATGTTTCTAATCAAATAATACATAATTATTATGTTAGCTTCTTCCGATATTGACAGAATATAAAATAATAATATTACATAATTTAATATATTGTTTAACATAGATCTCAAGTAAATGTCAAATATTTACAAAGCCATACGTTGATTATAGTAAGTAATAATTATGCAAATATAATGAGTTAATGATGCAAATTAAGTTTTTGGTTACAATAAAAAATGTAGGATACAATAAAGATTTTATTTATTATTTTTGCATCCCAAAAAATATCCTTGACATTATAATTCATGTGTCTTAAATTGAGATTATTAATCAAGTATTTATCTATAATGTATCTCTTCTCATAGATCATTAAGCTGTCCTAATTTTCTCTTTGCCGTAGTCGTTACAGATCCCTTAAGGCTGCATGTCCGCGTAAAGAAATTTGTCTTGTCTGATTAAAATAAGATAAAATTTAATGAGAAGAATTTTGTCGAGTCTACGTAAGAAAAAATTGTTGTTTGTTTCAGACAAGAAAAAAATCTAGTATTTATATGAGAGTCTACGTAAGAAAAAAATCTTGTCCGTTTAAGACATGAAAAAAGTCTAGTATATACATGAAAATTTTATGTTATCTGAATCAGACAAAAAATAACTTCGGTGGGCACGTGGCTTACAAGTGTGACTGTATTACCAAAGATATTCGCACCAAGGAAAACTGTAGAGATCTCTACTTATAAGTACAATATACTTAATATAGATATATAATACAATACAATGGTTAACGAGAGATTAGTGTGTTTAACTTTAAACAATGAAGATAGTATCTTTACTGTATTATATTTATATTTGTAGTGTAGTTCGTGACTCCTTAAGCATTGTTTATACGAATAGCAGTTGGTTACTGCGTAAATGTCGGTGTCGTGAGAATTTTAGAATAAAAAGTATGCTATGTGTTACGTTAAATGATAAACTATAAGTACATATCAAATTTCATTCAAATCAATTCAGCAGTTAGGATGTGAAGGAGTAACAAACATACTCACAGAAACTTTCATACAAACTTTTGCCATTAAGTTAAAAGTATATATAATTCCTTTTTAAATATTTGGAGTGGAAAATTTAGGACATAATAACAACACTTATTATCATGTTCTCTGTCTACCAATAAGTTTTAAAACATCTCGAGTAGATTTTCTGCGTGATTCTTTAATTTACAGATCTTTTTTAGTCTGCGATCGCAGTAAAGTGACATTCTATTAGCATATTGTGTCCTATTCTAGTATTGTACATAAGTACTTCGTACTGCTTCGTATTCTGCCAAGTCTGTAAGATTAATAAATAACTGACCTATATTTGATATGGGACAAAAACTAGGGAGAAGAAGAAGAATTTACTACCAAAAAAACAATGAAAAATAGTATTTTGATACAAACTAAAACTGAATAAAAACCAACAAGCGGTTTCTTTAAAATTTTGCAAGTACTCGTATTATACGAGTATAGATTTACTTTTTAGCACCTAAAACTACATTTACCACACTTGTGCAAACCTAAAACCACATAGAGATATTATTTGTACAGTTAAATGTCTGCCCGCATAAATTTACTTTATCTAATGCTAACAACTTTGTCGAAATATCGGGAATAAATTACTTACATGGCTAAATGAAATTCAAACCTCCAACATACCTAATTAATGTCCAAACTACTGAACAGATTTCAAAAACTCTTTCACCATTAGAAAGCTACATTCACCCTGAGTAACATAGGCTATTTTATCCCTGTATTCCCGCGGAAATGGGAACTTCTATAATAAAGCTAAAGAGTTTGCTTGTTTGGTTGATAATTGAAATATTTGAGTGTTGGATAACCCATTTAACGGGGAAGGCTTTAAACTATAATATCGAACTACGATCGATAGCTTATTCGGGTTAAATCGCAGGGTAAAGCTAGTTTAATATAATTATTAAGTTCGCATGTTTAAATGTTAATCAAATCATACTAAATTTTCCATTAGTTTTTGTTCTATGAGAGTCATCAGTATACCCTAGCAACGTACTTATGTATGTAAAAAAATATACTAAAAAGTGTGTCTGAGTATGTATATTGTATAACTTAATAGCAGCGCCCCACGGTTTCACCCGCGTAGTTCCCGCTCCCTTGAATTCCAGTGTAAAATTATGCTAAAAATCACTCTATTTATTAAAAGAAACCGCATCAAAATCCGTCGCGTAGTTTTGAAGTTATAAGCATACATAGGAACAGACAGCGGGAAGCGACTTAGTTTTAGGGTGACAAATCTACATCGAGCTGTGCTGCGCTGTACTGGGTTGAGCTGTGCTATGTTTCTGAAGCTAGGTTATTTTTACTCCAGACAGAGCGCAGCTTCACCCAGCGCAGCACAGCATGCTTTGATTGTATCCTCATTCAAATATATGGCGAGCGAGTTAACCAAACATAGCACAGCTCGACCCAGCGCAGCACAGCTCGATGTAGATTTGTCACCCTTATACTCGTACTATGTAGTGATGATAACAAGTATAATACTATTATAAGTATAATAGTATGTAATTATGTATATTCTTATGTAATAAAGCCATATATGTTTGCTTTTTAAATTACCAGTATCATGTGTTAGATATCGAGCTGTTTGCTGCGATTTCACACAAGTATTTTTTATTTTGAAAATGCTTAGCAACAGAGTTGCAATATTAAGAACTAATTTTGAAATTGACTTATTATCTAAAAGGCTAATAAGAAATTATTAATCTAATTATACCTAGGTAATTAATTTAATGACTATGTTTATTCACACTATTATTATAAAGGCGAAAGTAACTGTGTCTGTTATATTTTCACAGCTAAACTACTGAACCGATTGGCTTGAAATTTTGTATAGGGATAGCTTATGGGCCGAGGAAGGACATAGGCTAATTTATCCCGAAATTCTCACGGGATCGGGAACTATGCAGGTGAGACTGCGGGGCGATGCTAATATGAAATAATCGTTAAAAGTGAAGTTTATTTACAGTTAAAATAAATAAGGTTACTGAATGAAACTTGCGTGAATTCAATCTAAAATTTAAATATCTAATTTCATTGTTTTCAGGCTAGGTCAAATGTTTTGACTTAATATTATACAGACCTATTTCAGTTTTAGTTGTTATGTGGGCTTGTTAATTATTTAACTTATCTAGTACCTATGTATTATTATACATGTATGGACAATCTTTTTTCTCTCTATACAAAATATGACATATCTTCTTTTTAAAAAAAGAGGGATATGGCCATAGCTGGCCTGCACTCAATGAGAAAAAAATGTCTCTAAAGGCAAATATCCAGGGAGGAAATATGGGAATACGTTTATATGGAAAGTTGCTGCTCGACACCCCTCTTAAACTTAAAACCACCTCTTAGTTACGTAATCAGAGTTTTAGACAACTCACGTGTGTATATAATCTAGATTTATTTACTTGAATTATATATTCTGACGAAATCCTACGAACGTCCGAAATAAATGAATAGTTAAGTTAGTTTTTATTTGGCGACAGTTCGGTTCAATGTACGTACTGTGATAAAAAATGTCATTAAATAATTGAATATTTCGTTGTTTAATTAACGAAGTACATTTATAAATAGAATAAAGTGATTAACTAACGCGCAGTACACGTAGAACTATGGAGGATAACATCAGGAGCGAGCAATAACCATTACTTACATTTAATGTTTTCATTGACGTCATAGATTATACATTATTGCAATATTGCAGATAATTATTATTATTTACAAATATATTTTTTCATTTATGTCACGTACAAACCTACAAGGTTTAGCGATTTCTAAACTAAAAGGTATCACTAACGATGTACATTTTCGTTTGAAAGAGAACAAAATAATACAGACAGTAGCGTTTACAAGCGCGCGGTGAATGGTCGTGCGTCGCGTCGCGCCGTGACGAACGATAATGTTACGTTCAATTTACTCAGTGAATGTGATGTGAACATGCCCGAGTGTACCGAACAGTTGTCCTTCAATATACCCATCATCCGCTACACGATGGACCCGGAGGAGAGGTCCGACGAGAGGCAGACGATCACCAAGAAGATCTCGCTTGTGACCACTGTGAAAATCGAGACCCCTGATAACGGACGGAGGTTATCTGAGCCTACGAGGTGTTATATACCACCGCAGTGTAACAATAGACTGTCTCCGAGGAGTGCAAGGAAGAGGGATGCGAGGAGAAACTCCAGGACTGATTTGGAAGAGTCCCCTCCAAGAGATACCTTAGGTCCTAAGCCATGTAACTGTGAGGAATGTAGGGCATCCAGCCCTCTTCCACCAGGGTATGGCCCACAGACTTTATCACCAGGTTACGACCAGATGAAGATATCTTTGCTGGACGTGCCATGGAATGAGGATTACACTGAAGCGTCGAGTGATGATCTCAGTTCGGAATGGGACTCTGATGTGCCTGAACCTCCTCCTCCAACGCAAAAGGTAATTTGGAAACTGTTGCTTATTTCTTTAAATTAAGGACTATAATACAATGTACGCAAGCATTGTAGTTATCACCTTTTAAAATATATTAACGGTCCAAATTTACAGAATATATTCACACAAAAAATCTCTTTTTGTTTCGAGTCGAATACCACTAAAAACAATAGTTTTTCTTCTCAAGCCGAAAAACGAGTTTTTAAGAAAACTAAAAAATAAAAATATACATTCAACCGATGCATAATTAAATTATTAATTTATATTTAAAACTGACATATTGAGTAGATGCGCAAGAGTCCGTTTAATATATCTAAATTATATTAAAGAATAATATTAGTATCAAATGAAAAACTGGTTATAAACTCGACTGGCTTTTTGAATAATAAAAACACAAAAAATAAGTTTTGATTATAAACCAAATAACTTTTACTTTAAATATTTTCCATTCATAGAGCCTTACAAAAGATTTTCGTGGGAATTTTATCAAAATAATCTACTACTTAATAATAGGTTAATAAGCATATTATTTTAATATTTATTGTTCTACTCTAAGTACAAGGTAGGTACAGTTTTCACATACACGAATTTCACATTAAACAATTCAACTCTTTTTCACTCCCAAAAGAAAAGAGAGTCTAACTCTATCACTTTATTTTCATTAAGTCATACAATAGGTTTGAATACATCAACGATTTAATTCAGTTTTCATGCCGACTATACCTTAAACATACTGAAATTAACATAACATAAGCATTCACTACATCATCTTATTATAGTAACTGACCCCTAACTAAGTTCGAAACTTGTATCTAGGGTATCAGAAACTACGCACACACTCATTCACACACACGCCCAGACCGAGACCAACATTTGTGGTTCACACAAATATTCACCCCGCACGGGAATCGAACCCGCAACCTTACGGATGGCAGTCCGGCATGGTGACCACTCTGTCATCCAATTTCGTTGGAATATATCTACATGGACTAGATAGGACCAGGATAGGACCACATGACCAAAACAAAGCATCATTTCTCTTTATTTGTCATTGCTAGAGAGGTTTCCATAGAGAGAGTCACTTTCGCACTTAATAAATAAATTATACGAATAAAAATAACAATGACGTTAATGAGATAAGTAGTTGTTGTTGTTTGTTTAGCTTACTCTTTTGTAATAACATTCTTTTGGTAACCATATTTACAAGATGTTGAAGAGCTACCACGCTACTATGAGAAAAACTACTGTATTTTCGTATTTCTGTCTGAATTTATCTGTATAAGTTATGAAATATTGTAAAACGTGGAAATATCTCAGCTTGGATTTGAATCCTGGACCGTCCCAAACCGCGTTACTGCTCTACGAACTAACATACCCTGCGAATATAACTACAGAAGAATGTGAAATATTATTGGAATAATCTTAATCATACTAGTAATACTAAAGAACCCATAAATGCGATAGATACTATCAACCTAATATTTTCCTCCCCCTTTTTCTATATCTGGGGGCACGGCAGTGCCCCCCGCCAAGTCGAGCGCGAAGCAAACACTGCCGTACCATCCTTTACAGGAACCCTTTCGCCGCATTTTCAGGCCCCTATTAGAGGACTTTTGGATAAACCCAGAGCACTGAAATTTTCGTCATCCAGTAAGCTATACAATCACATACTTAAAATAAAATTTCAAGTCTGTAGGTCATTTAGTTCCGAAGTTAAGCGAATGCAAAGTTTCGTATTTTAGACACTCACTCACTCACTCATGATCATCAAAATAGAACTAGTACTTCCCATAAACCTAGAGACCTGAAATTTTGTATAGAGTTAGGGTTTAATGGCCACATAAAGGGAAAACTATAAAAACTAGGATAATCGAACGGGAACGGGAATTATACAGGAACGGGAACGGGAATTGTAACTCAAGAACGGCTGAACTGATTTGGCTGGAAATTGGTGGGGAGGTAGCTTAGAACCAGGAAAAGGACAAAGAATAATTTTAATCCCGAAATTCCCACGGGATTGGGAACGGGAATTTAAAAATCAAGAACGGCTGAATTGATTTGGCTGAAAATTGGTGGGGTGGTAGCTTAGAACCAGGAAAAGGACGTAGGATACCTTTAATCCCGAAATTCCCACGGGATTGGGAACGGGAATTTATAGCTCAAGAACGGCTGAATTGATTTGGCTGAAAATTGGTGGGGAGGTAGCTTAGAATCAGGAGAAGCACATAGAATACTTTTTATCCCGAAATTCCCACGGAAACGTGAACGGGAACTACGCGGGTGAAATTGCGGGGCGCTTAGTAATAAAATACTACTCCTAAAAAGAAAAAAATGTGTCAAATAAGAAAATCTAATAAACAAAACAATATAAACACGTTTCAACAAAAATAAATGAAATCCCACCAAAAACATTCTGTAAAAAACTAGCCAAGTCTCGATGGAGCTGCTTGTTTATCTCTAAAAAGTAATGAAATCTAGACAAAGTCGTGCCAAGTGTAAGGTTCCTTACTGCGATTTCTTTATTATTATAGTTATTGTTGTGTGACTTGGCCGTTGAACATTGTTTAAAACGTTAGTAGTGGGTACAAGTCAATTTTGTTTACACGTCATGTTGTAACATTATTAAAATACGCAGCTTTATCAAGCCTACAATTGACTGGATATTGAATCAACGTTTTTCAAGTGGCAATTTTCTATCGTCAATGGGTAGCGGTTCTGGCGACAGATTGGTGCAATAGTGTCATGGAGCACCTAGTTTTGTACCCTTGTGTACAGTTGTGTACTTGTGTACAGTGTATCCTTCAACGGCCAAGTCACACAACATTAACTATAATAATAAAGAAATCGCAGTAAGGAACCTTACACTTGGCACGACTTTGTCTAGATTTCATTACTTTTTAGAGATAAACAAGCAGCTCCATCGAGACTTGGCTAGTTTTTTACAGAATGTTTTTGGTGGGATAAACAGTTTAACGCTTTAAGGTGGCCATTGACGAGTCAGTTTAACTGATCAGTTGAACTCCAAAAATGGTCGTCAATCACCGGAGCGATTCCATATTCCAGTGGGCAAATCTAGTTAACCTAAAACTTTTGGAGTGACGCACAGATTTATGTCTGGACTGATCAGTTCAACTGACTCATCAATGGCCTCCTTTACGTTCCTAGATGTTTGTTGTTCGAGGATGGCTGTCAATAATGCGAATACAACATGTACCTATGAACAAAACTGCGAGCTAAATATTAGTCATATATTATTTTGGATGGTGCTGAATAACTGCTTAATATATCTGTCAACTAAAATTAATATTTATTATCTTAACCTGTTAATGTAGATATAACTTTTCATAACCCACTTACGTTGCCTTGACCTATAATTTAAATAGCATCTTTAGAACACCACCAAATGTGTTATTTCTGGATTATATCGTCTTGTCATGGATAATTTATTACTAGTGAATTCTTGTATAATAGTGGTGGATTCTTGCATTCGATTCAACTATAATTATAGATTTGATTGTTACTTCGATTTCTTTAAAATCGACCGAAATAAATCGGAACTCTTCTCTCATTTTCATTCATCTTAGTTCGTTTTGTGTACAATAATATTCTGCTAATGTCTAAGACAATGTAAAGTTAGTGGGTTGAGTATGAATGAATGGATGTTTGTTATTCCTTCACACAAAAACTACTGGATTGAACCCAAGAATAAAGAATACCAAGAATAACTTATTTTATTCCACATGAAAAGTAGCCTATGTCTTTATTTGGGATCTTCTTCTTCTTTCGTGTCAATGGCCACAAAAATAATCTAAATTTTCCCGGACCAAAATTCAGCTACGCCTCCACCAGCGCTAGTTGCCTTCATCAGGTCTTCTCGTGTGCATGTGGAAGGGCACAACGGGCACGGCAGTAGGTGGGTCATATCCTGCTTTGGAGCACCACAGTCACAATTAGATTCACTGAAATAACCCCATTTCACCAAGTTAGACCTGCAGCGACCCACACCGGCGCGGAGACGGTTAAGGGTCCACCAAATAGGCCATTGCAGTTCGGAACCTGATGGCAGATGTTCCGAGATGGGTGTGAACGTGTGTGTGATGTGTGTTCCGAGTGAAATCTAAAGGGATACCATCTCATCTATTTATCCTTACCGAATTTCACTATGATCAGTTGGGCTGTTTAGTCGTAAAATCGTAACAAATGAAGTAGTAAAACATTTGCAAACATAATAAATATAAGAGATGGCTTAGTACGTGTTAATAGTAATAGCAGCCAGTTAAATATACATTATGTATTATTGATTATACAATTACGATATAAAAGTACATAACAAAGTTGATAGATCATGTCTAGATTCCAGCATTAATAGAAAAATAAATAATTTAACACATTAAGAATCAATTATTATTACAGATGCCGGTAAAAACTTGTATTTTGTTATTCTGTTTGTTGATGTGAATAATAAAACTGTTAATCAATGTTTTTGTAATGAAAGAGCTGTATTTTGTATGTATTTTAAAGTAAATCTTACTTTAATATGCGATTTTGAAAATGGATTTGTGTTTATCTATAAAGTTACTACATACAAAGGAGATGACATCTAATAAGAAAGTAGGATACACATTTATCCCGAAACTTCTATTTGTTTTCTAAACTTTTAAAAACTTTTGTGATGGGGATTGGAAGTTGTACCTTTAAGTGGGCAGTTTTCGACAATACTCTTTTCACGAAAAACAACGTAATGTTTTATTGTTCGATTTTTCTCATAGTTTGTTGGTTTTTTTGACAGTTTTTTATTACGTTTGGGTTCACCACAGTCCAACATACTTAACTGTAATCATGAATTTGTATTCCATTACATAACCTAAGAAACAAGGCCTTGTAATCCAGAGTGTGAATGATCTTTGGTAATAAAAAACTAATAAGAAAACTTTTGAAAATATATTTTAAATTGTAAATAAAAGATAGGTTTCCTTTGTCTAACACGGAAATGTTAATTAGAATAAGTTTTCTTTGGTGAAGATGTTGTTGAAGTGTCTGAATAAATAAATATACCAATACTAGCTGAGCACCGCGGTTTTACCCGCGTGGATCCTTATCCCGATTTTGGGACAAAAAGTCCTATGTGTTATTCCTAATTATGAGTAACATCTGTACCAATTTCATTAAAATCCATTCAGTTGTTTTTGCGTGAAAGAGGAACAAATATCCATACATCCACACTCACAAACATTCGGCTTTATAATAAGTACATTTTAGTAGGAAATAGCCAACTTAAAAAACATTTCTTAATTGTAACTTAAATCACCTCTTGATTGTGACTTAGTACCTACATACCTACAAGTAACTGTCTACTCGCACCGTGTAACAACCTAGGCCACACCAAGCTCAACCTAATAGGGGCTGCACCCAGAAATTATTTATGAATCGAGTCGTAACCGACTAATCGATTTACGATAGTAGTATACGATATAATTCGATATAACAGCAATCGATCATGCTTTCACTGGCGCTCGATGTCAGTGCATTACACCGTTATGGCTGTGCCAATAACCCCGATTACACTCTGCCTTACGTACTTATATTGTCTGCGATGCATACTTATAAGATCCTCTGTATCTGCTTTAAACTTTCGCGCGAATTCTTTGTTTATGTTGGTTGAGTTTAGAGGTACGAAAATAGTAGAAAGTGTTTTGTTTGTAAGTTCTATAAAATGCAAATATTTACTATTTTAAGTGTTTTGATCTTCTTTTTAGCTTTGTGCTTATGTCAATTTTACCAAACGCGTTTAAACTTTTAAAGCTTTAAATATGTTATAATTAGTTTTATAATTTTTGGTTGGTCATTTCATGATTTTATTTAAACGTAGGAAGAATTTCTTCGGCCACTTCTCTCCAGTTGACGAAAGAAGTGGTCCAAGTTCGAGAATCATAGAAGGAGGAGGGAGAGACCTTTGCCCAACAGTGGGACAGCTATGGCTAATTTAATAATATAATAGGAAGAATTTGCAAATTCTTTCACCAAACAGAAAGCTACATTTCTACATTATCATTGAGTAACATACGCTTATCTTTTCTATAGTAACGCGAGTAAAGGCACTAACATCTAATTATAATGTTATAATTATATGTATACGAAAGACCCTATTTACCTAGTTTAATTAATCCATAGGATAGAATGAGTGCTACAATATATATGATACTGATGATACTCAGTAAAAATAACACAAAATTAATTATTAAACATTCTGTTATCATTACTTAACAGACATAATGATTTCGTCACATGTGTTAAAGTATTGAGGTCACAAATTGATTGCGTTTCATATTTTTCTACTAATAAACAAACTACGTCAATTAATATTATTTATATACATGGAATTAACTATTATGTGAGTTTGGTATTTGTTACTTAATCACGCAAAAACGGCTTATTGGATTTCGAAGGATTATGGCACAGATAGTTACTCTCTAGTAATTTTTTTCATCAGAATAGGTATAACGTACCTATCTTTGTAATTTAAATTCTAGTATACTATACATAAGTTCAGTATAAAGCTATGGTTTAATATATATGCTGGATAAATAACTAGGACATAGAAATCTGTTAACATTACGATAACGCAGATTTGTATCAAACATGCCGCCAGAAGATGGCGCTGCTTCGATTCCATACAAATCTGCGTTATCGTAAAATTAACTTTTCGAAAATAAAACTTGCACTAGGCACACAGATCCTCGCAGAATGCCATACGCAATGATGATGGTTCAATCATCCTAAATATTTACAAACGACTACATAACATCATTTATGCGTGTCCGTTTCGTAAATCGGAATTGAATTTAAAAATGAACACATTTTTAGGCAGAATAGTAGTACCATTCGTTTACATAAGAATTAGTTACATAATTTAGTATATTATATACATAATGTAAATAATTAGAAACTAGATTACAGAATTCAGATCGTTCTTAAGTATTATATCTACAATGTACGAGTTGTTTAACATTATCATCAAGCAAGATTTTATCTCTAATAAATAATAGGATAATAAACATTCAAAAAAGAAATAAAAATTGGAAAGTGTACAGGGGATGTTGGTAATAAATTGTGCCAAAAAGAAAGTATTTTCAGTATATCATTAACATCTTACGAGTATTAATAAAATTATTACTTATATGTTATAAGTCGTGATGATTGGTGAGAGGCTGCGAAGGATAGGGATACTTGAATATATATATACCGAGCTTTTAGCGATGTCTAAAAATTTTACGCATATTTTTTACTCCACTACATAGTATAAAACAAAGTCGTTGTCCGCTGTCTGTCTCTAAGTACCTATGCTTTATCTTAAAACTACGCATCGGATTTTGTTGCGGTTTTTTTAATAGATAGAGTGATTCAAGAGGAAGGTTTTTAGCATAATTTTATACCTGCATTTTCTAAGCAGCGGGAACTATGCGGGTGAAATCGCAGGTGCCGATAGTTTTCTTCATACAACAAACTGATGAGCATAGAATAATTTGCTTGCTAATTCACTCCATTAGATTTCGTATGTTAAAATATATTTTTAAATATAAAACAATTTCTTTCTAGAATTGCTAATGAATGATTCACGTTCAACTGTTTGAACAGTTTGCGGTGAAAAACAAAACTTTTAGCGTTAATTTATTCACATTCGAGTTTGCACTAATTGTTTAAAATTAACAGATACTTGTGTGTGCGTACTGTGTATGTAAATGATGTTCTATGACGCAAGTAATACTCATTTTACATAAATTGTGCATGTATTACGTACATTAACGATCAGTATTTAAGTACCTATAATCGTAATAAGTACTGCCTCGTAAACACTTCGACGCCGACGGTTTAGTACTATTGCATGCACGTGCGGGTTAAATCATAGAACCCACCTCTTTAAAACTCAGTCCAGACACGGCGGAATCCGCGCGAATGCAAACCGCGCCGATCGACCGCGCGGGGCTTAGTAATATGGCATCGTACTAGAATGTTCATACAAAACCGCGCGGACCATGCGTTCAAGCTTGGAACCGCGCGGTTTGCGTCCGAGCGGATTCCGCCGTGTCTAGGCTGGCTCGGATTTTTAAGACAAGTAAATGGAGTTATTTTTCCCTTTAAATCTAAGCAGAAAATATCGTAGAATGATGATAATAAATAAGTAATTCATAACTCAAAATTAGCTTTTACAGGAGGTTAAAGTAAACAATGTAAAAGTTGGATTATGCAATACACGAGCAAAAATTTTATATCTAAACAATTGCAAAAAAAAATATTAAATTCAAAAATGAAAACACACGAATTTGGAACCTAATTTGAAGATCATAAAACATATTTTTATTTAACAATCTGAATGGATTTGGAATACAGTTGATAAGGTCCAGACAGGGTTATCGAATTCTGTCTGCAGTAATGATAACCTAATGACCTTCTGTCTGATTACATAATTATCGGACTTAGTACCCGATCATAAAGTGTGAATTCACGTGCAGGATCTACAGACCTTAGAGTACAATTTTCATTGGTATCTTTCAATTCAGTCCTTGCAAAGAGTTTTGCAGAGCGCGATATTCAAAGGATTTTGAGAAAATTTTACTTAATATTACAAAGACAATAGGGGTTATATCTCTTTGTTATTATTTTCATACAAACCCGTAGGCGTGGCAAATGAAAATTCAGCTTTTGGTCATCTCAATGGCGAACTAACCAGTTTTTTTTAAATAATAAATTGATAAATCATTATAATTATTTCATTCATTTACGTCTTCACTAGATAGTATAAAACAAAGTCGCTTTCTCTGTCCCTACGTCCCTATGTATGCTTAGATCTTTAAAATTACGCAACGGATTTTGATGCAGTTTATTTTAATAGATAGAGTGATTCAATGGGAAGGTTTTTAGCATAATTTTATCCCCATATTCTTACGGGAACGGGAACAACGCGGGTGAAACCGCGGGGTGCCGCTAGTTTTTAATAAAACATATGTAGAAACAATATCAATACGCACTTCAATCGTAACATAAGTGCGAGTATGTATATCAATCGCTCACTACAGCGACGGTTCACTATTTCATTCGTTCATTGTATAAACAGAACATTATACTGGATTGTTTAATTAACAGTTCCTTTAACTAAATGAATGAATGGACTTCATTCATATCTTTTAATTAAAATTAAACACAATAACCCTTTTATTAATAAACGAGAAGTAACAACGGTACAGTTAATTTATTTTTTCTTTCATTCATTCTTATGAATTATTGCACATGTATGAAAGAGAAAAGTTGTGGTTTAATTAAGTCGATAAATAACAAACACACAAAAAAATATACACATCGAATAGAGAATCTCCTTCTGTTTTATTTGAAAGTCGGTGTTTAAATATGCTTCAAATAAAATGATACTTACATACAACCTTTACCTCTTCAGTACATATTACTGTCTTAATATTGTTTTTTTTTTCAAGTTCAAAAAAAACATATCAGCTACTGTAAAACCCAAATGTAAAAAATGGTCGCCAGCAAAAAAAAAAATAGCTTCAATTAAAAACATTCCATGTACATTTAAAAATAAGGTTGTTTATTTAAAAACGAGACAAGAGTACTGAGATAAAAATATCCATTAATTACACAAGATAATACAGTATACAAAGCGATTAGTACATGGTTGTATGTAATTAGTTGGTATGCTAAATAGAGTCCTACTTAACGATGTACTGTGTGTTGATACTGATACTGTGTAAGCCGTTTACCCTACTTTAACAGTTAATGAAAGTGTGTTAGTTAAATTGTATACTTATATGGAGATTTTAAAATAGAATTTGGATCCAAAAAAAGTAATTCTATCGGTAAATATATCCTTTCAAAAGATTATCAAAGAGTCGATGAATATATCGTTGATTTTTTCTTTTCACCACTTTCGAAGGACCACATTTTTACTTATAAATAACTGTGCCCCGCGGTTTCACCCGCGTAGTTCCCGATCCCGTGGGAATTTCGGGATAAAACCTAGCCTATGTTCTTTTCTGGATCATAAGCTACTCCTGTACAAAATTTCAAGTCAATCGGTTAACAGACTCAAGGTAACAGACAGACAGACAGAGTTACTTTCGCATTTATAATATTAGTAGGGATAAATAATGGTCGATTTTAGATGGTCATATAAAAAATGCCAAAAAAATATTGACTTTTTCATGTTATTATTGCAACTGACCTATAAACTGTTTCTGACTAATTTATAAATACAATATGAAAATTACAGATTCTAAGATGTTTACGTAGTGTTTAAATGATTTTTCAGTAGTGGCAGATTCCATTGCCCTGTAGCATACATAACGAAATTCAAATTGAAGTTCAAATTTAAAATCATTTATGCATTCTGTGTCCCAGAAGCACTTAAAAACGAATAATTTAGCCTTTATTGTGTCTTTATATCTTACAGCTTTTGACATTTTACATTTGAGGAAAGTTATTATTTTTTAATTTTAGTATTAAACTTTTACATCCCATAATGCCACTTTTATTTTAACTCTAGTTGGCTAGAGTAGTTGAATCGACTTGCAAGATCTGACAATAAGGCAAAGGCCTTCGTCTCTCTTTTCCGAACCATTGTCCCATGCCTATTTAGAGTCGGTTTTCAGTTTAACCAGATTTGGCGGAATGTCAGTATTTTACGTGAAGCGACTGCCATCAGACCTTCACAACCCAGAGGGCTATACGACATTTTTTGGTTAAACCAAATGTTAGACTTTTGAGGGCTCTAAATACCCGTAACGACTGTCGAAGATGTTAGTACGACAACCGGGACCGACGGCTTTACGTGCCCTCCGAAGCACGGCAAAGGCCTTCCTCATACTGATGAAATGTGCATTGAAGAGAAATTGTTGTCACAAGATTTGCCTAGTACAACGTTAACAGGTGCAACTCTCTCCATCTGCCTCTATCCAAAACAGCCTCCTTCACCACCTTAATACTAATGTGTATAACTAATCTAAAAAATATCTCCTAATCTCAAACTCAAGTCATGTGTGAAATATCAAAATATGCACACGCTACTAGCTAGCTAGAGTATTAAATAAAAAGAAAATCTAGGTCACCAATTACTTGGATCATGAACAAATATTTTTTAAACCTCGATAAAATTGATCTCAATTATACAATTTTAAATTATGATATCACATATAAAAATTAATAACTCAAGTCAATTATCTCATATTATTTATGACATACAAAAGGTTAATTTCTTGACAAAAAATATAATAAATAACATCACATAAATATTAAAAAGGTGCTACAAATATCAAGTGTTCTCGTGCTCATTGAACCGCGTACATACTCGTATTATGTACTTGCAAACATTCGCAATATCCGATACCATTAAAGTTTGTAGTTGACAAAACTCGTTAACTTCAATATTAATTACCTTTCCAATTTATCGATAAGATATTAAGATAAGGAGCGGACTGGTTTCAGTAAAATGCGTGTTATGTTAAGACTTATACACACAAGCGAAAAAAAAACGAATAAAATTTTACTGATTGTCCGATTGAAAGACGATTATGTTACATTTTAGGGAACATCGGATGTAAGTGGGTCATTATAAATCAAGCCAGATGTTTATATTCATTAGCGGTCAGATTTGGGACGAAATAATGATCCAATTTATTTTTAATGAGTCACTAATGTCATTCTCGTAGCATTCGTCATATTTATTCTCTAAATAAAGATCAGTTAGTTATATGTCCGTAGGTTAAAGAAGTCTTTAATCAGGTGTTCGTACATATCACATGAACTGCTAGACCTCGACAAAATTTTACCATAAATATACTATTCGTTTTTTCTGTAACCCTGTAATTTATAATGGTCGGTTTAGTATTTAAAATGTGGATACAAGACAAACAAACTAGCTAGCAAGTAACTATCAGCTTGAATTCAGCTTGAAGTTAAGTAAATAAACAGTAAAACGTTTACAGCCAAGATTACTATGCAAATGTAATCGGTATTTCTAGTAATTATCATTTGACTTAAATTAAAATTTACTTACTTATTTGTCACTTATATGCGACTCAAATAACCGACACATGATTGTGACTCATTTATATGTTAATTCACGCAGCGTTATTACCAATAGTGTGTAATTGCCTTTACAATCATTTATAGTAAGTTATTTTTAAAGTAGATTTTAGCAAGTGGATCATATTACGGTAAAATTACAATGTTTTTTTATAGTTATTATTATTTTTTCAACTAATTGGCAAATTACATTTGGCCTCAAGACCTTGACTGATTCGAAAACGTTTGAATAAGTATTGTTATCTATTATATTCTTGTGTAAGATTGATGCGAAAGTATTTGTCAGTTTATTCTACTACGCAGTAGCAGAATTAGCAGTTTAAACATGTTTCTTGCATATCTTAGACGACGAAGAATCATGTTATTTTATACACTAGCAGCGCCCCGCGGTTTCACTCGCATAGTTCCCATTCCCGTGGGAATACAGAGATAAAATATAGCCTATGTCACACGCTGATAATACAGCTTTCCATTAGTGAAAGAATTTTTTTAATTGGTTCAGTAGTATCGGAGCCTATTCGTTACAAACAAACAAACAAATCTTTCCTCTTTATAACAATTATTATAGTATAGATAATTTCAAAAAACATCGACCTTATCGTTCTTGAGGCCTCTATCAATTCAGATGGTGCAAGATTTCATACATATTATATTGATTTATTTAAAAATATTCCCAATTTTTCCACTGCATTTTTCCTCTTACGTACCACTTCAGAAAATTGAGACCTTGACTCTTTTAGGGAAAATGATATACAATTTTTAACCAGGTTTACGTGTCTTTTCGATATGAAAGACACTAATGTAACTAATGTTATAATTAAAGAGGTGATAGAGACAACTACAATTGTTTCTCACTGTATTTCATCAGTTGACAGATTTTATTTTTCACTAGCTGTGCCCGTAGTTCCCGATCCCGTGGGAATTTCGGGATAAAACTTAGCCTATGTCCGTTCCCGGACCATAAACTACCCCTGTACCAAATTTCAAGTCAATCGGTTCAGTAGTTTAGGCGTGAAAAGGTAACAGACAGACAGAGTTACTTTCGCATTTAGTAGGGATTGTACTTCGTCAGACATTGGTCGTGCAGTGAGATACTATCCTTTCTTGGATAATTTCTAGAAATTTTTAGGTATACTTATAGAAAAGCTTCAATATCTTTGAATGAGAGAGGCTATATTGTATCCTATTTAGCCGAACAGGCGATAGTATTAGGAAGATAGAGAAACATAACTAGTTTCCAAATAATATCGACGTAGAATTTGTTCGTTAAAACTTTATTGTCGTTAACAATGTGGTGTCAATTATGTATGCAAATATTGTTATTGAAATTTGTACATATTTCAAACAATAATATTTGATTAAATCATTATTTAAGGTCAGGTGCTGTTTTTAATTTTTCATTAATTTCGTTTCAATATTCTATATGTCATAATTTTTTTAATGATTTGTTGTATTTTTTGTACAATTCCCTATTCATGTTTTTATTTTTTTTAATTATTTGTAATATTTAACGATTAAATAGTACTTATATTTGATTCTCAATTGATAAATAATACTGTTCATTTTAACGCCATTGATTATTTTAGATAACTGTCCGCCCCCTGGCTACGTATGGTAACAGGATTCTCGTGAATTTTCCTTCTAGAATTTTCTTTCGCACCCAAAAGTAAAAACACTTTTCTTGCTTGTAATCTTATTAACGTGATACCTAACCGATGATTATGAATACTTACGATAGAAAGGTCTAATTAAACCGTCTATATATTATGTGCATACCTATATCTATACGAGTATACCTATCTATAGTAAATATATCTATGTATAAGGTACATAAGAGACCACCTCTGAGTTCCATAGACAGCGCGTGACTTGAACAACGATGGTTGTTAATGAAGGGCCAATATAGTTTTATGGACAACCAAAAATGATACGAAAATCGTATTGAGAAACATTTGTGGTATGCGAGTTGAATGAGTATCCTAAGATTCCTAAGCTAGAGTCTAAGCAATGAAACGAAATAATTATATTATGTTTAACTTTAATCAAATTTATAATTATGTATCAAGCTTTTCTAAGTAAGAGCGGCTTTTAGTTTATCAAGATTTGGCGGAACGTCAATCATTTACTTACATGAATTGACTGCCACCTACTCACTTAAACGTTTAGCAAAAACTGTACAAAAATATGTAAATTTTGACCCTATTCCAGTACAAATTAGGTAGCATTTACTCCAAAATTCAAACACAAACTAAATTCAACTCGCAAAAAATATATGTGTATAGTAAACAATATAGTAATTACACATTTATGTATATTTTATTACCATTTATGGTCTAAAGCACGTGCTTAGTCACGTTGGCATAGCGAGATCGAAATTGCGTGTAATCGCAACTTTAAGTCGTAGTCATTTTGTTAAATAAGCTTATCTACTGCTGATTATGTGCTCGTGATAGCTAACGGCTTTTGTTATTGGATTTATTTATAGTAATTGTATTATTATTCTATTATATTATCCTCGGTTGTGTAGGTTTATTCCCAACCGCCACCTTGAGACCGCCACGTCAAGGTGGCGATTGCAACTCCAAAAAAGTTCTAGGCCCAACCGCCCTCTCAGTGGGCAGTTGGATATACCTCGGTTGTGCACATACCTACTACTAGGTATGTGAAACTGCCTGCCAAGCTTGAGGTCCCTGGTTTAATGTCTGGGTTAAGCGATGCGTGTTTATTTGGTTTCCCGACATGAAATGGGTATTTTATTATTAAACGGAACGTACGTCATTGTTTAAGATTAGTTTGATACGGGATATTTGTACGTACCGATAGTCGAATCCCTCGACTAGTTTCAGCCACATTCGGTAGCCTGCATTAGGAGGATGAGTGCGATGCGCCCGCGACTGCGTTTCGCTCTGCACTCGTCGAATGTGGCTGAAACTAGTCGAGGGATTCGACTATCGGTACGTACAAATTTCCCGTATCAAACTAAATGGGTAAGCGTTGTGTTTACGCCTTTTCTTCGTCTTTGCAATAATTTTGACAGTGGGAGAGTAGTTTGACGATGGTCCGTATTGGGATCATATTACAAGGCTGATATATTTTTAATATTTAAGAACTATTATTATACTTACTGTTCATATTTTACTAAGCAAAAGCTTCTTATTACTATCATTTAGTCAATTCAAAATCTTAGCAGTCAAACTACCTAAAACCCACTGCAAATACTTGGTCCAACTAAAGGGCCGGTCAAGTCTACTCGTTAAAACACGAATACAACAATTACATGACGTCACGGATGTCCTACATCGCTAGATGAACACTGACGTCACTCACAACGCAAGGATACAAATAATTAGACGCTCATTACACCAGTACTAAGATAATTGTGATTGTTTACTGTGTTAATTGGTCCGGGTTTATAAATATCTTCGCAATGTTGATTATGGGAGCTTTTCCCAGTGGTAATATCCCTTTTAGGAGGATACATTTGTTTTTTTTTTATATTTTACGTTAATTATTAAGTTAATTAACGGCATTATAAGAAAATTTAGACATGTTTATATGTATTTATAGACTACTAGCTGTGCCCCGCGTAGTTCCCGCTCCCGTGGGAATTTCGGGATAAACTATAGCCTATGTTCTTCCTCGGACCATAAGCTACCCCTGTACCAAATTTCAAGTCAATCGGTTCAGTAGTTTAGCCGTGAAAAGGTAACAGACTGACAGACAGACAGAGTTACTTTCGCATTTATTATATTAGTTAGGATTGAAATAATAATTAAAATATATTCGCTTCATAATATTAATGTTTCTTCATGAAGAATGACGTAGAGTTAGGTTGTTTACTAAGGGTTGTTTATAATGATTTTAGAGAACTCTACGTCAAATTTTGACCATTAGCAAGACCTCTAATTGCTGATTTTTTCATCGCCAGATAACTTTTATTTGAGGAATAAAATTGACGTTTGACAGTTTTTGTATGAAATAACTGTCAAAATTTTAAAATTATTCCTCGAATCATTATTTATTATCTGATGATGAAATAAACAGCATTAAGAAGTATTAAATAAAGACAAATTAACATCAAACTAAAATAAAACAGCCAGAAAGACAGATATCCAAATACAAGTACGTTAAAACCTCAGAATAATAATCATATCAAACGTAACGGAAGTTTAAATGTAAACTGGGATTAAAATAGATAGACAATCATTAAATCTTCGTACTAATACAAAACTCCCACACTCGTTTTATAACACAATTACTATAATAAGTCCATTGTAATGATAATGGTCAAGATTAAATCTTACTGAAGTGTTTAACTGTGGATTAATTAAGATAAATGTGTTTATTATTTTACTAAGTAATTTAGAATAAGAGTTGTGTATGTTAAATTGTAAGGAAGAGTATATTTAATGAAATATATTTGCTAATAAATTTCTTTTTAATTCACGGGACTATTAAGGAATCCCGGTCTTTTGGAAGGCTAGTATGGGGCCAAAGCCAACACACGGAAGCCCTTTGACATATTTAATCTTGTGTAAAGATTAAATATGATTATTATTATTAATTTGGATGTTTTTTAGAGGTCCTCTAGTCTAACTTGATACAAAAACAAAATATTATTTTAAAAACTTTCCAGAAAAATAAGCAATTGAATAGCGAAAATTGTATTGAAATAGGATCAGTATTCTTGACACAATAATACGTATATTGTATTATAAAAGTTAAGAAAAGAACTATCTTTAAAAGTCGACTAAAATGTGACTATTTATAGTCAAAACTCTTAAAATAAGATGCTGCTATACTTAAACGAATAATGACCATTATATTTCAAGTACACTAACAAAATAGAATATTCTGAACATAACTGACGTCATGGAAATTTACTTTTCTTGAATATCTATGAGTTAGACCGTGAAAATTAAATGTCATTTTTCATGTTTTTGTTTAACTGAAATTATTATTCAGTACTTGCGTACTTGTATTGTGCGACGAACAAGTTTTAGTACAGTTTATTAAATAGTTACTGTTGCTTGTGTATCTTCTGCATTAGTATACGAGTACACTTAGAATTTTGTATATTTTCTAGCAGTGTTGGTGTTTCCAGTTTGGTATAATCGTTTCTATTGGATGATAGTATTAGTTTAGTATAGTTATGTTTATCGAATACTTTAATAATATTACGCATGTTTTTCGACCTGAATTAAGGTGGCAATAGTCCCAATACTAAGGTGTGTTCGGATTTGGATGTCAATTCGATTATCACCCTTATTGCACCAATGACGTGAATAAAATCAAGACAAGACAGGCTTCCAGTCTTGAAGTCAACTTTTGGTTATCAGAATTTCTATAGAGGTTTTTGAGAACGACAGATTCTTTTACAGGTTTTCGCTTTTTATAAGAGTGGTTTTGTCAATTGTCCGTGGCCGAACAAATCCAAAACCATAACTGTACTATCTATGTAGTTTTAGGTTTCATTGTTAGTGGCCTAATGTATATTTTAAATTGGCCACAAAAACAAATTAATAAATATTTATTGTATAATATAATACATACCTAAATTAATAAATAATTATACATACTAAAAACATAGTCATGGTCTAGGTATAGAAGTTTTTGTGGCTACGTCATTCACAATTGTGTTGAACAACAATATGCTTGGTTTGTTTTTATATGTATACTACAATATGTAGGTGTTATATGACGTCAACAAGATGAAGTGGTTTATCAACTGCGTGATATAATCCTGTCCAATTCATTAAGGGATCCTTTGGTAATAGAAAGAGCAAAAAAACTATATTTTTTGTTGTATTATAGACGTTTTTTTTAATAAATTTAAGCTATTTTTTATTCAATATCATCTTTTTCACACATACGAATATGCCATCTCGATAATTAATGTGACAATATCAAATAATAGTTAGTTTTTTGTGATTAATTTGTATAATTTCATGGCGCTATATGACGTCGGTTCGTAGACATGTTTTTGTGTTTATTTGTTTGACATTGTGTTGAATTTAATTAATATTTATTGTATATTATTATTTAAAAATATTAAACTTTATTAATATTTGCTGTTTATTATTTTATACAAAAAAGAGAGAATTAACTAACCAGAGTTTCATGTGAAGTTTTCGCGCATGACGTAATTGCTGCGTCTCGCAGCATATTCACAAAGTGAAATTTCTCTTTTTCTTACAATAGTTAATTTATTTGTTTAATAAGTTAATAGTAACATTCCAGTAGCATATCAAAGTAGCAGCTATTGATGATCGTACTTACCAACATCTTTAAAAATATAATCACGTATGTACCAAAATAAATTCTCATTTAAAATACTAAAGTCGGAACATAATTTCAAAGATATAAGGTATAATTTTAATACTATTTTGGGAAGACGTGAATGACCTATAAGCTAAACATTTGATGAGTAAAGAGAGAAAAATCTCAACGCGCTTTGTTTTTTGTTTATAATGTAAATTAGGTACAGCAAGTGCATTCGTAAACATTTTAAGAATTTCATTTTTGGTATGAAACATTTTTATTTTTGGTTATGTTAAACAAAACGTTTTAGTACCATCCTAAATATAAAATCAACTTCCCGTGGTCTTATTTGCGTTAATTTTACCTTCGTGAGAATAAAGGGAAGAAAAATTAAATTAATGTATTTAACGTATTATTCTTGGCTATTAAATATATCTGTTCCAATTTGACCTAAATTCGTCCAGTAGTTTCTATACAAACGAAATAAATCCCATCTTTCCTTTTTTATTATTGGTATAGTAAGATCGGAGAGTGGTGGAGGAGGCTGCATTGGATAGGGGCAGATGAAGAGAGTTGCACCTGTTACACCGACAAGAGCACCGCTCTTAAATTAATGAAATGAATATCGGAGAATATAAGTACGTAAAGTATAAATGACTCCAATTGGAAATTTCCGTCTAAAAGTATGTTTCTTTAAAAATATTTCAAAGTTAGTGTTATAATAGTAATCGAGTAAACTGTTGTCACGATAAAACCGTTTCCGATACGATTATCGAGATAAAATTCTTGAACAACAAATTGTCCGCCTAAATACTGGAACGCAGACATTTGTAACAAATAATACGAATGTTTTAATAAATCGCAATACGATTTGTACTTGTCTTGTGTTAGCTATAAATTATATGTGATCAGACGTAGTATAATGTATGTTTCATATACATTTCATTGTAAGTATATATTTTTCGTCTTAATATCTACATTATTTAGATGTAACTAGCTCCGTCCCGTGGTTTTACCCGCATTGTTCCCGATCCTGTGGGATCCTAGTTTTTCCAAAAAGTTGGTTTGTGTAGTTTTAATATTCCTGAAATAAGATTCCGGTGGGTTGAAAATTTGAATATAATAATTTTTCAACACATTTGCTCAGAAAGGGGCTCTTATTTGTGCAAAAACAGTTGAATAATGACACGTTTTATTCACTAGAGTTATAGATTGTTTTTTTAAATTTCTTTCATTTTAAAAAAGTTTAGATACCAAAAAAATTGTGTCCATACATTTTAAAAACAAACTTCAACTATGTTTCCTTACTTTTGGTAGGTCTATGGTCGATTCCATTCATTCATTCATCAATAGAAAAACTGTTTTTTTATTAGCGAAAAATGATAATTTCTTCGCAAATGTGTTGAAAAACGTTGTATGGTACACGCGTGTATTGATGATTACTATCCTCGGCTATCTTCAGACCCTCGCCTGACGGCTCGGGCCTCAATAGCGCCTCGGAAGTAATCACCAACTTACCTCGCTTGTACCATAAATAACTATTATTTCATTACGTAATTCTCGGCTTCTCTCTGAAAATAATGTAGGTAGGTATTAGGTAATTAACTAGATACTCGGTAACTAACAGAAAAGTTGTCTAGATAAAGTCGCTTTTAAGATACTAATTTTCCATCGGTTTCAAAAAGACTAAATTTTTTATTGTAACGCCCATCATATATTTTTAAGTGTTGTTTGATTATTATGTAATATTGTGCAATAAACTATTGATCAATCAATTAACTTTAACTTAAATAAAGTCTCAGACATTTTGTACATAAGTCATGTTTTTAGTCTATCAAATTGCGAACTAGGCAAGCGATGTCAGTACAAGTACGGTCGTATGTTACTTGGCTGAATTACTTAAGGTTTTTGGCTCGATAAAAAATATTTGTGCCTACAGCTGTACACGAATGCGCAATACTTTAAAAGGCTTAAGTTTTTGTCGTTGTTTTACTTTTGTATCAATTGAATGAGGTTTTTTAAAGAGATTTATTGATAAAAACGTTTAGGCTTTTGGGAGAATTGTTAAATGTTTCTTGGTTACTTCATGATATCGGATTTATACTTAGTTTTTTTAATTTGAACTCATCGGAAATTTTGTAACAAACTTATAGGGTCATAATCTAGTAATATTTTATTTAATACATGCTTATTTTGAACTATGGTTCAAATGTTGTTATAGTTTATGAACATGATTTGAATAGCTGTACTAAGTACGGATTTTTTGTTAAATCATGATATTGGATTGATTTTATACTTAGTTTTTTTTAATTCTAACTCATCGGCAATCTAGTAACAAACTTATAGGTTCATACTTTAGAAATGTTTTATTTAAGACATGCTAATTTTGAACTATTTTATTTATTTTATTTTATTTTTATTTACTATGACAGCAAACAGTTGTCTTAACAAAATAAGTAGGAAAAAAAGTAACTATAAACCAATTACATGCTTTCACATATAGATACAGAATACACACGAACAAATACAAAGTTTTAACAAATTATACACCCTTATTTTGAAATTGCGATACCTTATCTCACAGCTAATGTAAACGACGGGTGACAATATAATAGTGAAGTTAGTTTTTTTCTTTTGCTTTTATTTAAAAAGTTATGATAAGTCAAAGATTTTCAAAATCCCGCCGAATTTTATTGTTATTCTACACGGAACGCTGCGATACACAGCTGAGCGCGGTCATCGACCCGAGCCGTCACAGAATACTTGATAGCTAGTGTGCCGTCTGGTAATAAGACATTTATTTTGTATTTTTTAAAGATAAGTAATCGACTATCATTTTTGATATTTTTATTGGATATATGGATTCAGTTACTGCTACAGATATTCTGATTTTAATAAGTCCCATATTTTCAAAATAGGGGTGTATATGGTTCTAATGTACCTACTATGGTTCAAATGTTGTTATAGTTTATGAACACATTATTTGAATAGCTATATTAGTGATTTAAAATAGGGTAAAAATTAAAACTGCTGAATGGAAATTCCATCCGTTACGCGACTCGTAGGCAAATAATGTTTTATTTGGAAAAATGACTTTTATGTAGTCATTACTGATAACATTATTCAAAGTCATGAGGAGTTTAGGTTTTTAATATAGGGTAATGTTTTGAAGTTGCAGATTGGTAAACCCACTATTTACTCAGCATACCTAAAAATTTAATAATACGTTTCTCATAATATTAATAACTAGCGGCGCCCCGCGGTTTCACCCGCGTAGTTCCCGTTCCCGTAGGAATATAGGGATAAAATTATGCTAAAAACCTTTCCACTGAATCACTCTATCGATTAAAACCAACCGCATCAAAATCCGTTGCGTAGTTTTAAAGATCTAAGCATACATATCGACATGGGAACATGGGGATATGTCTCTATGTCCCCATGCCTATGTGGGACAGAGAAAGCGACTTTGTTTTAGGTATACTAGGTATGTAGTGATTATACTCAATAGTTTCTGAAGGCCATTTATTAGGGGTTCGCGAAAAGATTTAGGTACCTACGTAGGCATATTGGTATTTTGTGGTTAGATGACTGGCATCCAAATAAATTACACTTTTCAAGCCAATTAAGAAAGAATTCTTGGCAGGGGAACGAATATTATTTTGAACTTGATAAATAGGCTCAACACTAAAACGATTTTTCAATTCTTACTGACATTAATTCAAAAAAAATCATCAGCTTTATGATATTACTATCTACAGATTGTTATTAATTTCTTTAAGAAAGCTGACTTTGAATCAAATATTTTAATAAAAATTCTATGTAACTAGTTTTAAGTCCTTTTTTTTCATTTTCATTTTCATACATAATGGCATCCTCGAAGATCGACCGAGATTTGATAAATAGCTAAAGGAGTTATAATTTTTTTTGTAAAACATTTAAAGTACTTATGTATATTAAAACATCAAAATGAAAATAACCATAAAATGGAAAATTGTGTATTAAAAATGTCACATCAATTATATTTAATAAGAATTTCGTGTTTTTATGTAATTTAAAATAATTAATTTGGGTGATTTGTTCATAATTATGTAAATGAGAGGTAACTAACGTTGATTGGTTGGAGATATTATGAAATTATGTAGGTATCTTTGGCTTTTGGTTATATCCTTGACCTGCATTAAAGATTGACATGATATTTTACGAATTGATTTTGCTTTTTGTAGTTATTTGCAGTAACAATGTATAAGTAATTACTACTCACTGATAATTTAGCTTTCTATTAAGGTGCTTTTCCACCGGGAGCATGCGCGTGTAATGTAACGTTACAGACTTGAGCATTACATCAGTGAAGGAGGAGAACAGAGCATTACAATGCGCACCATGTAATTATTAATTGTAATTTGTGATTATTACACGCGAATGCTTGTTAGTCAGGGAGGTATTATTGTAATGTAATGCTCAAAGATGAATCTGTAACGTTACATTACACGCGAATGCTCCCGGTAAAGGAGCACCTGTATAGTGAAACAATGAAGAATGTGGCTCTTTGCTAGTTCTGACCACAAGAGAAGGTTTCTCTTTTGCTTCTTCTTCTTTGTGTGTCGACTCATATTTTTGAGGACCAGACCACTCGGTCACCGATATGGCACTATCAGTGGCCTTGTAAAGGTCCTCGCGTGTGCAGGTGTAGGGACACGCACTATTGCTGATGATATTAGCACAGTATAATAATGATTACTAGCGTAATATTAGTAAATTGAGGAAGAATATGTGAGTAATGTTTATGTATGAATATGTTCTTCTTTATATTATGTATTGTAAACGAATACTGTACTGTATATCTTGAGAACGGTACTTGGACTTTGGCAATTTTTTTATGAGTATAAATTTTCTATGGAGTTTTTATCAACCCTTCAAGTAACAAGAAAACGTGTGATGGTGTTTTAATTTAAACTAAAACACCTGTCAGATGATAATAAAAAATGTTACAAAAACTATATACAATTCAAAGTCGATAAATAAATAAATAAGCCGTTTGTTATTGACTTATGACTCGGTTCGTTACGCTTGAACAATTTTCAATAGAACTTTTTTTCCCAACAATTTCCGGCCACAATTTGCGTCATCAAGATTATTTGACATTTAACCTCAAAATGCACTTAAATTGTTATGTTATTTGTTCTCTTAATCAATTACTTGTTTTGTAAGGTTAATGGTAATTGAGTTATTATTTGCAATTACTCTATTTATTTAACTATAATTTAAGTACTTTAATAAGTACGGTTTTACTTACATCTTGCTTCTTAAAATAAATGAGGATTAACAACGATATAGTTAATTCTTGTTTTCTCTTTTTCTTAAGAATCATATACCACATCTATGAAATAGGGGAGATGTGGATTAAATATGTACAATACATACCTATTACATTTTATTAATATTATGAGATATTTTATTGTTAAGATTAAGATTATTGATAATACTTATTCTTTTTTTTCTTTGTTTCAGGTAATTTTATGTCCAATACCTATATTGAAATGGGTTCTTAGATGAGTAATCAGTAAGTACTATTATTTATGAAACCATACGATTTCATACTCGATGTTTTTTAGAGACCAAATTGTTAATAGACTGAAAAAAGATTTAGAAGTATCTATAACTAGAAGCAAGTCTCGCTTTTCCGGCAATATTCCCGCTTTATCTAAACTTTTACAAAAAAGTTGTTCTGACAAAAACGAACACATAAAAATGTATCGTATTCCAGCTCTCTATAATTAGCACTACATTTTACTACGTCTTAAAGATCTTAATACAAACAAGATTTGTTTGACAAACATGTTTAGTTTGACCCAAATAATCGTGTCTTAAATGTACTATTCGCCAGATTCGTACTTGGAATATTTAAATGAAACGAAACACTATAAAAAGTAAAACATGACATTACCATGTTTTGCAAATCAAATGAAAGTTGTTTGCCAATAAAATTGTAAGATTTATTCATTACAGAGTAATTAATTAAAAATAGTTCACTAAAAACAATGGTAATTGCTCTTTCGTGGTTTTAATAATGCAATTAATATTTAAATTATGTCGGTAATCGTGTTTTTGATTGCTAAATTAATCAATATTGCAATCAATTAATCAGCTATTCTTGTAATGGCGATGTAATGATAGCGTAATTTGTTTGATCTCGTAAGTATTGTTAAAGTATACTGATGAATAAATTGTATTATTCGCAAAGACAGAAATGTACCCCCTTTGATGTACATTTTTGTGTAAAAAAAACATTAAATTATAAATTTAAAAAACACCCAACACAATTACTTTCAAACCAACCAAAAAAAAACGGGTCAAACGATTTTCATCAAACATGTCTAAGAACACTTGCACGTAAGTCCCCTTTAATACAAAAAAAACTAAATTAAAATCCGTTCATCCGTTCAGGAGCTATGATGCCACAGAAAGACAGATACACACACACACACACACACACACACAGACATGTCAAACTTATAACACCCCTCTTTTTGCGTCGGGGGTTAAAAATAAAATATAAGTACTTAATCTGAAAGATAGTGTGGGCATTAAGACATACGAAGAAGTAATCAGTTTGGTTTTTGTGCTGACGTTTTGATAACCGGTTTATGTAAATTACGAGCTTTTGCAGTTTTTGGCAGCTGAGCTTATTCTTATCTGCATAGCGTATTCAAACGGGTCTAAATTGCCTATTTATTTAACAAGATTAGGGAAATTTCTTCTCTAGATAATATTATATGTTTTCTTCTAGATAATATTTTTTCTTAATTTATTTGTCTACCACATGACCTTTGCTATTTTATAAGGTTGGCTTTGTCTCTAACTTCAACAGCCACAATACCATAGAATTTGAAGAAATACAGTATAAAACTCTTTACGTGTTTGTTAGGGTCTGTTAACTAATATTTTGTAATAATTTTGGTTTCATCTATTAAGTGAATATACGCGTAATAAACTAGGTACTTAGTCTTCGGTGAATTGAGAATTCGATGCTAGTTACTATATAAATTAATTTAAACCTACGTAACATATGCAAATCACGACATTCATTCAAAATGTCTATTCAGTTACAAATTATACAAAATCTAATGAAAACATTGAATTGACGCAAATGTAGCAAAAAATGTCAACAATGAAATGGCCTTCAGTTTGCCTTCTGTTGTATATTTCTACCAGCAGCGGCCCGTGGTTTTACCCGTGTAGTTCCCGATTCCGTGAAGATATGGGCATAAAATTATACCAAAAACCTCCCTCTTGAATAACTCTATCTATTAAAGAAAACCGCATCAAAATCCGTTGCGTAGTTTTAAAGATTTAAGCATACATAGAGACGGACAGACAGTGACTGCGACTTTGTTTTATACTATGTAGTGGTGAGAAGACGAACGTCCTTTGTGTTTCGTGGTTCAATGACGTTAACTTTACCTGCCCGACACTTGTTATGTTATTATATTGTAATCTTAACATTTTTTATTAAGTATGTAGTATTTCGTATGAATGTGAGGTATTTCGTTAACGTATGACGTCAGAGTTATGTAATCCTTTTTGGATGTTCCGACTTTGATGTCAGTTTTTATGGGTATTGAAAGAAAGGCGAAGTTTTTTTTGGTGGTTTAAAACGGTTATCTTATGAAAAGATTACTTATGTACAGTTTAGTATCAATTTAATGTTTGTGAAATTCCTTTCTACACGAGTCTGTGCTCGGTTAATCAGAGTACCCGCCCTGAGACCCTCAAGGAAGAGGTAGTATCAATTTATACTATATACCAAAAGCGTAGAGGCTTTTTTTATTATTAGTGATATTAGTACAGTTAGGAGTAGGTGCTTGAACTAAACACGCTGATTTGAATATAAGGCAGTTCATATTCAGTTGTCTTCACTAACTTTTAAAATCAAACTATACATTATAGTCTGAGGTGATTCGCGTCAAAGTCCACAAAATTGTTATTTAACCTATGTTGTCCTACTGGGCGAAGATCTCCTTCATTTCCTTCCACTTTTGCCACCATTTTGGTACGCATCAACCTACATAATTAAACACAAAATAATTTAAAAATAATTCTATAAAAAATGATGAAACAAAATTTTAATTATTTATACCATCCATCATTGTTTAAAATTTATGTGTGAATTGCCGTTAAGTTAATAACCTTCGAACATCACGTAAGAATTAATACATTAGGTGTAGATTACAATACAAATGTATTTACATAATCGCACAGCTGAACGTTTTGTCCTTTAGGAAATGTGTCAAGTACATGTGTGACGTCGGCTGAACCCACGTGGGAATGTTGCTAATAACATGTATGAGATTTGGGTCCTTTGTTATTGACCCATCTGGGAATTGACGGGTAACTTATTGTATGTTTAAGGAAGGATCCTTCTGTAAGTACCCTTCTTGTAAAGTACCTTAACTTGATAAGGTGATGAGCGCTGTTTCTGTAATGGAGTATGATCCTTACCATGACGTGTCCACCTTGCTCGTCTCGTCAAAAAGCCTTGGCCAGCGCGGTTGACTAAGGACTGATCGCCACAATTTAGGGTAGGTTCGAGTCCCTCGGCGGGGACGGGGGGACGGGGGGACGTATTTGAGCTAGAACCTGTCGGGTTCTTAGAAGTTGATGATTATCAGTAGCTGCTATATCTTTTTTTTTTTTTTTTTTTATTTAATAAAGCTCACAAAGCAGGTTACAATTGTTTTAACCATTAAAAAAAAAATACAAATATTTTGATCTAAATTGAAACCCTATAATATGTGAACATGACATGGCTAAATTAATATTGCAAGATTTAAATTAAATTTACCCTAGAAACATAAGAAAAAAAAAAAAAAAAAAAAAAACATATCAATAATTAGCATCTAGTTGTTGTAATACAATATTTTAAAGTTTATTTTAACATTTTGCATAGACACTTTTTTAGTCTACTTATACTACCGTCGAAAATATCCATAGTATCGTTTTGAGTTCCCATAGAGGCAAGTTCATTGTACAGTCGACACATTCTGGTTAAAGGATTGTAATAAGATGTGTTGTTTACGTGGACTCTAAGTGAAAATACGGATGGATTACGCGATCTATAGTAGGTATTTATATTAAGAGATTCAAGCAAATTAGGACAGTCAATTGAAGAGTGAAGAATTTTATGTAAGTATACTATGTCTACTCTCTTCCTGCGCATATACAGAGGAGTGATATTAAATCTTGGCCTATCTCTCACTAATAGGAAATAGGCATAGGCGAAGTCATCACGCTTGAATAATGTGTGGTGATGATCTTAATTTATTTTATGTGAATGAAGTTATAAGTTTTTTGCTAATATAACTTTTATTGTACATTTCTTATCCTCTTAGGAGATGAATTTTCTTCAATTTTTTTAGTAGTTTCACCTTATCTAAAAGTTCTTTGTAAGCTAAAAGCTGAATCGCGCAAGTGAATTATGTCACCTCTATTTGATATGTTTACTGTATTTACGTGTGTATTGTAACTTCGGACTCAAAAGTTTTCCTTAATTCTAGGAATATTAGTCATAATATAATGTTATTTGACGTTGTTTATTTCGCTTTATTAATAATCAATTTAATGAAAAAGGTACCTAATGTGGAATAATGGAATTTGATTTAGTGGAAATAATTATTGGATAAGTAGAATATTACACAAAAATGGAAAACACAAAACGGAAACTAACAATAAACTAATATTACATTGACCCAGGATCGAACCCGAGGTCGTTTGGTGTAAATCTAATGATTTACATATTCATTTGATTGTCAATGATACACATGGAATATATAAGATACTGATTTCAAAGTTTCTAGTTAAAACTCATAAAAATACTGAAAATTTCAAGTAAACTTCTTATTTTTCAGTTGATAACAACCACAAATGTTTATCTCGGTCTGGGTGTGTGTGAATGAGTGAGTGCGTAGTTTCTGATACCCTAGATGCAAGCTTAGTTAGGGGTATAATGAGATGATGTAGTAACTGATTATGTTATTTAGAATAAACTCCAACGTAAAGTTTTGAGTACAGATTTGAATGGTCTTAATATTTTTAGTATCAATTATTGTAGAATTTTAGTAATTTGATCTAGGTGAGTATTATTGCGCACCCTATACTTAGATTTGGAGAGCATAGTTCCTAAAAGTTCTAATTACTTAGTGGTCCAGGCAGAGTTGTAGAGTTACAATAAACATACAAACACTCAGACCATACTATTACATGCATAATATAAATACATAAGGATATTATGAAGAAGAAACAAGTCGCAAAAACTTTAACTCAGTCCAAGTTCTCATCTGACGCACGCGGCGTCTCTGACACGGCATCGCTAACGAGACAGACCTTTCGAATAATGTTATATTTACTTGCTAATTTATTGTATTATACATACTCGTACTTGTACTGTCACAGTAGGAAAACCTTCGTCAGTTATAAATTTCATTCTATTGCTTCATTTATTTCTTCTTCTTCTTCCGAACGCTTATTCACTTTGTGATTTGGGGAGGCCTGTCTTCTGGGCCAAAACTCACATTTTCTCAAAAGACAAGAAGTACTACATCTTTTTTTGTGATAAATAAAGTTTTATTATTATTTATCCCATGTCTATTTTGGTCGGTCATTGATTTGTTTATTTAATTTTATAAATTACGGTGAACCTTTGTAAGTCGTAATCTCGTAAACTTAATATACTGAGCCTTATATGTATAAATACTAACATAGTATGACAACTGGGTTCCAATTAGTGAAGCACCTTTGAACTAGTAAGAAACGAAAGTAAGTACTAAGATCTTAAAGTGACAAACTTTTTTTTTACCATGACTGTACAATAGTTTACATATGCCCATAACATTTTTATTTATTTTCCTTATATTTAAACCATAGATTTATTTTTAATAGAGAAGGCAAATGTTTTGAATGTTTTTCATATTTGATTACGTTGTTATACGCTTATATTTGTTTTTAATTATAAATAAGCATGGTTTTGTAAGTTATTTTATGTATACTTTTGATCAATAGTTTTTCAATAGCCGACGTTATAAAGTTGTTTTAATATAACATAATCATCCACTACATTATCTCATTATAGTAACTGACCCCTAACTAAGCTCGAAACTTGTATCTAAGGTATCAGAAACTACGCACGCACTCATTCACACACACGCCCAGACCGAGACAAACATTTGTGGTTCAAATATTCACCCCGCACGGGAATCGAACCCGCAACCTTTTCATAGGGAAATGAATGATACCTTGATTTAAATTTTTGTACTGTATACAACTTTAAAACTTCTTTAAATAAAATTAACTTACGCATAAAATACATAGGAATTTGGAAGATAAGTAATACTCAAGTGTTTTAACCACCACAAAGTTTTAATATAACATTTCCATCCCAGAATGTATGAAAACGTTCACGTACGTTCACCGTTATATGCCGGTCATGTTTCCTGTAATATTACTCTTGCGTGACCAGTCTGTCTGTATGTCATGTTTCATATTGTCACATGATAGAACAAACAAGTTTTAACACCATTTTGTGCGATTTTGTGACGTCAATCAGTATTTCAGGTTACGTGTCTAAACTAGGCTTAATAAGTATTTAGGTCACATTATTTTGAAATGGACTAAAGTTGTGTAATGTATTATTTTAGTAAATTTTCTACAATAATGTTAAGGAACTTTTAATAAACTTTTGCGTCGTGGTTATTAAACGACTTTCAAAGAGGAGGAGGTTCTTAATTCGGCCGGTATGTTTTATCTTTTCAATTCCGTTTATTTTTGCGTAAATTCCTTTTGTAAGATTATGGATACATCATTATCATTATTGGTAGATAATGCATTATTAAATATAGAGAAAAACTTTTAAACTTTCAACTTATCCAATGGCAATGATATGTAGTAGAACCAAAAGATTACTTATTATAAGTGGACAGTTTTCCGCAATAAGACATCTCTAATTTGAGTTACTTTTGCTATTAGTTAATATAATGTTAAGTCATTGAACATAACCTTAATTAGTGACAATATTTCTAGAAATTTCCTTATGACATTTCCTTAACCCAAGTTAAAACCACACTACTTATCTAATACTCCGTAGCTCCGTACGCAACGGGTTTTACCGACCACATTCGGTCTGGTGGAGTTTTTAAGGCTATTGACGAGTCAGTTCAACTAATCAGTCCACACACTGTGGCGTCACTCCAAAAGTTTAAGCCAACTAGTTTTCCCCACTGGAATCTGGAATCGCTCCAGTGATTGACGACCATTTTTGGATGAACGCCAGTTCAACAGACTCGTCAATGGCCACCTTAAAAATGTACGACGTTCAAGTTAATTTTAATTGACATTATTTGATATCTTTTTTGTTAACCCATATTATACTACTGCTGGGTAAAGGTCTCCACCAAACATTTAACCTAGGAAAGGAGTGAAGGATGCTTCACAGCTTCTCAAAAATTGCTGTAGAAGTTAAAAGCTGCCGTTTAGCCACAATCCTAACATTCAAGATTCTCTAACAGAGAGATGAGTCCTCAGTAGCTTAGTTGATTTAGAGCAGAACTACGGTTCAGCATAGTCCCGGGTTCAAGTCCACGTTAAGGTAAAATTTTGAATGTGTTTTAAAAAAAAAACTAAATTGAAAACCCTCTTTTTGCGTCGGGAGTTAAAAAACTGTCGATAATGACGAGATCAATGCTTTCTCGGCCGACTGAGAAAAGAAATCTTACTTGTAACAGTAAAATATAAACTATTTAAATGAGAATGATTGTCAACTATTAGGGCTATGACGTCAATTGATAAGTAACTAAATTCAAGATGTAACTGTAAACTTGTTTTAATTATGATTTGGACGTTTAACGACATCCATAAATTGTGATAGTAATATTTGTTTGTTTGTTATGTTTTTGCGAGTAACCTTTTAATTATTTACGAGACATTGGCTCTTGAGAGTTGCTCTCAACCTAAAATTATAGAGAGATTTTCCTATTTTGCTATTAAATAGATAGTAATATTTCTACTGCATATTCAATATTAATATTATGTGATTTATATCGCGAAATTGTTAGTCAAATTATTCAAATATTTGGGTCATCAACATTTTTAAAGCTTCAAAGTTTAAAGTAGTTCATATCTTCACTACTGAATCTAAACAAATCAAATCAATTCAGCCATTAACACGTGATAACTGCATGCATCCGAGTATATTTCAAGAAACATCTAATTAACGAATAAGACATTCGACTACACACATGTATCTCATCATTGAAGATACACACAAAAACTGACACTCACTTACTTCATTGAACAAATTAGAACAATCATTTTAATGATTATAATGACGGTCTCACCGTGACCGGTCACGTGATTCATTGCTATTAACCATCGTCATGATTAATGATTATATTGTTATGATGAAATTGCAATAATTTCATGGGAACTGACATGAACTTAGAGCAGGGAATTTGTATCGTGTCGCTGTGTTTTTAGGTGGGTAGGCCCAGCCTGGCTGGGAGAGCCCTACATGCCCCGGGGGTCCTCCCAATATCGGCTCACGGTGGTATGCAGTTCTATTCATTTTCACCGCGTTAAAAAAAAGGGATTTTGTCTCGCGGACGAGTTTTCTACCCGTGGATGAAAGGGTGTTGGGACATATACAATACAATCACATACATACACTCCTACCCAAACCTAAAAAGACTTGATCAAGAACATTAGAAGAATCGACGAGAAAAACATATTATGCCGACCTCACGTAGTGGAATTAGGGCAAGAATAAGAGAGCGAAATAAATTGTAATGACGTAACGAAGAATTAGCTCTCTGAAGTGGCAGTGGGCTGGCCACATCTGTAGGAAATACCGATGGCCGTTGGAGCAGAAGAGTTCTCGAGTGGAGACCGCGGCTCGGCAAACGTAGTGTAGGACGTCCTGTGGCTAGGTGGAGCGATGATCTGCGCAGGGTAGTCGGGAGAGAGTGGATGCGACGTGCCGCCGACAGGGCACATTGGCGTGAATTGGGAGAGGCCTATGTCCAACAGTGGACTAATACAGGCTGTTGATGATGACGTAACGACCAAAATAATGTCACCTGAAAGAAACTGTAATAAAGAACCGGCCTGGTTTGGTTTATTTATATATTTACTTACATAAAATTCACAGTGAAAGTGTTCGGGAAGTTTTCTCCATTTGTACGTTAACGTTATCTGACTTTAAGATTAAGATAGCAAAAAATAAAGTTTCCAAAAAAACATCGGCAGGCACTGCCTAGAATTCCAACCTTCGTACTTTGCCAGAATCGCCCAACATTTCCTAAATATTTAATTGGTTCTTAATATTGTTATTAGTTTTTTAAGAAAATTTCGATTACGTTATGTACTTCTTCAGTCAACATTATTATGTTTATGCGTGGGCTTAAAAACACAAAAAAAACACGTGTCCAATTTAAATATTGTGATTTATGGGTCTACAATAATCAATAGAATATATGATTACCTAAAAAAACTTGGTAACGTTAATTGTTACCCACCCACGAGGGATTAAAGAAACTGCTTTAGAAAAATATGTCTTACTTTTATGGTTGTAGAGCTCATTTTGCTGACTACAAGACTGTCAATAGTATTCTAATGAGACGAACATAATCTTTTTGTCAAATTATCTGTTACGATTTAAGGCCTATACCGAATTTAATGAGAAACTGTTCTTTGCTTTAGCTTTAAACTCCTTTTAGCTCTAGCGCTTTTAGTGCATTAGCTATATTACTTTTATTATATTGATGACAAATAAGCAGACGAATCACCTTTGTAAGTGACGTGACTGCCGTCGCCTATCACGCCTATCACACCTGCATCTCGAAAAAGTTACAAGTGTGTCACCGAAGAATAAGTAATTAGGAGGAAGATGTTATTTGGCTCCAGAATCTCTTACTCGCTATCATATGCCAAACGTATTTTGCTTTAATTAATACATGAAATTTAAATATTATAGAACACTGTTTTGCTGTTAAAGACCTATTTTAAATCTATTTAAATACTAATGAAACATTCAATTAACCAATCTATTTTGAAGTACATAGGCTAAAAGCGTACGCACGCACACAACATTCGTAAATACATTTTTAATTATAATTTAATCACTTCAACAATTTATTCCCTTATTAGTCCATAATTAACAATTAATTAGAACAATGCGTCATTGGTGTGACTACTCACTACTACTTTCACATGACGTAGTATATATGCCCCTTTTTGTAAGCCATGTAACTGCCTCTTTAAATGTGGATTTCCACCAATCAAACCGTTTTATAGAAACCTACGTATTTGCTTACGTCATAAAATGTAGTTGGTAGTCTTTTGGACTTATTGACTCACTCGGTTCATAGTAGGTTTATATTAGTAATACAGATTTTGCACCCGTCAGTGTTGTATGGTTACTCGTATGCCACAGTTTTGTGTTAATAATTTTATTAATTGATAATATAAATAAATAATTTGTGTGTAGTGATGTATTCCATGAATATATACGAAAATATAGTGAGTTATAAAATGGAGGACTTTTTTGATGTCGTTTTCTGCGCTTATATAACTAAAGTGAAAAAGGTTTGTTTTTTTTTATATTATTTTCCATAGTCTTATTCATGTTTATATTTTTGTGGGCAGTTTATTTTTTTAGCTTTGCTAGTGAAAGAACATTATGATAGTAATAAAATATAAATATACTTAGATACTTAATGTAAAAATGGTAAATAATAATAATTAAGTAATTTTATTGAAAAATAAATGTGATAAAATCATGGATTAAATGACCGAAATAACGGTATTAATAATTTAAACTAGTATAGAAACAAACATTATGTAAGTAATACGATGGAACTAAAACATTATGTATGGAACTGAAATCAGTGAATACATACGATTAAATTTAAATAAAAATTGGGTACTTATAGAACGCTATTGACGTCACAGGTGATTCCTGTTTTTGTGAATCCTAAGGAAATTTATAAGTACATAATAAATATTTGTTTTCTCAGTCTAATCTCTCTATTTAATTCTCCTTCTAGCTTTTTACTTAATATAAACAAAATTTTACATAAGTCTAATATGTTTCAGCGTAATTGAGGGAAAAATAACTTTTAATATTCATAATTATAAATAAAATTGATTACCTATGTCCTCCAATAACACATCATTATTCGTAGTTATTTACCATACAGGAAAACTCGAATGATAAACCGAGTTCTAGAGCCAAAGATATTATAAAACCTAATGTTATTGTAATCAATTCATATTAGGCAGACGCATACGCAGACTGCTGTTAGCTTACCTATCTATAAGTAATATATTTTGACTTGGTTATTATGTGTCTAACTTTCAAAGAATAACTGACTGACTGACTGATATATTGATATGTAATGTAGCCCAAGTTAGGTGGGTTATGTTATGACGGACGTAAGGTAATTATTATGGTGACTTGTTTCGAATTTTCAAGGAGTAACTGCCTGATATATCGATGTGTGAACCGAACTACTGGGGCCAGTACTGTGAAAATTTGCATGCAGGTTCGTTAACAGTGTTCGTAGCAATTATGATGTATATATTTAGTACACTTAATATATTTATCTATAGTTTAGTTTACTACTAGCTCTCTGCGGTTTTACCCACGCTAAAACTTATTTCCCTGCGAAATTCGGGATAAAATTAGCCTACGTCCCTTCCTAAGCTCTAGTCTATATCTGTACCAGTGTTTTTAGGTGTGAAGTAGGGTATCGAGAACCGGTATAAATATCAGAACCGGGATTTTCGGTACCAGTACTAATCAGAACCGGGATTTCCCGGGATTTTCGGTACTTTCGGGATTTTTTTCTTCTCTTTAGTTTTGGAGGTAAATATAGTCTAAAAATATTATTTATATTAAATAACACATATTGCGCATTCTGGCATGACAAGATAAGCATTATTGATATCTTTGATTTACACGAACACTACACATTGAAATAAAACACTTAAACGGATTTTTGTCGTGGTTGTATTTTGTTTTACATTTTCTGACGTTTCGGATTCTTTACAGAACCCGTGATCACAGAAGACTAAGATGGAAGACGTCTGTACAAAGTAATGTAAAAAGTAACCTTCAATATTTTGAATATAATTTTAAATACATTGTGAATTTACCACAGATTCGGAAATACATCAGCCGAGTTTCTTGCAGATTCTTCTCGGCTGTATTTAAAATTCAAAATATTATTAAATTATATTCAAAATATTGAAGGTAGTAAACTTTTTACATTACTTTGTACAGACGTCTTCCATCATAGTCTTCTGTGATCACGGGTTCTGTAAAGAATCCGAAACGTCAGAAAATGTAAAACAAAATACAACCACGACAAAAATCCGTTTAAGTGTTTTATTTCAAGATAAGCATTGATTGCTTTAACGCATTAAAATAGCATCAAGACTGAGCCTCTTAAAGCAGGAGGCAGGCCAGTGCTGCGGAAACTGCAAAAGCTGTTTTACGATGTCATCTCTCCGGGAGAACTCCAAAAGCATGGAACAGAAGCGTGATGGTGCTCTACTTCAAAATAAGGGATAAAACCCTGCTGAAGAACTATAGACCCATCTCGCTTTTGAGCCATGTTTACAAGTTGTTCTCGAGGGTTGTCTCAATTCGTCTATCAAGAAGACTCGACGAATTTCAGCCCCTCGATCAGGCCGGGTTTCGAATTTGTTTTCTCATCGCATATTTCACAGTGCCTAAAAACAATAGTTTTCAATCAGTGCGTCCTACCAATGATGACCTACGGTGCCGAGACGCGGACTGGACATTCACGTGGCTGGACCACCAATTTAAATTCACTCAAAGGGTTCTGAAGAGGGTTATGCTCGGAGTTTCTCTGAAATATCGCATTCACAATGAAGTGATCAGACAGAGAACTAAAGTCACCGACATAGCTCAAGGAATTAGCTCTCTGAAGTGGCAGTGGGTTGGCCACATCTGTAGGAGAACCGATGGTTGTTGGAGCAGAAGAGTTCTCGAGTGGACACCGCGACCCGGCAAAAGTAGTGTTGGACGTCCTGTGGCTAGATGGAGCGATGATCTGCGCAGGGTAGCCGGGAGAGAGTGGATGCGACGTGCCGCCGACGGGCACATTGGCGCAAGTTGGGAGAGGCCTAAGTCCAGTAGTGGACGTAAACAGGCTGTTGATGATTAAAATACAGTTATAAATTCATTTTTGAAAGAAAGTGAAGTTAAACTTTCTTGTTCTCTTGGTAATGTGTCTTCAAAAAAATCAATACATCTATAGTTGCATCACCTAATTGAGATCTAATTCTGTTACAAAAAAGGCCAGCTGAGGAGAATTTTTTTTCTGGCTCCACGCTAGTAGTTGCAATTGTAAGAAGGTGTTCGTTTTTAAGTACCACATTTTGTCTTATGATGGACCTACCAGGTACCTACAGATACAACATTTTAATGAGAATATGGTTTTAGCTTGAATATTTTGTATAAAAAGAATAAATGCTGTTAATAGAAGATTAAAATCAAACAAATGATTACATAGTTAACATGATTAGTTATTTCCCGAAAATACCGAAAATCCCGGTTCTTATTCATTGAGAACCGGTTCTTTGACTACTATTAAAGAACCGGGAAATCCCGGGATTTTCGGTGCCGGGATTTCCCGGTTCTGAACCCTAGTGTGAAGGCATAAAAAACAGATAGACAAACAAAGTTACTTTCGCATTCATATTAATAGTATATATAGGTACTGGAGATAGAGTTTGTTTGAATACTTTTTAATCCGAACTTCCCAGCTATCATAGCTTCAAACCAAATAACATAACATAAGCATTCACTACATCATCTCACTATAGTAACTGACCCCTAACTAAACTCGAAGCTTGTATCTAGGGTATCAGAAACTACGCACACACTCATTCACAAATGACACTAATACTCGTATATCTACCCATATCTTACGTAGAACACAACAAAGATAGGGCACAACCACATACATCTAATCATTACGTAATCATCTATCCCAGAGATCAAAACGCGCGTGCACATTGCACTTAACATAACTGTAATAATGACCAGTGTGACGTTAGTTTTATGTCGTACATAACAATTAAGTCCTATGTACTGTGGCCAATTTAATAGGTAGTCAATTAATTCACTGTGGCGAAGTAAATATCGTAGTAATTATTATTAGTGAATGCCCTTATATGTGAGGTTGTTTTGTAATTTGAATTTGGGTGTTTGAGTAACGGATGGTTTGAAAACGAAGGTTGTTTTTTAAATATTTTGATATTTAGAACATGTGACTTAGAAATGATAATAACATGTAAATTTTCTATCTAATGATAAGGACTTAGTATCTAGTTTCAAGAGGGTTGTTTTCAAAATGGGCCTCTTTGCGTGAAAAATTCTCTAATTTCATTTTTTGTTTTTTTTTCTTGTACATTAAAGGGGATGAAAATTGAAAATTATAAAAATGATCAATATCACATAACACTTGTTAACGTCATAGGTTAACGTCCAGCTTTCGTCACTATAATTAATTAACAAAAAACATTATTGTAATTATTTAATAACTAAACATTTCAATAGATTTACTATAATGAGATTGACGTACAAAAACATTACATGCGTATGATTACGGTAATGCCAATGTATAGATAAATTGATAAAGTACGATTCACACATAACTAACGGGTAAACAAAATTAGACCTAATCATAAGTCATTAAAGTTCATTTACCGATTGTTAACTGTTTCCCGCGGAATACATGCGGTTTGTAATACAAGACACTTGAAGTGCAAATTGAATTTGAACTTTATTGGTTGTTTATACGTTTTAATTTCCTTTAATGCAATTTATGCTAGTGTAAGTCAAATAGTCATATTAGGTATTTATTGAAAAAAATGGAGCTCAAAATGGTTTTCGCCTTTCCTTAAAAGAAGTCCCTTTACAAATTCTGTCACCCATAACTATAGCCGATGACGAATTTAATAAATTATTTGTTTCCGTTCAGTAAAGTGTGTATCATACTTTAATACGATATACGTCTGCGTCTTCCTACTCATAATATGATGTATTGATTAGAATCTTGTAATGGTGTAAATATTTGTCTAAAGAGGTGTTAATTTATGCTAATAAGGTCAAGGAAAACGTAATCAAACAGTATTATAAAGTTTTTGCGACTTTTTGCAACTTTAACATTGACTTATAAGTTTTTTGTCCAATATTAGTTCGTTACATAATGTTGTTTGTTAAAAAAACGATGTTTCTATGTAAAAAATGTGAACATTGTACTTACAAAACAATATTTAATTGATGGTCTTACATATTGTTGTTTTTTATTCGTTTTTAAATGTTAATCAATCATTATCATTTTTTGTTGACTGTCTCCCTAATTACATATGTAAGTACAGTTTGAATGTCTAGTCTACCTACACACTCATTGCCAAACTATAAAACGAAATATATTTAAATATCAGTTAATAAGTGATACTACTTTTTTTCTGCATAGAATCTGCACATTTCCCCTTTGCGGGCAAGGACATAGAATTTATTGTAAACAAACGCATTGTTATCATGTTTATCATTAAATGAAAAGCATTTTCAATTAATTATATTATTAATAATGTAATAACAAAAAAAATTTTTATCACAATTCAATGAACTTTTATGGTCATACATTTTAAATGCCTACAATGATGTTAGAAAACAAAAACAACAGGAAATAAAATTATAATTATTAATTATTACGTTTAATAATTCAAATGGAATGTTACCTCTTAATTGCGCACAATTTTAATAATTGATGTTTTGAAACAAAAACATTTGTGATTTACTTTTTATGTTAAAATATATGTTGTAACATCTGGCTAATCTGCGACATCATATCTTTTAATACTATAATATATGTATGTAAACTGTAGAGACATTAACATTGTAAATTATAACGCAGTTACATATATTAAAGAATCTTCCAACTTCATTCTGATGAATCCGTAGTATGTCGTAGTACGTTCGTAGTTCGGGTGACTAACTAGTTCTTATAATAAGGCCCAATGGTTCAAATCCCAATAAGTATCATTAAAGAAAATACACCTTATTTATTATGTAAAAAAATATACATTCACACAACCCAAATAAAATACGAAATGTTAATGTCAAAATACTTTATATTTAATGAAATTTGAAATGAAAAAGTTTGCGGGCGACTAATATAATCTTATTCATCCGACTAGCGGACGCCTATCAACAGCCAATAAAATACACATATTTTCTACTTCAACACTTACTAACATTATTTTTTTCTAAATTCCAGCAGTCAGAAAGATGGCGAAAACTCCGTAACATCGTCCAATGGACTCCCTTCTTCCAAACGTACAAGAAGCAGAGGTACCCGTGGGTTCAGCTAGCCGGTCATCAGGGGAACTTCAAGGCAGGACCTGATCAGGGAACTATATTGAAGAAACTCTGTCCGCAAGAGGAGAAATGTTTTAAAGTAAGTTTTTATTTTTAGCTCATTGAGATAGTTTGTTTTATGAGGGGGAAAGTTTTTTGCTGAACTTTTTTGTGGATTTTAGCGTGTATTGTAAGATCGTAATGAAAAGCTAAGGCCTCTTCCACTATACAGTGAGGAGTGTTAGATATACCGCGTTTGCCCAATGCGTATTTTTACAATAATTAGTTTTTTCTTGTTCTTTTCAAACGGTATAAAAACGTTTGCTACAAAAATTAAGCCTGTATACTTAGTAAAAAGTTGATATGACGTTTGGAAAATGTTAAAGAAAAAGTTAATTAATAAAAAAGTTGTAATCACGAACTACATAACAAAGAAAAAATATCAAAAGAAAACTAAAAAAAAACGTGTTGCACTCAGGGACTGCCGCGGTAAAGCATAGCAATTTTATCAACTAATTGTTTTTTTTTTATTTTTGTATTGCAATCCTAACCTTAGAAATAGAAGCTATGCAATAGCTTAACATCTCAAAATAATAGTTTTTAGTATCTTCCGTCTATACTTTTAATCGTAAAGTAACAGAAATTCCTTGTAACTTGTTTTTTTCTTGTCTACACTAACCGCCTTATTCATTATTTATATTATAATGAGGAAAGATTTGTTTGTAACGAATAGGCTCCGAAACTACTGAACCGATTTCAAAAAATTCTTTCACTAATGGAAAGCTAATTTATCAGTGCGTGACATAGGCTATATATTCTCCCCGTATTCCCACGGGAACGGGAACTACGCGGGTGAAACCGCGAGGCGCTACTAGTATTAAATAAAACCAGTTCATAGTATTACGTATTTAGTGCTTAGACTTAGATTCTAGTTTAGTTAGACGCGGATCTAGTTAATTAAACTTCTTAACTAACAAATTCATATTAAGATTGCGGTTTAATTTGAAGTTCAGGAAATTGTTTTGAAAAAGATTCGTATCTTAATTATTGTGTGTCAAGTATTATGTTTTATCATTTGATGGATCTATAGCCGATCTACAGCTGAACAGCTCTTACCACTATACATCTAAGAAAAACCACTTTCGGTAAACACTAGGTACAAGGGAAAATTCCATGCTGTATAATAATTGTACTACATATACATATTCTGTTACTTAAATCTTCATTGTCTTACTGATAAAACCCCAACATCACTACTCACTACATAGTATAAAACAAAGTCGCTTTCTCTGTCCCTATGTATGCTTAGATCTTTAAAACTACGCAACGGATTATGATGCGGTTTGTTTTAATAGATAGAGTGATTTAGTGGAAAGGTTTTTAGCATAATTTTATCCCCATATTCCTACGGAAACGGGAACTACGGGGGTGAATCCGCGGGGCACCGCTAGTTTACTTAATAAAACAAGATACTTCACAATCATGAATTAATTAAACCAGTTCTGTTACGTACTAAATTCACTATTATTTTTTCCTTTAATATTAACAATCACATTATTTAATTGTTCAAAAAACAATACTTAACGGACCTTGAAGATTGAGAAAAAAAAAACAATTAAAAGTGTAAGTTTAACACTTATCGAATGACGTCAACGTTTTTTGTCTTATCAATTAAATTGTATTCATCAGTATACAGTACTAAGGTCACCGACCCTTGTTAGTAGTAACTATTGTCTAATCTATGGTAGTACCAACTACAGAAAAGAACCTAATTGAAAACCTTTTTTTTATTTATTGTTCTTTATACAAATCATTTTTGATTAGGCCTAACTAACCTTACACTTTTTTCTATGGATTTTTTTGTGGAGGGGAAAAATATTGTTATTAAGATATTGAATAGGTAGTATTAGTATAGAAAGTTCAGCTTTATTTATTACTTATAAGCACGACACTATATGCCAATTATTTTCGAAAATGGTATGCCACACATGTTTTGTTTCATAAACACATCACAAAGAAAATCTTACAGTAAAACATATTTAGAAAGCGCTAACAACGTTTCAAATCTATTATATATTTTAATTAATTCTGTTATTTTAAACATCTGTTCTGTTTATTTGTTTCCAGTTGCTGATGAAGGACATTTTGAGGCCGTTTGTCCCCGAGTACAAGGGACAAGTGACCTGCGATGATGGAGAATGTATCCTTTTATATAAAAAAACAACAAAAAATTACAATTACTTAGGGCTTGTACTACAGTTGAAAAATAGACAAATGATATACATACTTTAGATTTATTAGTGTTGTTCATGTAAATCTACATAAAAAAAATCGCTCTAGTTAAAAAATGATAACCGCAAAACGTGTACTTAGCTACTTTCGATTACGTTTCGTAGTTTCCAAAATTTTGAACTTTCAAAATTAAAGTAAAACAAAAGTACATTCAAAGTATATTCTTCATCAATCCATTACAAAACAATAATTCCTTAACCAACCCCCTAACAGTATATTTACAACTACAAGACCTGCTAAGCGACTTCGACAGTCCGTGTGTAATGGACTGCAAGATCGGAGTCAGAACGTACCTTGAAGAGGAACTGGCTAAAGCTAAAGAGAAGACTAAGTTAAGAAAAGTAAGTTTCATGTTATTATTATTTATGAGAATGAACGGTGAAAAAAACATATTGAGGAAACCTGCACTCACCTGGGAAGAAATTCTAAAGTTGTGTGTGAGGTCGACCAACCCGTCGGTTGGTCGACCGTCGGCGGTCGTCATACATCAATCTTCTTTGATAAATCAAAATATAAAACAAAAATTAAAACCTTGTTATAAATCCATTGAAGTATGTTTTTTTTTTCAAAGAAAGTTATTATTATTTTAAAAGAGACATTCATACATGAAAAGTGATAAACACTGTTTTCGGAATTTTCATTTTGCAAAACTAACGGGAAAAACTTAGGGAAAAAGTATAAAAAAAAGGTAGCACTCCGGGAGTGCCGGCAGAAGTGAAAACTTCAATATTAACGTTGTGTTTAATTATAAGTATAAAAGTACTATCATTTATGAGGTAGAATACAATGTTTGTTTCTTACTTCAGTTATCATAAACGTCACGTGATGCTGATCTTACGCTTTTTCGATCAGCATCACGTGACCCTGACGCGAGTTTGAAAGTTTTTACCCATACAAAAAAAGTGCTCAGCACCGCTAAAGAAGTTTTCACTTCAATAAAAACAAATATGTTATACATAAATTTTCATTGACATCACTATCATAATGACTTCTTAATGTCAAAGTATGTTATAAATAGATAAACTTGAATGTGAACTTATACGTCATTGATAAGTAAAAATAAAAGTTATAATTGTTTATCGAGACATTCAGAGTAGTAAATTATACTTATTAATAATGCTTGCGTTAAAGAAATAATCTAAAAAGTATATAAAAAAAAAACCCCAACACAATTACTTTCAAACCCCCATAACTTTTAAACACGTCAACCGATTTTCATCAAACATATCTAAGAACACTCGCACGTACTAAATTGAAATTGGTTCATCCGTTCGGGAGCTATGATGCCACAGACAGACAGATACACACACACACACACACACACACACACAGACATGTCAAACTTATAACACCCCCCTTTTTGCGTCGAGGGTTAATAAAACTAAAAATAATTAAAATAAGTTTATATGATTTGATCTCTGATTACATCTGATTATTTAGATACTAAAATGATACCTAGTAGGTTTTTCTTTATACTTACATAAGTATTTGAGTTGCTCTAATAAATATTAGAGAGAATATAATATTGAGTTGCTCTAATGAATAAGTTTGTGTATAGTTTCTGATATAATTAATACTGTTGAGTTTTTTTCGTCAATTTATTCAGACCATCAAAACCACATTTTTTTCTTAGATTATAAACCTATTTTTAAGACCAACTGTCACTGACAACTGTGATGCGTCAATGCGGATAATATAGACGTAATATCTTAAATATTTTTTAATTAATCCAAAAATAAGTACCTATTAGCATTCATGCTCTCAATATAGAAAAACAATTCCCATGTTATTCATTTAATAATAAATCATTATGATTAACGTCATTAGAGGAAAAACAAAAACAGAATTATAATTCAAGAGTCATAAGTTTTTATTTGGGTTATATTAAACGGGACATTTTTTGTGTTTCAAGTTCTAGAAATTTGTGATTTGAAATTGTTATAATAAGAAATAAATAAAAAATGATCCGATTTGAACTAAACACGAAGCCATTTTTACGTGTATTTACAAGCTAACATTCTAAACATTCTACAAGTTAGATGAGAAAAAATTGAATGTGGTTAATTTTTTGTATATTAAAAGTAGCTTTGTCCATTAGTGTAAGCCCAGATAATTATGAAGATAGAGTATTTATAGTAGTAATATCCTACTAATATTATAAAGGCGAAAGTTTGTATGGATGTTTGTTTGTTACTCTTTCACGCAAAAACTACTGAATGGATTTTAATGAAACTTTACAATAATCTTGCTTATACATCAGAATAACACATAGGATACTTTTTATCCCAAAATTCCCACGGGAACGGGAACTACGCGGGTGAAGCCGCGGGGCGCTGCTAGTATGTAATAAATCTAATAAAAAATTCACTAATAACAATATTTATTTTCAATTATTCCAGGATATGTACGAGAAAATGATTCAAATTGATCCAAAAGCGCCTTCTGAAGAGGAACATAGAAGTAAAGGTGTAACGAAACCTCGATACATGATATGGAGAGAGACTATCAGTTCAACAGCGACCCTCGGCTTTAGAATAGACGGAGTGAAGAAAGCCGACGGCACCAGCTCCAAAGACTTCAAAACAACAAAAACGAGAGATCAAATTGTAGAAGCTTTTAAAGATTTTACTAGCAACTGTCCTAATGCTGCTGTAAGTATTTTTTATAAAGTCAGATTTTTAGTGGATTCTAATAATTATGCTTTTGTCTTTAGATCTTTTATGTAATAAATGAATTTGTAGAAATGTAGCCAAAATTCAAATTTATGAATCAAAATCTATTACAAAAATCGCATTCTTAACCCAAAAGTTACAATTGAACTTTAACGGCTCCATAAAATATCTAGCATATAATTAAAATTACTTTGCTAATCCAAATTTTCCTTGTTTTTACAGATGCGATACTTAGAACGTCTAAAATGCATCAAAGCGACATTACAAGAATCCCACTTCTTTAGAACCCACGAACTCATTGGCAGTTCACTTCTTTTCGTGCACGATAAAAGAAGAGCTTCGATATGGATGATAGACTTCGCGAAAACTGTTCCCGTTCCAGACAACGTTCATATTGACCATAATTCAACATGGAAAGTTGGTAACCATGAAGATGGGTATTTAATCGGACTCGATAACCTCATATTCATATTCGAGTCTCTCATCAAAGACGATAACGGCAATATAGAACAGTGCTACGACAGTTTAGATAAAAATATAAGACAAGAAGATACTTGAGGTTTCACATTTGACCTGGGAAATCCCTCCCGTGATGAAATCCTTCTAAATAATTATCGCAGTAGTACTACTGCAGTACTGTGAATGTTTGACGATGTATCTGTAAATTGATATGTAAATAGTATTATAGTTTTAATTTAAGGTGTTTAAAATACTCAATCTAGTTATACTAAGACACCACCAATGTTTATTTTATTTGTGTTTATTTCATTGTTATAAAACGCTTGTTATTTTTAATTAAAATTCCAATTTTGCCTTCAATTTTCATTTTTAACCGTTGATTGTTTGAATTTATATTCAGATCATATTTTTAGTTATTTATTGATAAGTACACTATATTAGTGTAAAGAATAGGCTATTAAGAGTGCAAATTATATAAGGCTACTATATAAATTATGGAGGTACTAAATAAAAATAATATTATTAATTCAATTTGTTTAATTTGTTTTGCAGAAATAAGTTATCCTAAATAAATTAACTAAGTTAAATTAAATAATTATCTAATACTAACTAAAAGGCACGTTACGTATTGTCTTTCATACTGTCTATCACTACGTCTGTCAGACTATTTCTTCTGGAATCACTTTCATTATTTGAACCGCTTTCCTTTCTTATTCTTGAGAATAATCTTGGTACGGGTCCAGTACTGGGTCTGGCGTCGCCTGGTGCAGGAGAGTATCTACGAACTCTAGGTTTTTGTTCTTCCTCGGGTGTTTCTGTGTAAGGTGGAGGAGGATGATTTAACATCGACATCCGATTTTCTCTCGCTGCAGTGGCAGTAAGTTTTAATTCAGCTCCAGCTACTACTGTAGCCAAAGTAGGCGTGAACTGAGGCGCCGCAGCTCTAGCTGATACTCGCCTGCGTCTAGGCCCTATAACTTCTTCCATTTCATCTCTACTGGGTGGTGTAGAAGAAGAGAAGTCAGGCCTGATAGAACCCCGACGTCTAGATGTTGACGGTTCTGTAATCAAGTCTAACAATCCTGGAGCTTCACCACTTGAGGATCCATTAGCGGTTTCTAGAACAGCTAATGCTCTCAACAAGTCTGCAACACTCGTATGTTCTAGTGCTTCGACTTGTTCAGATTCAGAAAGACTAGTAATATTGACATCTGGGTCGAACAAACTCGGCCGCCCTCGTTTCGTTTTGTTCCTATAATTTTCTAATTCATTTGAAAATAGACTGCTTCTGCCACTTTGCGTGTTGTTTTTATAATTTTGCAAATCATTGTCAAACCCAGAACTACGACCGCGACTAGCTTGCTCTCTAAATTGCCTGATACTTGCTTCGAGGTCATTAGAACCATGTCCCTGCGTACTGCTACTACTCTTTCTGTCTTTCCCAAATGAAGGGAACAAACTGCTCCTTCCCCGACTAGTTTTATTTTTGTACTCTACAAGCTCATCACAACTTTCAGGCAAAACTTCGTCATCATCATCATTCTTTTTAGATTTCCCAAATGTAGGGAATAAACTTAATCTTCCTTTTTTCGTACGATTTTGATATTTTCGGACTTCATCTTCATCTACTGTATCATTTTCTTCATTGTTTGAAGTTAGACCGCTAAAATTAAAAGATGGGAAAATACTACGTCGGCCTCGCTTTGTAGTTTCTTTATACCTTTCAGCGTCATCATCTGGATCACTGAAATCAAATGTAGGGAATATACTTCGACGACCGGATTTTGTTTTATCTTTGTAAGCTTTAGCTTCATAATCTTCGTCGTCTTCACTAAAATCAAAACTAGGGAATATACTATGTCTTTTAGGTTTATGTTGATATGCTCTAACAGCTGCCGCATCTTCGTCTTCCGAAAAGTCAAAGGTTGGAAATATACTATGTCGACCTTTTCTTGTCTTCTCGATGTAAGCATTTGCCATATCATCGCTATCATCTTGATTGAAATCAAATGATGGGAATATGCTATGTCGTCCTTTTTTAGTTTTTTCTTTATAATTTTCAGTATCACTTCTATCCGAATCGGATCCGAAACCAAATGTTGGGAAAATACTTCCACGTCGCGCTTTAGGAGTATCATTATTACTATGAGATTGGGCCATGTTCACATTTCCTTTCATATTATTTCTAATCATTTCACCAGGATTTTCAGTAGAACTTTGTTTTTTAAATATAAATCGTGATAATATGTTTTGAGGTGTATCGTCTGGTATTTTGGATGGAAGTGATATTTTTCCACTCCTAAGGTTAGCTTCTCTTCTGAACTTTTCAGCTGATTCTCCATTAGTCCAAGTGAAGTCATGATCATTATTTTTCGCAACTTGCTCTTTTTTGTAATTAGGAACATCAACGCTTTGAGCTCTGCCTCGTTTTGGTGAGCCGTTAATGACATCTTGTCCTATACTGAACACGGGTGGCTTTTCATTAGCTAAGATATGTTCATCATCAAATAGATTGATTCCTTGCATACGTTGTGGTTGTTCTAAGCCACCTAAAACGTTAACTACTCTGGCAAGTAATTCAGCTGGTTTGACAATGGCAGATGCAGTGAAAGTTTTTTCTTTATCAATGCCCAACAGATCTGTATCAGATTGTATTCTAAGCATGTCTTTCACAGACAGTTGAATATTTTCTGAGTTGGCTCGTTTCCTCTTATAAATAGGGCCTCTTGGTTCTACGTCGTACGTGAATATAGGACAACTTTGACTTCTATAAAGATGCGGTGTTGCTTCGACGTATATTGGCTGAAAGGAAAAAAAATATACTATTAGAATAAATTCTTGTAACAAAACTGAAAGGAAATCAATGTTTTTGTTTATTGTTTTTTTGTTTTAATGCCTGAGTTAAATATGCATTAATAGATTGTTATGAGCTGCAGTTTATCTGTAATCATCATCGGAAACTAAGTTTTTAATCAGGAAGAAATATTTATAGATTCCTACATAAAATGAAATGTAATTTTGCTTGATCACGTAAAATCCTTTGCCCATGCACAATATCATGACCTATCCATCATGACCTAAGAGACTAAGTGATACTCTGTAATAAATATTTACCTTAATTTTAATGAGATTCGCTTCATTTATTATTTTTCTAATTGCTGATATATCTCTAGTGAACCCTTGGAGTATTCTGTTCTGAGTAGACTTGAATTGGTTTACAAACTTTTGTTCTATTCTATGAATTCTTTCTGATCTCATTCCACTGGTGATGAAACCAAGTAACATTACAATGTATCCGAGACCGAAGGTGATCCAAACGATAAGGAAGATCTGGTAGGTGAAGAAGTAGCCGTACTTGAAGCCGTTGTTGACTGTACCTGAAAACATAAGTAGTCGGGTTAGATTTTTCTTGTAGTAAAAATTAAAAATGTCTATTTTATTATTACCATTAAATCATCTGAAGCTGCATGTGAAACAAAGAAAAAATGACATTGTATAAGAAATATTTTTTATTACTAGATACATATTAGGCAAAAACGAGCTGAAAAGAGCATTCTCAGTATTTTTTTGAATAAAAGAGGGTTGTTTATAAGTTTGTCTGTCAGCGTGTTTGTCTGTAGACATTGTTGCTCATAATCGAACGCATCGAACTATTCAGCACTTTGTATGACTTGAAAATCACACTTAATTCCATATACTTATTTTAAAATTAATAAATAGAGAAAAGATAACATACCAGCTACCAAATCTCCAAAGCCGATAGTAGTGAGAGTGACGAAGGCATAGTAAACAGACGCAACGTAGTCCCAGCCTTCAAACACGACGAATATACAAGCAGGCAGGAAGATGAAAAACAAGAACCCTGGTACAAGGTAGAGGAAAATCTGTCCAAGCATGCCAAGGTTGTTGAAGAAAAAATCCATTCGATCAGCGCGCTTTTCGTTACGTTTCTTGTATTTGCGGTAGACTGAGATAAGCTGGAATTAATGAAAGGATATGATTAATATGTCAAATTATCGCCACTGCCAATCGCAAAGAAAAATATTAATAATAGTAAGGCAAGAAATTTAGATAGATCTCACTAAATAACATAATATGTGTTAGGTACTCGGTAGTGAGGCTAAGTAAACTAACATCTACTAATTTTATTATCTGTGTCTAGAGTACTCGTATTAGAAAACCTGATCTGTGATTAGAAACTACTCCTACTCACATCCATATAAAAAGAAACATTTTTAAATACTTATAATATGAAAGAAAATTTATATTTAGTGGCAGAATACTCACTTGTAGACCGAAGTATTCACCGAGATTTGCAAGTAGGATACCGTTGATAGGTATACCGAACAGGCCATAGAATATCATCAAGATTCTTGACAGATGAGTAGTCGGAGCCAAGTTTCCGTATCCTGGAATTGAATTAAATATTATCAATTTTTGTCTCTAACTAAATGAATTACTCGGTCAAGTCCTGACGAACTAAAATTTTAGTAATCTTGATATGTACTTGTAGTAAAAAAATGGTTTAAGAAACGGTTTGGGCCCGAACAAATGTAAACTAGCTTTTATTATTAGTGACAAAACATAAAAAAGTAGAATTTAGCTTAGCAATTCCGTGTAAAGGCATTACTAAGATTAAGCTGAAAACGCCTAATTGAAACTACCTCAAACCTTTAAATGGTGAAAATACTGACACACATAAAGAAGAAACTCTTTAGCTTAAGATAAAAATAAAACAGAAGAAACTATTTTAGATAGAAATAAAACTACCCTTACCAATAGTACTAACAACAGTATAAGAGAAGAAGAACGAGTGATAGAAGTCCCATTTGAAAGGAGGTTCCTCATCCTCCGTGGTGTAGTTGAACATGGATTTGCCGCAGTAGTCCGAAAGCTTGCGGAGTATCGTGTCTTGTTTCTCGGGGTCATCGGGGATGTAGTACTCGTATAGGAGGTCTGGAACATAGAAGTATAATAATGAACTACTAAGATATGCATACATAGTTATAACTATTTATTCGCGTGACGCCTTTTCAAAGGAAACTTTTGGAGGACTTTTTGGATTATGAATTTAACTTTATTGTCAAGTTATTTGTCTACAACTCTGACGCGAGAAATAGTGTCGAGGACTATGTCACTTGATAAACTTTCTTATTATAAACGCCTGCAGCACCCCGCGGTTTCACCAAATACAGGAATAAAATATAGCCTATGTCACGCACTGATAAATTAGCTTTCCATGAGTGAAAGATTTTTTGAAATCGGTTTAGTAGATCCCGAGATTACCCCTTACAATTTAACAAACACACATACTTACTTCTTTATTTTACTTCTTTGTAATATTAGTATAGATAATAAGTACAGATACAAATTAAATGCTTAATGTTATCTACGTATTTTCAAAAATTGCCTTAATATATCGACTAGGTACGAAGATAGCCTTGTCAGCTAGTAAAAAATAAATAGAATATATTGTAACCTTATTTTTCATCTTTATGCTATATAAACTCATATGTTCATATATGAGCATAACGACCTATCTCAAATATCTAAACAAATAATTAGCACAATTCATTCTCTTTAACAAATATACTTGCACCCTAATAATACTAATTAACAAAAGGTTATTTAACTAATTATTTACTTATTATTTCACATAATAATATTATGTTATAAATAGAAACAATACAATTTACTTAAATACTACATATTTGTTTGTTATATAAATACACAAGTCGTGATTTTTCATTTAAATTTAAACTCGTACTAGCAATTAGACTACTTATATTGAAACAATTCAACCTTAAAATAAATTGTTTATCGCTAACTTTTGGATCACGATTTGTCAAAAATAACATTAAAATTACAGCTACAGCAAGAGGCTTTAAGTATGCTTATTTATTTATATTTAGCACTAGTTCTGCCCAGGTGTTTCGCCCATCGTGGTAGTAATCCCCCTCGGGATCCTACGGTACCCCAATGTGACGCGGACGGAAGTCGCTGTCTTTTTAGTGGGTAGGCCCAGCCCTTCTGGCTGGGAGAGCCCCACATAACCACCGGGAGTCCTCCCGTTATCGGCTCACGGTGGTTTGCAACTCCATGCATTTTCACAGCGGAAAAAAAAAGGTTTCGTCCGTGTTAAATTTGATGAAATGTAATCAAATTTAACACAAGTATTTGTTCTATCCATTTATATCCATTCGATCCATCACTACATATAAGTACATAGAATAAAACAAAATCGTTTCCCGCCGTCTGTCCCAATGTATGCTTAGATTTTTAAAACTATGTAACGGACATTGATGCGGTTTCTTTTATTAAAGAGGTTTTTAGCATATTTTATTCCCGAATTTTCATGGGAGCGGGTACTACGCGGATGAAACCGCGGGACGATGCCTAGAAGTAAAATAAATTAATGTTTTAATTCTAATTAATAATTGAATTGCTATCTTATCACATTCTTTATTTTTTATACCAAAATAATTTCTAAACGCTTTTTTTACTTGCAAATTGAATGCGCATCATTTGATAAAAAATGTAGGGCACTAATTGTATTGGAACAAACTTTTTAGAACAACAATTTAACGCGCGATTCAACACAAATTATCTATCAAATGTTTGTTTTGTTAGTTTTTGTTTGGAAATGAAAAAGTTTATAGGTAATTTATTCCATTAATGGGTTCGTAGCGTAAGTACTCGTACCTACGTAGAAGTACGAAAGGATAAATATCTGTCTTCTTCTTTTCCGAACCTTTATCCCAAGTCTATTTTGGGGTCGGTTTTCAGTTTAACCAGATTTGGCGGAATGTCAGTATTTTACGTGAAGCGACTGCCATCAGACTAATAAATATCAATTGATTTAATATAAAAATAGTAAAATAAAAAATAAATAAATTTTCTTTTTTCTTTCATTCTTTACATAGATACCTTAATTTAATTTATAAGTAACTTAATTGTAAATTGAAACTGCTGAATGAATTAAATTAAAATTTGGACCACAAGATAAATAGTGAATAAGATAGTGACTTTTACATATTAAATCTAAAAGTTTTTCCAAAATCTTCCCACTCCTCCGTCCGTCTTATATATTACTAGCAGTGCGCCGCGGTTTGACCCCCGTAGTCCCCTTTCCCGTGGGAATATGGGGATAAAATAGCCTATAGCCTTCCTCCATAAATGGGCTATCTAACACTTAAATAATTTTTCAAATTGGACCAGTAGTTCCTGAGATTAGCGCGTTCAACCGAACAAACCAACTCTTCCGCTTTATATTAGTATAGATATAGAAGTATAGATTTTTTCGTTAAAACGAACCTTCATATCTTAATGTATATTGTGTTTACATTTTGTCAACAGTGTCCACACATTGCGGTTACGGAAGCGACCGTTTGCAAATGGATGGTTTAATAATAAACTGGAGTTCAATAAAGTTTTGTCAGATTAACGGGAGTGGCTTCATTGTCGTGGACCGCAATAATAGTGAATTGGTTTACGATTAATTGAAATTTTATTGGCATTATAGTACGAGGTCAGATTCACTGCCAAGAGCACAGGTAAAGGGCATGATTGTATGAACTCTGGGTTACATTATGTAATATTGAAGGACAGATTTTAACCTAACATATGTTAATGAGTCCCATGTAAGTGTATATGCACTTGTTGGTGGACTTTTCTGCACTTAAACCTTTTTTATGTGGGTCCTTTGTACGTATTGCTCAAAGGAATTATAATTTTGTATGAAAGAAGAAAGCCAAAAGTAAGGAATTTAGAATTTTTCATTATTTCGAGTATTGGCTATGATCCATACTTACTTCAGTTGTAATCTTAAAAGGAAAAGCAGCGCACGATTTTCCATCCTAACGTAGGAAGAACAAATTAAAAAACTCTGCGTCTACAAAATTTGTTTGTAGATTTTAAATGTAAGTAAATGATTTTATCTTCCATGCATCGTTACTCATATGTACATAAGGACACTTGTTGATACAATCTGTTGATTGATAAATTGTGATAATATCAAGTAAATAATTAGTATATCAAATGAGAACTTTGCTTATTGGAATTTAAAGTGTATTTTGTTTTTAATTTAATTCAGGTAATTATAAAGCTAAGTATTGGGGGAGACCTTTGCCCAGTAGTGGGACATAATAGGTTAATAAAATTAAAAAAATTAACGAAAAATATTCGAAAAAAGGACTTTGATTAAAATGTCGTAAATGTAAAACAACACTCAAACCATAATAAGAAAATGAAAAATCATAAATTAGCTGTATATAATTTTTAAGATCAGTTAGTAAACCAATAATTGATTTTCTACCACTTTGTCGTACATTAAATCAATGTAAATTGAATCATCAAACATATTATTAAGAAAACTTATCAAAAATGTATTTACATAATGATGTGACGTTTTACTCATATTCTGTTGATAATAAGGATTATTTTTAGTTGTATTTTTATTACGTATGATATGTAGTTATAAAACATTTGTATAATAGTAACTAATTATTTTAAGTAGGTTCTTAAGTATATCTATAATAATAAATAAACATAAATGATTTATTGTACACACCAAAAAAAAACACATACCTACAGAAAATAAAAGATAAAATGATTTAAAGTGCAACAATGGGTGGCCTTATCACTAAAAGTGATTTCTTCCAGGCAATCTTTGGATGGAGAGGACTGAAAGAACAATAATTATTATATATCCATCCCATTTATTATCATAGAGAGTGTTTGCTATATTGCAATATAGCAAACATGTAGAATAGTAGAATGTGCCAAGATTGGCGTAGAAAGAACTAGTAATCGGATACTACTTAATTTAGGAAAGCTATATTCTACATAATATCTATATTAAAGCGGTTGAAAATAAAATAATGAAATACCTATGAAACACCGCTATACAAAAAACTAAAATCTTAATTAGAAAACTAGATTCGATCGGTTTCGATAACATATTACTGTTTATATCGCGGCACGCTCAAATGAAATGACTCATATTAGAGAAATATAATTGCAGAAAATTGCCCACTTACAGTCGTAAGTGGGCAAAAAGACAGGCACAAAGCTACCCTTAACAGACTAAGCAAATATTTGGCTACAATTAATTTGACCCTAAACATTTTAAAGGTTTTTAACATTATAATTATTCTCAATAACATACAATAATACCAATTTACAACATGTTACCTACATATAAAGGTTCCGATACTTGACAAAAGATGTTCTCGGACAAGATACATTAAAAGCAAACATTTGTGTCCATTTTGTGTCGCACTGGCGACAATTCTAATTAAAATATAATTTTCGAATCACGAAGTGTTAAACAGCGGCCATATTTGCTTCAAAGATGTCACATAATAAACGTCATAATACAAATTCAATGTAAAATGTAAAGAGATTTCCTTGAAAACGTTGCCAAGTTCAGGATGTGAGGAAATAACCTAGGATTACTTTTAGTGGACATTAATTGTAATGTACGATAATGTGACTTATTTATTTGTTTTGTTGATGTTTAGCTTGTTTGTGCTTCATAGCGTAAAGCTACCTGGAACTGGACTACTTGGTGAAGATGTTTTTTCAACCATAATGTACATACAAAGACTTATCAAATTAAAACAAATCTAAACTAAGAACGCTGAAGAGCTCGTTTTTGGTTTGTTGGATTGTACGTGCTAATCTCATGAACGAACCGTTGATTCAATTTATAAAATGTTTTAGTTTTAGATAACCCAATTATCGTAGAAGGCATAAAACATCACGCTGTGACCCATAGGATCGGCGCTGTCGCGGGTTAAACAGTGTGATTAAAAAAGCCATCACAGTTGAATATTCCGTTTTCACACACAAATCGAAACTGGAAAAACTAGGGTTAAGAATAAGTTACTGTATTAAAGTGTGAATGAGCGTGTGCGTAGTTTCTGATACCTTAGATATAAGTTCCGAACTTAGTTAGGGGTCAGTTACTATAATGAGATGATGTAGTGAATACTAGGGTTAAGAATAAGTTACTGTATTAAAGTATGAATGAGTGTGTGCGTAGTTTCTGATACCTTAGATACAAGTTTCGAACTAAGTTATGGGTCAGTTACTATAATGAGATGATGTAGTGATTATATGTTATGTTATAAGAAAACTACGCCTTATGAATGAAAGCAAAACTAAAACGTTCACGCAATAAATCATATATTCCTACTGACACGGAAAATGGTTCAATTTTCCGTTTGTCATCAAAGATTCACTGGCTAGTTGTTCTTGGTGGTTGTATCCTTTCCTTATGTCTTCCTAAGTATGGGACTAGAATATAAATTTTTTGGAACATCTATTTGTCACGTATGCGATTTTCTTTGCAAAAATTGAGTATTTTAGCGTTTTAGGACGGACGGCATAGAACGCAATTAAATATATCGTACTTATTTTTAATTCTTAGTTACAGGCAAAATAGTTTAAAATTAATTGCGATTAAATTTTTTAAAATGATTCATGACACTTAGACCGTTTTCATCATATTTAAAAAACCACTACCGAACTCTTCTAATTACTGTCAATAGGCTAAAGACAATGATTTGGTAATATCTAGCTACCACATTAAAATAGGATATAGGATATTAAATATAATATATAAGTATTTTATAAATTACAACCATAAATGGAATAAATGAAATACCTTTGATAATTACCTTATTTTATACATCCTAACTAATATTATAAATGCGAAAGTAACTCTGTCTGTCTGTCTGTCTGTCTGTCTGTTACCTTTTCACGGCTAAACTACTGAACCGATTGTCTTGAAATTTGGTACAGGGGTAGCTTATGGTCCGGGAAAGAACATAGGATACTTTTTATCCCGAAATTCCCACAGGAACGGGAACTACGCGGGTGAAACCGCGGGGCGCTGCTAGTAGTTTATAAAGTAGCATCTAACTAGATATTTAACTATACTAACCAGTCTGCAAAGTAGGTAACGCATTAATCGTGGACTGGACATCATGTTATTTTAAGGTAAGCTACATGTTAAACAACATGTGCCATGATCTACATTTAATGAAGTATTTATTCATACAAATACATATAAAATAATTTATCATAGAATTTTTAAATATTACTAGTGATGTGGTTGCACACAATTATGTTAAATTATAATTTACTAGCTGTGCCCCGCGGTTTCACCCGCGTAGTTTCCGCTCCCGTGGGAATTTCGGGATAAAACATAGCCTATGTTCTTCCTCGGATCATAAGGTACCTTTGTACCAAATTTCAAGTCAATCGGTTCAGTAGTTTAGTTGTGAAAAGGTAACAGACAGACAGAGTTACTTTCGCATTTAAGGATTAGGCTCAAGTGTAAACTTGGTCTTGTTAACTAAGTTGGATAAGGTTCAAGTCAATAGTGCAAATAGTGGGGATTTCACTTCTTAATTTTCAGACCACATTTTTACCTTATATTTTTTTACTTTAATTTGGCTTTGATATGGATCTAAATCGTGATGATTTGATATAATTCTAATAGATTTTGTATTATTTCGATTTTTGTAATCTCTTCTTGAATCACTGATACGTAAAAATAATATATTACTTCAAATCAAATCAAATTAATTTAAAAAAAATCTTAATGCTAATACAATATTCGGGCCCCCACACAAGGCATTGCCTGTCCTATGGAGAAGGTCACTTACTCAAATTTTTGCGATATTGAGAGAGAAACATAGAGTGGCGGGAAATCTACAATTTTAATTATGAACATCCCTTTGATAACTTAAGTAAAAGAAAATAAACAAACATTCAATAAATATGTACTCTAATTACTAGTATTTAAAGTTAATAGTCTATTGACAGGCTATTGTTGTAACAATAAGGAATGTTGTGTTTCCTGATACATTTCCATTCAAGATATTACTGTAACTTAGTAATGATAGGTTTTCTATTCATAGCTATTAAGAGAGCGGGATAACGTGGTTGTCAATTTGCATTGCAAGGTTAATGTTAAGTTCCCGATTTTATTTATGTTGCCGTAAAGAAGAGAGAAATTTCAATGAAACAAAGAAGAATTTCATCCCACATTTTATACATAACAATTTGGATAAAATCTACGACGGCTGAAATATGTTATTTTCATCAATATGTTTCAAGTTTAAAATTCAGTTATGAATCAGTTATGAATTCATTTAATATTGTTGAACAATTTCTTATTTTCCATTTATACATGTTTACCTACGCTTAGACTTAAAATTAGGATAAATCATCTATATCAATATATTCTATTTGAGTTACCATGACCGTACCCCAACTGTGAATAATCTTGATAAATAATACTGGCTTTTATGATATCTATTACGAAATGGATCTGCCATTAATAATTTACACAAAACTAAAGAAAACTCAGTAACTACTTATAATAAATATAAATTATACTTTTATTCGTATAAAAATAGAATCAAAAAGGTATTTGTAATCGTTTCTACTTATCCATCGTTTATAATCATGGGAATCGCGAGTCACGTGTCGCGCTGTAGTCATTATACCTTACACTGTAAAAACTAATATTGTTTACTTAGTGTTGAAAGTACTATTTAATGTAGATAATTCAGTCTCAGAGTTCTATATTTCTTGTTTACTTTCTTGGCGGTAATCTTTAGTAAGAGGTAAGTACAAAAAATTGTGATGTTATGAATACTCATAACATCATTTTCTAGCATCATTTTTTGCTAGAAAACTGGTACAAATTACTGAAACAGTAATTATTCAAAAATTAGTCTAAAGAGGGTAACGATTCAACAACCCATGGCATAGGTAATATTCATCGATTAATACTATATTATTGGGTCGTCTTAGTAAGCATATACTTATCTTTTAAACTACATAACGGATTTGAATGCAGTTTTTATCAATAGATAAAATAGTTCCAGTGGATATGTAGAGACTGTAAAGTGGGTGAAAGGACACAGTTGTTGACATTAATACCACTTAAACTTTTTATTCTAAAGTTCTAAGACTATCAAAGAATCTTAATACATTTTCCACAAACTAGAATTGGTTTGAAGACCGTCACAGGTATCTTCATAACAGATTACCACTAATCCCATAAGCTTTCCATGTCAAACAGCAAATAGAATAGCGTGATCTAATATAACGTAGTTTTACGTGTTCACTTTATAGTACATAATTAAAACTGTTATTGTCATTTACTTCATTGTTTCATGTTTAAATTAGTATCTTAGCGTTTTTTTTCCTTGTTACTCTTTACTATGCGTAAGATTTGTTGCTAAATATCAATCGATCTATTTTTCCTATATTGCCTTTGGTATAGTTAGCCAACATCTGGTATCGTCACAATTGTGATGGTTTGACGTTACCGGAGTTTTTAATTAATAGTTTCCTTGTTTCGGAAGGCACGCTATCGATACTGGTTGTCGTAATAATGTATCGAGATGCCAGTTAGAGATCCGAAAGACTAAGATTCTAACTAGGTTTGACCAAAAATGTCGTATTGCCCTTTGGGTTGTGGAGATCTGATGGCAGACAACGTTACGTATTTAACGTAGAATACAGGCATTCTGATAAAATCTAAAAAAAAACCGGTTTAACTAAAAAAACCGATCCTAATTAGGTATAGGGCATCTTTTTGGAAAATGAAGAGGATAAATCTATCGATTTATTATAGCTACTAAGATAGGTTTAACCTGTTTCTAGGGAGCTCCCTAGACACAGGTTGTAGTTATAAGAAAACACATTTTCATGCGCCGACGAATAGCGTAAACATTTATTTTCCATTGTATACTAAGTGTGAGCTTCGAAATAGCAATTGTTTTACAAAAAATTGCTTCAGCTCATGTATTTGGAGTTTTAACTAAAAACTATTAACTCCGCTAACTTTTACATCTAATATTTCTACATATACACATAAACATCGTTTAAAGATATATATAGCCTTTTCAAAATAACCTAATTACCATTTTAGTATTACTTGAAGCAAAAAACAAAGAATATTTTTAATTTGAACCGAGTTTCAGTGAAAACATTAAAATGTTAACTACTAACTGTTCTAATACGGGTTTATTATAAACAAACATATTTTTGTTTGTCTGTCATTCATGACTGAGCTTATTATAATTGTATGACTGTGTTCATTAAAAGGTGAACAATGTTTGAAATAAGGTAGAATATTTTAAAAGACGGTAAAATCTATAAATATATGTTTGATAATTAAATTTGGATTAAAACACCATGCTGATAGTGTTATTTTGGGGTCCATATTGGCTCACCTAAAGTTCTTTATCCGAAAATGTTTTTCCTAACTATTTGTAGTCCGAATGATCATTCTTCCTAAAATTTTTCATCCTAAAGTTTTAATTCATACTATTTGTAGTGCTACCGACGATGCTCATAACACTGATGTGTCCGAAAATTTTAATTACTAACATCATAAATCCTACTAATATTATAAAGCCGAATGTTTGTGAGTATGGATGTATGGATGTTTGTTCCTCTTTCACGCAAAAACGGATTTTAATGAAACTTTACAATAATTTAGCTTATACATCAGAATAACACATAGGATACTTTTTATCCCGAAATTCTCACGGGAACGGGAACTACGCGGGTGAAACCGCGGGGCGCTGCTAGTGTAAACATATTTAAACTCCTACTGTTTTTTATCATAACGATTTTATCCCTAAACATACTTACCATAATATTTTCACTCATGCTCAGAAAGAAACATTTACCAAGTGTAATAAAAAATATATGTAGGTAGAAGATGATATTTATAGTTTTAATGATTATTATACGACTCGTTTACGGTTATGCTTATGGCCTGGGAGTTTACCATAACCATAACTAAAGGACCAATTCGGTTCTGGCACTTCGCCGGCCGCTGCCGCGGCACGCTCGCTACGCTCGCTCGGCTCGTGCGTTGGGGTCACAGTTCTAACATAACCTAAACCAATAATTAGGAATAGAACCGATTCGTTACTGGAACTTGACTGAATGATTGGAGCAGGACTCTGGTTTTGCTCGCTCGGCTCGTGCGTTATATGTTATACCTACATGTTATGTAAAAACAAAGTTACGAAAAATTTATGTATATAATATTGATTATAATAAATAAAAATAAATCTAAACAAAAAAGATATGACTTTGAATAATAGTATGAACGATGGTTATGTTGAGAAAATATAGGAAAACAAATGTTTCGGAATTAAAACATTAGTGACAAAGATTTTAGGAGTTGCGATTGTTAGGATAAAAAATGTTAGGAAGAAAATTTTCGGATTTCCAATTATCGGAGTTGAAATTTTAGGTGAACTTTGGCGCACCCGTTATTTTGGTTCGTAAAAGCGTGTTTTTCATAATTAGACCTCTTCGGTTTAAGATTTAGAAGTTTAAGCATTGTAAGCTTTTATTGAATAAGTCACTTAATGAAAAATGAACGAAATATAAATAAACTAAGTATATAATACAACAGTACATACTCCTATTATTGGAAAATCGAAAATCATGTTTTCTCAGGAAAACACGAACACAAATCGTTAAAACCGACACACGAAGTATATATATATAACAAGACTTTTAGACTATAATTATACTATCGTTATATAACTAGATCATAATGTTAGGTACTTACAAAAGTATATAACAAGTAAGGTACACTAAACATTCGCAGGTATATTAAAAATATCTATCTAATCACTGTGTAGTAAATACTTAGTTACGAAGGTTGACAGCCTATGAGGTATTCCCAGTCGGCTTAAAATGATTAGCACATAGATTAACAATATGTTACTAAGGTTTTTAGTGTAAGTACATTTTGTACTTGACTTTGAGTTTTGCGAGTTTACTTCAGTCAAGCAGTTTTATTTTCGAAAAGTTCGCGTTACGATAGCGCACATTTGTATGGTAGGCGCTGATTCGAATCAGCGCCTGAAGATGGCGCTGATTTCAGTGCGATGATGGATCAGCGTCGCAAAAAAACGCAAAAAAATCGCACTAGGCGCAGGTAAGTATATTTTTCGTGAATAAATTGGGATTCAAAGCATTCTACAAATTATTTTACTTTACCGCGAACATGAGAGATTGATATAAAATACATCTAAATCTGTAATCGTATAAAAAAAGAACAAAAATAATTAGTAAAAAGTCGTTTTTAGTGCGTTTCAGTAGCTTTGTGTCTTTCGATAACTTGTATAGAGCTTAAAGCCAATTGATTATTACCTTCGATTGATTATTTGAAAAACCATAAGTACCAGCTGGTGTACCTATTTATTTGTATAGTGGTAGGATTTTCCAATTTTAAAATAGTTATTTATGGTACAAGTTAGGTAAGTTGGTGATTACTTCCGAGGCGCTATTGAGGCCCGAGCCGTCAGGCGAGGGTCTGAAGATAGCCGAGGATAGTAATCATCAATACACGCGTGTACCATACAACGGTTTCCAACACACTTGCGAAGAAATTAATAATAAAATAACATTTTTCGCTAATAAATAAACACTTTTTCTATTCGCGCGCATCCAACACAACAATGGTGATCGGCCAAAGACTAAAAGAATATACATACTTATTAAAAAAAAAAAAATGAATGAATGAATGGAATCGACCATAGACCTACCAAAAGTAAGGCGACATAGTTGAAGTTTGTTTTTAAAATGTATGGACACAATTTTTTTGGTATCGAAACTTTTTTGAAAACAAAGCAATTTAAAAAACAATCTATAACTCACTAGTGAATAAAACGTGTCATTATTCAACTGTTTTTGCACAAATAAGAGCGCCTTTATGAGCAAGTGTGTTGAAAAAAATATTATCATCCCTGTCGTAAAGCAAACTAAACCAACAAAGATTTTATTTTATTTATTTAATAGATTACAGTTGATTATTTCATTTTCCAGTTTTAGTGAAACTAACAAACGGCAATTGATTTACGTAACGATGCTTGAATAATTTATTAAGTAACGGAATAATTAATTTATAAAAATATATTTAGAAAATATAATAAATCTTCGTTAGTTAAGAAAACAATGGGTTCCTTCTTACTTATTCGTGAGTTTCATATATATTTACTTGAATATACAAGAAATTAATTGATAATATAATAAAATATGAGAGTCAATTTAATGATGTGGGTATCGTGATATTTAGAGCTTTAATTTCCATTCCGGACAGAAAATTTTCAAATCCCAGTGAAAACGAAAATGTTGATAATTTGACCATTTTAACACTGAAAATTTATATAATTAAGAATTTATATTATTTAGAATTAAGTATTTAACGGTTGTAACCTTTAAAAATATGTATTATTATGTATTAAACGCGGTTGTAGTTTTACCAACTCTATATGTAATTTGATTAAATATCGAATGTAATACATAAGATTACTATGTATACAGGTATGTACTTAGCTACTAGCCTCTCGTTATCAACACTAAAGATTTTCTAACAAGTGTTTGCAACTAACTACTTATCAATAGATGCAATAAATACTTTAGTTTTTATTTATTCTCATGTTCAAGACAATGGATGACACACGGACTTAAATAGTCTCAGCTCTTGATACTTGGTCTGTTCACGGTCAGAGAAATTGTAAGATTTTATTCACTTGTGGGTATCGAGTATTCTTTTTTGTATCGATTATAAAAGGCCTTTCAAATCACTACATAGTATAAAACAAAGTCGCTTTCTCTGTCCCTATGTATGCTTAGATCTTTAAAACTACGCAACGGATTTTGATGTGGTTTGTTTTAGTAGATAGAGTGATTCAATGGGAAGGGTTTTTAGCATAATTTTATCCCCATATTCCTACGGGAACGGGAACTACGCGACTGAAACCGCGGTGCGTGGTTAGTTAGTTCTAAATTGAATATTTGACTTGGTATATCCTATATAATTTGACGAAGATTCAATAAGGAGTTCGTAAATCTTTAAAACACAGAATAACGTTGAGTCACACTTGTACTTTACATCATTTGTAACTCAAAAACGTTTGCCTGATTTAAGTGAAATTTTGTGTTCTTTATAATCAGGAATACGTAGGTATATGGCACTTATTATCGTGAAATTGCTAGATAAAAAACCTGGAATCACACAGGATACTGCTAGTTACTTTATTAATACATAATCAACGCTATACATCTAAAATCATAACCTTTCATTCGCAAAGAGGCAACAGATAAAGATATCACAGTAATAAACATTAATACATAATCAAAGGTTAGTTTATCTACAATACCCACAGCCAAGCCGTGTCCTAGTATTTTAAACTATTGCCTTCATACAGAACTCGTGTTTACATGCCCCAAGTGGTAGATAAAGTGATACAGTCAATATATCGAGTGCATTGCGTATGTTTATTGGATACTGCATTTAATTTACTTATCTGATTAATAACAGTAGCTGATAGTTCGTGTTGATGAGTGATTTAAAACGTTGAGTATAATAAAGTAACTGTGTCCAGCTGTTTTCAAGTTTTCTTTGGGTTGGAGCGTAATCTTTAGCCTTAATGAAGATCCGATAAATTAAAAATAAAAAAAAACCCCAACACAATTACTTTCAACGCCCAATTACTTTTAAACGGGTCAACCGATTTTCATCAAATATGCCTAAGAACACTCGCACGTAAGTCCCCTTTCATACAAAAAAAAACTAAATTGAAATCGGTTCATCCGTTCGGGAGCTATGATGCCACAGACAGAGAGATACACACACACACACACAGACACGTCAAACTTATAACACCCCTCTTTTTGCGTCGGGGGTTAAAAATAACACTTTCACGTCACAACTACTGAACTGATTTTAATGGAATTTGATACAGAGATAAACTAGATCTAGGGAAGAAATATAGGCTACAATTTATCCCGAATTTCTTATCGAATAAGATTCTGCATGGGTAATGGGTAAAATCGCAGGCTAGCAAAATCTAGTTTATAATAAAGTAGCTATGTCCTTCATATTCACTCGTTTTTAACCTGTTTTTGAATCGGAGCATGTTTCCAACACTACAAAGTTTCAAATTGAACAAATAGTCAGGAACTACTCGTTAAAATTTATGAACATTAAATTAGCGAGTTCAACCAAACAAAGAACTCTTCAGCTTCATAAATTAGATAGATTTGATAGCGCAGTTTTTGGATACCCCATTATGATAAACTAGCAGCGCCCCGCGGTTTCACCCGCGTAGTTCCCGTTCCCGTGGGAATTTCAGGATAAAAAGTATCCTATGTGTTATTCTGATGTATAAGCTAAATTATTGTAAAGCTTCATTAAAATCCATTCAGTAGTTTTTGCGTGAAAGAGGAACAAACACCCACTCATCTAAACATCCACACTCACAAACATTCGGCTTTATAATATTAGTAGGATTGTGAAACAACCATGTGGTGTAGTAAGTAGAGTCCCTATAACTGCTAAGCGAATGATTATGGGGTCGATTCCCGCACTCTCTTTTCCGAACCTTTATCCCATGTCTATTTGGGGTCGGTTTTCAGTTTAACCAGATTTGGCGGAATGTCAGTATTTTACGTGAAGCGACCAAATGTTTATGGTTTACCCATAGACTACCTATCCTAGGTTTACCAAATGTTAATGGTTTACCAAAATGTTAGACTTTTGAGGGCTCTAGCTACCCGTAACGACTGTCGATGATGGGGTCGATTCCCGCACGATACCAAAAAAAAAACCAAAAGTATAATGTAAAGTATGTTTATTAGCTGTGTGTGTAGTATTCGTAGTACAAGATTTGCTTAGTTTGGGACTACTTGATGGCTGTGATATGATTCAAAACTCTATTTATTTGGTATCCGAAAGTCAATAAATTAAAGTTCAGTAAAATGATATTAAATTAATGCTCTATAAAAAAAAAACAACTTATTTTAAGTAGTTCTAATTATAGCCTGGATAACTTGTGTACATAACATGATTTTCTTGACAATGATTCCGATTAATCAATAATTTTCAACGTTTTGTTTCAATCTTAGTAGTTAAAATGTTTTAATAAAATATTCATAATAGACAGATGATTCGGTGTATGTGTTATAATTTTATATTGTTAAGGATTCAATTTTATTTTGTTGAGTTCAAAGTTAAACGGTCGATACAATATTTTGATGAATCAAAACATTTTATTACTCCTATTGTGTTTACACCTCTGATTTTATCAAATTATAAATTATTTCTATTGAAACATATTTAATTATGAATTATTATAATTGTCACAAATAAAAAACAAATAAATAAAATTATTTGTTAATATAATGTATGTGCGATTGTATTTTAATTCTAATAGCTAGTACAATATTCCTTGTGAGGAAGGTTGGCACGCTAATGACTACTTACTTTGGATTTCAAGTCTTTCTAGTTTATCTTCGGCCCTCTGTTGGACCTCCAAAGGACTCTCTATATGGTAGAATATACTCGCGCCGACCAGCAAATACATTATATGCAGCGCCAACATACACGCCAGTTGCTTTTTAGACATCATCTTGAATAGATTTAATTAAAAAAAAGTCCAAAAACACAAAAAAATAAGTCACAATAATTCACTAAATCACATGAAAATCCATATTGTCCTTTTCACATGAAATTGTAGCCTCATTGTTTTCGATGTGTACTTAAAACGCGACGACTTCAAACTGAGATCGTGTAAAAAGCGTCCCCCATTTTTGTAGCACATGTTAGTCTCATCGGTGACGAATTGATCACTGGACTTAACTGATGAACTGAGATCACACTTCCCGATGGTACGTTCGATCGTAAGTGAGGATCCGACGGAATGACGCGTTAGGCGCGCACGCCACTGAATCGCACGCCTCATTCTACAGTGTCCTTTTTTTATACGATCACCACTAAATATTTGAGTGACAAAGACACGCATTAACTCGTCGTAAAGGATAATATGTAAGGTTATAACCGACATAGTTATAGCGACGCCGCTGACGCAGTGATAATGCTAACACGATGAAAGCAAAGATTTCGTTTACGACCGGGGATTAAGCCGGATTCTGCGTTTGATAATGAACTACGAATAGAGGAGATAGCGTTACATCATTTAAAGTTTGATAGCAAAATGTATGTAACCTTCATTTTGGGTTTTGTGGAGACTTGCCGCCCGTTATCTCCACATTTACTCAAGTATTACAAAAACTACATAAATAAAACAAAATAATCTATAAAATAGACTTGCATTACTGTTTTAAGTGAAAATAAAGGAAAAACTGATCTAAAGAAATCAAATCAATAGATATTATAAAAGTTTTCCAAGGTTCTCTTAGAAGTAATATAATTAGAACAACACAATGCAATTTTCACAGTTAATTTTCCAAGAAAAGAAAGATAATTATTAACATATTTTAATAAGGAAAGGAACCTCTTCAGTTCTAGGTGTCTACTAAGACACATATCCCATTTGAAAAAAATTAAATAATTAATTCGCTAGGTTTATTATTAAAATATTGTTTATAAATTACATTAGAGGAATTTGTAGTAGATACATAACAACATGCATAAATATTAATCCTCGCCTCGCTAGTGCCTTCGATAAGAAGGATTAACATCATATATGTAGGTACATAGCTAGATACAGGAAAACAGAGGTTTTTTTATTTATTGGTAATTCCATACACAGCCTTTGTTACATGAAAACCGACATAAAATCCTTGTTTTGATTACTTTTTTATTATTTCTGGCACGAGTCGCCCAGCTTCGTATGGGGGCAGTTTTATCATGGATTTTCCAAAATTTTCTTTTCCAGAATATAAGTTTTCTATAGCGCAGTGAAAAACCATTGCGTAGATAAAAAATCCAAGCGTGGAAACAGCAGGAAACGATTTTGTTATATCCAATGTGCCCCTTCTAATATAATAAATTGCATACAATTATGAATTACATTAAATTGTAGTTTAAGATAAGCTCATATATAATTATATATTTAGGTATGTGATTCAGTTTCTGGGACAATAAAGTATAATTATTATATTATGAAGCTAATTACTATGTACATTTTGGCAATTAAATCTGCGTCTACGCAGATATTAAGATGTACTTAGGATTATACAACGTACGTAACATTCCTAATATATTGTTCATAGGAAAAGTTTTAAATAAAGAAAAGTGTAATTATGTTTATTAAGATAAGTATAATTTTATGTGGATTTATATTTAGATCAGTTTTACTTGATAAGTCGACATTTTTTCAACATAACGTTCTTAGTAATGGAATGACTGGAAAATCATTTTCATTTGGAATTTATGAAATAATACTGCTTGATAAAATAAAAAACTCTCTTAAAATATAGATTAGATTTAGTACTTCTTTTTTCTAAATAAGTATAATATAGATCACATGAACAGGCGAGAAATGCTTTCCGAAAAATGAAGAAGATCCTATGTGACCGAAACTTGAGCCTAAGTTTGCGCATTCGTATAGCACGCTGCTATGTATTTTCTGTCCTATTCTATGGCGTTGAAACTTGGACGCTTACAGAGGCTATAGCTAAAAAACTTGAAGCCTTTGAGATGTGGGTGTACCGAAGAATGCTCAAAATTTCTTGGGTTCAACGAGTAAGAAACACCACCGTTCTCGAGAGGTTGGGAAAGGACATGGAGATAATTAGAACAGTAAAAATGCGTAAACTTCAGTACCTCGGTCACATAATGAGAAACAATAAATATGCGCTCCTCCAACTTATACTGCAAGGAAAGATTCAGGGCAGGAGAAAGCCCGGTCGGCGGAGAACATCATGGCTTAAAAACTTGCGCCAATGGTATAATAAGAGCACCAGGTCGTTATTCCGAGCAGCGGTATCGAAGGTCGAGATAGCCTTAATGATTGCCAACCTCCGGTAGGAGATGGCACTTGAAGAAGAAGAAGATAGATCACATGCTATCTCTTTCTGAGAGTGTGGAATATTTTGAAAAAAATCTACTTTCTTTTAAGAGTCTCTAGATCCTATACTTACAAGGTAGATGTACATTTAAAATATACCCTATCCTATACCCATATACGAGTACAAACTGCACAAGGAAACAATTGTCATTCTAAATGCACAAATCGGTGCTAAAGATTTTAAAATCATACCATACAATAGAACGGAAGGAACAGTTATCTGTATGCATGAATTTCCATAAGTTCAGCCTGTGAGGTCGTACGTTTCGATTTCGCTTTTAATATTCATTCTCAACATGACAATGTTGCGGATAATATTTTTGCTTGAAGGATTGACGATTTCATGACTAAAATATTTTCTTGTCGAAAATTGTGTGTCGATTATAAACCTCGTTTAAGTATGTATACTTATGTATATTTGCGACAAAACATAGCCTGGTTTTTTTTCTTTAAAACTGGAGACGACAAGGTACTTTTTTAGTTCATTATAAACGTGAAAACCTTTAAGTATGTTCATTTGTTACTATTTCACACAAAAACTACCGAAAAACGCGATAGATTTTCTTTGATTAGAAATTAATGTTCTGCGAAGTTTTTCTTAGTTCATTATAAACGTGAAAACTTATGAGTTCATTTGTCTCTTTTTCACGCAAAAACAACTGACAGATATTGTTCAAACAAGATTGTTTTACAATCAATGATAAAAATATAACCGGAAAATGGTGGTTACATCTTAGTCACTTTTAGGACTTCCCTGACACACAATCGTGAAAGTATTTAACAATTTATTTAAATAATTCTTCCAACAATTTCCTCGTGTATCCTGGTTTTACCAAACAAAGAATATTTCGGTAAGATTACTTTGTTCAGACATCAGGTTAAGTTAAACATGTTTAAACATCCTAATTGTCCGTCTGTATGTAGCCCACGTAGCAATACAATAGTTAATTAAATGATTTATTGTATATTAATTTCACCATATGGAGTGAATGTTAGTACAATAAGTACTTATAAATTATAGGAACATACGTCTGTATTAATTAATTGTTTGATATACCGCTCTAATTGTATATCTAGTTGTATTTTGAACCCAATTTGCTTGTGTACTTAGACAAAGCATCAATTGGAACTGCCATAAAATTAAGCAAAATAAGTCATCAAGGAAGAAATTCTAAGTTTGTGTGTGAAGTCGTCGACCAACCCGCACTTGGCCAGCGTGGTTGACTAAGGCCAAATCACCCTAATTCAGGGTAGGCTCGTGCCCCTCGGTGGGGACGTTATATGAGCTGATGATGGTGATGATGAGGTCATCATCATCATCATCAGCTACATGTATTTTAGCTTTGTTCTAGGTCGCGGCTAGAGATCAGTAACAAAGTGCTTTTGAACTGCAGATCGATATTTTTACGACTATTTTTATCATAAGTTTGTAACCGTTCTTCTTCTTCTTTGCATGAAGACTCATATTTTTGAGGATCCTTGTTATGATCCTCGCGTGTGCAGAAATACTTAGGTGTAGTCGTTTATGTTTGTCACAATCCAGTTTGCTGATGAAGAATTACACAGCTAGCCATACTTACTCACAATGCGTAAGGAATTATGAATATTCTACATTAATGAAACATTAATTTACGTTAATCCTAAACAATTGGGTTTTTCATTACCTACATACAGTAGGTGAAATGTGTAATATTCTTTACTTTGCCTTTAGGTACCTATAATATGCATAATAACATGAGTTTCAAGTAAACGTGTTATTAAGTTTGTTCAAAAGCTACGTCATTCAAATCATTAATTCTTTTGGAGAAACATTTCTAAAGACACTATTTGTAATGGGAGCATTTTAAGTACCATGTTCCAACTACGTAAAATAGTATTTTAAGCACCATTTTCTTCAAAACGCTATAAATTTAACAGCAAAAACATAGATAGTATGTATGTCCTTTAATCCCACAAAACCTTAAAAGTGACATTGAAGTGGTCACCTGTCTCGTCACAAGTCATTCAAATATTTGCCATAATTCATGTTAAATCTTCATTAATCCGTTTTAAACATGGTATTAACGTGAAAGCCACGATTCTTAGACGCGTCATTGTAATGGCGATTACACTGCTCAAGGTTTATTGACTAATAATCAGATAACTAGTTGAAAAGTTATTGTATGAGGAAGTGGAAAATAATTATGTGGAAAACATAAAAACAGAAAAGTCTAACCTATTTATAAGAGCTAAAAAAGGGTAATAATAACCACAAATTACTTTAAGTAAAGTAAGTAGAACTATAAAATTTATTCGACAGCTTGAATCACTAGCTTAGCTTCTTTTTATCAAATTCAAAGAATTAATTGATTTTGGAAAAAATATCATATCTACTAGGCTCTGAAAATATAGTTACACACACATTGAACATTTTCACCTCAGCTTCGATTCATTAGTATCATCAACTCTCCCTTTGATATATTTTTAAGTTAAGGCCTATTTCACGACCTTCAAGTATACTCACCAAATAAAGTTAGTTTTGTCTCTTTCTTACTTTAAGTATATCAAGTGACAAAGTCAAAACATGTGAGTATCTACTTACACATTACTTGAAGATGGTGAAATAGGTCCTTATAAGTACTTTCTTTGATTAATATTTTTTCAACACACTTGCTCATAAAGGGGCTCTTATTTGTGCAAAACAGTTGAATAATGACACGTTTTATTCACTAGTGAGTTATAGATTGTTTTTTAAATTGCTTTCATTTTAAAAAAGTTTCGATACCAAAAAAAATTTTTCCATACATTTTAAAAACAAACTTCTACTATGTTGCCTTACTTTTGGTAGGTCTATGGTCGATTCCATTCATTCATTCATTCGTTTTTTTTTTAATAAGTATATTCTTTTAGTCTTTGGCCGATCACCATTGTTGTGTTGGATGCGCGCGAATAGAAAAACTGTTTATTTATTAGCGAAAAATGATATTTCTTCGCAAATGTGTTGAAAAACGTTGTATGGTACACGCGTGTATTGATGATTACTATCCTCGGCTATCTTCAGACCCTCGCCTAACGGCTCGAGCCTCAATAGCGCCTCGGAAGTAATCACCAACTTACCTCGCTTGTACCATAAATAACTAATATCCTTAATCAAAGTTTCTAAGTACTGATGTTCTACTGGTAATCAATTATGTTTTTAGAATACGTGAAACAAAACACGTAAGAACATACTAAAACTGACGTCAAATCATGTGTCAGGATGAACTAACAAACTTATTTGGTATTCCAACACAATAATCTGAGACCAATAATTGTTTATACTTAGTGACGTCATTTTATGACCTATAGTTGATTCTTTAGCTCGGTATTCCCCCAAGTTACCAGGGAGTTATTTTTTTTAGACAATTTTAGAAACAGCATAGGTACTTACCTAACTACTTACTTAACGCAAAGTTTTTAGGATTTTGATTCGACAACTTCTGACTAAGTATATACTTAATTAAGGGCCGATTTTTCCATCGCCAGATAACTTTTATTCGACGATTAAAATTGACGTTTGACAGATTTTGTATGAAATAACTGTCAAAATTTCAAAGTTATTCGTCGAATAACAGTTATCTGGCGGTGGAAAAATCGGCCCTTAATTCTTTGATTCTCTGACTAGATAAAATAAATTATTTATGAATTAATTTATTTTTAAAAGACAAAGAAAGAGACGTTATTATTTGTGGGAAACATTGAATTTTTAAGAAAACTTTGTTAAAAGTTCAAATTATTTATATCCCCGTTCAAGACAGACTTTCTTTTTAAAAATTTTCGTTAGTTAAACCTAGTTTAGGAGAAAGCAGATGGTGTCAATTAATAAAGCTATTTAATAAAGTCTCTAATATAATAAAGTCATTATTTTAAATTCGTTTGAAATTAAAGCACCTCTTCAAAGTGTTTATCGCTGTTTATTTTTGGCAATAACGAAACACGAGGTCAAGAAACCATTTTCCTTTCCTGTCCATACATATGTGACAAGGTAAAACAGTTTTATGGCTACTTAATGATGACAAAGCCTAGGTAATTAGTTTAATACTGTTGTTCTTAGGTTTGCCATGTTTATGAGTTTTAACTATCCTTATAAACCATTAATAGATGCTGTAAAGTTTGTATCAGACAGAAAGGTACCTTGTGGATTAGATTAAGTGCTCATTAATTGTAATTGTGGTGGAGATAATGTTTGTTTTAATGTTTTTGTTTTGCAATATGGTTAGATGAAAACAAAACAGTCTGTGTAGGCAAGAAAATATGTACTTACGAGTATGTTTCTATACTTAGTGCTTATTCAAACTAAAATGTACAAGATTCTTTTATCAAAACTATTTGTAAATTACTACAGTTTGAACGCAGGCTAATTGAAGTACCCACTTATCTAATTAGCTTACCACGCAAGTTTTTTCTCTTTCTCATAACGTCCTGTTCTAATCCCTTATGAGCCAGCATTGTGATACTTCTGCTCAGGTCAATTAACAATGAGCTCTTCTGACCTGACTGGACACCTGCATAAGATTTCCATAGACTGCAACAAGTTATGACATGGAGGGCAAAGTGCCTTTGCCCTCCATATCATAAAAAATATATGTGTGAACTCATAAGGCAGAACTAGTAAAAAAAAACGAGATAGATCTAGAAACACGTCCTCGGCATCTTTCATTACTTCCGATCATCTTCCTTTACTGATTAGTATGCATAGCGCCAGTAATGGCCGCACGATGCAATATTGCAACTGTTTATCTGTACTTATTTACTGTATTGAATACTAATCACAGAACGGGGTCGTTTTCGCCGAAATGAATGGTATTTTCCTATACTTAATGTTTTTTTTTAATTAAAAATCTTATAATTTTACATATTTACACAAGAGTGTAGCGATTTTGTTAGACAAGGGTTGGAGGCTAGTGTCATGGCTAGCTATACCACCCTAGAATTATGCAATTGGCAATTTTATCAAAATAAAGTAAAAGCTTGAGGAATTTCTCCGTACAATTTTCGTATTTACTGTGTTTTCTCCCTGGATAATTCCTCTAGAGCATTTTTATGTAGTCTGGGCCTACCATAGTCATGCCTCTCTGTTCTTTTTCAATAAGTTAGGTACTTACTACTCGTATACTTTCAAGAATAGAATTAATAATGCACCAATGAAAAATCTATCTAATCATCTCTATATTTGGACCATACTGTAAAGTTGCGAAATCTATCCACTTACGTAGGTAATAAATATTTTTGTATCCAAAAATATCCAGAAAAAACAGTTTCGCTTATTATCATGTAGGTATAAAAATGTTTCAGTTAAAAATTATAACGATTTTAACAAATTGGCCAGTATCGATGCATCGATTCTCGAATTATCGTGACACGCGAATGTTGTTAGCACTTGGTTGACATTGTTGCTTCGAGATAATTATGATGATAAAATACTCCGAGAGACCGAGGTGGCAAACACATTTGTGGTAATTCAGAATTACTACAAATAAGTACATATCTAAGTATCTATTTTATCTAAAAATACTTACTCGTAAGTGAGTAATATTCCTCTACAGGGTATCCCGTAAGTAATGGACCAACGGGATATGGGGGATAGGGGAAACTGTTATCTACCAGAATCACCAAAATGTATTGTCCTAGGCCTCATAGTTTTGAAGTTATGTATAATACCGCTATCACTTAAGTATTTGGACCCGTTGTGCTAGCTGATTTTTCATTTGCATGCAGAAAACACCTTCGGAACTTCGATCCAGAAATTGAAATTGAGTACTTATTTACTTACTTAATGATGAATAAAAATAATGATGTAAGTACCTGATGAACCTACCTAAGTAATTGTAAGTTTGATTTGTTTGCCTTCACTAAACCATTTATTTCTTTCATTCTTTTCACTACTTAAGCATTTTCACTGCGCCTTACTACTCTCAAAAGATGTAGATAGTTCAATTAGCCTTGTATTCTATGGTGTCAGGAAAACCTTAATTATGCCTAATACTGACAAAAGTTATAGTTTTTATTTTTATGTAAGTATCTCCTTATGTAGACCTATGTTTAGTGTATTTTTTCCAAATTACATAATATAAATAACGATCTGTCTGTTTACCTAAACACGTTCTAAGCTCTTAGACTAAAATTGAAACGAATAACGAAGCAAAGTAAGTCGTCATGTTGAACCGAGGGTCGATCACGATTTCGTACCTACGTACGCAACTGAACAAAACTTTGTAAATTAGTCAAGTGGTTTCATATACTTAATAAACGTTATTTCGTCATTTAACGTGATAAATAAACATGTAAGTACCTATGTACTTAACCTACTTAAGATCCAAGTTTCTTTCACATATAGGAACGTTCTTAGGATATGGAACTTGCTGTATCCCCTAGTTTCACTTCCATTACTTAATGCTCCGCTACTATTAGGTGTACGTATTAATTATGTTGTTAAATAGAATAGAGCCTTCCTCGATACAAGGGCTACCCAAAAACGTTAGATCCGTGCCAAAACTAAAAAAAAACATCTTGTCGAACTTACAACTGAAAAATAAACTTTTCAGCTTAATCAATTGTTAGGTAAGTATATATTAAGAACCAAACATTATTTAGGTACAAACTTATGTGTTCTTAATATGAGGTCTAAGAAGATCGTCATTGATGACGAAATAGGTATACTTCCCTGTTTTTATGCACGTCTCATCAAATGTTTCATGTAAATACTGATCTATGAGGAATTACTTTACAATTTATGCATATCGTACAACTGAGAAGAACACAAGTCAAGAATAAAAATCCAATGAAAATTAAATTAAATTCCTAAAAGACTAGTATCCAAATTTTACATTGATTTGACGTTGAAAATGACAAACTATGTATGACGGTGACAATGATTTCTGCTTGACTTTTGACAAGTGAAGGGTGACATGAGGGTGACTGACTTCCTTTCGACTTTTTTTGGAAATGCATGGCGGGCGTAGAATCGCTGTCTACCCAGAGTCCACGTCCATAAAATATAGTTTTTAAATTAACAGAGTGTATTCTGTACTTTGTTTCAACTATGGATTATCAAAGCAGACAATTGGCTGAAGATTTCTTTCTTCGCGAACCTGTAGATGCCCGAATACGGTAAGTTTTATTACATTACAATGGAGCAATATTGCACAATGTTTAAGGCCAATTATTTATTAAATTTCAAACTTTTGTTTAAGAAAACAGAAAGAGGAACCTAAAGAAGAAAGCCATCCGACGCTTAGAGTGGAATTGCAGACGATTCGGCTTAATTCTGATTCACAGAAGCTTGTTTTAGATACCTTGAGGTATATCCATGGCCCTGACTTTAAACTTGGTAGTGCTAGTCTGTACAAGGTAATTTAGTGATAAACTTGTTAAGAATACTTATGAAATACATTAGAAAATATATGTACTTACTATAAAACCAATGCGTTAAATATTACTTCCCTAATTAAATTCGCAAAATTGTTTTTTTCTAGGACAAAGGTTCTAATCTCAGCAACCGTTACTGGATGGAAAGAGGAAATTTAATAGTCCAAGGAGGTTGTGATTACTCTTTGAACCCTAAACCTGATATTCAGACGTCTGAACTGAGATTAAGGGCATTTGCGCTTGCCAAATTGGAGAAGTAAGGTTTTATTATTCATTTATTTATTAGTTAAGTACCTATCTATACAAGCTTTTTTATTTAAAAGCATTTATGCTATCTTCACAAACTTAAATAGCAAAACTCTAATTAAGTGAATATAAAATTGTATACTTAATAAAATTTAAGAGCCATTTCTGAAGTACTGTGTATTTTAAACAGAAATTGTTTGTTTAAATTATTAAATTCATGTATTAAAAATAATTGTTTATAATTTTCAGATATCATTTCCATAAGGCTCACTGTTCAGAAGCTTTAGAAGTGGCCGGTGAGAGTGTTGAGAAGGCTCTAGAAATATTATTTTACAAATATTATAACATAGATCCTAATGAAAAACCCGCAGACATACCTTCTAAGGAAGAGCTTAAAGAACTTCGAAATGACGAACAAGCTGTACTTCAATCAATATATGATTCGAGCTTTCAAATAAAAGATAACAATGTATGGATCGTCAAACTGAACCTAGATTACTTAGTAAAAACATATGAAACAAAAAATTTACCTAAAAAGAAAGAAAATATTAATTATAATAATTGGGACAGAAAAACGAAGCCAAAAGAAGTATGCAAGCTATTCCTTAAAGGTCCCTGCAGATTCGGTGCTAAATGTAAATTTTTACATGAAATTAAAAATGATAGTATATCGGATAACTTAAATAATAAAGATGAGAATAAAATAGGATTTGAATTAGAAGTGAGATATCCTGAAGATAGCGTGTATCCGTACCAACCTCCGTTATTATACTTCAAAACAGAAAACTCTAAAGTGATACCGGAATTAACGTGTTTGAAGATAACTGCGAGATTGGTTGATGAAGCAAAGATACTGGCCCAAGATGGCATACCTAGTGTATACTCATTAGTAGAACTGTTAAATAACGAAGAAGATATACTAAACTTTTTACAGTTTGATACTAGAACCTTTTTACAGCCGACAGATGTTTTGTACCCACAATTAACAGAAGACCCTATAGGAAAAGAAAAATTACCATCACACTATAAAAAAGTAGACCCAAATGATAAAAGAGTGATTAGAAACTTTGAAGAAACATTAAAAGAAAACAGAGATATAGCGAAAAGATTTAAAGAAAAATCAGAAAATAATAAATATAATAGAATGATGTCAGATCGAAGAAAATTACCAGCATGGAAGAAAAAGAATGAAATTTTGAATGCTATACAAAAATCACAGGTAAGCTCATCAAAATAGATATATCAACAGATACAAATATATATAAACATTGGGATTACTTTAAGGAAGTCATCACAAAGGATTTTCTTATCTTTAAATAAGCTTTCAAATCTGGATTGCTGTATTTTTTATAGCTTTAAATATTAAAACATTGTATAATATAATATACATATATAATATACTTGTATCTGTTGTGACAGTAACTATGCACAATGCATACACAAGACAACTGAGTTACGGTGAAGTGGCTAAAGAAAGGTGATAGAGTAATTAACTACATTATATTTATTTCTAGGTAGTAGTAATCAGCGGTGAAACAGGCTGCGGCAAGAGCACACAAGTACCACAATACATACTCGATCAGTGGCTCGAAAACTACAACAAAGATGGTGCCGATCATGCTGAGATAGTGTGTACGCAGCCTAGAAGGATATCAGCGATTGGAGTCGCTGATAGAGTAGCTGAAGAAAGAGTGGAACGGACCGGCCAGATTGTTGGGTATCAGGTGAGTTTATTGAATAAGGAATTATAGTAATTTACAACCTCAATGGCAGAATGGTCACCATGCCGGACTGCCATCCGTAAGGTTGCGGGTTCGGTTCCCGCGCGGGTTGAATATTTGTGTGAACTGGGTGTGTGCCTAGTTTCTGATACCCTAGATACAAGTTTCGAACTTAGTTAGGGGTCAGTTACTATAGTGAGATGATGTAGTGAATGCTTATGAATTATGACGACCCCAGTAACAGAGTGGTCACCATGCCGGACTGCCAACACAACAGTCACAGACTCAATTCTCGTCTCGTCCCGAGATAATTAATATTTGTACGATCTACAAATATTTATCTCAGTCAGGGTGTGTATATGTGTGTGCACGTTGCCGTGTCTGATCCCTAGATTATCAGAGGTCGTGCTATATGAAGATGATAAAGTGATTTGAATATTAATTACTCAAGGTTTTACTGTCTCATACTTGATGTACTAACAGCGACTTGCGATTTTACTCGCTTTAAATTCAGTCCTTCTTATTTCTGGTTATAAAAAACATCTTAAGACTACCTAATTTGTTTTATATCAAAACTCTTTGTAAAATTACAGATACGTCTTGAAAGTAAAGTATCATCAAAAACGCGTCTACTGTTCTGTACAACAGGAATATTACTAAGAAGACTAGAATACGACCCTCAATTAAAGTCAGTAACGCACATAATAGTAGACGAAGTTCACGAGAGGTCGGAAGAGAGTGATTTCCTATTACTCATATTGAGGGACCTTGTCAAAGTAAGGAAAGATCTGAGAGTCATACTGATGAGTGCGACGTTGAACGCCGATTTGTTTTCGAAATATTTTGACAAAGTTCCCGTTTTGGAGATACCAGGTAACATTTTTGTTTTGAACTTATTTACAATACAGATATTTGTATATGGTTTTTGTAATGTAATTTTTTTTTTTCAGGCCGAACATTCCCTGTAGAGCAATTTTTCTTGGAAGATATTTTAGATATGACCAATTATGTTTTAGAAGAAAATGGACCTTATTCTAGGAAATTAAAAAAAGGTATCAGTACTGACTTATTACTAACTTATTACTCAATTTCACGTCCAAAATACCAAAAAATGGAAAAGTTTACTTCGGAAAAAGACAAAAAAATCATTTTTTTATATATTTGACTTTACTTTTTGTCTTTATAGGCGAGAAAAAACAAGATCTAGAAACGGAATTAGAAACGTGTGACCTAAAAGCGGAATCAGGGGAACCACCAAAAGTGTCAATACGAGATGAAAACCTGACAGTGGCACAGATACTAGCGCGGTACCCCAAATGTAGCAAAATAACTTGTAAAAACATGTACCTTATGGATACTGAGAAAGTAAGTTGATTTTTACAAATTTTTATTTAGTTTCACCTGTTCCATTGTCTGTAATCAAATCTTGCAAGCCATTTTTCGACAACTTCTGGTTATCCGATTGAGCTGAAATTTGGCATACTCATTTAAGACCCATGACAATGCAATAAAAGCTAAAAAAAACTTGTTTTTAAAAAGGTTTTTTTAAATTGATTAATTTTATTTATAATTTGATGTTTTTTTATGATAGATAGCAATTATTTGATATCTGTCATAATCATTAAAAAAAACTCAAAGTATGAGGTCTTAGAAACCACAGCCTAAAACAAAAAAAAATATCTACATTAATACCTGACTTCTAAACCAAAAAGAGCAATTTTTTTACATAACAATAAAAGAAATACATTTTTAATAGTTTTATTTTGATATTCACAGATAAACCTAGAACTAGTAGAACACGTTCTAAATTACATTGTAAATGGAAGTCACCAATGGCCGCGGGAAGGCGCCATATTGATATTCTTACCCGGAATAGCTGAAATAATGGCACTGCATGATCAACTGGCGGAAAGTCATACTTTTAGTCCTAAGTAAGTTATTTGATTATGAACCTTATTTTTAATCGTAATACAGTCTAAATTCGTATCTGTCATAGTATGACTGGAAAAGTAGTTTGGAAGTATTAAAGGAGTATGAATATGTATTTAAGTAGTAAGTTCGACAAGTTATGACATGAGTGACATCTTTATAGCTGCTAGGTTTTTCTTCTAGTATTATTTATCCATTTCATTCCTAATTGTTGGTAGGTTATAATTTTTTTTTAACCCCCGACGCAAAAAGAGGGGTGTTATAAGTTTGACGTGTCTGTGTGTGTGTGTGTGTATGTGTATCTGTCTGTCTGTGGCATCATAGCTCCCGAACGGATGAACCGATTTCAATTTAGTTTTTTTGTATCAAAGGGGACTTACGTACGAGTGTTCTTAGACATGTTTGATGAAAATCAGTTGACCCGTTTAAAAGTTATGGGGGTTTGAAAGTAATTGTGTTGGGGGTTTTTTAAATTTTTAATTTAATTGTTTGCATTCAAACATTACAAATATCCGATCTTCATGAGTTTATTTTACTTCAAGTCAAATGATGACCATTATAATATTATTTTACTATCACAATATTTTACAAAAATACCCATTTTTTGCTTTCAATTAATCTTTCTAACAAATAAACTCTATTACAGAACAGGTAAATACATACTCGTGCCGCTTCATTCGACGCTATCAAGTGAGGAGCAATCTGTTGTCTTCAAGAAACCTAAAGCAGGGACCCGGAAGATAGTACTATCTACTAACATAGCGGAGACTTCGGTCACTATAGATGACTGTGTGTTTGTCATCGATTGCGGGCGGATGAAGGAGAAGAGGTAGGTTTATAGCATTTATTTCTTTTTATGTGGTATTTTTATGTAATCACCATGCCGGACTGCCATCCGTTAGATTGCGGGTTCGATTCCGGGGTGAATATTTGTGTAAACCACAAATGTTTATCTAGGTCTGGGTGTGTGTGTGAATGAGTGTGTGCGTAGTTTCGGATACCCTAGATACAAGCTCCGAGCTTAGTTACTATAATGAGATGATGTAGTGAATGATTATGTGATGTTAAATAGAAGTTTTTAAAGGACTTTGACTTGGCTATAGCTAGGTGACTGTTTTAATAATACATACATTGTAAGTGTGATACGGTTGTAACTTTTTTGTAAAAGCAACTGGTTTAGTTCTTATATAGAGAGTATTGATTATTAAAAATTTAATATGCAGTTTTAGTTTTTGTCAAAACATCGAATAATTTAAGCTAGTATCGTATTTTACTCTATAAACTAAGCAATAAGTTGTTAGAAACAAGACCGTCCAGATATCTTTACCTAATCCGAAGCCTAAAAACGGAATATACAAGCATCATTACTGTAGTTTACCTCATTACCTTTCCAGATTCGATTCAAACCGCAACATGGAATCTTTAGACCTTGTATGGGTATCGCGGGCCAACGCCAAGCAGCGTCGCGGGCGCGCCGGGCGAGTGATGCCGGGCGTGTGCGTGCACCTCTACACGTCACACCGCTACAACCACCACATACTGGAGCAGCCTGTACCTGAGATACATCGGATACCCTTAGAGCAACTGGTGTTGAAGATAAAGATACTGCCGCTGTTTCAGCATATGAGTGTACATGAGGTTTTGGGTAAGGAAAATTTGAAAATTATTAGACATTTGTGAAGTTAAATCAAGTGATTCTTGGGTCGTGATAATGTATATTTTCTATTCCTTGTTATTTGAAAAATCAAATGGCGCATGATAATTTTTATTAAGATTGACTTACCTTTCAGTATCTTTCGCTATTTCTCAGTTTCGGATTTGGTCTAACGCGTCCACTTGAAATATTCACCCTATATATATAATATAATATAAATATATAAATAACTTTATTGACAGTAATACATACCTTAATAACTATGTGTACAGTTGCCTGAACTAGGCCGGGCCTGTGTCTCAGGCAACAGTTCCTTCCAATGACACAAACAAATTAGGTAGGTAACTGTTTACAATGAACAAGTAATAAGTAAAACCAAAACACTACACTTTAAACACAAGAAAAATATCCGTATTATAATAAAAGAACACAACAGGATATCAATATCAACTGGCAATGTAAACTAACACTATTAGAATGATTACTAACATTAGAATGACATTATAACCAAATAAATGCTAAGTTTTTACAAGTACCTTCAAAGTGAGAACAATCAGTGGTTAGACTACTAACAATATGAACTTTTATTTTTCACATTTTTACAATTTTAATATTTTAATTTGCATTTATTTAACATATTGAATTTGATTAATTTTTTATTTAGAAATTTTAATATTACAGTTGTAGTAAATTACTTGTATTAAATAAAATATATTCTGTAGGAGTATTATCATTAAGTTAGTTCTTAGTTGTATAAATTGGTAAGTACGTTTATGAATCAGATTTTCATATTTGTTTTGTGACAGTTTGCATGTAAATAGGATGTATACATTGTACCCCAAAAGAATTTAGTTTGAATAATATAATTTTGAAGAGAATTTTATTACGTACATCAAATTACCTGACATAAAATACCAATAAATAATAAATGTTAAGATAAACTTTTAACCATTATTACCATGACACAACACACAAATTGTGTGTATGTACATAGGTATTATCATTTTGATCTGTTCCACTGCTACTTAACATTGACGAATAGACCTTCTATTTCATTATAGTTTTTTGATTTTAGCCAATTTGTAATAACTAATTTGCAATTATGTTTGTTAAGAGGATAGAAATTTAGGTAAGAGTTTAGTTTATTATAAAGTTTTGGCCCTAGATAGCAATTAAATTTATGAGTAAAATATGTTTTATATCTTTGAATTTCACAAACTTTGTTTTTTCTTCTGAGTTCATTGTAGCTTTTGTCATATGTAAGTCTGTGATGTTGCAGCAATAAAGTATCTCGAACAAACAGTTGCCTAATGGTCAACACATCATAATCTTTGTATAAATTTGTGGTAGGATATCTGTAACCTTTGAATGAAATTACCTTCAATAAAGCTCTTTGTGCAATTTCCAGTTTCAAAATATGTGTTTTACATGCTCCGCCCCATGATGTAATGCAATACGTGAAAAGTGATTCTCCTAAAGCGTAATAAATAGTTTTAAGTAGATTTGTATCAGCTATATATCTCAGTTTCTTAAAGATAAACATTAACTTTCTAGTTCTTGAAGCTAGTTGGTTTATATGTGGGACAAAAGTTAATTTCTCGTCTAAGATTAATTATATATCCGTGTGCCTTGCTCTACCCGTTTAACATAAACGGGTAGAACAAGACACAATAAACAATGAACGTTAGTTAAGATATAGGGCTGAATATCACACAAACAAATTCCAATTAACTTACTACCACATAATATCCATCCACAGGCAAAACAGTAGAACCACCGGAATCAACGAACATAGACGGCGCATTATCTCGCCTGCGTGACGTCGGGGCTCTCGACTCGTCCCTGGCGCTCACCGCCCTAGGGCGCCACCTGGCGGGGCTTCCCGTGGACGTGCGTATCGGGAAGCTGATGCTGTTCGGGGCTATATTCTGCTGCGTCGACTCCGCGCTCACGGTCGCGGCTTGTTTGAGTCACAAGTCGCCGTTTGTTGCGCCTTTTGGAAAGAAGGTGGGTTTTTGATATGGATTTTAATACAGCAAGGTGCTGTAAGTATGATAGTGTTAGAGCAAAGCTTACATCGCAAAACCGTAAGTTCATATATTCACATCACATGTGACTTCGCCCTCTAATATCAATGATCCGATTCATTACGGAATCCAAGTCCTCAAATATTGAGTCACAATCTTTTCTGTGCTGGTGATAGCGTCGCTGTAATCGCATCTTTTGGTTGTCAGTTTATGGAAAATGTATCCAAATAACATTAGAATCAAAATGACAATGGTAGCTTCCAATTGTGGCCGCCGGCACAGAAAAGATTGTAACTCTATACTTGACAACCCTGTCAATTGTGTTATCTTACGAAAAACCTAATAGATTCTTTTTCTATATAAATTGTGAACAGTCAGTTTTCTACAACTAGTTCTCTTAAAATTAGCTCCTATTATTGAAGTTATTTCCTAAGTTCCTGAAAGTACTATTTATTTTTCTATTTACAGTCAGAAGCAGACGCAAAGAAACGGGAATTCGCTTGCTCTAACAGCGACCAATTGACAACACTGAGAGCTTATAGAGTAAGTTTTTTCCCATACCTGTATCCATATAATACAAAATAATATTCAATAAATTTTGAACCTAATAAACAATATTTTTCATACAATTTTGGACCATAAATACAACATTTTTCATACAATTTTGAACCTTATTCCCTTACAGAAATGGCAACAAGCGATGTCTCGAAGCACTCACGCGGCACTTGTATTCGCTAATGAAAACTTCCTATCACATAAAACGTTACTAATGTTAGCTGATATCAAACATCAGTTGTTGGGGTTGCTAGCTGCAATCGGCTTTGTACCCGATATGCCGGCTTTGAGGAGGAAAATGAGGAAGGATTCAGTTGCTACGCTTACTGGGGAAGAGGTATTTATTTATTCTACTTTTGAATGTATATGTCTGTTTATTTTTCCGTTATGTTTCGGGTTCGATCTCCGTGCGTGGTGAATATTTGTGTGAACCACAAATGTTTTTTCTCGGTCTGGGTGTGTGTGTGAATGAGTGTGTGCGTAGTTCCTGGTACCCTAGATACAAGTTTCGAACTTAGTTAGGGGTCAGTTACTATGATTAGATGATGTAGTGAATATTATATTATGTTATTTGGATGTTTTTTTAGTTAATCACATTAAAGAAAAAAACATTAAATTTTGTACACCGGCTTAAGATGATAAATGATGGGCACTTTTTGACCCGAAAATCTTCCCGAAATCCTGGTATTAAAAACATGGGAATTATGCGTATAATAACGACAACTAGTTGGTTTTCAATTGCTATATAACTTAGATTTTCTATAGTATTTTATTATCACCATATTCAACTAACTTTTTTGTAATTTCAGTTGAACGTGAATGGGAATAACGATAGACTGCTTGCAGCTATACTATGCGCCGCGTTATATCCAAATGTCGTTAAGGTAAATAACTAAACTAGAATTAACGGAACAATCAATTAATCGATGGCAGATTGATGTTAATTAATAGTTTCTATCACACCGATCGTCGACCGCTCGATATTTGACGTTGAACATTGTTTTAAGTCAATCAAATCAAAAATCATTTATTCAATTAAGGCCTCAATGAGGCACTTATGAAGGTCACTGAATCTACCACCGATTCGGAATTAAATTTACCGAGAAGAATCGACAAGAAAATCGGGCTGTTTTTTTTTTTATAAAATTAAATATAATTGTACCACATAACGCGTGATCAAGACGTGTATATAATAAATTCCACTAGCAATTACATAAATTCCATACATTACAGGTACTAACCCCAGAGAAATCGTTCCACATGCAAGCAGGCGGTGCTATACCGCGCCAGCCGACCGCCGACGAACTCAAGTTCAAAACTAAGACAGACGGCTACGTAGCACTACACCCTTCTTCCGTGAATTCGTCTGTTGGATATTACCCGAGCCCGTATCTGGTGTATCAAGAGAAGGTGAAAACTTCGAGGGTTTTTATTAGAGAGTGTTCTATGGTGCCGCAGTTACCGTTGGTGCTGTTTTCTGGTAAGATTTTCTTTGATTATAGGAATGTGAGTTTAATCTATGCTAATATTATAAAGCGGAAGAGTTTGTTTGTTTGTTTGATTGAACGCACTTATCTCAGGAGCTACTGTACCGATTTGAAAAATTATTTCAGGTTAGCCCATTTATCGAGGAAAGCTATAGGGTATAATATTTTATCCCCGTATTCCTACGGGTAAAACCGCGAGGCGCTGCTATTGTATTATATTTAGATTGCCCAAAACAATAAGGTCAAGAACTAAAACCCTACTACTGGTAAAAATACGTTCAAAAAAGTATAAATTAAGAACATTTTCATAGTCAAAAGTAGTTCGGGTGAATCATTCATATTGATATATATAAGGTTGTTTTTTATTATACCAAAGAGATTTATAGAAGGGACACTTTCTTTTTTATTATATTTATTTATTTTTGTTTACAGGTTGTAATTTAGCTGTGGAATTACATAATGGAACATTTATTGTGTCATTAGAAGATGGATGGATTATGTTCCAAGTAGATAAACATGAGGTATGTTCTAAGATCTCATATAGATATCATAGAAAAATTTACTTTAAACCTCTAGTTATAAAGTCGTAATTTGATTAAGCAATCAGGTTATTTGTTAAAATGTTATGATGTTCATAGCGCTAGAGATTATTCTTTATATATTAAAACAAAACTTTGTTTTCTCGACAGGTCGCAGAAATGTTAAAGACGATACGAATAGAACTTATAAATCTTCTAGAAGAGAAAATCAACGACCCGAGCTTAAATCTACTAAACTACGAAAAGGGGAATAAAATAATAAAAACAATAGTGCAAATTATCACTAAAGATTAAAATGAAATTAAATCTTATGGTACTTATTATAAGGATGAAATTATAGTGCAATTTTTGTATTTTTTTGATGATATTAGTAAATTTTATGTATAGTGCACATTTTTTTATTTTCAACGCGCTAGAAATTTAGCTGTTTTGTAATAAATGTTTACCCAATGCGTTGGTAACTTTTGCGCATTTCTAGCGGGTTTGTAGCTTAGCGGTGAACGAATTTTTATCACAGAAAATCGCGTGTTCAATACAAATATAGTGAGATTTGTTAAGAATACAAATAATAGTTGTATTAATCAATATGTATTGGTTAACCAATGAAGTGTTCAACAAATTGAAGTAAAATTAGACCTATATATACAACAAATTTTTACATACAAAATGTATGTTTTATCTCTTTCCTTCATGTGCATTTTTCATACGAGTGAAAAAGAGAAAATTACCATTTGAATTATTAAACTATGTTCATTGATGCCAGTGATTGAACTTTAAAAGTGAACATTTTATATGACTCCTCCTATTTGATAGAAACTTCTAGTTATCCAAATAATTTACACTGTATTATTGGGCTCTCTGAAAATATACAACTAGATAAAAAACTGCGATATTGCGAATCTGTATTTGTTTTAAACACTATTGTGACTAGCGACCTACTTTATCACTACATAGTATAAAACAAAGTCGCTTTCTCTGGCCCTATGTCCTTATGTCCCTATGTATGCTTAGATCTTTAAAACAACGTAACGGATTTTGATGCGGTTTGTTTTAATAGATAGTCATTCAGTGGGAAGGTTTTTAGAATAATTTTATCCCCATATTCCTATGAGAACGGGAACTACGCGGGTGAAACCGCGGGGTATAATAAGATAATAAATCGAAAAATATTTGTCTAAATATATTCGGATTACAGGTTTTTATTAACCTTATTTTTGCCTATAAAATAATAAGTTTCTCAAACTTGTGATAATAATGTAAAATGATTTTGTACATGAAATTTTGTGTTACTTTCTTGGTGCATAGTATTATTAGTACATTAAAATATAATTTAGTAAAATGTATAAATTATATATTATGTATGTAACTAACAATATCTGTATTTATTGCGTTAAAATAGAATATCTGAACTGAAAATAATAAATTGAAATTTGCTACTATGATTGAATTATTTTTCCTTTATCTATGCTACGGATCCCGTGAATGACGTCGAAGTGTCCCGTGACTGATGCTACGAGTCCCGTGACTGATGCTACGAGTCCCGTGACTGATGCTACGAGTCCCGTGATTGATGCTACGAGTCCCGTGCCTGATGCTACGACTGTGACGGATGCTACGAGTTCCATGACTGGTGCTACGAGTCCCATGACTGATGCTACGAGTCCCATGACTTATGCTACAAGTCTCGTGACTGACGTTACGAGTCCTGTGCCTGACGCTTCGAGTATCGTGAGATCACAAAAGCAGATTTTCTGATTGACCGATTTTCGTCTTTTCTGATATTTTGATGTTCTGATTTCCTGATTTTCTGATTATTTCTGATTTGTGATCTTTTGTGATCTTTTTATCATGTGATCCTTTTAATCTTGTGATCTTTTTATCATGTGATCTTGTAATGTTGTGATCTTTTGTGATATTGTGATATTGTGATCTTGTGATGTTGTGATCTTGTGATCTTTTGTGATCTCGTGATATTGTGATCTTTTGTGATATTGTGATCTTGTGATGTTGTGATCTTTTGATCTTGTGATGTTGTGATCTTACGATCTTGTGATGTTGTGATCTTACGATCTGGTAATGTTGTGATCTTGTGATGTCGTGATATTGTGATCATTTGTGATGTGTTGATCTTGTGATGTGTTGATCTTGTAATGTGTCGATCTTGTGATGTGTTGATCTTGTGATGTGTTGATCTTGTGATGTGTTGATCTTGTGATGCGTAGATCTTGTGATGTGTTGATCTTGTGATCTTGTGATTTTCAGATTTTGTGATGTGTTGATCTTGTGATGTGTTGATCTTTTGATCTTGTGATGTTGTGATCTTGTGATGTGTTGATCTTGTGATGTGTTGATCTTGTGATGCGTAGATCTTGTGATCTTGTGATTTTCAGATTTTGTGATCTTGTGATGTGTTAATCTTGTGATGTGTAGATCTTGTGATGTGTTGATCTTTTGATGTTGTGATGTTGTGATCTTGGGATGTGTTGATCTTGTGATGTGTTGATCTTGTGATGTGTTGATCTTGTGATGCGTAGATCTTGTGATGTGTTGATCTTGTGATCTTATGATCTTGTGATGTGTTGATCTTGGGATGTGTTGATCTTGTGATGTGTTGATCTTGTGATCTTGTGATTTTCAGATTTTGTGATCTTGTGATGTGTTGATCTTGTGATGTGTAGATCTTGTGATGTGTTGATCTTGTGATCTTGTGATGTGTTGATCTTGTGATCTTGTGATTTTCAGATTTTGTGAACTTGTGATGTGTTGATCTTGTGATGTGTTGATCTTGTGATGTGTTGATCTTTTGGTCTTTTGGTCTTTTGGTCTTGTAGTCTTGTGGTCCTTTGGTCTTGTGGTCTTTTGGCCTTTGGCCTTCTGGCCTTCTGGCCTTCTGGCCTTCTGGCATTCTGGCCTTTTGGCCTTTTGGCCTTTTGGCCTTTTGGCCTTTTGGCCTTCTGGCCTTCTGGCCTTCTGGCCTTCTGGCCTTCTGGCCTTCTGGCCTTCTGGCCTTCTGGCCTTCTGGCCTTTTGGCCTTTTGGTCATTTGGCCTTCTGGCCTTCCGGTCTTCCGGTCTTCCGGTCTTCCGGTCTTCCGGTCTTCTAGTCTTCTGGTCTTCTGGTCTTCTGGTCTTTTGGTCTTTTGGTCTTTTGGCCTTTTGGCCTTTTGGCCTTTTGGCCTTTTGGTCTTGTGGTCTTTTGGCCTTTTGGCCTTTTGGCCTTCTGGCCTTTTGGCCTTCTGGCCTTTTGGCCATTTGGGCTTCTGGCCTTCTGGCTTTTTGGCCTTTTGGCCATTTGGCCATTTGGCCTTTTGGCCTTTTGGCCTTCTGGCCTTCTGGCCTTTTGGCCTTTTGGTCATTTGGCCTTCTGGCCTTCTGGCCTTCTGGCTTTTTGGCCTTTTGGCCTTCTGGCCTTCTGGCCTTCTGGCCTTCTGGCCTTCTGGCCTTCTGGCCTTCTGGCCTTCTGGCCTTCTGGCCTTCTGGCCTTCTGGCCTTCTGGCCTTCTGGCCTTCCGGTCTTCCGGTCTTCCGGTCTTCCGGTCTTCCGGTCTTCTAGTCTTCTGGTCTTCTGGTCTTCTGGTCTTTTGGTCTTTTGGTCTTTTGGCCTTTTGGCCTTTTGGCCTTTTGGCCTTTTGGTCTTGTGGTCTTTTGGCCTTTTGGCCTTTTGGCCTTCTGGCCTTTTGGCCTTCTGGCCTTTTGGCCATTTGGGCTTCTGGCCTTCTGGCTTTTTGGCCTTTTGGCCATTTGGCCATTTGGCCTTTTGGCCTTTTGGCCTTCTGGCCTTCTGGCCTTTTGGCCTTTTGGTCATTTGGCCTTCTGGCCTTCTGGCCTTCTGGCTTTTTGGCCTTTTGGCCATTTGGCCATTTGGCCTTTTGGCCTTTTGGCCTTCTGGCCTTCTGGCCTTCTGGCCTTCTGGCCTTCTGGCCTTTTGGCCTTTTGGCCTTCTGGCCTTCTGGCCTTCTGGCTTTTTGGCCTTTTGGCCATTTGGCCATTTGGCCTTTTGGCCTTTTGGCCTTCTGGCCTTCTGGCCTTCTGGCCTTCTGGCCTTCTGGCCTTCTGGCCTTTTGGCCTTTTGGCCTTTTGGCCTTTTGGCCTTTTGGCCTTTTGGCCTTTTGGCCTTTTGGCCTTTTGGCCTTCTGGCCTTTTGGCCATTTGGGCTTCTGGCTTTTTGGCCTTTTGGCCATTTGGCCATTTGGCCTTTTGGCCTTTTGGCCTTCTGGCCTTCTGGCCTTCTGGCCTTTTGGCCTTCTGGCCTTCTGGCCTTCTGGCCTTCTGGCCTTCTGGCCTTTTGGCCTTTTGGCCTTTTGGCCTTTTGGCCTTTTGGCCTTTTGGCCTTTTGGCCTTTTGGCCTTCTGGCCTTTTGGCCATTTGGGCTTCTGGCCTTCTGGCTTTTTGGCCATTTGGCCATTTGGCCTTTTGGCCTTTTGGCCTTCTGGCCTTCTGGCCTTCTGGCCTTCTGGCCTTCTGGCCTTCTGGTCTTTTGGTCTGTTAGTCTGTTGGTCTTGTGGTCTTGTGGTCCTTTGATCTTTTGATCTTTTGGCCTTTTGGCCTTCTGGCCTTCTGGCCTTCTGGCCTTCTGGCCTTCTGGCCTTCTGGCCTTCTGGCCTTCTGGCCTTCTGGCCTTCTGGCCTTTTGGTCATTTGGCCTTCTGGCCTTCTGGCCTTCTGGCTTTTTGGCCTTTTGGCCTTTTGGCCTTTTGGCCTTTTGGCCTTTTGGCCTTTTGGCCTTCTGGCCTTTTGGCCTTCTGGCCTTCTGGCGTTTTGGCCTTTTGGCCATTTGGCCTTTTGGCCTTTTGGCCTTCTGGCCTTCTGGCCTTCTGGCCTTCTGGCCTTCTGGCCTTCTGGCCTTCTGGCGTTTTGGCCTTTTGGCCATTTGGCCTTTTGGCCTTCTGGCCTTCTGGCCTTCTGGGCCAGTTTTGGCCTTCTGGCCTTTTGGCCTTTTGGTCATTTGGCCTTCTGGCCTTCTGGCCTTCTGGCCTTCTGGCGTTTTGGCCTTTTTGCCATTTGGCCTTTTGGCCTTCTGGCCTTCTGGCATTCTGGCCTTCTGGCCTTCTGGCCTTTTGGCCTTTTGGTCATTTGGCCTTCTGGCCTTCTGGCGTTTTGGCCTTTTTGCCATTTGGCCTTTTGGCCTTCTGGCCTTCTGGCATTCTGGCCTTCTGGCCTTCTGGCCTTTTGGCCTTTTGGTCATTTGGCCTTCTGGCCTTCTGGCGTTTTGGCCTTTTGGCCATTTGGCCTTTTGGCCTTCTGGCCTTCTGGCCTTCTGGGCCAGTTTTGGCCTTTTGGCCTTCTGGCCTTATGGCCTACTGGCGTTTTGGCCTTTTGGCCATTTGGCCTTTTGGCCTTTTGGCCTTCTGGCCTTCTGGCCTTCTGGCCTTCTGGCCTTTTGGCCTTTTGGCCTTCTGGCCTTCTGGCCTTCTGGCCTTCTGGCCTTCTGGCCTTCTGGCCTTCTGGCCTTCTGGCCTTCTGGCCTTCTGGCCTTCTGGCCTTCTGGCCTTCTGGCCTTCTGGCCTTCTGGCCTTCTGGCCTTCTGGCCTTCTGGCCTTCTGGCCTTCTGGCCTTCTGGCCTTCTGGCCTTCTGGCCTTCTGGCCTTCTGGCCTTCTGGTCTTTTGGTCTGTTGGTCTGTTGGTCTGTTGGTCTTGTGGTCTTGTGGTCTATTTAGCCTGGCGTTCTGGCCTTCTGGCCTATTGGCCTTCTGGCCTTTGGGCCTTCTGGCCTTTTGGCCATTTGGGCTTCTGGGCTTCTGGCCTTCTGGTCTTTTAGTCTTTTGGTCTGTTGGCCTGTTGGCCTGTTGGCCTTTTGGCCTTTTGGCCTTCTGGCCTTCTGGCCTTTTGGCCTTTTGGCCTTCTGGCCTTCTGGCCTTCTGGCCTTCTGGCCTTCTGGCCTTCTGGCCTTCTGGCCTTCTGGCCTTCTGGCCTTCTGGCCTTCTGGCCTTCTGGCCTTTTGGCCTTTTGGTCATTTGGCCTTCTGGCCTTCCGGTCTTCCGGTCTTCCGGTCTTCCGGTCTTCCGGTCTTCCGGTCTTCCGGTCTTCCGGTCTTCCGGTCTTCCGGTCTTCCGGTCTTCCGGTCTTCCGGTCTTCCGGTCTTCCGGTCTTCCGGTCTTCCGGTCTTCCGGTCTTCCGGTCTTCCGGTCTTCCGGTCTTCCGGTCTTCCGGTCTTCCGGCCTTTTGGCCTTTTGGCCTTTTGGCCTTTTGGCCTTTTGGCCTTTTGGCCTTTTGGCCTTTTGGCCTTTTGGCCTTTTGGCCTTTTGGCCTTTTGGCCTTTTGGCCTTTTGGCCTTTTGGCCTTTTGGCCTTTTGGCCTTTTGGCCTTTTGGCCTTCTGGCCTTCTGGCCTTCTGGCCTTCTGGCCTTTTGGCCTTTTGGTCATTTGGCCTTCTGGCCTTCTGGCCTTCTGGCCTTCTGGCCTTCTGGCGTTTTGGCCTTTTTGCCATTTGGCCTTTTGGCCTTCTGGCCTTCTGGCATTCTGGCCTTCTGGCCTTCTGGCCTTTTGGCCTTTTGGCCTTTTGGCCTTTTGGCCTTTTGGCCTTTTGGCCTTTTGGCCTTTTGGCCTTTTGGCCTTTTGGCCTTTTGGCCTTTTGGCCTTTTGGCCTTTTGGCCTTTTGGCCTTTTGGCCTTTTGGCCTTCTGGCCTTCTGGCGTTTTGGCCTTTTGGCCATTTGGCCTTTTGGCCTTCTGGCCTTCTGGCCTTCTGGGCCAGTTTTGGCCTTTTGGCCTTCTGGCCTTATGGCCTACTGGCGTTTTGGCCTTTTGGCCATTTGGCCTTTTGGCCTTTTGGCCTTCTGGCCTTCTGGCCTTCTGGCCTTTTGGCCTTTTGGCCTTTTGGCCTTCTGGCCTTCTGGCCTTCTGGCCTTCTGGCCTTCTGGCCTTCTGGCCTTCTGGCCTTCTGGCCTTCTGGCCTTCTGGCCTTCTGGCCTTCTGGCCTTCTGGCCTTCTGGCCTTCTGGCCTTCTGGCCTTCTGGCCTTCTGGCCTTCTGGCCTTCTGGCCTTCTGGCCTTCTGGCCTTCTGGCCTTTTGGCCTTTTGGCCTTTTGGCCTTTTGGCCTTTTGGCCTTCTGGCCTTCTGGCCTTCTGGCCTTCTGGCCTTCTGGCCTTCTGGCCTTCTGACCCCACTTCCCAACTGACCCCACTTCCCAACTGAATCCACTTCTCAACTGACCCCACTTCCCAACTGAATCCACTTCCCAACTGACTCCACTTCCCAACTGACCCCACTTCCCAACTGACCCCACATCCCAACTGACCCCACTTCCCAACTGACCCCACTTTCCAACGGATCCCAGTATCCCACTTCCCAACCGACCCCACTTCCCGACTGACCCCACTTTCCAACGGATCCCAGGATCCCACTTCCCAACTGACCCCACTGATCCAACTTCCCTTCTGACCCCACTTGCCAACTGACCCCACTTCCCGACTGACCCCACTTCCCAACGGATCCCAGAATCCCACTTCCTATATGACCCCACTTCCCATCTGACCCCACTTCCCAACGGATCCCAGGGTCCCACTTCCCAACTGACCCCACTTACCAACTGACCCCACTTCCCAATTGACCCCACTTCCCAATTGACCCCACTTCTTAACTAACCCCACTTCCCAACTGACCCCACTTCCCACCTGACCCCACTTCCCGACTGACTCCACTTCGCAACGGATCCCAGAATCCCACTTTCTATCAGACCCCACTTCCCATCCGACCCCACTTCCCAACAAATCCCAGGATCCCACTTCCCAACTGACCCCACTTCCATATTGAACCCACTTCCCAATTGACCCCACTTCCCAACTAACCCCACTTCCCAACTGACCCCACTTCCCAACTGATCCAACTTCCCTTCTGACCCCACTTCCCAACTGACCCAACTTCCCAACTGACCCCACTTTCCAACTGACCCCACTTTTCAACTGACCCCACTTCCCAACTGACCCCATTTTCCAACGGATCCCAGTATCCCACTTCCCAACTGACCCCACTTCCTGACTGACCCCTCTTCCCAACGGATCCCAGAATCCCACTTCCCATCTGACCCCACATCTAACTGACACCACTTCCCAACTGACCCCACTTCCCAACTGACCCCACTTCCCAACTGACCCCACTTCGTTCACGTTGGTGTTGTGGTCTTGTGGTCCTTTGATCATTTGATCTTTTGGCCTTTTGGCCTTCTGGCCTTTTGGCCTTCTGGCCTTTTGGCCTTTTGGCCATTTGGCCTTTTGGCCTTCTGGCCTTCTGGCCTTCTGGCCTTCTGGCCTTCTGGTCTTCTGGTCTTCTGGTCTTCTGGTCTTCTGGTCTTCTGGTCTTCTGGTCTTCTGGTCTTCTGGTCTTTTGGCCTTTTGGCCTTTTGGCCTTCTGGCCTTCTGGTCTTTTGGTCTTTTGGTCTGTTGGTCTGTTGGTCTGTTGGTCTTGTGGTCTTGTGGTCTTGTGGTCTTGTGGTCTTGTGGTCTTGTGGTCTTTTGGCCTTTTGGCCTTCTGGCCTTCTGGCCTTCTGGCCTTCTGGCCATCTGGCCTTCTGGCCTTCTGACCTTCTGGCCTTCTGGCCTTCTGGCCTTCTGGCCTTCTGACCCCACTTCCCAACTGACCCCACTTCCCAACTGAATCCACTTCTCAACTGACCCCACTTCCCAACTGAATCCACTTCCCAACTGACTCCACTTCCCAACTGACCCCACTTCCCAACTGACCTCACATCCCAACTGACCCCACTTCCCAACTGACCCCACTTTCCAACGGATCCCAGTATCCCACTTCCCAACCGACCCCACTTCCCGACTGACCCCACTTTCCAACGGATCCCAGGATCCCACTTCCCAACTGACCCCACTGATCCAACTTCCCTTCTGACCCCACTTGCCAACTGACCCCACTTCCCACCTGACCCCACTTCCCGATTGACCCCACTTCCCAACGGATCCTAGAATCCCACTTCCTATCTGACCCCACTTTCCATCCGACCCCACTTCCCAACGGATCCCAGGACCCCACTTCCCAATTGACCCCACTTCCCAATTGACCCCACTTCCCAACTAACCCCACTTCCCAACTGACCCCACTTCCCAACTGACCCCACCTCCCATTTGTGCCACTTCCCAATTTACCCAACTTCCCTTCTGACCCCACTTCCCATCTGACCCCACTTCCCATCTGACCCCACTTCCCATCTTACCCCACTTCCCATCTGACCCCACTTCCCAACGGATCCCAGAATCCCACTTCACATCTGACCCCACTTCCCATCTGACCCCACTTCCCAATTGACCCCACTTCCCGACTGACCCAACTTCCCAACTGACCCCACTTCCCATTTATCCCACTTCCCAATTGACCCAACTTTCCTTCTGACCCCACTTCCCATCTGACCCCACTTCCCAACGGATCCCAGAATCCCACTTCCCATCTGACCCCACTTCCCATCTGAACCCACTTCCCAATTGACCCCACTTCCCGACTGACCCCACTTCCCAACGGATCCCAGAATCCCACTTCCTATCCGACCCCACTTCCCAACGGATCCCAGGGTCCCACTTCCCAACTGACCCCTTTTCCCAACTGACCCTACTTCCCAATTGACCACACTTCCCAATTGACCCCACTTCCCAACTAACCCCACTTCCCAACTAACCCCACTTCCCAACTGACCCCACTTCCCGACTGACCCCACTTCCCAACGGATCCTAGAATCCCACTTCCTATCTGACCCCACTTCCCATCCGACCCCACTTCCCAACGGATCCCAGGGTCCCACTTCCCATCTGACCCCACTTCCCAACTGACCCCACTTCCCAACTGACCCCACTTCCCAACTGACCCCACTTCCCAACTGACCCAACTTCCCAACTGACCTCACTTCCCAACTGACCCCACTTTTCAACTGACCCCACTTCCCATCTGACCCCACTTCCCAACTGACCCCACTTTCCAACGGATCCCAGTATCCCACTTCCCAACTGACCCCACTTCCCGACTGATCCCACTTCCCAACGGATCCCAGAATCCCACTTCCCATCTGACCCCACATCTAACTGACCCCACTTCCCAACTGACCCCACTTCCCAACTGACCCCACTTCCCAACTGACCCCACTTCCCAACTGACCCCACTTCCCATCTGACCCCACTTCCCAACTGACCCCACTTTCCAACGGATCCCAGTATCCCACTTCCCAACTGACCCCACTTCCCAACGGATCCCAGAATCCCACTGCCCATCTGACCCCACATCCCAACTGACACCACTTCCCAACTGACCCCACTTCCCAACTGGTCTTCTGGTCTTTTGGTCTGTTGGTCTTGTGGTCTTGTGGTCCTTTGATCTTTTGATCTTTTGGCCTTTTGGCCTTCTGGCCTTTTGGCCTTTTGGCCTTTTGGCCTTCTGGCCTTCTGGCCTTCTGGCCTTCTGGCCTTCTGGTCTTCTGGTCTTCTGGTCTTCTGGTCTTCTGGTCTTCTGGTCTTTTGGTCTTTTGGTCTTTTGGTCTTTTGGTCTTTTGGCCTTTTGGCCTTCTGGCCTTCTGGCCTTCTGGTCTTTTGGTCTGTTGGTCTGTTGGTCTGTTGGTCTGTTGGTCTGTTGGTCTTGTGGTCTTGTGGTCTTGTGGTCTTTTGGCCTTTTGGCCTTCTGGCCTTCTGGCCTTCTGGCCATCTGGCCTTCTGGCCTTCTGACCTTCTGGCCTTCTTGCCTTCTGGCGTTCTGGCGTTCTGGCGTTATGGCCTTTTGGCCTTTTGGCCTTCTGGCCTTCTGGTCTTCTGGTCTTCTGGTCTTCTGGTCTTTCTGGTCTTCTGGTCTTCTGGTCTTCTGGTCTTCTGGTCTTGTGGTCGTTTAGTCTTTTGGTCTTTTGGTCTTTTGGCCTTTTGGCCTTTTGGCCTTCTGGCCTTCTGGCCTTCTGGCCTTCTGGCCTTCTGGCCTTCTGGCCTTCTGGCCTTCTGGCCTTCTGACCCCACTTCCCAACTGACCCCACTTCCCAACTGAATCCACTTCTCAACTGACCCCACTTCCCAACTGAATCCACTTCCCAACTGACTCCACTTCCCAACTGACCTCACTTCCCAACTGACCCCACATCCCAACTGACCCCACTTCCCAACTGACCCCACTTTCCAACGGATCCCAGTATCCTACTTCCCAACCGACCCCACTTCCCGACTGACCCCACTTTCCAACGGATCCCAGGATCCCACTTCCCAACTGACCCCACTGATCCAACTTCCCTTCTGACCCCACTTGCCAACTGTCTGTTGGTCTTGTGGTCTTGTGGTCCTTTGATCTTTTGATCTTTTGGCCTTTTGGCCTTCTGGCCTTTTGGCCTTTTGGCCTTTTGGCCTTTTGGCCTTTTGGCCTTTTGGCCTTCTGGCCTTCTGGCCTTCTGGTCTTCTGGTCTTCTGGTCTTCTGGTCTTCTGGTCTTCTGGTCTTTTGGCCTTTTGGCCTTCTGGCCTTCTGGCCTTCTGGCCTTCTGGCCTTCTGGCCTTCTGGCCTTCTGGCCTTCTGGCCTTCTGGCCTTCTGGCCTTCTGGCCTTCTGGCCTTCTGGCCTTCTGGCCTTCTGGCCTTCTGGCCTTCTGGCCTTCTGGCCTTCTGGCCTTCTGGCCTTCTGGCCTTCTGGCCTTCTGGCCTTCTGGCCTTCTGGCCTTCTGGCCTTCTGGCCTTCTGGCCTTCTGGCCTTCTGGCCTTCTGGCCTTCTGGCCTTCTGGCCTTCTGGCCTTCTGGCCTTCTGGCCTTCTGGCCTTCTGGCCTTCTGGCCTTCTGGCCTTCTGGCCTTCTGGCCTTCTGGCCTTCTGGTCTTCTGGTCTTTTGGTCTATTGGTCTTTTGGTCTTTTGGCCTTCTGGTCTTCTGGTCTTCTGGTCTTGTGGTCTTGTGGTCTTGTGGTCTTGTGGTCTTGTGGTCTTGTGGTCTTGTGGTCTTGTGGTCTTGTGGTCTTGTGGTCTTGTGGTCTTGTGGTCTTGTGGTCTTGTGGTCTTGTGGTCTTGTGGTCTTGTGGTCTTGTGGTCTTGTGGTCTTGTGGTCTTGTGGTCTTGTGGTCTTGTGGTCTTGTGGTCTTGTGGTCTTGTGGTCTTGTGGTCTTGTGGTCTTGTGGTCTTGTGGTCTTGTGGTCTTGTGGTCTTGTGGTCTTGTGGTCTTGTGGTCTTGTGGTCTTGTGGTCTTGTGGTCTTGTGGTCTTGTGGTCTTGTGGTCTTGTGGTCTTGTGGTCTTGTGGTCTTCTGGTCTTCTGGTCTTTTGGCCTTTTGGCCTTCTGGCCTTCTGGCCTTCTGGCCATCTGGCCTTCTGGCCTTCTGACCTTCTGGCCTTCTTGCCTTCTGGCGTTCTGGCGTTCTGGCGTTATGGCCTTTTGGCCTTTTGGCCTTCTGGCCTTCTGGTCTTCTGGTCTTCTGGTCTTCTGGTCTTTCTGGTCTTCTGGTCTTCTGGTCTTCTGGTCTTCTGGTCTTGTGGTCTTTTAGTCTTTTGGTCTTTTGGTCTTTTGGCCTTTTGGCCTTTTGGCCTTTTGGCCTTCTGGCCTTCTGGCCTTCTGGCCTTCTGGCCTTCTGGCCTTCTGGCCTTCTGGCCTTCTGGCCTTCTGGCCTTCTGACCCCACTTCCCAACTGACCCCACTTCCCAACTGAATCCACTTCTCAACTGACCCCACTTCCCAACTGAATCCACTTCCCAACTGACTCCACTTCCCAACTGACCTCACTTCCCAACTGACCCCACATCCCAACTGACCCCACTTCCCAACTGACCCCACTTTCCAACGGATCCCAGTATCCTACTTCCCAACCGACCCCACTTCCCGACTGACCCCACTTTCCAACGGATCCCAGGATCCCACTTCCCAACTGACCCCACTGATCCAACTTCCCTTCTGACCCCACTTGCCAACTGTCTGTTGGTCTTGTGGTCTTGTGGTCCTTTGATCTTTTGATCTTTTGGCCTTTTGGCCTTCTGGCCTTTTGGCCTTTTGGCCTTTTGGCCTTTTGGCCTTTTGGCCTTTTGGCCTTCTGGCCTTCTGGCCTTCTGGTCTTCTGGTCTTCTGGTCTTCTGGTCTTTTGGTCTTTTGGCCTTTTGGCCTTCTGGCCTTCTGGTCTTTTGGTCTTTTGGTCTGTTGGTCTGTTGGTCTGTTGGTCTTGTGGTCTTGTGGTCTTGTGGTCTTGTGGTCTTGTGGTCTTTTGGCCTTTTGGCCTTCTGGCCTTCTGGCCTTCTGGCCATCTGGCCTTCTGGCCTTCTGACCTTCTGACCTTCTGGCCTTCTTGCCTTCTGGCGTTCTGGCGTTATGGCCTTTTGGCCTTTTGGCCTTCTGGCCTTCTGGTCTGTTGGTCTTGTGGTCTTGTGGTCTTGTGGTCTTTTGGTCTTTTGGCCCTCTGGCCTTCTGGCCTTCTGGCCTTCTGGCCTTCTGGTCTTTTGGTCTGTTGGTCTTGTGGTCTTGTGGTCTTGTGGTCTTTTGGTCTTTTGGTCTTTTGGCCCTCTGGCCTTCTGGCCTTCTGGCCTTCTGGCCTTCTGGCCTTCTGGCCTTCTGGCCTTCTGGCCTTCTGGCCTTCTGGCCTTCTGGCCTTCTGGCCTTCTGGTCTTCTGGTCTTCTGGTCTTTTGGTCTTTTGGTCTTTTGGTCTTTTGGTCTTTTGGTCTTTTGGTCTTTTGGTCTTTTGGTCTTTTGGTCTTTTGGTCTTTTGGTCTTTTGATCTTTTGATCTTTCGATATTCCAATTGTTGGATTTGCTGATTTTCTGATTTTTTCGTTTCCTTATTTTCAGAGTTTTTGATTTTCAGTCTTCTGATCTTGTGATATTGTGTGTATCGTGACTGACGCTACGAGTCGGTTTCAGATGCTACGAGTCTTGTGACTGACGCTACGTGTTTTGGGACTGATGCTGCTATCAGCCAGTTGTCCAAATAAGGTCCGAAATCCTCATTCAATATAATACACGATTTTACAAGATTATCTCGCCATTATTATAGATTAAATAACATTGTCAATAGTAAAGAAAACAAAAAAATAAACATCTTTACCACGACGTAAACGTAAAAAAATATCGTGAAGCTCAACAAATCAAATATCAGCGGCAACCACACACCGTGAAATATGGCTGACATCAATCACACGAACAAACGGTGGCGGACAAAACGGTCGTGCGTCGGACGCCGGCCTAACGACCCACTCGCTACAATATATCACCGGTAAAAACCTAACGCTCGTTTTATAAGACTTAAATTTTATTTTTACACGTCTTTGAAAATGCAGCGGTGAGTTGGTTGTTTTCGTTTGTGATTTGAAAGGTAAAATAATGGTTCATATTTGTAGATAATCTGGTAATTATATGGACGCGTAGTTGCATAAGAAGTAAAATATCAATGATAAAGTGGAAAAATATTTTAAAGAACGCGATTCTTTAATAAGTTACATGATTTGAAAATTTACGATTTCATTTTCATAACCTGATCAGCATCCCTCGAAAAGGCTAATAAACATTTCAAACTCCATTAGAGAAACAGATGAAAAGCCTCAAAACACAATACCTACCTACTATTCAATAGTAAAAAGAAAAAATAAGGGCATTAAATCACTAGACGTGGGTGTTATTGGCAATATTTGGAACGGACGGACTCGCAAAGGTCTTCGGGACTTCGGGTCCAATAGTTGAGGAGCCGCAGTCGTAAAATGCACATGTTTTTGGTACCACTACATGTGTACTTTAAAGGGCGAACTTTTGGGTTAGGACCGTCCGAAATGTTTTATACAACCAATAGTGTGGATATGACTAGGTTTTATAAAATATTTTTTCTGATAAATATTTCAAACAAGATGTTTTTGAGCTATCGCAAGCTTTATGAAACAAAAAAGAAAACATTTACACTTTCATAAAAGAAATACTTATTTCAAATAGTTTATAATTAAATACAAACAATAATGAAGACAAAACATATTGATAAAATTTTTAAAGAAAAAGGTTGAGAAACGCAATGTAACTTATGAGTAATTTATGCCATCTAGCGTAGAGTAGTTGAACTAATTTATCAATTACCAATACGATTAATTGTGCGAAATATAGATGTCGCTACACTCGCATTCTTGTTAGACGTTTGAAACTAATTAGAATGAAATATTGATATCTTTGATTTACACGAACACTACACATTGAAAAAACGGATTTTTGTCGTGGTTGTATTTTGTGAAACGTCAGAAAATGTAATTCTCGTACTGTTGTCAATAAGTAATGAATTGTCGAAATACAATTAGCTTTGGAAGATATTTACGTAAGTACGTAAGGTTCGACAACAAACAGTTCATATTAAAGAAAGCATTAACAATGTATGAAACTGGTTAATTTTCCATCTTATCCAAAACTGTTAAGTTTTCCTTACAACCATATCCACATTTTCCCAACCGTGGCACTGCGGGTCCATTTGGACTCGCATCACGTACGGGCCGGCGCGTAATTGGGCCCATTTACCGCCCCTGGCCGACTCGTTTCGTCCGCTACTGCCAATATGTGAACATCCGTGCTTCGGCTCTCTAGGATGTTAGTTTCTATAACGGTTGGGTCGCTTGCCTTTACTAGGGTTACTATATTTTATGTTTTTTGTAAGGTCGAACCGTGACGTGGTTTGTAAGATATTTCTGGCTGTTTTTTTTCTTTCGAACAAGGAACAAACCTCGAACTTAATTAAATTCACAGAATAAATCGTACTTAGTTTTCTATTTTAAAAGTAGGTACCTAATTTAATTTATTAAAGTATGCAACAACGTCGAAATATCGGAAACTCGAAATGAATAATATATGTACAGTCTCGGAATGAAAAGGTTCGTCAATTTTCAAATTGATTCGTATAATGTGTCGCGAAAACATATTACCTTTTGAAACTATGGTACAGAATAGACTTGGGTTAGGGAAAATAATGTTCTACTGCTCGATAATAAAGTTCAAAATTATTCAGATCAGTGTTGTTTGACAGGATAAATATCTTGTCAACAAGATTTTTGATAAACTAAAACCTTCTTGTTGGTTCAACCTGCCATTATTATTTCTGTTAAAACTATTGTCAATCGGTCAATGTCGTCATTGCTAAATATCAAAGAGGTTTTTATATGCCGCGCGCACAAGGCAGTGTTTAAAAAAGGATAGAAAAATCAAGCAAAACCTTATTCGATAGCAAACGTCATTCTATTCATTCAAATGTTAGCATCACTGTTTCTTACATTTGTATGTTGGCATAATTATTTCTTGCAATACTAGTGCAAGTGAAATCCAACTCTAAGGTGACGAACCTTTTCATTCCGAGACTGTACATGGTAAATATCGCGTTAATCTTAATAATTTGGATGTAATATAGTTATTAAGATTAGTACATTTCTCATTTACTTAGGCTTATTGCCAGTTGGTACACTTCTACTCCCAGTTCGTACACAATTTTTTTTCATTCAAATTTCCATACTTTAACTTCCAGTTTGTACACTTGGTTCCATAAATATAGAGGTAAATAAATATCTTATATATAATTCGAAATTGAGGGCAGTTTTTGTAAACTAGATTTCAGTTGAGTTTTTTGTGCGTGCTGCAATATATATTCAAATCCAATTGTTAGACTTAACTATTCGTAAAGACTGGTCTGTGATGTTACTACGACGACTGGTTCTTGTAATTGTATGTGGGCAGTTTCCCGCAATTATCAGAAGTTCTCTCTCAATGTAGGTAGGTACGATATTATAATTTTTGGTTAGACCAATTCGCTGACCTATCGGTCGGCATTTAGTACTTATTAATATAGTTTAACGAGCCCTCGGAAGCACAACCGTTTCGAATATTTAAATAAAAAATAAGAAAAAAATATCTATAAAATATCTAACACAAAAACAAATAATTCACAATTCAAACGTCCGTGCCCGTATCGCAAACAGAAGTGATAGCCAAACACAACGAACATTATTATCAGCTGGGGCGATTTTGTTCCTTATAAATCAACGCAAAAGGCGAAATCCGGCGATAAATTTGGGCCCAATCCTGGTCATTTTCGACCCAAAAGGCGTTTTAGCGTTAACCCCGGGACGGACCTTTCCGCTAAATAAATCCCTTATCTGCATACGGCAACCTTGCAAGGGTCCAGCTTAATAAATTCAGGTTGGGTTTTGCGAACTTTGTAAATATTATTTGAGAGATGATGCAATATGAACAATGAACAATCACTTTCATTTTATAAAGTAGTAATGTACCTACTTTTAAAAAGTTGACATTTTGAAGTCCTTTGAGAAAGGTATAGAAATAGACTAAAATATAGATTGATTACTACTACTTTAGTAAATTTTTAAAACAGACATAGTCAATTCTGATTCAATATGTAATAGGACGGTTCCAATTAGATTTACTTGCAGTGTTGTGCTAACTGAATTTCATGTAAGTACTTACTGTAATTATACTTACTTAATAAAGTTCTGCTAATATAAATTATAATATCTAGGTATCGCAAACTTTTTACTGCCTATTTACGAGTAGCTATGTTTATTACGCGAAGAAGATCGTCATTGATATCTTTGATTTACACGAACACTACACATTGTAATAAAAAAAAAAAACAGACCGAGTTTCTTGCAGATTCTTCTCGGCTGATGTATTTCCGAATCTGTGGTAAATTCACAATGTATTTAAAATTATATTCAAAATATTGAAGGTAGATATGGAAGGTAGTAGTAATCTTTTTACATTACTTTGTACAGACGTCTTCCATCTTAGTCTTCTGTGATCACGGGTTCTGTAAAGAATCCGAAACGTCAGAAAATGTAAAACAAAATATAACCACGACAAAAATCCTTTTAAGTGTTTTATTACAAGATCGTCATTTATATGATAAATTGAAAGTGTGGTAATACCAACTCTATATCGATATCATGGGTCTGCTCATTTGAAAGGCGGTCGAGCGGCAGAGCTCCCAAATCAATAGTAATTCCAAGGGTAATCCTTCGGTCTACTGAAAAATATATAAATGCTTTAGTTGTGTACAAATTAATTTACAACAATGTAATTTGTACTGTTTTGTTTAATTATTAAGGCTTATTTTTGAGTAAAAGCTATTCTTGTTATGATCAAGTTTTTTTTGCTATTTACTTACCAATGATATTACAGTTACTTTTGATAACAATCCTTCACAGATCCTTGATATTTATAGACTTAGGTACTTGTCCGGGCGAGTGTGAATTTAGTTTTATAAGCGAGTCACAGTTTCTGATTTTCTAGAAACTACGCACATACAAATACAAATCAATATGCTTACATGGGGATCGAACCCGCAACCTTTTATTTAGCACTTCAGCATTGTGATCATTGCATTTAGTTAGATAGTCATTAAAGTTCTTTAACAATATGCTGATGACGTTGATTTTGGGGATTTCGGGATAAAAGTATCCTTTGTGTTATTCCTTGTTACAAGGAACATCTGTACCAAATTTCATCTAAATCGATTCAGTAGTTTTTGCGTGAAAGTGTAACAAACATCCAAACTCACAAACATACGAACTTTCGCATTTATAATATTAGAAGGATGTCTTTTTGATTAGGGTTAAATAAAACCTAAATAATACTAAAATTTAAAATTAATTCAATATAAGTACATACTTACTTTAAAAACATTATTTTTTTAAGGATACTAAAACTTTTCCATAAGTAAGTACATATCAAAACAAGATAAAATAAAAATAACAGACCCTCGCGTTAGATTTTTGCTAACAACGCAAATATTGCCCTTGCAAGCGTAAGGGACACCCTTTTGCAACTATCTCTTTCCTTCAAGTTGTATATTGTATCTTTTATCTCTTTCTTGCATTGACCGCTTGACCATTGGCTGTTCAAAAGGGTTCTCTTACTTTAACCAATTTTGTGTAATATGATGTGAAGAGGCGGAGTGTAGGACGTAGGTAGTTTGTTATGAATATGCTTTTTTTGGGATGTGAATTTTGCGAAATTTTACCTTAAAGGTATTGGGATATAATACAGAATTGCATGCAGAGCATATGTGGAAAAGTTGAGATGATTTTGTGTGCATTTTTTTTCTTATGTTCGAAATAATAAGGCAAAAATGTGCGACTACGTTCTTACAGTTTTCTTCAATATAAACTTATACGTACTTAAAATAATGCTAGAAAAATATACCTAACCTTAAAAAATAACTCTTTTGAATTTCAACGCAAAGACTTAGATGTTACTAAACGTATGCAAGTTAGTACTAGTTCACAAGTGATAGATAACAAGCAGAATCCTACTATAGCTACTAACCTAATAATTTTAATTTGATTCTGATCTACCTAATTTTGATTTAATTTAAATTTAATTTGTTTTCATGTTTAATTTTATTTCGTATTGTTTTTTTTTTAATTTATTCAAGCATTTTATTCTCAAGATTTTATTTCCATTGTTTTAATTTTAATCTAACGTGATATTTTTATGTTATATTTTAATTCTTCGCATGTTGTGGCACCTAAAGAAAGTGCATTTAATTTTTAATTTAGTTATTTAAGTTTTTACTTCTAAGATCTAATGTAATTTTCACTGGTCGTCCTAAATAAATAAAAATAAAATAAACCTACCTATAAGACGCGAAAGCTTGTATGGATGAATACTTATTAACAATTTTATTTAGCACCGACCTACCTACAATAGAACCAGGAACCTCACACAGGACACTTTCCATCCCAAAACTCCCACACAACTCAGTATTACGCGGGTAAAACCACAGGGTTTAACTATTAAGTAGTAAGTAAGTAATATTACGTAATGTTTTCACTGTTATCAGTAGTTAAAGATATAGATAGAAGGTCTGTCCCTCAGTAGGTCGAGTTTGGGAACTGCGGCCGGCCCTAAAACTTTAGGGTGTAAGGGATGGATGTTAAAATGATATAACAGATTTTGTCCCGACTACCTACTGAATATAAACTTTATATTGCTTTATTATGTGATTTTAATGTTATGAGTTGACCTCAAACGTTGTACAGGTAAAATAGTAAATTATCTTTTGATGGCCAGTGTAGTCGGTAAGTAGGTAGGTACCTATAGTGAGTAGTGATCCTGACTGTTAGGCTAAAGGTTCTCAAAAAAAATACTCGCTCAAAACACTACTACAGAAATATTTGTGTAATTTTAAGCAATGTTCAGTTTCGAACTTAGTTAGGGGTCAGTTACTATAATAACATAACATAATCATTCACTACATCATCTCATTATAGTAACAGACCCCTAACTAAGTTTGTAACTTGTATCTAAGGTATCAGAAACTACACACACACTGATTCACACACACACCAAGACCGAGACAAGCATTAGTGGTTCACACAAATATTCACCCCGCACGGGAATCGAACCCGCAACCTTACGGATGGCACCCCGGCATGGTGACCACTCTGCCATCGAGGTCGTCAGATGAGATGAGATAATGAGGTGGTGTAGTGAATGATTATATTACATTATGTTATAAAATTTATTAGTCAGAGTTACTTATGTTACATTTTTTTCACGTCAACATCTACATAATCGATCATCCCATGTATGTACACACATATGTATATTAGGTACACGTATGTCATAAGGAGTATTGAAATGGATATAGGATACTTTTTGTACCGAAATTGTCACTCGATCCGCAGAAACGGAAATAAACTGTTAAACCGCGAGGCATAACTAGAATAATAAATAATCCGTTACTGTAATGTACATATTTCTTCAGAAGAATACAAAAATATGTTAATCCAAAAGTTAAAAACGTAATAGGTGACGTTGAGCCGTGTTGCTAATAAAAACTTGATGCCTATTAAAATTCGTCCAAACCAAATATTTTCGTACAAAGAAATTAAACCTAATTTTCTAGTACGTACTTACCTAATATCCTAACTGGTTTTATTACTTGAATTCAATGGCGTGTACCTAATTTGGTCATTAGTGAGTAAATGACGCTTGGGATACCTATTTGGTGCGGGACAGCCGCCATGAACCCTACATGTTTAGGATCAGTTTGGTAAATGTGCGGACTACACTGTCTACATGGACAGGGGAATGAGTGGAGACTCTTAGTATAGAAACGTGTTACAAAAATTCTTGTCGGACCTTTTAAGGATGAATATTTGAATGTAAGGACTTAGTCATTAAAATAACATAACACAATCATTCACTACATCATCTCACTAAGCTTGGAGCTTGTTTCTAGGGTATCAGAAACTACGCACACACTCATTCACACACACACACCCAGACCGAGACAAACATTTGTGGTTTACACAAATATTCACCCCGCACGGGAATCGAACCCGCAACCTTACGGATGGCAGTCCGGCATGGTGACCACTCTGCCATCGAGGTCGTCAAAAAATTAAAATGTGTGTGTTTTTTTTTCGTTTTTTTTTCCTTTTTTTTTTTGTACACTGTTTAAAAAAACTTATTGAAACTAATAGATCCCAACAGCAGCTTTATGAAGATATACATCTTGATTGACAATATTAGGTACTGGTAGAGAGTAATGAATAAAGAAAAGGTATTTACTTATTTTAAGACTAATGAAAAATGTTAAAATAATTTAATTACAGGGATTTAAAATAAAAGTTTCCAGCAGTCAAGCGTATTAAGATGACGTTAATAATAAAATCATGCTGCACTATCTATTTTTCTTGAATATGCACTGATTTATTTCATTAAATCTTGTATAGTAATTCCTCTCCGCGGTATGTCTGTGTGCGATCCATTTGGTAGAGTCCGGACGCGCGCGGGTGTGGGCGGTGTTTGGTCACTGCCTGAAACATACATATGGCACATTTAACTGAAAACAGGTAGGGCTACCACACTATACATCGCACTTATACTTTAAATGTTTATAAACAAAATAAAATGTTTATTAAATTTAAAAGATTCATTTATGTACATCGGTTAAATTAAAATATATGTAGGTAGGTATGTATTTTATTTTGAATTTACCTACTTACGAATAAACAGTTAAAAGAAACGTTTAAATTTAAATTATTAAATGCAACCACTTCAACTTTCGAACGGACAGTCGGGTAATATATCGTTTTTTACACTATACTAACGTGTTTAATTTTTATCTGTACATAATGTTTTTAAAATACAAAATAAATTAAACCTCATAAAAATTCACAACATCCGATATTCTACAAAAAAATGAACCCACGTGTAAAGAGATCAATTACATAGGGTCAAATCATGGATCAAATATATTCAAATAAGCTTGTTAACACACAACAATAGGTTTATCTCCGTATGACCTCAGAGACGTAAGATCAAAACTATATCAGGGGTTTGACCAGAACTTGTTTAAACCACACTTTATCCACGTGTGTTATAATAACAAAGATGTAAAGTGTAACAGGGGATGCTGAGGGCCAAAGGTCAAATACTGATCTGAATAATAAGGTGTGATTATTGAAGTAGTATTGTTGGTTTTTTTTTACTTTAATGGGATGATGTTGTGAATGATTATGTTATGTTATCATTATATTGATAAATTGACCAATATAAATAATATAATATGATCATCACTATTGTTGGGTTTTTGGTTATTTTATTTTGTTGTAGTTGCTTCGTAGTATTTTAGTTTAATGTTTTATTTTACAAAAGCTTTAAACTTTTATCGCAAACTTATTGGGATCGAAATAAAAGATTTCCTTTTTTTCTAAACCCGGCCCTCTGGATCAATATGACTTGTAGTTGAGTCATTTTTTTACAATTTTGAACTAATTGTTAACTCTATATAAAATTATATTAACTCGTAAACTTAGAAAGATAATAATTAATTCGACTACTTTCATCTGGGCATTATAGTATTAATTCTTGTCCTTGCCTTGCCCATTTCTATCCTAGACCAAGACAATATTCTATTAAGAATATTCCATAGCATTGAATAAAAACAGCATCTTATTATATTCATGAATAAATAAGAATAAGAAAATGACTATCAATAAAGTGGTAACCCTAAATTACCGAAGTGTGGAGGCACATTGTCTTTATGTAACGCATTTGTAACGGAGCGATGTAAACACAGATACTGGCAACACTATTCAACACCGTATAGCAATTTCCGCACTCTTATGAGCGTAAGGAGTTGCCATTACTTTAGGAGTGAGTGATAAATAAAATATGACATAGGATGTAATGATAAATATATCTGCTTAATTAAGGATATTACTTATAAATAAAGATTACTATATATTAAATTGAAATAAAAAAGTTCAAGGAAAATGCACGAGTACCTAAGTTGTATAGAAATCTATAATTGTGAGAGAAAGTTGAATCAAAATCGGTTCAGTAGTTTTGGTGCTATTTTGTTTCTTAGGCCGCCCTGCCTGCCTAGCATGACTATGCGTGATAAATGATATAGACACCACGAAATAATATCGATTTCGCGAGCATGACCAAATGAATATGGCGTAGTACGATTTGATAAAATTAAATATGGCGGCTAAGTATATTTATTATATATTGACAGTTGGATGTCAATAAATAGCTATATCGTTTTAGTGAGCGTGACCAAATGTCATAAAATTAATCATGTGGTAAAATTAAATATGACGAGTATTTTTATAAAATTTTGACAGTTGGATGTCAATAAATCTATCGCGTTTTCGAAGTCATGCTAGCCTAGCTGGCCGGGAAAAATATTGATGAGAAACAAGTTTTTTTTTCATTCCAAGCCGGTATTATTAACTCCAATTAGCTTAGAAAAAAACGTAAAATTAATAATAAAAACCGAAATTAAATCGATACACATTCGCAGTATCCCAAACCACGTTTACACCGTATATGTTTAGCTAGAATCACGTGTAAACGATCAGGGGCTTCTTCAAATTAATGGTTAAATCGGCCGTAAGCGAGTCGGGCCGAGGTTCGAACCTTTTGCCTAAGAAAGGGTATCATTTACACGGACCTTAGTATGTTTACAGACGTATTTATATTATAGTTAACTGGGTGTACTAGGCAGATATATGTTCTACGGTTTTCTAAATGTTTTTGTTAAGAAATTAGTGAAAAATATAACTACCCCGCTGTTTTACCTGCATAGTTCCCGATCTCGTGGGAATTTCGGGATAAAACTAGCCTATGTACTTCCCCAGACCATAAGCTGCCCCTGTACCAAATTTCAAGTCAATCGGTCCAGTAAGTATTCACGCGTGATGCCGTGACCAAGGGAAATAGAGATTTTTTTTTTATATACTTATACTTATAGAGATGTTAGATAGTATTGATAAATTTAAGTAGGACTATGAAGGAAAAATGACAAATGACGGAATGCTTATTGGAAAACGAAGGGTTTCAGGTTCAATTCCTGTTCGAGGTAAGTAAACGTTTATGTAATCCGTGAGTCGTTTTGGCTATCTTGGTCTGAGTGTGTGATTATGCCTTGTTTCTGATACTCTTGAGACAGGTAATTAATTAATCGAATTTAGGGTAAGTCCATATAACAACATGATAGATAGAGTCATCCAACATGTTATAAACCTTCTAGAATCAAAGATGATTCAAAGATGGACCAAAACAAAAACAACTTTGCCTATATGTATAGATTAAATAGTTAATTTCCGCAGTTTTATTTAACTCCCCTCGGAAAAATTGCGTAAAATATAGACTAAATAGCACTCACATAAATGTAGGTTCCTATTGGTGAAAGAATTTTTAGAGTCGTATCAGTAGACTACCTTTTGCAAACAAACTTTGATCATTTACTGTATTATTTTAGATCTAAGTACGCATTATAAAGAGTATTTTATTATTTTGTTTGTGCGAGATAATATTCAGAACTACTGATTAGGTTTTGTGTTTACGATAAATTCGATAAAAAGCTACATTATTTCTGAATGTTATTGGATAAGTTAATTGTTTTATACTCCAAATAATTTAACTATTTCTTATTTTAAAAACATAGGTAGGAGAAGTACTCGTATTATTGAAGGAAGGTTACTTTTTAATGACATCACTACTTAAGTAGTTACGAATTCGAATGTATCTAATTTTATGAAAGATCTTCTTGCTTATTTTACTTGTTAGTCATTTGCAATTATGTACTTTTATGTATGTTTATACTCATTCTTCTTACTAATTAAAATAGATTAAGTAACGATAAGGGATGTTTCTTTCACGATTAATGTAGTAAATATCGTGCCTTGATTTTACCTATTCTAAACCGCAATATTTGCATCTTTTTAGTAAAAGATTAATCCTTCATATAACCATATACCGTAATAATAAAGTTAGCAAACCCACTGAGTATCTTTTCGTATATTTATCGATGTTTTCATAATTCAAAAGAGGGGACACACGCGACACTTTTTATTTGCCTCGCCCTATTTTAAGATTCATGATCCTGTGAGATATTGGGATGAGAATGGAAATTTATTGGGCTCGTCAGTTTTTCCCAGTAAGTATAAATAGTAAATATACGGTATAAATAGGAGAAAGGTATAAATAGTAAATAAGTTCGGTGTGAGTGGTGAATGATAGCAGGTGGGGCGGATAGTTTTGGTTACATTGAGTTATATGAATTGGTTTCTTTTGATACTTCAAGGCCTGTACAAATATAGGAAAGTTTGAGGTTTTTTGGTAGGTTTGCTTTGAAAATCTGGTGTTATTTTTAGAAGTTTCTTAGGCTATTTTAATATAAATAAACATTGATTTTGAGTTATCTGTAATAACATTTTATACTGATGTTAGAGAAATGTTGATGTAAACAGTCGGTAATGATATTAAATGTTATTATCAACCTGTATGTTTCCACGGCAGGGCCAAAATCCTCGAACGAACAAAAGGTTGGCAGGCAAAGCACAGGCCACTTACCATGCTTACCTCATGTTATGTTGGTGATCACAATACCGAACCATGTTTGAAAATAACAAATAATATCGTCAACCTGTTTAAACCAGGACTCAGCAAGCAAGTGTACATGCTACTAGCCCACCAAGGCATTAAACATAACATCTCATTATAGTAACTGACCCCTAACTAAGTTCGTGACTTGTATCTAGGGTATCAAAAACTACGCACACACTAATTCACACACACACACACACAGTCCGAGACAAACATTTGTGGTTCACACAAATATTCACCCCGTACGGGAATCGAACCCGCAACCTTACGGATGGCAGACCATGGTGACCACTCTGCTATCGAGGTCGTCGGTAATAAAACGTAAATACGTTTTAAAACTTTATTTATACGAATGTTATGTTGTGTGACATCCACCCTTTAAAGGGGTCTTGAATCAAGAAATATCATAATAGGGCGGAGTAAGGATTTGCCAGACTCGGTACGTCTATTTTTATTTTCAAGGAGCCCGGTTCTGTGAGGTGAGCTACGTCACGAGGGAAAGTTGGACAAGTCGGGTTTCGATGATTTTGGGAATTATTTTTTGGAATAAGATTTTGTATATCTTTGTTACAATGTTGGTAGATAATTAGGTAGTGTTGTGTATTTATTTAGTAAAATTTCATAGAAAATTGTTATTTATGGTACAAGCGAGGTAAGTTGGTGATTACTTCCGAGGCGCTATTGAGGCCTGAGCCGTCAGGCGAGGGTCTGAAGATAGCCGAGGATAGTTAGATTTTTTGCTAATAAATAAACAGTTTTTCTATTCGCGCGCATCAAACACAACAATGGTGATCGCCAAAGACTAAAAGAATATAATATAAGTACTTATTAAAAAAAAAATGAATGAATGGAATCGACCATAGACCTACCAAAAGTAAGGAAACATAGTTAAAGTTTGTTTTTAAAATGTATGGACACCATTTTTTTGGTGTCGAAACCTTTTTAAAAACAAAGCAATTTAAAAAACAATCTATAACTCACTAGTGAATAAAACGTGTCATTGTTCAACTGTTTTTGCACAAATAAGAGCCCCTTTATGAGCAAGTGTGTTGAAAAATCATTTTTGTAATAACAATACATGAGAAATAGGTAAATTTCCACTGTTCTGTGCGATAAAAAAATACGAGTATCTAATTAAACAAACCTACAAGGTTTAATCTTGTATTGCTTAAAACGTCTGTATATGAATAAAAACGAATAGATGAACCATAATAAAAGTTTTAAGATACAAAATCAAAAACAAAGAAAAAGTTATGAACCAATTTTTCAAAAATATGAGTTACACCATTACACGTTGAGCTTCAATGGAGAGAGAGCATTATTGCCGATAAGTATATGGGACTGTGTTCGTGTAGATTTTGAATAATATATTATTTTCTTATGTAAAATGCCCGATTACTTTCATCCTGGAGATTTTTGCGATGCCACAGAGAAAGCTCCTTTATGGCACTTATACGTTTTTGTTTTTAACTTTTTGTTATTTCATGTGGACTACGTGCTGTATTCAAAGGTAAATGAAAAAAGTTTGTGCGGTTTATTCAATCTTTATTTGGACTTATATTAATATTGTATTTTTTTGTTTGAAAGGTCTATAATAAATAGTTTTGGTAGGAAAATAAAATTTACGTGGAATACAGATAGCGCCTTATTATCATGCTTAATTTGAGAAGCAGATCAAAGCGTAACATCGACAGGTGTATTTATTAGTCGTAATATGTAAGTAGTTTAGTTATAATTATTTTGAAAAGCCTCCTCAACATTATCTACCAAACTTTCCTAAAAATGCTCATCCTTTTTACTTTGAGCAAGTACATTTATCTATACGAGAAATATCTATAGTTTGTATTAAAGTATCTTTTACATGAATTTGTTACAGCAAGTGATACACACCTCAGCTCACACATCGTAAGGTGAGCAACAAAACTCCACCCCACCATACAAACAAGATTAGCCGCCATTCCACCTCAGTTCACGTACAAAACAAACTACTGTCGAGTACAGGAACCGATGACGTCATAAAACAAATGTAAGCCAGCCAAGAAGTATGGAGAATAGTATCTCGTAAACTCCTTCCCAATAATCCGAAGTCGGCGGAAAAAATAGCCATAGTAAAAACTCCTATCCGTACCTAATAACCCAGGAATATTATCAGAGAGTCGTCGGGTCATAACGCGAAATTGGTTTCGGGGTCCGTAAGTCCCCAGTTTTATATGTAGCATTATGAAGGCCGTCAAACGAATTCACGTAGAAAATCGAATCTATATACGGTGATATTACAGTCTCCCAGTGCTGGTTGGCTTCAGATAATAAAATAATATACCTCTTTTTATGCCACAATTTTGATACGGTGTTGTTTGGACCCGGTGACCCGTTCGGCAGATAATTTATGGCCAATAATTTTGGTCTTATAAACCATCCCATACAACGTTAACCAAAACAAATATTTTGGTTAACGTTGTATGGGATGGTTTACATTATTTTATATTTGTACTTACAAATAGGTAGTTTTCTTTTACACTTGATGTATTTACTTAAGTGTAATTTGGTCTCTCATGGTGAGTGAGAGTTCTGGAAAATAAACTAACTCCTTCTCACATCCTCTTATGCCTACTCCTTCTTCTTCTTCTTTGTGTGGTCATATTACATTATATTATACTGGGAGAGGGAGGAGTTATCAGTTGTGTTGTTAAGATTCTCGTGTGTGCACACGCGAGGATTTTACTTCTAATTTCTTTCTTAAAGGCTGGCAAAGCATTGTTTCTGATTTGCAGGTGTCCATGAATCACTTACCATACCCAATTGCTTATATACATATAGTACCTACTTTAAAAAAAACCTATAATAGTGTAGGTACAGTATGATCGCAAAATTCACGAATAAAAGTACGAGTACGCAGTACTATTTGCCCTTTAACGCGCTAAATTTAAAAAGAACCAGTTACATTTAGTCACGTATCAACACAAGTGTGTGGAAAGTATTCGATACATTGTCAATGATAGCCGAATCGTAAAGAATATAAGCATTTTACTTGTATATGTTGTACGTGACCCGATACCAAATGACTGGAATCATTCGATATGATCGTTCTAAGATTATGTATTGATCTCTTGCTTTTGATTGCTACAATGTTACTTTGGTTTTAAATGTTAAACAGGGTATATGTATGTATAAGTGACGGTCTGTTAGAGTTCAGTGGAAAGATTCAGAAGTCTTTTGGTGATGAAATTGGTACGTTGAGTATGTGCAGACGTTATTACCAAATGCGTGTTTGTAGTCTCAAACCTGAACTATGTAGCTATACAAAATAAGCATACATGCTTAGCTCAAGCCCAGGAATTGAACCTGGATCTTCAGGTTTGGCAGGTAGGTGTACTGCACATGTTATTAGACCATCAAGACTATGAATAAATAAATTCGTGTCTCTAAAATATTTACCTTGCACGGAAATCAAACCCGCAACACTCCACGACAGACAAATCACAATAGCATTTGACACATCAATAGATATAAAGTACATAATATTTAAATTAAAATGAAATTACATCATGTATACAAAGCGATACAACAAATATAATAGCCAATATAGAGGGTACTTTATTAATATACCTTCTATATTCATAACGCGTCAGCGACACTATCACAAATAATATCACCCCCAAAGATGCATTGGAAAAGAAATGTATCAGAAAATGTATAAAGAGTGCTACTGTGAATACAGTTATTGCGGAATAAGGTTTTATGGATGTGACTCTGGTGGATAGGCTATTTTTACCATCAAATTTTTTTTGTTTGCATATTATTATTAGTCTTTTTGACCCCCAAATTTGCTTAAGCTTGTGTCTAGAGTGAGTTTTTAAGAGATCAAACTCACGCTGGCCGGCGTCTTAGCCATATACATGTTGGTTACAATATTTTTTTATTGATTTCAATACTACAGTATTTACCATTTCTGCTGATGCTATGGGAATTTGATATCTTATAATTGTGATCAAAAGTAACTTATCCCGTTCCTCTGACAACATCAAAAATAAACTAAATGATGATGGGTTGCATATTTAAAACCTGAAAGCAAATCAAACATATTCATTTAACAGAGAGCTAATTAAATCAAGTTGCGTTTAGAAATATTTTTAGATGTCGCATCTAGATAATTTATTTAAAAGGTAGTAGTTATAGAGGCGTGTGCGGGCGTCCGTGTGATTCTTGGAGGGAGATATGGGATTTTTCAAAGATATAAACCGGGCTGACTAGACTTGTCCGAGTGGGGTGGCTTCGGGACGGTTTACATCCAGATATTTACTCTTATACAGTTTATAGTGGAAATAAATAGATATTTTATAATCGTTCAACATGGTTTGGGTTTGAAATCACCAACATGTGTTGGTAAAGCGTGTTGATTACGCTTACTTTTATATTCATTATAAAATTTACATAATTACTTAAGTTTGAGATCACCAACATGCTTGGTAAAGCGTGTTGATTACGCTTATTCGTCTTCATTGTGGTAATGTCACCAGTAAGAGAAAGGTTTTATCTAGATCTTAATCTCACTACAGGACCACCTTTCAATAAGTTGACTGATAGTTCCTACTTATTCTTTTATTGGTAAACGACAAACAATATGTCTTCCAAGTTGAGCCAATTATGATCGAAATCAACATTTGTGCAAAACGAACTTCATAATATTCAAATAGTAAACTAATCTAACAATTTAATGATTAATTACAACACATTTAACATAAAATAATCAGAAAGGCGTGAACTTCCCAATTCATATACATACTTAAATTATTTATCCCTAACGCATCGAAACGCACCGTATGTTGCCCATTTAATATTAAAATTATATATACGTCACCCCTTAACGATAGTATTTTTTTCATTCAATTATAAGTGACCCCTCGCTTTGTATCTATATGTTTAGATTGGTCGGAGTCTCCCTTATAAATGGTTTTCGAGAGTAACACAGTGTAGGAGGCACAAGATGAATGTTGTAGAGGATCTGTTACTTATTGGGTTCACTCGATTGGACCGATTCAACAGCATTTGTTTTGGGTTACTCATATACTTTGATTTTTAGAGATTTTGGTTCTTTTTTGTTGGAATTCCAATATAAATAAATAAATTAACCATTGATAAAAACACTATTACAATAGTAATCTTATAATAAAAAATATTACGTAACATACATTTAAACATTCAAAATAATATGTAGGTACTTCACATTCTTATACACCCCTATTTTGAAAATATGGGACTTATTAATTTTCATAACTTTTTAAATAAAAGCAAAAGAAAAAAACTAACTTCACTATTATATTTGTCACCCGTCGTTTACATTAGCTGTGAGATAAGGTATCGCAATTTCAAAATAAGGGTGTATATTTAATAACATTTCCTTTAATATCGTTATATTCCAGAATTTTTTAGTTGGATAGCAACAGAAATATCTCGCGAGATTTATGTACTGGTTGTTGTTTATTGATTTGATTGTGTTGAAACTAGATTGTCCCGCACAGCAAAATAGTCTAAACATGTTGTATCTACTTTATCATGATTCAATTTAAACCTGCTTGGCATTAAAATTTTGCCACATAATCGTAAAACATTATCAAAATAGTCACCTCTTAAAACAGTACCAAATAAAGTTATTTTTCTATTTACAACAAAAACTTACACCCAAAATATAAATATTATCTGAACACAAAAACAATTTCCCCGAAAACCGTATATGTTACCAGTAAAATCTCATTTGGTAAAAAACAACATTTTCCCACCTTTCCCCCTCAAGCAGAGTCTATCAGATGTGACTCGCAAATCCTCAATGTTCAGTTAACGTGATCTCCCTTAGAGTTGGATTATTGGTGAAAAGGAGAGCTTTGTCGACCTCCATACGTAAGGTTTTGGCGATATTGCACTGAATTATTTAATATTCAACGTATTTGGTTGTATTTTAAAGGTAATAGTAATAATACAGTAAATATTTATGAAAAGATAATGATTGAGATATTTATGTATAGGGTTTATGTACAATTTATAATGTACAAGCAAAAATTTTATGACGATCAGTGAACAAGTTCATCTAGGAAATCGGAAAATTTTGATAGATACATACATTATAAATGAAAAAAAATATTAAATAGACCTTCTCATTATAATAATAGTTAGTATGAAACTATAGAAGCTATTCTACTCAATTCCTATACTGATTTACCGTTTGGTTGGTACAAATCCTTTGGCTATCAATAAGAAGATAAACTACCACACTCGTCCTATATCCCGCATACACACTCAAAAGCGTCGTTTTTTTATTCAAAATAAGTTGTTAAAAAATCCAATCCACCCCAGAAGCCAAATGGTCCAGAATTTGTTTAAATTGTCACGTACAGACACCGCATGGTTACACAATCTGCGAACACTGGTTCACAAAGTTTAATTTAATTGATTAATAAAGTTTCGAATGATAAAATGGCATTTGTGGATATATAAAATATCAAGTAAGTATGTCTTATTGTTAATTACTTAATCAAAATAAACCATATTAACCCCAGAGTGTCGGACTCTTAAATAAAACATAGAAGCCTTTATTTTTAGGAGCTTACTAAAAATTCCACTATCATTCTGAACACATCTTCGAATCAACTCCAAAATGTAAAAGAATGATTGTATGTCCAAATCTACACATACAAAGTTTCATTTAGATACAACAATTATAAGAAATAGGTCAAAATTAACTTCAAAAATTTTACAACAACAAACGTGACGCTAATAAAAACAAATTATAAAGATTGAGAACCACTCTATCAGACATACGGTGAAGGGTTAAAAATGCATCGTAGTCGCATAAAAAAGTTCTATACAGATATCGAATTTTAAATTTTAAAATGTGCATTGTATTGAACTGCGGGGATCGGAAATCGATTGGCACCGTAGCTACAAAGGGTTAACCATTAATGGTAAAAAAAAACCATTGATTTTAGATACGCCAGCTTGCGTGTTTGGTAGATAATGATCACACATTAATGGGTTAAGATCAGTTTTCAATATCTAACGAATAGCACTCGTTTAATTAGAATGTAATGGATTTTACATATGATATTCTGTTTGTATCTATTTATGTTCAAAATGTAATGGTTTTCCATGGTATTCTGTATTCTGTTTTATTTTAAGTCCAAATTATATTTGGCTACTATTTATAAAAAAAATATTAATTTGAGATACTTATCATTACTTTGCCTTTTAAGAAAGAGTTTATCAATTTAAACTGTGACCAGCTCTTAAGTTACTGTTTTTTTTTTGTCAGCAAACTTAGCGTACCAATAACAGTTATTTATGGTACAAGCGAGGTAAGTTGGTGATTACTTCCGAGGCGCTATTGAGGCCCGAGCCTCCAGGCGAGGGTCTGAAGATAGCCGAGGATAGTAATCATCAATACACGCGTGTACCATACAACGTTTTTCAACACATTTGCGAAGAAATTATCATTTTTCGCTAATAAATAAACAGTTTTTCTATTCGCGCGCATCCAACACAACAATGGTGATCGGCCAAAGACTAAAAGAATATACTTGTTAAAAAAAAATCGAATGAATAAATGAATGGAATCGACCATAGACCTACCAAAATTAAGGAAACATAGTTGAAGTTTGTATCGAAACTTTTTTAAAATGAAAGCAATTTAAAAAAACAATCTATAACTCACTAGTGAATAAAACGTGTCATTATTCAACTGTTTTTGCATAAATAAGAGCTCCTTTATGAGCAAGTGTGTTGGAAAGTTATTTTGTTTTATTTTTTCCTATGATACCTCTTTCAATAATCCTTTTTATTGTTAGGTTTCTAGACCCAACGGTTTAGGTTGTAAGTTGTTTGCCGGTTTGTAAATATTGTCTTGACTTGACCTTTTATTGTTTACTTGTGTACACAGTTACAAAAAATACGGCCTATTCTTAGTTTTTTTTTTATACTTAAATCTTAAAAATAAATACAAATGCGTGAAGTGGTTGTATTAGTGACGATATTGCTCATGCTTTGTTGCATCCACATGTATGATCTTACTTACTGCAGTAGGATCTAAACTTGGCTCAGTTTTCTCTCTCAGAGACAATTTCGGTACACCGAGAGGGAATAGGCGTAATCAGCGATTGCGTGGTGGTAATTGTTAGTTCGTGTCATATTTGGTAAATAAACACATGCATGTACTCAAAAATCGAAGCCATTACTTCCAGCTTCCAGCTTGGCCGTCAATCTATTAGAATAAGTAAATTATATTTGACACAAAAATTGCATACAAAAGAGTTTCGTATTGCAGCAAAGTTTGGTAAGTACATTGAATTTGTCAAACACCTACTGTGCAGTAATTTGTGCTCAACGGGTGATAGAAACCCACAGCGAAGTAACAGCCAGGTTGAGGTAAATAATAACATTGTGTGGTTCAATATTTAAGTGGAATTCCAAACTACGAGTAATTTGATTAGGAATAAACAACAACAAAATCATTTTGAGTCACGCTAACACGAAACATTGAAATAAAACTTTAATCAGATTAAATTCACAGTTATATTTTTTATTCTATATCTTTCTTCTATTTTTGGAAAGAATCTTTTGTTGAAGGCACCTAAGGGCAGTTATTTATAGCAGTAAGCATTTTGTCAAGTAAAACACCAACGTAAGTATAAAGGCAAACGTTATATCAATACAAATATCCATTTCTGAGATACACTTAGCAAAATGAATACAAAATTATAAAACATAAATAGAATTCATAAGAAATGTCTATTATACAAATACGAAGAAAACTTCTGCCAACAAAAAATAGCAATATTGAGTCCACTTTTCCACATACAGTAAATTTTTCCACCATCATAATACACACACACAAAATTACAAGTCACGGTTCTGGCGACAACCCTATATTCAAAACCCCATACCAAATCTCCATACAAGGCGACGGTAAAAATGTACTTTGCTAACCATTGCTGCTTTTGTACTGACCCTTATAGTTGTACCTCATAGTTAGCCGTCAATGTATAACGCGCAACACAATGCGTGCTCAAATTTTTAACCCTACTCCGTTCAGGGTTATGAGTCCTCATTGTACCCAGCATTGGGAAACCATTAATCAGTCTGTGCCAGTATCATCACTATACAATTGGCGATACGTCCAAGTATTCGATTCTGTATCGGTTATGTATCGATAACTCGATTATATTAACTCGCTTTGTGATGAAGTTGTTCATCATATTACGAAATATGATTGTCATTATGGTAACGATGTGTGGTCTAGACATACATATAACAACTAGTTTTATTTGATAGAGAAATAACAAAAAAGTGAACCGTTTACATATATTGCTTTTGGCTTGAATCTAATATTTGAGATTTTTTTGGGTCTACTGTACTTACTGTGCTTTATTTGGTCTGTTTTCTAGTGATAGTATAAAAAGTATTCTTATGTGCATTCCCAGTGTGTATGGTTTTAAAATCGAGATAATTATAGAGTTATGATATTTATAGAGATATTGCAATGATATTTCTTTAAACCGAAAGTTTATAAAAATCAGGATTAGGAGTCTAAACAATAAACAAGTAAGTATCTATTAAGTATACTTTCAAAGGAAAGATTCCAACAAAATACATAGCATCTTGCGCGTCGCAGAAAGTCGTGATATTAAACTACTTCTTAATAAAGGAGTACCTATAATGCTCGTTATTACTTACGTGACTAACCTACATACAAAACGTACCTACATAAGGTAATACATCGTCCAATATTCCTCGGTAAAGGCGGATTAATACCATACCGCTGATCCGATGAGCGAAGCTTTTGAGCGTTCAGCCGTGCACTGTTTCATTTTTGCTCTCCATGCAAAATTATGCTGAAAATTCTTTATATTTTATGAGAAAGGGTGATGGAAATATTTTGTTATGTTTCAAGAGAATTTAGTTTGATGTGTTCCAATTTTGGAATAAATTTTATGGTATTAAGAAGAGATTTTCTTTTTAGTTTTGGTTTGGTAGTGCAAAAATAGTCTTTGTAATCTTTTTGAATTAATTTAGAGATTGTTTTGAATTTGAAGACATTACAGGAGTTTACGGAATGAGAAAGAAGTACGTATAAACCGCGTCCATCGCAGTGTAGTAAATATTCACACACAGGTTTGGCTCATTAGTAAAACCAAATTATAATTTAATAACCAATTATTTTAACTATTGTTTTAATAAACCCCACACCACACAGTAGTAATTTCCATAAAACAGTTGGTCATACAAACATCCGATTGTAAAAGTACCGGCACCGCATCAGTCATCCTTGTTGAGATATATCCTGAGGGAAATTACAGCGGACGGAGCGGAGGAACTCGCCTCTCCTATTGTAACATGCCATGTTTATTCAGTTTAGTCTTTTGAACAAATGCCTTTTATTTATTACTGTACCAGAAATGAGATGGAATTAATTTTAGTGTTTTCTTTTAAAAGTTTTCTCTGGGTTTGAGGTTTTTGTTTGTGGTGAGATTGTAATGGTAAAATAGATATCTGATACCTAAACTAACAAAAAAATAATTTTGAAATAAAACTTTATTTGAACTTGTAATTTTGCACAAAACTGGTATAGTCGCCTCCAATTACTTCCACATCTTGGTTTCTTGCAATTCTGGACAGCTGCGCTTTTAAGGTCCATCCATTCCATTGTTTTATTTGTCCATCTTTTCTTCTTGAACGACCCCTAGACGTATATAAGATTATTAAGAGTTTACATAATAATCATATACTAAATCATCCCATTATAATTGACTTATTAAGAGTGTCTAAAAATCAATTTTCAAAAGGTACTTCAAAGTAAGACAGATGCAACAGCAGGTGATAGATCAAGGAAGAGTCCCGCTATCCCGAAAGACATTGATACCTTCCTAATATTTCCCACACACAGACAAAGGGTTAAAATTACCGACTTCATACAAAAAGAATATCTAATTTCCTTGAAAGCAAAATTGGCGTAACATTGCCAGTTTTTTATTTAATTTTTTGTCCTGGTAACCCTTTTCGAAGGTGCTTTTGTTGTTTTTTTTATTTTTTAAAGCGCAAAGAAAAGGCGGTAAGTTTATATCCGGCATCTTTTGACATTTGAAGGGTGTACTCAATGTGTACTAATTATTTTGAGTAGGATTTTGGTTCTTGTAAATTGACGTGAATAGTGTGGTTTGACAAATAGAGTTTTTTGTATGGCCGAGTTAATATCGATTCTTATTTTAATTTTCAATGCTTTTATTGAATTCTAACTGTTGTTTGGTTCTATTAAAAGACCTAATGATAATATGTATATTAATAGATAATCGTATATTAATTCAAATTGTTCTATAACTTGATTTTCAGTAAAATTATACTTACTTTCAAATTGAAATTGTAAAAGTATTAAAATACGTATTTACGATGCCGCCGTAAATGAGAGGTTGATTTTACGAGACGTTTACGGATGATCACAAAAAAGTTATAAAATCTGATGCAATATTTTAGTATTGAGATGAATTAATTTTGTGATAGAAAAAGTTTGAAATTATCTTTCACAAAAATGGTTTTTTTACATTGATATTTTTACAAATATGCACTTCAGTATTGTAGTTGTAATTTAATTTTTTTAAAGAGTTTTAGATTTATTGATTCAAAACAAAGTGATATTTGCTAATAGTTAAAAAAGTTAAGATGTAAAATTAAAATCAATCATAGAAAATATGTTGTTGTACAACATATTTTTTAATTTAGAAAAAAAATGAGCCAAGCAGCTAACACATAAATCCTCAATATACCCGTCTTCAAAATTGAAAAGAACCTATTAATTTTCACACTTGATCAGTCGACGTAAGACTCACACCAACATTGGGATAAAAAAAGATAATTTCACGGGAATCAGGAAGCATCAGCACCTGACATATTAACCCTTCGGGGTCTTCGCAGAAGGGTTTAAATTCAAGAACAGTTAGATTACGGTTTAAGACCATCTGCAGGGTTAAATCTTCGGTTCTCACGCCGGATTTTTGCTATTTTTTTGCTATGGCAACTGTATTTGAGTTGGCTTATGTGGGGTCAGAATCCCCTTTAAAGGAAAGGTCAATTACCTGCAGATGCAGCGATGTTAGACTTTAGAGGGAAGATTTGTTTTTGAGATGATATTATATGATGGATCAGGAATAGGAAAGTGTGGGTGATGAAAATAATATTTTATTCTACTGGAAGTAGGTACATATATGTTTTTATTAAGTTTCTACTTGTTAGATCCTGGTATATCTCATTCATGATATTAGTACTGTAAGGGTGAAGTGGGGAGTGCCCAATGCGTTTGGTGATCCCAAACCCGACCCATGTTTCGAAAGTAGAAAACATGCATCACTCCACCCGGAAATCGAACCCGAAACCTCAGGTTTGACAAATTTAGACCACTACACTTACTGCTTACATAAAAACTAAGATCTGCTTGGCAAAAACTTTTCACTAGCAGATGACCGAAAATCAATTAAAATCCATCATATACCTAATACATAAATACAATCTATAATAAATAAATACATCTGTAACTACAGGTCATGTGTAGCGCTTCTATTTCAGTAGAGGGAATAAAGCAAAGACCGGCGGGAGTGGGTTGTATCTGGTAGTTTTAGTACGCATTTTACCTAACTTTAAAAAGCATCTGTGAGGCATGATAATATTTTAAGCGGCTGTTGCTAGGCGTCCGCTAGAATGGACGTTTAATATAATGTCATTCGTTCGCTTGTCGGATGAATTAGATTATATTAGTCGTCCGTAAATTTTTCATTTCAAATATGAATTATTAATAATTTTAGTCGTCCGTATTACTGGACGACTACACACTTCGATTTTAAACACACTTGACAATGGTCACTAATGTTATAACTAGAAAAACTTGTAATATCCGTTGTTTTGGGTTCTGCTGATTTAGTTTTGGGTGTATTAGTTATGGTGGGAATTTACCGTTGAGTCTGTTTTTTATTATACCTACATTTATTTATTTTTTGTCGACACGCTAAGAAAATGTAATGGTAATCCGTATTTAAGTAAGTACTAACTTTTTCTTTCCACACTAGTCTATATTAAGTTACTAGCAGCGCGCCGCGGTTTCACCCGCGTAGTTCCCGTTCCCGTGGGAATTTCGGGATAAAAAGTATCCTATGTTCTTTCCCGGATCATAAGCTACCCCTGTACCAAAAGTTTCAAGTCAATCGGTTCAGTAGTTTAGCCATGAAAAGGTAACAGACAGACAGAGTTACTTTCGCATTTATAATATTAGTTAGGATTAGGAAGTAAGGATTAATTGTAATAAAGATTTAAGTGCGAATTATAATATGCGTTGTATAGTATGAATCGTGATCACTCCATATTATAGGTAAAGCAAGTTTTCGAAACGAAGTATCTCATTTACGTCAAAGCTACTCGTTACTCTATGGCCGCAGTATATCTGTTTGGGGGTGAACAAACATAACATATTTTTTCTTCGCTCCGTTATAACAAGTTATGATACTTATTTGTGAAGCTTCAGCAAACTGGATTCTGCAAATAATATTGATACACCAATTTACCTCATAAATGTACGGTAAACATGAGTCCTGGTGATTTCCAAGGAAAATATTTTTGAATTTTTCGTTTACATTGTACAATTTCTTTGTGATATGGCTTCTTAAAGGAGTTCTTTATAATATTAGGTAGCAGTCGCAAAATTTTGTTTATTATGTACTTACTGTACATGGTGGTAGGTAACGATTATATGGCAATAAAAAAAGCTATAGAAATGCTTTATTTCACACTATGTTACTCAGGGTGAATGTAGCTTTCTAATGGTGAAAGAATTTTGAAATCGGTTCAGTAGTTTCGGAGCCTGTTCGTTACAAACAAACAAATTTGTCCTCCTTATAATATTAGTATAGACACAGGTTAACTACTTAAAATTCGAATGATTATGTTGAAATTGTCGTGTTACGTTTTTTGTAAAATAAATTCATTGTTAATGGTTTTTGTAATAATTTGTAATGACTTATGTAATTTTAAGAATCTCATGTAATCAATTTTAAATAACTAAATAATTAACGTACAATGTCTTTACAATAAAATTAACTCACAGTAATTATGATTAATCACTATCCCTGACACCTGGAACCCCTAACCTCATATCATGAAGGATATCGTGTTCCGTCTAGACTGTAACTAAGTATATTTTATAAGTTTCTGTTTTGGAGTACAGTAGCGGACTAATTTAAAGACAAATTATTTTTGGACAGTGTCAATATAAAATCTATAAAAAATATGTCTGTGTTAATATTGAGTTAATTCTATTAAAATAAAATGGATGACAAAGAACAAAATTCAAGAATTTTGAATAAGTTATTTAAAATGAACAAAAAAGAGACTATAGAAATTACTTTCTAAATAAAAATATCAACATTTTTTTTATTTCTAACAACAGATTAATGGAACTTAAAATAATACACTCGATCAATATACTATTGAAATTAATATCTGACTACATAGTTACATGTGACAAAGCATAGTCGAGTAAATTTTTCGAGGTATTTCTCGAAGCGCACCTATTTTGAGGCGCACCTGAACTATTCTTCTCTCTCGTGTTTATAAAATTGTATAAGCTACATATTAGTATTTTCTATCCTAAACGATATCTAGGCTAAAACGATAGAAAATATATGATAAGAAGTTAGAGTAAAGTAACGCGATAGCCAAGTGGGAGTTGTTTGCAAAACCACAAATGCTGTTTGCTTTGCCGAATCCGAAGTCCGTAGCCGGTGTCACGATTCACAGTTAACCAAATAAACTTAACGTTTATTTGTCTGTCTGTAGGTATGTCGGCGATACTCGTGTCTGCTGGAGACGTAATCTTTTTAATATGGTAATTTGTAACTACAGTACAAACCACAGTAAAATGTAATTTAGCGAGACAGAACTTAAATATGTATGATTTATTTACCGAAAAATAAGAACACAACTATTTGACTAATTTTAATTTATTGTTAACTAGCAGCGCCCCGCGGTTTCACCCGCGTGGTTCCCGTTCCCGTGGGAATACGGGGATAAAATATAGCCTATGTTATTCAGGGTGAATGTAGCTTTCAAATGGTGAAAGAATTATTGAAATCGGTTCAGTAGTTTCGGAGCCTATTCGTTACATACAAACAAACAAACAAACAAATCTATCCTCTTTATAATATTAGTATAGACTAGTAGCTCCCCGCGGTTTCACCCGCGTTGTTCCCGTTCCCGTGGGATTACCTGGGATAAAATATACCCTTTGTCACGCACTGATAAATTAGCTTTCCATTAGTGAAAGAATTTTTGAAATCGGTCCAGTAGTTTCGGAGCCTATTCATTACAAACAAACAAACAAACAAATCTTTCCTCTTTATAATAATATTAGTATAGATGATTATTTAATGATTTATTTACCGAAAAATAAGAACACAACTATTTGACTAATTTTAATTTGTTGTTAATGTAATGGTTCTAAATTATAAACATTTTATAAAATATATATGGAAATAGCGGCGTAATCCACTAATAAATAATTAGGCATTTGAGCGGTTTTAAGCTTGTCCTAATCAATTGTTTTCAATTTCATAATTTTACATTGAAGTCAAAGTAGCAGTTATATAAACCCTTTATACATATAAAAGTAGTATATAAAAGATAATATTATCTTCATTCCCAACTACCAAAAACCACACACGATCGGAAGCCATATTTTCCGAAGATACACCCCGGTATCCGTGCGTCCGAAAAAGTAGTAGATAATCTAACTTTTTCTGTCTCCCCCTGGGTTTCAAACAAACTAATGTATATTGAACTGGATAGCGCAGGGATTATTATGAAGCCAGAGGTCTAGTTTCAGTGGTGATTGTCGTAGGGGGCGTAAGGTAGGGAAACGGCAGCAAATCATTACTGACAGTTGACCAAACGGGGTGAACACTCCCTAAAATATGTATGAGGCTAGTCTTGTATGGTGTCCGAATGTTGATAAGCCAAGTTTGGGGGAATAGATTGGATGCCGATGTGAGGGATCAGAAAGGATTATTGGGATTGTCGCGAATTTTTATCTTTGAAATATTAATGTGATTCAACATGATTTTTTTATTTGGTTGTTCGGTTTGTACAGATGTATCTATAATATATAATAACTGTTACTTTATACGTATTTTTTTTCGTATTTTATAGACAGAAATAGATGTATCTGTATAACTGTTACTTTATACGTATTTTTTTTCGTATTTTATAGACTGAGAAATAAATTACTGAGTTCTATAGGTAATGTTTGTTTTATCATAAACTGTATTAAAAAACATGATTGCGTCTTTCTTTTTAATATTTTTACTTATGTCAATTAAAAAATACCTATTTGCAGTATTACGAAATTAATTAGAATGGATATTTTTTTAAGAACAGTAAAGCCTCAGTCATGCTCATTGAACGAACATTTCAAAGATAAACAAATTAACATCAAAGTCATCTCCCAACCAACCTAAAAAACTCTAAACGTGAGAAAACCAACAAAAATTAAACTCAATAAATCAAAACAAATACGTATTACAGAACTGTACTACCGTCATTGTTGCCACAACAAAGTATCTAAATCCTTTGAAATAAAAAAATAGGATTTCGAAAAAAAAATGTCCCGCTCGTTGACTCTCACTCTTTACAATGGCTTTGGGTTCGCAAAAAAAAATGAAGTTCAAACGGTAAGCTACCAAAGTACTAAATACAATTGTTATTAGGGATTTTTTATTTTGTACCAAATGGCTTTTGAGTGTATGAGACACTTTCGCTGTTTGTGTATTAAATTTACTGATTTTCTGTCTGTGGGATAAAAAGATTACGAACAGCTTTTTACAAATGTTGTGTGACTACTTGTGCAATTATATACAGTGATTATGTTAGCAGAAAATTAAGTTATCTGTATTTTTTCCAAGAAATGAAAATAGTTATACACAGAAATCTAAAAAATAAAAATAAATATACAACTGAAAATCTGTTGTCAGACATAAAAAGTTTTCAAAATGATGTTTGCAGCATTTTTTTATTTCATAGAAATATAAAAATTCAAAATGGGAAGGAATAATGGGAAGGATTTCAAGTACTTCCATGTATTTTTAATTTAGGTCCTATTTCGCGATCTTCAAGTAAAGTTCCTCACCAAGTAAAGTTAGCTTTGTCTCTTACTTACTTTATATCAAGTGACAAAGACAAAACTTGTGAGTAACTACTAGGAAATTTACTTGAAGATCGAGAAATAGGTCCTTACTCTCACAAAAAATATTCATTAAATTATTATTATTTGCAAAAATACTAACAACCCTAACTGAAGTATCGTAAATATATCAATATAAAATGTTATCTGTACAAACATAATTAGTATTGTATACAAATATTTCACTCGATGTATTTTTACCCCAAAATAGGGCAATTCAACCCTGTTTCCCTGATTGGGGTATTTTTTGTCAATTGGCAAAATACGATGTTTTATGGTGTCAAGAGTCAGATAATGTGTTTAGTTTTTTTTGTGAATTTGGAAATTCTCATGACCCTATTACGACCTTTTTAGATGGTGTGAAATTTGTGATACAATATTTTGTAATTATAGGGGAAATATTAGGTATTTATTGTAAGTAATTATGGTGATTTTGTTTTAAACTATTTGTGTCTATTTTTACTGTAAACATTACTTACTTAAGTACTTATTTTATACTAGTAGCTCCCCGCGGTTTCACCCGCGTAGTTCCCGTTCCCGTGGGATTACGGGGATAAAATATAGCCTATGTCACGCACTGATAAATTAGCTTTCCATTAGTGAAAGAATTTTTGATATCGGTCCAGTAGTTTTGGAGCCTATTCATTACAAACAAACAAACAAACAAACAAATCTTTCCTCTTTATAATATTAGTATAGACGAACAAAAAATGTTATAGTTTTTATTATCCGTAATTAGGATTAATTAATCCGTTATTTACTAGTCAGTATTAACCAACGATTTGGATCAAACTGTTATTTAGTCAAACTTGTATTTAGATAAAAAATATAAATAAATAAAACACTACTTATACATTATTTACGCATGTGAAGTTCAATCGACAACAAACGACAAAAATTATTTAAATACCGTTTACTTACCTAAACCTTAATTAAAAAAGGACACTATTTAAAATATTAAAACACAGATCCAATCTCAAATATATTTCCATTAAACAACTAAATACTTCGTTATATAAACCACCTATTTACTTAACACACATAATCGTACTAACAGTAAAAAGACACTAAAAACCGTTATGAGGTCCACAGGACCCTATTATAACCCAACAATGGCGACTTAACCCTTCCATAGATCACGGACCAGTTTTATTATTTTATTAATTTGAATGTTGCAATTTTTGCGTATACCTGATCTATGACAATAGGGTTGCCGCTTCGCTATTCAGTTTTGCATAGAGGGTCCTATTTTAATATTGGAATGCATTAGGCTGAATGTGGTAGAGGCAGATGCTTCTAATCGCGTTCGATAATTCAAATATTTGAATTAGGAATTATTATTTTTGCGAGTTGATTTTTTGTATTGTCAAAGGAGTCTTGCTAAGTGATGCCATATTAAAAATTTAAAAATAATAATAATTATGGTAACACTTTACTGGTTTATTTGTTTACTATAAAAAATAACAAACATAAATGTAATAAAAATGTAGCAAAAGAAAATGACGTTTCAATCTGTCTAAGAAATATTGAAAAATGAATCAAAAACAAATGAATAAAATTCAAACCTGTTCTCGAATATTATTTGATTCAAAAGTAATGCATCAATAAAATAGTTGAAGTACCACTTTTCTTATCTCAAAATCTACAATCTACATAACAAGGTAAATTAACCGAATAATTTGTATTCACTGTTCGCGGCATAAGTCAAGTACGAAATTAGCTTTGAATCTAATCTAAGATCTGTGAGTGTAAGTGCTCTTGAGATAATTGTATTGTTCGATTTTAAATATGCAAATAGTTTTTTTGTTAGCACCAATCATGGAGTATTGTTGTTTATTTTTTTATTCGATAACAAAGAAAAATGTTTATTAAAGACAATGTTGGAAACGTTTTTCTATTTTCAAAATGTTAAACGATGAAATATTAATCAATAAAAATTCACGCTTCACTTCAAATATCGAACGTATAACTAAACTTTTTTGTTACAATCACATTGATTTATGGCCAGAGACAAAGTTTAAAAAACGAACTCCGTTTTTTTCTTAAATATTTGTGTTTGGAACGGGTGTTTTATTTGTGTCAAAATTTTTGCAAGGGTCGTACAGACAACGGAACTTGTAAAGGGTTATTACTATTACTAAAAGTTAGTGTTACTATTGTTTGGTAATGAATTATTGGGTCGGAACGTTTCAGGTACATTAGTTGCATGTGAAGGGTTACTTTTGTATGAAGATGACAGTCGAAAATTTCACACGTGAAAGTGCAGTCAGGTAGTTGCAATTTTTGCGACAACACGAATTTGCGCAATCGAATATCAACTGCCGTTTTAAACTTGACAAAATCATTATTAAAATTAGAATATCATTATAGTTGAGTGAAACTAGTTTGTTGGTAAAAGTGACTTTAGTGTTTAAACGAAACAGTAACCTAAGTACTTATTATAAAGTTCACTACCGAAGTTAAAGTGAGAGTCTTGAAGTAAATTAATTATTCAAACTCGCCTAACACACAACGCGTGCAACCTCAACGTAACCCAAAACCCGTCTCAGGAGCTTCTTTTGTGTGCCCCTTAACCCTCTAATAATAATTACACCTTTTGTTAGTTAACCCTTTAACACGCCGGTAATTCTTAAGCCCCGCTACCTGACCCCATAGGGTCTACCTTACTTCCTGATCCATTCCTTTTTCAAACCGTCTCACGGATGCGTGTGCGCAGATCGATCAGTCGACTTCGATTTTTAATCAGTATTAAAAGTGATCTTAAAAAGTGTTGTGTGTGAAATACAGTTGAGTTTTCTTCAGTTTAAAAATGTTTTTCTTCATACGCAGACAGTATCTTAGGGTAAGTACATAAATAAATTTTACAAATATGTACCAAATATTCATACCAGTACTTAGTAACGATAAAAAACGCAGTTTACTTTTGGTAATGACTGCAATAACATACAATTTTCCTTATTACTTCCCGAATCGTAATATAGACGTAACATAATTTTATTCGAGCGAGACGAAATAACAAACATAGTGTCGTTACGTACGTCAGCAGTTTCCTTGAGACAATAAAAAGAGGCTGGACTCGTGTGAGTACGAATGTCCTCGTATGAGCCCGGTATCCATGGAAGGATGATACGCTGTTATTTCCAACATATTCCAATATATTATTTTTTATTGCCCCCCTCTGGCGGGCGGTGGGGGAGGCGCGTCATGCGTGATATTTGATATAAAGTCGGAACTCAACTTCGTTATGCGATATTCTTTTTTCAAAGGACAATGGCTCGGTTGAGACGTAACATATTTTTGAGGAGATGACTCGGTATTTTTCTTCGAGTTGCCCGAATAAGTCCAATTATTTTCGACATGAATGTTTGCGATGTTAGTTTGTTAGTCGAGATATTCGTGGGTTTATATCTTCAAATAAAATAAGCTTGTTATACGACATTGTTAATGTTACTTTATTTGAATTTGTTATTCGGATGTTACAGTTACATGTTACGTGATTTTTATAAAACTTTTTTGTGAAGTTTAGAGTTATTATAATAATTTATTTTTTTGGCTGTTCTTTATTTTAATGACATAAATGTTTACATTTGAAATGTAGATATTTTTATGGAATATTTTGTGTAATGATCAAAATGACATGAACACACTTATTTTTTTCGAGTACCTAAATTAAATTATTTTACTCTTTATTTCAAATATTTTTTTGAAACACGATTAAAATATATGAAAAAATAATAATAATAAGTAAAATTGTTTTCGCGTCTGCTATTTCTCAACGTTCGAACTAGTTCCTAATATTAGCGCATTAAAACAAACAAACCATTCCTCTATAACATTAGTAAAGTATCCTACCACATCCATTTACCCCAATAATAATAATAACCAAAACCTATTTGGCAAGGATTTCTACAGTCGGCCATGTCGTGTGCAAATAAAATCCGCAGAGAGGGGGTTGGGGTGGCGGTGGTCAGTTCACCCCACCTCGAATTCGCATAGGGTGTGTTGGGGTGGCGGTCAGTTTACCCCACTTCGGACTCGCCCACTGGGACCATTGGTCGAATCGACCCCCGCGCCGAGCGCAGGGTTAGTTATAGTGGGTGTTGAATCTTTTGTGTAGTTTTTTAAGGTATGTTTTGGTGAAAAGTATTTAGTTTGATGAGGAATACATAATACTACTCTATTTATTGAATAACCAGAGATTTTTATAAAAAAAATTGGTTTGGTTAATAACAAAAAATGGAATTAAAACATTAAGCGAATAATTTCAAAATACTCGAATTTCACTAAAACTGATCGAGTATAGCGGTGCTTTGAAATCTCACAAGAAAAGGAATTTCTAGCTTTGTTTGCCTTGAGAATACGCATCAATAATAATGATGTATGCATTTACTAAAACAAGAACCAATTTTCGTAGTCAACAAAAAATTGCAATTTTCGTAACAAGCACCCTAAATTAGACACACACACACACACACATAATGCACTAACACACACTAAACCACATTAAGTCGGTGGAGACTACGGGGTGGACGGGCAACAAATGTCGCGGTCACTACACCCCCTACCCCCAGAGCTACGCCGTAGCCGCTACGACGCTACGGATAACCAATGTAATTTTATGTCGGATTAAAGTGAATGGATTTTGGTGGAATAAACTTGTTTTGGTATTTTTTAAATGGTTTTAATTATTGTATTTTATATCTATTAATAGATTAATTCATAGGACTAAGCAATTATAGCTAGAAAATTACTTAAAAAAACGTAACATAACCCCCTAATTATGTTCGAAACTTGTATCTAGGGTATCAGAAACTACGCACACACTCATTCACACACACACCCAGACCGAGATAAACATTTGTGGATCACATAAATATTCAACCCGCACGGGAATCGAACCCGCAACCTTAAGGATGGCAGACCGTCATGGCGACCACTCTGCCATCGAGGTCGGTAACATAACTATGTATTTTAATAACTTTTGCGTTACGCTAATACCTGTAGTATTCTATAAATAAAATAACGAATAAAATATCAAATTATTGTAACTAGTTCCAATTTTATTACTGGCCACCCCTTTCACGTTATCGAAGAAAGCAATTTATTAGAAAAGAGGGTGGAATCAATTAGAGCGAATACAAATTTGAAATTGTGTATTGGCCAAATGGGTAATAAACGCAAATGGACCGTTGTTACGTTTGGACTTAGGCGACCAGTTTAACGAGAACTGTTAGCAACTTTTGTTTCCTAAAAAAGGTATTTTTTAGAAAAATATTTTAGTGTTTTTTATAAAAGACTATTTAAGCGAAAACAAAGACACTCTTTATAAAAAAAAGTATTGGAAAATCGTGAATTTGTGTCTTTATGATCATTTGAATTTATTTTTAAATTAATATTATCATAAAGGTTTCTATGGAAATAGTTAAAAACTAGTTAAATATCCGTCCTATTGATCCGATCTAATTTCTTTTAACTATAATTTAAGAACAAAAATATAAAGTTCACCTTACGCTGGTCGAGACATTCGCATCGTCAAGACTGTTGTCGTCAGATATTATCATTTGTTTAATGGAATGTTTTAGAGAAATATTGAACTGCAAAGAATAAATAAATCGAATTAGCAATGAGGAAGATACTGTGTAAATGAAAGACTTGTACATTGTGTGTGATGTTTCGCCCCGGTTTTCTCCCTCTAGGGGGGAATTTTCAAAAATCCTTTCTTAGTGGTAGCCTACTACCCCCAACCAACACACGTGCCAAATTTCAGCTCTCTACGACCAGAAGCTTCGACTGTACGTTGTCTGTCAGTCAGTCAGTACATCACACAGTAACGGAAGAGTTTTATATACTCGTATATAGATAAAATATTTAAAACAGATTTAATTGAGGTGAATTTTAAGGAAATAAGCCTTATCCGTTAGTCACTCATTTCATCATTGTAATAATCAATTGTGATTTCATGCGAAGATCTGAAGACGTAATATATTATCGTAAAAATAATACCCTTTAATTCTTTGTCAACATTACAAATTTTTACAATTCCACTAAGAGATTAAGTTACACTTTTCAAATAAACAACTCTAATGTAACCATTAGCTTGTTTTTCGACAAATAAATACATTCCACATTTTTACTTAATCTAAACATTGTTAATCAAATTCTTATTTTGTTTTAATCCGTTGTTTGTTTTGTCTACGTTATTTTCCAATTAATTACAATGTTTTAATGTATTTACCATTTGTTTTTGTAAAGCACCAATTTAGACAAATGTAGCGGCGAAGTATCTTATTATTATATCTATTATTATACTAGCTAATCCGACAGACTGCCCTGTCCAACTGACAATTGTGAATTATGTCATACGCTTTAAAATATACATATGAAAAGTTATTATGGTGGATAAGTTTGGCAAAATTTTCTAATTTTTCGCTCATCTTTCCTAATATTTCTTACATAAGAACCTTCTCCTGGCAATAACAAATACACCACAAAAATAATTTATTAAATCGGTGTGATGCTGTGACTAAGGGAAATAAGGATCCTTTTATATTTAGTCACTCCTGTAATTTTCTACATTACTTTATTAGCCACACCTTGGCTAAAATATTTGGCAAATATATTGAATCCCTAAAACTGATTTCTTATTTCCCCGTCCCTTTAATGCATCAGCTAAGTGTACCTCGCGAAAATTTCTATTGATAAACAAATAGGGTAACAAATCCTTAGAAAATATCAAAACCAAAAATGTTCAAAGAGTATTGTACAAAACAAGAAAAATGTAATATAATTTGAACTTTATTCCCATGCAAATAAGAATTGCTTAAGTTATATTGATAGCTGGTGATGATCGTCGGTCACCATCGTTACGATAACCTAGCAACGCCGTATTGTGCTATATACCTTTACTTATAAGGCATGATTTCCCTTGACAAAAGTGTGTCTGATATAAATAACCAGACGTTTTATGGATGTATGGAAATACTGGAATAGTCACAGTTTCATAAAGTAGGGAAAATTATTGTCTTTTATCAATTTGTTTATGGTTATATTAAATTAATAGAAAATGTGGTTAGTTACTGAGATAAACCATTTTGTTAATCGTATTTATAATTTTAGTCTTCAAAATATTGAAGAATATTATAATGTTTTTAGTCTAAATAATAAATCTAATAATAAAAATATACAAAGACTAGACAAAAGGGCATACTTCATTGAGGTTTGGTTAATTCAAATCTCTATTTTATATTACGAGTAACTTACTTATGTCATTTTTACATTTAACTAACTTAAACTTTGCAGCTTAGCACCAATTCTTTGATGACTTTTATCAGGCAGACAGGCAAAGGTATCTACGGCGTGGAGTACTCGATGGAGATTTGCCCAAAAGTGGGACGAAGTAGAGTTTCATAAAAAAAAAGTTTTAATCAATTAGATCATTAAAATGTTGACAAACATTTCAAAGTATATTGATATCTTTGATTTACACGAACACTACTCCGAAACGTCAGAAAATGTAAAACAAAATATAACCACGACAAAAATCCGTTTAAGTGTTTCATTTCAAAGTACATAAACTAACGCATTAAATGTTGTCTCATAAAAATTTAATTCGTCACATCCAGTGTAAAAGATCAACGTTCGAAGCTAGCGGGACAGTTAATATATTTGAAGTAAGGTAGAAAAAGGGTTTCTTGTACTACCTTTGTGTGTGGATGCCCTTTAGTGGTATCTAATAAAACCTTGTTACGGCCAAAGGGATACCAATCCCAATATTGAAAGTGTTCTTTTACATGATACGGAATTTAGGGACTTCTTCCCTAATATTAAATCGGGAGAATCTTTTTACTGTAATGTATGATAAGATAACCTATTTGATGTTGTTTGATTTTCTTTACACGTGTTCTTTGTTGGTAGGTTTTTGTTGTTTCGTTTTTTTTCTATACTAATATCATACAGAGGAAAGATTTGTTTGTTTGTTTGTAATAAATAGGCTCTGAAACTACTTAACCGATTTCAAAAATTCTTTCACAAATGGCAAGCTATATTATCAGCGAGTGACATAGGCTACATTTTATCCCCGTATTCCCACGGGAACGGGAACTATGTGGGTGAAGCCGCAGTGCCTACTAGTCTATAGTAATTGTGTTGAGTATCTTTATTTATAATGGTGATAGTTACTTTTTACATCGTGACATCTGGAAATCTATCGGTCTGAATATTTTCTATTGTATTTATACTTAACTGAGAGAGATTTCTTCATATTGATACCTTTGATACTCTGTCAGGGATTTAGAGATTTTTAAGGATTTACATATTAATTGAGTCTAGCCTCAAATTTAACCAAATCTGTTCACCTCTATAATCGATTAGAAAATATAATAATGTATTAAGATTTATTACACATTTTAAATAACATTAATATAATTTAATAAAGATTATCTTCTTCTATTCTCTTATTGAATCAATACAGGTCTCATTTCTGTGAAAATTCGTTTACATAATTTGGCCACCCAAACACTTATAATATCTAATCGCATCTTATTAACAGGTCTATTTATAATTACTAATCAAGTTTAGTGGAACACCCAACATTGAATGTCATTGTATAGTTTCAAAATAAATAAACACAATTTACAAAAGTTTTCTTTATTAAATGTAATTATGGAAACATAGTTTGATTAAGGAACATAACCATCCATTGAATTTTAATTATAACATACATATATTTACGTCAATCTATCCTCTACCCAACCTACATTTACAACCCACCATGTACAAAGTATCAACCCACTAAAAATACTACATACAATTTTCAAAAGTATCAAAGTAAAACGCTGCAAGTATCCCCAACATCTTTCGTGTACAGTACACATGCACATTGTGTGCGCATGCGTCAGTGGTCGAGCCGAGACTACCTGACCGCGACCGGACACTGATCAATATTAAAGTCCGAGGGAGGACGCCCGGGATGTCTGTTTGTCTGTTGTATGGGTATAGAGAGGAGGGTACCACCTTTTTAGTCAAATATAATATTATCTAAAAGTTACCATCGATTCAAATCGTACTTGGACTGTAAATCCTACTACAGCGGAGTCATTTCTCTCATTGATGATATTGCTACAATAGAAACGAAGAAGCGTACATAATTGTTTGGCTAATAATTTTTGGTGATCTTAAACCTGAGCCATTGCTCGATTGAACAATTGTGTTAGACATATCCAGGATTATTAAAATTGTACTGATTTCCTCAAATACAATGCATCATCAGTTCACCAGTTTTAGTCCGAATCTTGAACGTATTATAATAACAAGTTATAAAAAATATTTTAGAAGGAGAAGAGGTGAAGGTGCCACAAAAATAAAAATCTACAAATACAAAGTTTTGAACTAGAAATATACAAAATCAGTTATCAGTTTAGTAAATAACTACGTAAAAAGCAATATATAAAATAAATTTATTCTTAACAATTCCAGTTTTGTATCTGTAACATTATAAAAGTGTGGTATTACCAACTCCAACCAATTCCATCTTAACTCACCTTTCTGCGGACACTACGGGGGTGGGTCCAAGAGAAATGACGACCCTTAACTAAAACACACACATACACTTACGGCGATTCCACTCACACACACAACAATTTTCCTTTCACTTTACACCTTTTATGTGTGTGTGTATTCTGTGTATACACAGAGAGGGTGTTATTTGTCTGTGTGCGTGTCCAGTTTCCGCGCGCCTGGGTTTTGTTAATTTAATTAGAGGTACAAAAAGATTAAGGCCTTAGAGGACGCAAGCATTAGGAAACTGCTTTTGTTGGGTTGAGGTTACTCTTTGTTACTTTGTTGTTATGTGGCCGCATTATAACTATTTGTGTAGATAGAGATGCGAAGATTTTGGAACATTACCACGTTAATGTTCATTAGGAAAAAAAGGTATTTAGTGAAGATAATGGAATAATGTTGACTGAGAGAGAAATGGTCTTTATTTGGGTAATCATGATTGCTAAATTGATATGACTAATAAATATAGAATTTATTTTAACTCAATGAGAAAGCTGTGGAAAAAATATAGAATGAAAAAACTGTACTTTAACTTTCCCAAATAGTATCCTTTTAGTTCATATTCTGATTTTGGAATACGAAGTATTACCGTACAAAGTAAAGCTAGGAAAATGTGTCAAAATATTTTCACACAAAAATATTATTATAAGTCGGATTTTTTCAAAGAAATACCATTTTCAACACACGCATAACCAATGTTTGCCTTCAAAACAGTGGCCCATTCCGACACCACGATTCTTCGAATATAAAAAGTAAGTCGATAGCTTACCTCCGAAATTTATACTTTTGGATATTCGAAATATGTTCACGCGACCACACTAAATAGAACTCTACCTCCCTTCTCCATTATGAAAATGGAAGGCGTTGAGGGTCGAACGTATCACATATGAGGGGTCCAGATGTATTGGTTAACTGAATGCAGAGTACATCGTATAAATTCAGCCCACGGTGAATATAACCGTGGTAGTATCTGGGTTGTTTTCACATAATAGAGCCATTTTCTTTTGTTTTTGTTACGTCGCCTCGCATCTCTCGTTATAGGTACCTACGTAGACAATGAAAACAAAAGGTAGTGTCTTATTTCCAGTTTTTACTTTCGCTTTTTGATAGTATATTTTACGATATTGTGTGTGGTGTTTTTTGAATGTTAAAGAATATGGTCTTTGTATGCTCCGGGCGATTGTTAGTGATGCTAGACTGAGACGAGGTCGTGTTTCAGAATAAGACTTCGCTCTTTGTTCGTATTGTAAATGGTTCATAAAGTAATATACTATTAAATATATTTTCTTATTGTATTGGAGAATGTTTTGAAATAATTGGTACCATTTGCTTTGGCAATTTCATTATGAGTTAGACATTATTTATATGACTTACCAAGACAAATATATTAACATATTATATACCACCATTGACATGGTCAAAAGTTGAACCAACTAATTTGGGTTGTTCTTTACAGAATGACACGATAAACAGATCTGTAAATTAGTTTATACCAATCACTCCAATGATCAAAAATGATTAGGTATATTTTGCTTATTTGCGTACCCATTAAAATTGGTATTGAATAAAAAGTACTGCAACTCCCTCCACAACTTAGAAAAAAGCTACATTTTCAGTTATTCCTTAGGCTAATAAACCAAAATCGTCTGCTAATTCCGTTTAGAAATTTCATAAAAACTAATTTCAAACTATAATGATTGTTATGTACAGTCGGTGTCACAGTGCATTCCGCCGGGTCCGGCTCGTGAAATGGTCTCGCCTGTACCTCTATTGGTAACGTCTGGAATTTAGTTCCATTCAGTTACCGCTTCCTCTTCTAGCCTTTGGCAGCTGGTTTGGGTAGTGCCACCTTGATTTGGGCACGTTTTTGGGGGATAATTTTATTGAGAATTTATTTTTCAAACTTTAGCAATTTTCACTAGTAGAAAAGAAGTCTAGATATCCTGTAAAATGACATTACATACATTTATATCAAAAAAGCAAATGGATGTGTGTGTGTCTTCACATAATATTAAAATAGTTGAAGTATACCCAGAGCAGATATTAGTATTTATCTTTATCTCTGCCAGTTATGACTTACTTAAAATTATCGTTCTTGTTATTTGGATTCACATATAAAATTTTCTCCTAACAAGATTTATTACAAAATATACTTACTTCGATTCTATAAAAAAACGAAGACAAATCTTTAATATTTTTCCAAATTCCAATTAAGCTACAAAACATGGTCACTACGGCGATCGGAAACTTGCTGAAATACAGCGCAACTTGTTACCGGTCGGTTTCAGTACAAATTTGTAATACCCCGCGTTCCGCATCCCCGCTCGCCAAATTGTGAGCTTGTATGTAATTTCTTTTGAATCATTCCATTCGTAACCGTCCTGATATTGCGGTATGTTATTAATATTATGACGGACTTTTTACACGAAAATACTCGAAATATATCGGAATTTTTAGAGGAACATATTTGAAATACTTACGGTACTTTTTGTGGTATTTGGTTGTGGTAATATTTTTGTGTAATGAAAATCTAGATTATATGTTTTGGAATAGAACCAAATTGTATGAAAAGTAATGAGTAGTTTATATGTATTTAAAATTCCAGTGTAATTTCATTTTCATATTCATTGTCTTTTTTAATAAAGATTTTGTAGCTCTTTGTTGACTAGCGTTTGAAGAAAATAGTGATTTCAGTTACTAAGTTATTCAATCAATCAAATCATTTATTTGCTAAAACATAGGTTTACATCTAAATCATCAGTCATCTAATCTTTAAAAATCTAAAATCATTAAAGTATTGACCATTGCATGAATTCAAATGAAATAAATTAAATTTAATATTCAGCAAGAAGACCTTTTATCAACCTTATCAAAGTTTAAACTGGACACCTACACCTTAGTCGTCCAACAATCAATCATTCATAAAACAAATGAGCCAAAAAATTGAAAAGAAAGTGTTACGCAAGATAAGAGAAAAATGTGACAGTTTCAAAGAGCAAATAGCTTAGTTGTGACCGCGGGCAAACCTGCGTCACATGCTCTAGACGTGTCCACGATACCATCCTGAAGAGGGTCACGAATTTACGAAAGAAAGTTATTATTTTGCTTTTAAATGTTTGCGAATTTGAAGACGGTCTTAACCTAAATCAAGACAGATTTGGGACTAGGGAATTTGGTACTTTCAACTCTTATTGTTTTGTTGCTAAGTATGTTTGGAGAGTTGTGGAATATTTATTTAATTTACTATAGTAAGATGTAGGGAATAAATCTTACTGTACTAATATTATCAGTTAGGTATCAGACAGTCCATAAAGAGACTGTTATGTTTCTACAAATTTCATTTACAATAATAAATAGAAGGTAGTTACATAATATACAAAAAGTATTATAACAAAAAGCTTGTCAATAAAGTACACCTCAATAGATGTACATTACAAACCGACGTTATGTAATACATAGTAACAATACAACGAAAACTAATAACAGTTACCTATGCAGTCCAGACGGGCACGCGTTACGCAAAAAATGCAACAAAAAGTAACAAAGCAGGGGAGTTGGGAGGCCCCTGTCCCACCCCCGTACCGACGGGACCCCCTCTACACTCGCCAACGCTAATCTCTGTATTTAATAAACGTAATTTATTCTCACATATCACACACAAAAATACACTCTAACAAACTCAGTTTAAAGATCAATCTCGCACCAAACAACCGTCGGATTTGTTCACAGATACATCTCCAAAACGTCAGACAGTAGGGGAGTGAGTTACGTAAAAATGTGGAAACCCTGATGAATGTCGTCCATTAGATGTTATTTATTTAGAATGTGGCCAAGAAAGGGACTCGCCTGTTTAAGTTTCCTAAAGTTTACTTAGGACCGAGTGTATTCGGTTAGCTGAAGACGTTTTCAACGCACGAGATAAATTACAAACAGTTATAGGGGTCCAGTCTTTCGGGTTTCGACTTATGATGGCGTTTTATCATGACGATGTGGGAATCACTTTTGGGGGTGTTTACTTTCAGAGTAATAGCTTGTTATATTTTAAACCCTTCGCTGAAATTGTTGAAGAAAGGGTGTGATATCGATTAAGGTGTAAATTACTGTTTCTTGTTATTTAGTTAAAGCTTTGTCTTCAAGCGTTAAAGCTATTTCCAAAACACTGAAGTAGGTGACCATCCGATAGTACTCACCGTTACTTTAGGCCAAATACAATACCGACCTTAGCAACTAAATAAAGATTTATGGAAACTCTACCAATAGTTTTTTAAATAACTTTTTTAGTAATAGTGATTTTTATTTTATTTTAAAATAAATGTTCGTCTCGTATCTCAGTGAGTTCCACTGTAACTCTAAACCACATTTATCTTATCGACTGTTCCATATAAACCCTTACTATTGGTTTCAATACGATTCTACTTTATTTTATTTTCTAAGATTTTCGTAAAACTACTATAGTACTACTCCATACTGAAAGAATAGTTACTAAAACATACACTAATTTATTAAAGACCTTAAAATATTATAAATTTTCATCATAAGTATTTGTATGACCCATAAATGTTATTATCTTAGTCTGGCTGGGTGTATGTGTGTAGTTTCTGATACCCCAAAAAGCCATAGACAGGGGTATAATTTAACCTAGCCAACAATCAGCTAGTATCAATCTTGTCTATCGATACGAAGAAGAAGCTAGTATAAATGGTTTCTTTTTTGTTTTATGTTTTGGGCCTCAAAACAATGAGTCGATACGCAAATAAGAATGAAAATGACTGAGTGGTTGCTTAATGTTATGTTATGTGTCCACATCATAAACTATTTATTCAAGTCAGGCAATATTTACAAAAAATAAAAAGAAAAACAAAAACTGTAAACAGAGGCCCATAGAATAAATAGTCGTACTTGTCATAAAGACTAAACAAACATAACAATATAAACTATATCACATAACACGAGCGGTGACGTTTAATAAGTAATCGCAATTCAATCGAATTCAATAATTTCGAGTTTAAATCGAGAACTAATAGTACCTAAAGAGACAGGACAAGCGGCACGTACCGATCTGTCTGTCGGTATGTCAATAGGTGACTAATGGTGCCTGCCCACGGCTGATGGATAGCTCCAACAAATATACCAATCTATATAATAAACTATATTCGGTGATCGATGAATCTGTACCATGTATTGTAATGTAGTTATCTTACATTTTTAAATAAAAACTAGCTAGATCTTATTGTATCGTTCACCATGGTCATTGACGAGTCAGTTTAACTAATCAGTTGAACTAGCGTCCATCCAAAAATGTTTGTCAATCACCGGAACGATTCCAGTTTTCAGAGGGGAAATCTAGTTGGTCTAAAACTTTTGAACAGTTCGACTGACCTTTACAGTTACATACAGATGAATATTCTATAATATTAAGACCAAAATAAAGTCTTCTTCTGCTCTACGATTTTTTCTCTTCTGAGAAAACCCTTCTATTTGTTACACCTACACATATTAAGTAAGTGTGGGTGCTTAATAAAAAGAACTAGTCCGCCATATTAAATTTAAAATGACGTCGTAATTAATTGATAAATTAACCCTTAATTAAATAATAGTATAAGAATAGTGTAATTATTTAAGTATGTCTGTACGATCCCAATATAGGGCAAATTTAAATAAAAATCGATATAGATATTTAAAATAGTACTTTAACATTACCATCAAAATATCAATTTGAAAATAGATAACAAAAGTACAATAAGAGAAATAAAATATTTCATCTGTAATTTCAGTACTAGCGGGGAATAAAAACACAAACGTAACGTAGCACCGTGTTTATGATATTATGTCGTGTACCAGTCTAATGTATACTATTTTTTAATACATCTACCTATCAACTCGCATTATGGACGAGTGAACAAAGTACTGATCGCAGAAAAAGCGATATTTCGTAAATAATATTATATTTTAATCATCGTAGGATTTACACCAGTTATACTCGAATGTTGTTACTAAATATAAAAAGGGATATAAATATTAACTTAAAATGTCATTTTACCGATTATAGACATTTGTTTGTGACTGACAGTCACTCAGAAACAATATATCAACACACAACTCAAGCCACTGAACGTCTTGCACTGAAATTTGGCCTGGAAGTAGTTGTTATCAAGTAGGCAGAAAAAAAAACAAGTTAAACCACGAGACACGACTGATTAATTAAGATATATTTAAGTTTTTAATGAAAATCATAACGAGTATAATAATCTAAGGTTTAATTTGATTAATAATGCCAATATTTATCATATTGTTATTAAATATTGCTCAATAATAAAAAGTAGATTCTCTTAATGTTTTTACGAACAGTACCTCGACGGGTCCCCAGCAAATGTTGTGGTGAATTTCATATTTTTGTAAGTATCTACTTCGTCTGTTTATTCTACATGTGTTTCGGTTCACATGAAAATTTTCTTGATTTTTTACGCTTTCATAGGCTTTATGTGCTTTGCGAGAGCTTTTTACATATAGAATATCATATTACACCACTTTGAGCTGAGTCATTTAGTTGTTTATTTTATTACAAATGTATACATACATACATATGTATACATTTATGTTTGAGTGTACCGAATGAAGGACATCATTTTTTAGATAAAATATTTTTTGGCTCCGACTGTACAGTCACGTGCAATGATAAGTATACACGGGCAGATTTTCAAATAAATGTCCACACTGAAAATTTCAGAAACAAGCAGCCACTTAACAATTCATAATAATATAACCACCCGATTTTCTCACAATAATGTATAAATTTTTGCCAAAAATATGGATACAGAGCGTTTTCAGATATTTGTATACACTACCACATGCAAAAATATGTATCCATTACGAATACCAGTAATATGTAAACGATATTATTTTACAAAAATGTAACCAATACTATTTCATTATAGTGTATACAATGATGCCTGTGATTTTTTCTTAAATATGTATACACTTTAAAATCTGTAGCAGTTTTCAATATTTTGACAAATGGGTATTCATTTCAATATCATGTATACAATGTAATTTTCCAATTAATGTAAACATTCTTTTTGTTTTAAAATATTGTTATGAAGGCAGCCAGGAGGCGGTGCGGCCGCGGCGGCCAGCGGTGGGGCGTGGACTTTTTTATTATTTTATGTTTTTCCTATCTACCCTCAACTTGTTGCAGTGAAAACATCAATGCAGCATTGAATGTAGGATATAATTATCATTTGTAGTTTGTATATTGTTGTTTTTTTAAAGCTTTTATTTAACATGCTTTGTATGTAAGTGTGTATTCGGGTGGGATCTTTGAACTCAATTTTGAAGTAGATATCTTCAACTAATCAGTTAATCAAGCTGAAAAGCTTAATCAAGCTGAAATTTTGTATACATGTTTAGTTTGGATTATAATGCTCGATATAGTGTGTGACATCATTATAAATCCAATATGGCGAACCATCCAACATGGCGGAGTAGTTATTTTTGATGCACTTCTACAATATGGGTATCAAATGAAAAGGCTTGTTAAGAGTAAGTCGATGCGTTTAATGTGATGAACAGACAGAGAATCCTAGCCAGCGATGTCTTAAAAATAAATTAAGTATAGAAAAAAAACTGATCCACTGATCTTCTGGTCAGCTGAACCAGTTATCTACTGACCCAGTGATCCACTGATCGATTGATCTACTTTTCTATTGATCCTGATCCACAGATCTACTGATTTATAGATCGATTGAGTCACTGATCGATTGATCTACTGATCGATTGATCTACTGATCGATTGATCCACAGATCTACTGATTTACAGATCGATTGAGTCACTGATCGATTGATCTACTGATCGATTGATCCACCAATACAAAATACAAAATACAAAATCATTTATTTCATCAAAACACATTACATAAATTGCAAGTTGTTAGGATACTCTTTTAAGTAAACATATACTTGTGCCAGAGTATCCTGCTCTTCCGTAAATAACAAAGTTTATGTTTGATTTTAATAAATGATCTATTAGATTAAATAAAAAGAAAAGAAATTAACAATTGAGATACTGCTTAACATGACTTAAAATTAATTTATCTTTATTCTATTTACTAACATTATACAATAACAAAGACATGTTTGTTTGTCTGTGTGTGTGTGTGTGTTCATATGTATCTGTGTGTATCAGTGTTGGTATGTATGTGTGCATGTGTGTGGGTGTGTATGTGTTGATTGTGGTTAGTTAACTCACTTACAAACTTGTAGGAAAGATTCAATTTCGTCATAATTGAGTTTGGAAAGCCATTCTATCACCGCTAATTTAAAAGCATGGGAGTTAAGAATATATATATTTATTAAACTATTTGTTTTCTTGTATAAGAAAGAAGAACTACATACAAATTGATGTCTAGCGAAATTAGTTTTAACTGCACTTACAAAATCCAAATTAAATCTTCTGTTTCGATTGGTGCTTGGTTTATATTCTAAACCAATCGATCGATCCATTTATCTATTGATCCACAGATCGATTGAGTCACAGATCCATTGATCTACAGATCGATTAAGTCACTGATCGATTGATCCACGCATCCACAGATCCACTGACCCCAGATACACAGTTTTTCATTTGATACCCATATTTATTTATTTATTTATTTATTAAGGCATCGCCAACAACACACACAAATAAAAATTACAAAAGTATCACTTATATACTAGTTCTGGTGTGTGTGCCAATTACAGGCATGCACAACACTCATACAAAGAAATAATAATGAGACAGACAACATAAAAAAAAATCGAAATAAAAAAAAAAGTAATTATAAGAAAAAACACAATTAGACATGAACAAAAATACAATAAAATAGCTTAAAATTAATAAAAAAAAAACAAAACTAAATTATGTATACTTATATACTACTGATTAATTTTACATTTAAATTTACTGAGACTATCGCCAAATATATCGATGTCAGGAATCTTTTTTGATATTGAGTTATATATAGCTGCTGCATATTCTTAATGCATAATATTGCAGAAGTGCATCAAAAATAACTACTCCGCCATGTTGGATGGTCCGCCATATTGGATTTATAATGATGTCACACACTATATCGAGCATTGTATTCCAAACTAAACATGTATACAAAATTTCAGCTTGATTAAGCTTTTCAGCTTGATTAACTGATTAGTTGAAGATATCTACTTCAAAATTGAGTTCAAAGATCCCACCCGAATACACACTTACATACAAAGCATGTTAAATAAAAGCTTTAGAAAACAACAATATACAAACTACAAATGATAATTATATCCTACATTCAATGCTGCATTGATGTTTTCACTGCAACAAGTTGAGGGTAGATAGGAAAAACATAAAATAATAAAAAAGTCCACGCCCCACCGCTGGCCGCCGCGGCCGCACCGCCTCCTGGCTGCCTTCATAACAATATTTTAAAACAAAAAGAATGTTTACATTAATTGGAAAATTACATTGTATACATGATATTGAAATGAATACCCATTTGTCAAAATAGTGAAAACTGCTACAGATTTTAAAGTGTATACATATTTAAGAAAAAATCACAGGCATCATTGTATACACTATAATGAAATAGTATTGGTTACATTTTTGTAAAATAATATCGTTTACATATTACTGGTATTCGTAATGGATACATATTTTTGCATGTGGTAGTGTATACAAATATCTGAAAACGCTCTGTATCCATATTTTTGGCAAAAATTTATACATTAATGTGAGAAAATCGGGTGGTTATATTATTATGAATTGTTAAGTGGCTACTTGTTTCTGAAATTTTCAGTGTGGACATTTATTTGAAAATCTGCCCGTGTATACTTATCATTGCACGCGACTGTACTTGTATAAGCTCTTTATATGTAATATCTTCTATACATTTCTTTATTAATAAGCAAACATTTTATAAATATACCTCATACATATCATACAATCTTTTTAGACAAAAGCACTTTTTTCACTAGATTCAAAGAGATGCAAATAATATTATCGTACACAAAACCTTAAAATGCTCCGTTAAATATTATTTTTACATGAAAATTGATTTAAATATTAACAAAAAAAACTTGAGATGTGTAGCCGAGATGGAAAGTCGGCTGGAACGAAGTTCGTTAAAAAATTAAAAAAAAAAGTTTTTACTCGAAAGAGTTAGCCATAGGTTAAATAACCTTTTTAATATTATAAAATAAACGCACTGTTCGAAATTTAATTTAAATTAAATAAACGCACTGTTCGAAATTTGAATTAACGGTGGTTAAAAAAGTGTCTTTACAACTTTTGGTCTTAATTTTTTCCGTCTAGCCCCCTTTCGCAACGCGCGTAAGGGAACTTCGTTCCAATAATTTACTTGCTATATTTATATATCTATCAAATATTTAAGTGATTGTCAACCGTATGTGACAGACAAGCATTACTATTGAAAAATGACCATCCTAAGCCCTTTTCTATAATCCCGTATGTCATTTCAACCCTTCTTAAACAAAACCTGTCTTTGAGGAGCGCGGATTTCTGCGTACATTGTCTAAATAAATTCTAAAGTAATCGAACAATTTACTATAACGCTCTAAGTATTTGTAATGCTTTACAAATTTGTGCCTTAAAGTTTAGACTATAGAATTCAAATTCGCCTAAGACTTTCCCATTCAAATCTTTGCAATTTGACAAGGAAAAGATTTAAACGCGTAATAACAAATAATAAAATAAAACACTACTGTCACGAGAATAGAGTATAAATTGGCTTAATGTTCGATTGTTAGAAATGTCCGATGAAGCAATATTTTTATTTCATCTAAAACACCCTAATATTCTTAATAATTCCAATTAAATTTAGACCTTATACACGAGTATTTAGTTCTAAAATTGCGTAGCAGTTGAAGGGGTTTTAGTACGTTTTTCAAAGGGTTGATTGTAGCAGTAGTCGGTCCATAACAAAACACATAAATTAAGTGCTCAATAATAAATGGAAATGTCCCTTGCAGAGGACAGGGCATTAGGGCGGGATTATGAGGAATGTGGCCCTCCGTCTCCGTACCCTGGACCAAATGGTCTGCACTAATACAATAGATTTTGAATTCAACATAGAAATTATTTACTTACTTGTATTTTTATTCATGTTTGAATATGGTTCAAATTTTTTGAATTTGAAAATTGAAGTCATAATTTTCTTGCTTAAGAAATTAAAATTGTAGTAGTATATCGGTCTGCTATAATTGCAATGGCCTGTCTCATAATGATGATAAATTAGCTTTGAAATAGGCCTCATCATCATGAAATTAAATGATTTATTATGCTTACATTACTGATGACTTCAAACTTTTGTTTCCACAGAGTACTCGTAATAAATAACATAATATAATCATTCACTACATCATCTCATTATAGTAACTGATCCCTAACTAAGTTCGAAACTTGTATCTAAATATTCTGATAGGTAAAGAAATCACTAATAACATTAATTAGATCTTTGTCTTTAATTATGATACATAGGGATGGAGGACAACTTAACTTTTACAGTCATTTAAAATTGTGAATTCCTAAATAGACTAATGCTATAAACTCTACTTTATAAGCACTTTTTGCAATCAAATTATTCAAGTACCAATAACTGTAAAACTTACCATCACAAAGAATACTTGATATTTCAATAACGTAACGAATTTCAAACTTGACAAACAATATCAATAAACATTTCATCCCATTATTTGTAACCGCTATCATACGCAAACAGGTCTCGCACACGCGTCAAAATATCAACAAAAAAAACCTGTATTAAGGGAGATAAATCTGTGAATAATATTCATCCCCCTGTCAAGTAGCGGCCACTAAGTGGCCAGATATATTGCCCGTGTCAAACTTCCTTTTGTCACACATGTACCTGTCTCGGATGAACAAAAGACAAATATTTATCCGATCTTTTGAAAGTTAAACCAACATCCGAGGTCCATCAATTTATACGCTATAAAAGTTACAAGTTTGCCTTTATCGACCCAACACGTGGATAGGGGAGTTTACCCTTCTAAAGTGGACTGGACTAACAGGAATGGACACGCGCCGAAACCGGTCAGTTATTGGTCAGTTCGAGGGTATGAATGGACTTGCTACCATTGGCTGCATTTCGCCAGGTGATAATACTACATTCAAACTTCGAATGAGTTTGAAATAAAATTGGAATTAATGACACAACTCAAATCCGTTCGAAATTCAAATGAAGAATATATTTATTTTTAAACTATATAAGTAATTGCCAGGGGTAAAAAATGAAGGCGTGTGACAAATGCGAATAAATCCGTTTGAAATTTAATATGTTGCAAGCTGTAGGTACTATCGGATATGCACGCATGGGTGCATACGATGCGACCTCGATGCTTTGAGATACGACTACGAATACTGATCGATTCCCTCATGACAAATAGTTTGCATTTACTTTATTATGTCGCGTTAGTATTCAATATAAGTACAGTTAAAATTTTCATGATTTTATTAAAACTTGAAGCTCAAAAGCTAAGTTAGCAAGATCTGAAATGAAAACATTTTCCATCAAAAGACATGTATATTTACTGATATTTTTGTACCACATTGTTATTTTGGAACTATATTATGAAAAACATTATTAATTAAACCATTTATTTCTACATCCAAATACAACATTTACAAAATAATCGCAATTATTCTGTGAGTATTTTTTCTGGCAACATTAAATATAAGTTTAGCATGTAAAATTAAACAAAACACACACCACAAACACTAAAATTAAGACGAAAGAACATCACATTCGAAATTGAAATTTAAAGTCTAAACATACATAAAAATGCCATTACGACATCAATTCTAACACCCCTAAAACAAGAGAGAACACACTCAATAACACTAGAACCCATCTCATTTAGTTGCTACACTAAATTACAATACGGACAGTCGTTTTGGGAAAACAAAAAACATTTATATCAATGGTTTCTTGGTTCTAAATTTTACTAGTCATTGACAGGCTGTAAAGAGGCTGGGTAGGCCCTCTGGAGGCTCGTTTGGATATAGCTCCTGTAAGTAGATAACAAAACTAAAGGTACAGGGTACTGCCCTTGGTTACTGTGACCATACGATGGGATTATACGGAGATGATATTACAAGATTTTGTAAAAGTAGTAGAAAAATGCAGGGTAGAGGCCTTCCTCTCATTGATGTTATTACGTGAGGAGGGTTGGGCGTAATTACTACGTTTGACCAATGCGTGTTGAATAGCTCATACCATTCGAAAATAGCAAAAAGTTGGTATATGTACGTCTAATAGTACAATATCCCGCAATGAGACCTCTCTAGCTTGGGTTATGGTGCATGCTGAAATTACTTTGGTTATATTAATTTTTAGACATACAAGGGATTTTTTAACTAGAAGGTTAAGGTTTCCATTACCAATATAGGCGAAGATACTGTTAGGAATAATAGCTGCACATTATTGCTAATAACATTCAACTCTTTCCAAGCCATAAGCCATAATACACAAATTATTTAACCTAACACCACCAGTTGCAACAACTCTATACAGATACCTACCTTATCTAGTAGGGTCAGAGGTAAAGTTTTCGGACGGCGGTTGCCCATGGGACTACCCGGGTCTAACCCGGATAAAACTCCGGGTAATTCTCACGTACTACCCCTGTATTTGTTAGACGGACCGCTCTCTACGTACCGATACTGTTATTTTAAATATTCACGTTATACACACGTTTTGAAGTAATAATGTTTGGATATGTATGAGGTTCAATTGTTTTTGTGTGTATAGTTTATGGAATAAGTAATGTATTGTGGAATGATTAATTTAGAAAATTTTCGAGTTACGAATTGTTTTTTTTTATTGGCACCGAAACGTTCATACTTTAAGCTCCTTCATCTTCTACTGAAATAGTTTTTCTATATTTAACTTGTCATTTATTGTTTTAGGATTAGGTACAAGTAAAAGTATTTAATTAAAGTTGCTAAACCCTTTAATAGTTGACCAGAAATTTAGTTTCCATATCGATAAAGTAAACTAAATCATATTACCATAACATTTAATCACAAAACAGAAAATGCACCAATACATTCCGCCTAAAGTTTCAAAGAAAACGTCAAAAACATTAAAGTTAAAACTGTAGAGGTAGAAAGTAAAGTGTATGTTGCAGCGAGCTCGTCAAATATTTATATTGACTTAGGTTAACCCTTGCTAGAGTCCGTCCATCAGGCCTGCGTCCTCACGGGACCGGCCAGGTAACAGTACTACTAGGGAACTACTAGAATTGGAGGGAATTATATACTTTTGAGGTTTCCTTTTTAAGTTCTGATTAGGTAAACGTATCCACATCATTAAGTTTTGAATTCATACAGCTCAATTACCTCGTTCTATTTATATATTAAAGTTAATGAAGTTATACATACATCGAAGTATTGATATTGCAGAAATATACAACTAATAATTTGTCATTAGTGTTTCCTAAAACTTAAACTATGTAATGCAGTTAATTCAAAAATACAGATTGAGGTCAAGCAACTATTTCTATAATATGTTTCTATAAATTTACTCGTAAATAGGAAGTTTTCCGCTATTAGAGTCCTCTTATTTGGATCCCACGTGCATGCTGAATATTTTTGGTTTCATAACTCTTACTTTCTATCTTTCTTCTATATATTCTTAACTCTACAAAAAGATCCAAGGGTCATCCATAGGCCGTAGGTAAGGCAATGAAATATGCGCGGCAGGACGGCAGGGATGTAAAAATGTTGTTTTTAGAGCTCTTCTCAATAATGTATACATCTGGAAACGTTAAGTGCTCATACACACACACACACACACACACACACACAACGTTTATGTATGTACGTTGTTAAATTCCATGTTTTATTAGGTACCCTGTCAACTGGGCGGTTTAACATGAATAGATGTTTATTTCAAACGTACGTAGGTGTTCTTATATACACATATAGGATTATATATGTATATTTTATGTCTAGACTTTTATGAAGTTTGTATTATAAGTTAAAGTGAATGTGAAGTCATTTGAATTTTGTTCTGTTAAAATAATAACCAATTTTCTTCGGTATTTGCTTATACATACAAATCAATTCTGTAACATGACTGATAGTATTAATAAGTAAGAGAAATAATAGACGTAATCACCGCGCTTGTCTTATATGTAATAGTTCTTTTAAGTCATGCCAGTGGTTAGATTTTTGAGGCCTCTAACTGCTCATAGTAACTGTAAGCGACAACTTTGGTGAAGGCTTAATGTTTCAGACTAATATAACTTTATTTACAAATAATATTTAAGTTACTTCAACATGCTCTCTGTGGCGTAGAAATGCATAAAATTAAAAACAGTTATTATTGTCAAAAAACTTCCTAATACAAGCTCAAAAATCAACCGGTTCATCGACTCCAAAAGCCGTCACAACTTCTCAAATAAAATCAAATAAATATATTTCCTCAAACAATTTCGTTCAGATATTTATGACAAAGATTTTCCAAATTACGCAACTCACTGAACTATTGGTTAACATTCACTATCAATAAACTACAAGCCGGTGGGCAAAGGGCGTCCGTGATCGATGGTACTTCTAATTTATACCCAAAGCCCTAAGGCCGTATCGATTACGGTACCAAAGTTTGGCGGCCCAATGTACCGGAGCGCTTTGCTTTTTGCAAAATATAGTCCATGTCCCATGGGGTTAACCGAATTCCAAATTTAATTTTTAAATGCGTGAGAATGGATTCTGTTACAACTTTTTTCTTGATGGCCTGTTTGATTGAATTGAAGCGTTGTTTGAATTTGGAACTTTGAGTTAATTATTGAAATTTTTTTTTGAAATTTTTCGTAAGTACGTAGGTATGATGAATTTTGTCACCATAAACAGGGTTTTTTCATCTTTTGGTCTCACTCTAATATTTAATAGTTAGATTTTTCATAAACAGAACTCTTAGAAAATACATATCATATATTTATTGCTGAAAATACGTTTCATTATTTGTTTATTTAGTAAAGTCCGGATATTAATACATGTTTCCCAAAGTACATTCGTGTATATAAAGTTATCTATTAAGATGAAGCCTTACAGTTCGTTAAGCAAAGGTCATCTCGAAGGGTCACAGGTAGTCCCTATAGATTACCGACCTAAGTATTAATTGCTTAAATATTGCTTACCTTAGTATTAAATTTATTATTCTATTTATATTGATGTTGTTATTAACTTAAATAATTATGGATATAGGGTCAGTGGCGTAGAGGCTTTTAATTTGACTTCTATTAAGAAAGGCGTCGATTCTAGCCTTGCCTCGTAGCAATAAGTTTTCCAACGAATTTTTAAGCACTTTTATTTGACACTCTTAGTCACATTTAAGGTTGTATTTGAAGTTGACCAACCCGTATTCAGCCAGCCCCCCTAGCATGACTGTGCGTGATACAATATATCGACACCACGATATAATATCGATTTCGCGAGCATGACCAAATTAATTATCACGTGCTATGGTATGGTAAAATTAAATATGGCGGGTATTTTTATCATATTTTGACAGTTGGATGTCAATAAATCACTATATCGCGTTTTCGAAGTCATGCGAATCCGGCAGGCGGTTGACTAAAGATTGAGGCTTAAATACTAATGAAGTAAGTTTAAAGTCACGTTATGAAAGCTTATGAAAATAACATCCTAACTAATATTATAAATGCGAAAGTAACTCTGTCTGTCTGTTACCTTTTCACGGCCAAACTACTGAACCGATTGACTTGAAATTTGGTACAGGGGTAGCTTATGGTCCGGGAAATAACTTTTTATCCCGAAATTCCCACGGGAACGGGAACTACGCGGGTGAAACCGCGGGGCGCTGCTAGTGTATTATATGTATACATACAACCATAAATAGCCTGAGATCACTAATTGCTGAGATTGCCAATGCTCATCACCGCTGTGATATACTTAGATGATAAATTTACCTAACAGCGAAATAAGATCAATGCTTTACACAAACATAAACACCATCAATTAAACCATTCCAAATCCAAAGATCAATTAAAAACGTTCCAAATCGACTCCTATCTTTGAAGTTAACATGACAGTTTAAATAAACAAGGTTTCCTGAGTTAAACGAGTTACGTAGAGGTCATCCTACGGGAGCAAAACTCTGGAGATTCCTTACGATACAGGATTAATTAGGGAATAGGGGGTGGTCGGTACACTCGGCCACGCAAATGTCTACACGGATATTGTGAAGAAGAAGTTTTGCGGGTTATCTAGAAGAAGTATTTTTGGAAGTTATCTAATGTTTACAGTAGTATTATAAAAATGGATTTTGGATGGTAGAACTAGAATTTTAGTATTAAACGTAAAAATATGGGTAAAGATAAGACAAAGATTATGCATTATGTGAAAATAAATGGAAGTGTTCAAAACTACTAGTAATTTTTCAACTATATTAACTTGCAGTTTTTTGGATGTCTGTTCGATTAAAAACTTGACTTAGATTTTGAATTTTCTGTGACTTTAACTTTAAACATAATAATATGATTGATTTTAACTATATGTCATTATGGTTTGAAATTGACGTCATTCTAAAACCAATATGGAGGATTTCCAAAGATGGCGTACGACTTTTAAAATGCACCTCCACGATATTGTATCTTTCAATTACAAACTCTATAATTTTATATTTTTTATTATATTTTTAACGGCATTTGCCTTACTTAGAAATAGTTTTACTATTTAATACTGCTACACAGCTTTTTTACAAAAACATAAACTCATACAACATTTCCGTGCACAAGCGTACAAGACAGGAGGGTACGTCCAGCGGTAGTGTAACTGAATTACCTATCATTTTGATTGAACGTTTGAGCCTCTGAACATCCTATTACATATAACCGCTATTTACCTTCCAAATCGTTACGGTGTTCTAACACTTTTACCTTTAATTTGGGTAAATAAACAAGTTTATGTGCTTCTGCTTATGAGCTGGTACCGTGTTCGATTTCTTATTTGAGTATCCAATGTTTATTTTATGAATACACGTAGATATGAATGGTGATTCATCAATAAGAGAGAGGCATTTGCCAAGTTGGGATTTTTATATGGAATTTTGAAACAAGATTTAGGCACAAATTAAGGCCATTCAAATATATTTTACTCATACAGAAAAGCAAACTAATGTTTTAATACAAATGACACTGTCTGCAAAAAGAAATATCAAGTTCGACTCCTTATTAAAGTAGACTGAGAAAATATCAATTGCCATAATTATTAATTAGGTTTATCCTTTATTTCAGGTAACACAAACATATAAGAAAATAATCAAGATGAAGACTTTAAAAAAGATTATACCAATGACCTGTAAGCTCACATACGCTATTTGGATATTAGATAATATCTACGAGGCTACCAGACTAATTACAGAATAATTAAGAAAGAGGATAATTACTTCTTCTACGGCACTTGATGATGAAACTACATTGAAAGAATAGTCAAGAGAAAATCTTAAATCCAAAAATCTACTGCGATCAGTGATGGTGGAAGTTCAACGATAAATGAGTGTAAGTAGAAGAGTGAAGTAAATGGTCTTGCCCTGCACTGGCATCTAATCTAAATATACTCAAAGGTGACTGACTGATATAGTGATCTATCAACGCACAGCCCAAACCACTGGACGGACCGGGCTGAAATTTGGCATGCAGGTAGATGTTATGACGTAGGCATCCACTAAGAAAGGATTCCCACGGGATTGTGATATACGCGGATGAAACTGCGGGGCACAGCTAGTTAGTAGATAAAGATGATAGTGATTGATTGTGTTTTATACTTTTTTTTTAAATGTTAGTTATATATCTTCTTCTTTGTCCAAACTTCTTGTCCCATTTTCTAACTTCATTGGGGTCGGTTTTAAGTCAACCTGATTTGACAGTATTTTACGTGAAATGACTGCCATCAGATATTCACAACCCCTGTTATTTTTACAATATAAGTCCAAAAAACAATTTCTAATATCAAAAAACAGAACGGAAGGTATCGATACAAAATTTGATCCAATATACAAATGTGCAGTAAAATAAGGGTACAATACATGTCTTAAACAAATATAAGAAAGTTGGCCGGTGACCTTTGTCCCTTTTGTCTGTGTGTGGGTAAGGGACAGCAATGACACACTAACACTTTGAAACACGGCCGCATTTGCAAATGTTACTATACAGAGCTTGGAACTTTTAGACAGAACATTGTTGATACATATCTTACTTAAACAAGCTATATACTGTAGGTTTCGGAAGTATTCTGTGTGTTCTAAATTAAACTATCTGTAACTTAAATCTATCCATGCAGTTTTTTTTAACGTGGAAATAAAAGTGGAATTGGAAATGGAATTAAAAGTAGCCATCGAGTCTACCATTTGGTTTTACAAATAAAAATATAATCACTTTTGGATTAAGGAGCCCTAGAGTACGCATCTCATTATTATACTGTGCCCAGAGGTAGTAGCCGCTCCGTGTAAAAGAGATAAACATTTGTTGAGAATATTTGTTTAAGACATGTATTTTAACTTTGATATTTTATACCTCTATTTCTATTTTTACTATTAGAAATCGCTAAGATCACAAACTTGCAAATATTTCTCGTAAATTACTGACTTACCGCCAAATCTCGTTAAACTAAAAAACGATCCCAATTAGAAATGTTTTGTGTAGAAGAAAAATATTTGTGTCTTTTATTATATATCTCGTTAACTCTGATTTATCACTAAACCAGCCATGTCTACACCTTCCTAACCCTTGCTCGTGTAAGCCCGTTAAGGCCCGGCCACCTTTCGATACAATAACAGCAGCTATCCCCCGAACCCTTTCTTCTGGGTCTTACCCAGCTCGCTTATAAATTGCGGTGTCCGATCTCCTACGAATGAATTGTTTGCAATATTGTTTAGTTTGTTTTGTTTGAAGGTAGTTTTGTGGGGCTATGTAAGTACTTACTTGTAGAAGAATTTACGGTATACTAAAGTGAGGTAGTTAAGTAGGAAGGAGACAGGAATTGGAGTTTTGTTTTGATAGTTCTTTAATAATTGTTGCCGGGTTACACCGATCGTGGTCACGAGAAGACACGTGACCACGATCGGTGTAACCCGGTCGAAACGTCGAGGTAAATAATAATTATGTTTTACGCGATTAAGACCTGTAAATTATGCAACGATGAATTCCGATCGCGAAAGTTTAAAAAGTGTAGTAGTTCTTTAATAATTGTTTTTGGATTATGTACTCGTATTAGATGTCTCAAATTATGGTCAATTTTGTATGCTGCATTATTTTTTGGATAAACATTTATGGGCTCCTTCGATGCTAATACGGCTCGAAGGAAAACATGCCGTTCAATACTTAAAAACCAACCATTATATTATATTGGCTGATCCATCAACTCATAGCTCAAACAACAAAACGCATAGAGCTTAAATTTTGCACGCAGACAGATACGTATGACGTAGGCGCCCACTTTTTTTTTCTTTTTTTTTTCACTTACAGACTAAATTAGCCAGAAAAAGGTAAATACCGCGGGGCATATAGTTTTGTAGGCAGCTAGTTATGAGTAAGTTATGTATATGGTATACTATAAATATAAAATTAAACTTCAATTTCAACTAGGTATGTTGTATACGTTATACGCTCGTCTGATTCGGAATGTAAAGAATTTCATATTCAACCTGAATGTCGATATTACTTTACATTTCTCGCTGTAAATATCATTTTGCTGTCCTTCTTGTATATGATATTTGTACGGATTTTTATCCTACTAATATTGTATAAGTATGTCAAAGTTTGTAGGTGGAAATATTTGAAATACAGCCACGCTAAAACGGCTCAACTCATTTAGATAAATTGACTCGTATTTTAGGATACCTACTTTCTCAATGTTGAAAAAAGTATTTAATGCAAAATCGAGGTTAAATTGATCCGTGGCCAAGAGTAACCAGTTTCATTTATTAAAAATAAACACAACTTTAACGTCATAATTACAGCAAAAACACCTAGTAATAAATTACTTCATATTTCATGTACAATCAAAATATCAGATATTTTATTAATTCCCATTGAAACTGAAAACAAATTGTCAATTTCGTAGTATGCAAATGAATATTGAACCCAAGTTTTGACCCAAAGCTTTTGCCCCAAAACTGGGCAAATATCTAAGTTAACTAATTTAATCCTACCGAAAAGCTTAGCGATATCTGTGCCTAATGTATGCGCAGTGGGTACCCTTGGTGCCTCGTCCATCTCTCTAGAGGCACTTGAACAGTTTTATTGAAGTAGTATCTACTAATGAACTACGTTAAGGTTGCGGGTTCGATTCCCGTGCGGGGTGAATATTTGTGTGAACCACAAATGTTTGTCTCGGTCTGGGTGTGTGTGTGAATGAGTGTGTGCGTAGTTTCTGGCACCCTAGATACAAGCTCCAAGCTTAGTTAGGGTTCAGTTACTATAATGAGATGATGTAGTGAATGATTATGTTATTATGTTATGTTATGTAAATTCTTTTCTTCCATCATCATTGCGTATGGCATTCTGCGAGGGTCAGATTTCTATGTCCAGGTTATTTAGCCAGCTTATATCTTCCATTAGTGTAAATTATTATATTAGTGCGTCAAAGAGTTATAGGTAAGCATTGTCACAACTCTTGATCAATGTTAAAGTCATAATTGTGAAATCAGAAACTTTCGAGCGATTTTATTAAGCATCTCATAGACACTGTTCTTATTTTTATATCAAACGTGAAAATGCCATTTGTTAGTTATCTGTATTTCAATTCTAACGCAAAATTTAAACTAAAAAGTGTGATCTATAAATTAACAAAAGTTTCTTGCAATGAAGGTAAAGGTTTACTTTAAAAATGTAAACTTAATTGTTTTAATAAAAGCATAGAAACAATAAAATAAGTAAAATAAAACGATTATAGATTTTTATTAAAAATATTTAAATGATTTAAAAAATACGAAGCAAACACATTACTAATCAACAAAAACTAACATCTCTCTACTTGCCTACTACCCAACTGTAACTAAACCGATTCAAACGCAGCACGGACCGGCCGACCCTTTGCGGACAGTTCTCCCTTCTGCGGCCACTACACCCCTAAAACCCTTCAACAAAAACAATATAACCACCATCACTTACCATTCGAAACTCGCCATTAATTGCATTAAAATAAGGGGGAGAATTGCGTGAGTTGTCACAGTGGGCAGCGGAACAGGGGGATGATTGGATCGACCCATGGCTACTAGTACGTTTGTGTAGTTTTGATTTCTCTACGGTTTGTTTGGTTCTGACATTTACCTTATTTAATAAAAGGTTTTTGTTCTCGTTTTATGTATACTTTTATATATGGGTAATTTTGGTGATTATGTTTTTTGTTGATTTGATTAGTATCAATCATCATTATTATAGTTTACTGACAGTGCCCCGCGGTTTCACTAGCATAATTCCCATTCCCGTGGGAATACAGGGTTAAGCCTATATCACTCGCTGACAATATAGCCTCCCATTAGTGAAAGAATTTTTGAAATCGGTTCAGTAGATCCCGAGATTACCCCTTACAATTTAACAAACACACAAACGTTACTTCTTTATAATATTAGTATAGAAGTATAGATATATAACATTTAGGTATCTGGATTAGGTGCTAATGTCACATCAAATACTCTACTACTGGGCGTTTAAACTTAAAGTTTCATGAACTCAATTCAAAGTCTACATCGCATATAAAAACAAATAAATATGCTTTCTCGATATTTCTTACGTTTTTAAATACTTTTGGTTTATTTTCTGTTTCTGTGCGCTATAACACTTGAGCATTTGAAACCATACATCGCTTGGAACAAAACTAATTCAAGCTAGACACACACTATACTACCAAAATTGAAATAAAAATAATTAAAGTAACACAAAAATATACTTTCCTGTATATTGTAAAAACAATAAACATAACCATTATTCGAACAAATATTCGAAAACATTGTGCCTAAAACAAATTACAATAACATGAAAACTGAAATTGCTTTGTACCCTTTTTTAGTAGACATGACAGTATCGGTGTTTACATACACCAGTCTCGACTTGAAGAAATACCTCCATAAGTGTAGATGTTACTCGGTGAATGTGTTTGTATGGCCCAAGGGATAAATATGGAGTTAGAAAATCTATAACATGAGTCATTTGACGACCTCGATGGCAGAGTGGTCACCATGCTGGATCCGTAAGGTTGCGGGTTCGATTCCCGTGCGGGGTGAATATTTGTGTGAACCACAAATGTTTGTCTCGGTCTGGGTGTGTGTGTGAATGAGTGTGTGCGTAGTTTCTGATACCCTAGATACAAGTTTCGAACTTAGTTAGGGGCCAGTTACTATAATGAGATGATATAGTGAATGCTTATGTTATGTTATGTTATATTATTTTGTTTAAATTTTAGATATTGTAGGGCTCTCTATGAGCATGCTAATTTATTGTCAAACTATCATCAATAATCATTATGGGTAGATCCGTAAAAAGTCTAACTGTCTAGTTTAAAAAAGCAACATGCACAAAGGACCAAGATAAGAAAGATTTTAACATTACCAAATAAACTCGTATAAATCTAATAAAATAATCATAAATATATTTTATAGGAAACCATTTTTTCTGCCCACCTAATCTTAAGTTATTTTTTTGTTTATGAGTATTGCTAACTCAGATTTCTTTCTTAAAAATTGTCGAATTAATGTAGGTTTCATCATGTGATTGTTAACGGTTTCCTATTGGATAATAAAATACTATTTTCATTCCAATTGGAAACGTATTGGTACTTGAAATTATAATTTACAATTCTAGATTCAAAACTGTAAATTAGCACTTCCAGTTGTTTACTTGCTACGGGTATATTGTCATTGCCACCTTTTATATGTATCAAAACAAGTCCAATCCTGTTCCCGCATTACTTTAGTCCATATTCCCGCTTATAACTTGGTCCCGGTAACGGACAGGCCTTCAAGGCGTCCGTGACAGCGTGACGCGGGTCCACTCGGTCCGAAATAGATATTTCAACAGTTGTACTGAGTTTGTGGCATTTACAAATACTCTTGTATGACTTTACTGTTTAGTTTTATTGTTTGTTAAACGAGAAGTCTTTAATATTACTTATATTAGTTTCAATCATGTATAATTATTATATTAGTTACATGATTTTTTATTGTATTAATTTTGTCAATAAATTCTACTTTTAACTCAACTTTACAATGAGACTTTAAATTTGTAGGCCAAAGTCTAAATAATACTTAAAAAAAAACACAAAATTAGCAATATCTTTATTCATAAAAACAGTAATACATTCCAATAAGATTTAATTTGAATACTCGTATTTATATGAAAGTTTTACTAGCGCCATCTGTTGGCGGGTAGCGTACGAACTAAGTTTAAAGTTTCGGAAAAGTTCAGATGCGCATTTTCGCCGTTAGTGGCGCTACTTGTAGGTTGTAATCACGGAACATACAGATTTGAGTGCTAATAAAATGCTTTAAAAATATCTTAAATGTTGTAAATGTCGTAATTTAGAAAAAAAAAGTTACTTGATGTAAATTTTTTTTTACTTTTTAGGAATAGTTGATAGTCGGTAACTAGTTGTGGTCTGCAATTTAACCCACATAAAATTAATGTTTCAGAAGAATTTCAGGATATTTATTAAATAAATATTGTAGATCTGTTAATGGAAAAATAAATGTATATTAATTACAGTATTATTTTAATTTAAATTCAAATTCATATATATTCATTTAACATACTAAATTTCTTTTAATCGCAAAATAATACCACAACAACACTGACCTACTTCATTTAAAAGCACAAAAGTTCAACCCATTAACACTTTACTATAACGAAGTTAAAATAATATCGTAACGAAAAGTTATCAAAAGCTCTATCTCAAAAGTTTGAAGTGAAAGTTTCTGAACTGTGAAGTAAAAAATGCAGTGAAACTTCCGCTCAGTGAGAGTTTTAAATACTTTGTTCACGGCCTCAAGGTTAAATATATTTTTAAAGTAAATGTCAAGATTTTGTTTACATCAAATATGCGTTTTTAACAAGCTTTTAGTATTTAATTTTCCCTGATAGTATGTACTATATTTATGATATTTGGGAAAAAAGTTTAATGTAAAAAATTTATTAAAATTCACTATATACATAAGCGTATGAAGCTTTAGTTCGAGCGTTTAATAAGATTACTAGTAAAAGGCACCAAACATTGCTATACTTTGAAAAAAAAATTGAAAACAAAATATCCCAGTTAAATTGTGTATATTTTATTTCAAAAATTATGTTATAGTTAAAAAATATTTCCATCCAATCAAATAGAATTTAAAATTTCATTCTTCATCCACATTCCTTTATTAAATTATTTTCCAAATTCAAATTCAAATATCGAAACTAAATTCTAACCCGCGTTCCAATCAGGCTGTCTAAGTGTACCGACCGTCCCATTTCCTTTAAAACCAGTTTATCCCAGTTAAAATGGGCGGGATAGCGCGGCGGTCGCCATTTCCGCTTCCAATTGATTCGGATTGATCAATCGATTGATTGAGTGTGTTATGACGTGGTTCCAAACTGAGATTGTGTTACTGAATGATTGAACGGTTTGTGTTTAGTTTGGATGGTTGGCTGTGGTTTTACGGCGGTTATTTTTTTGTAGTTTTTGATATGTGATGATTGTGTATGGTTTATCTTGTTTTGATCACGTACCCGTAAAATAATTTAGATAATTTAAGTGTCTATTCTAATATGCTTGTCTTTACAGCGCGATTGCATTGTAGTAATCGTGCCGTGGTCTAGTAATTCTTTTAGCGCTTTAAATGTGTTTGTTTTTGTTGACACTACTTCCTTCTCTTGGGGTGTAAGTGGATAAAAATATTACGATTTTAAATTCTTTCTAAAAACTTCTTGGGGTAGTAGTGGAAATATTTTTAGGGTTGAGTGGCATAAGCCATGCGATTCTTGCATGAGCAATATGCAATTTTATTTCAAACTAGTAGCTCCCCGCGGTTTCACCCGCGTAGATCCCGTTCCCGTGGGATTACGGGGGTAAAATATAGCCTATGTCACGCACTGATAAATTAGCTTTCCATTAGTGAAAGAATTTTTTAAAATCGGTCCACTAGTTTCGGAGCCTGTTCATTACAAACAAACAAACAAATCTTTCCTCTTTATAATATTAGTATAGATATTAATTTGATTCCCGAAACTGGTTCTAACAGTCAATTACTACGATAGACTATGTAGACTACAAAACTTATAATCAAACGAAATAAGTATATTAATTTTGAAAATGGAATGACAAGACACTTCTTGAAAACCAGATGAGTAAATACGATGTATGTAATTATTTACATCATCGAATTAAGAGCTCTCAAAATACATACATAAACCACAGTTGAATTTAGAACTTCCTCAGACTGTTAAAGTTTCAAAATATTCAAGAAGACCCACAATTATATGCACAAACTGATGTCCTTTCCTTTAGTTGCTGTTGTAAGTAGTTTGTATCTCATTATATTTGTTTCCTCGCGTGTAAACAAACCGGTCCACTTTAGTTTATTCTTCAGAGAAAAATTCAAATGAAAAATTCACTTTGTTTTTCTATAAAGTTTTGAAGTAAGACATGTATTTGTGAATCAACTGTTCTTAGAAATCTGTTCTTGCGTGAATATTAAGATTATTTTCGGTTTTGTAAATAAAATTAATAAAAAACATTATTTTCTTGTAAAATCAGTTACGTTACTGTGTTAGAGAATAAACATTTGGGGTTTACTATAGTTATTTATGGTACAAGCGAGGTAAGTTGGTGATTACTTCCGAGGCGCTATTGAGGCCCGAGCCGTCAGGCGAGGGTCTGAAGATAGCCGAGGATAGTAATCATCAATACACGCGTGTACCAAACAACGTTTTTCAACACATTTGCGAAGAAATTAATAATAAAATATAATTTTCGCTAATAAATAAACAGTTTTTCTATTCGCGCGCATCCAACACAACAATGGTGATTGTCCATAAATTAAAAGAATATACCTATTAAAAAAAAATCGAATGAATGAATGAATGGAATCGACCATAGACCTACCAAAAGTAAGGCATAATAGTTGAAGTTTGTTTTTAAAATGTATGGACACGATATTTTTTGGTACCGAAACTTTTTTAAAACTAAACAATTTAAAAAATAATCTATAACTCACAAGTGAATCAAGCGTGTAATTATTCAACTGTTTTTGCACAAATAAGAGCCCCTTTATGAGCAAGTGTGTTGAAAAATAATATACATACATATTATATTGATATCTTTGATTTACACGAACACTACACATTGAAATAAAACACTTAAAAGGTTTTTCTCAGCCTTCTGTGATCACGGGTTCTGTAAAGAATCCGAAACGTCAGAAAATGTAAAACAAAATACAACCACGACAAATATAGATATTTTTGTGAATATTAAGATTTTATCGTGAAAAATATAATAGTTTATTTAAATATAAATGTGAATATCTGTGTATTCTTCTGTTACAATATATTGGATTAAGGTTATATATTAGAAGTAGTTAAGCTTATAGAGTTTCTTATTCGAAATGTAGCAAAGAAGATTTTATATAAGTACTTATTTTTTTTATATGATATTCTAACAAGAAAGAAGATTTGATAATAAATATCTAATAAGAATGATAGAGGTTGTGATTCTGCTTATGAGATTTTTCTGTAACATTAATTCTCTTCTATTATCTGTAACATATTTCACTCTATAATATTACTGCTTATTACCCAACAGAAAATAAACAAAAAATAAAATTACTATTTATAATAAAAGCCGTAAATAAATGGACACTGTAGGGCCTCGCCATATTGCAAAACACCTCAATGCAAATCATAATAGCCCTTTTTCGTGCCCCGTTTTCAAACAAAAGGGAAAGTGGGTGGAGTGAGCGAGAGGGCAGTGTTTGTGAGAGGGACGGGAGATGTTAATGGGTGGACATTAATGGCGTCACAGAGACCTTTGTTAAAACTACCTACCTCATAGATGCATTGATTTTGTTTTGGATATTTCAAACTTAAATTATAATATTGGTTTAAGTAGATAAACAGTATTTTTAAACAAAAATATGTTTTTTTTAGTTTTTGTCAAAAATGAATTTAGTAGTTGAGTTCGATTTAATATAATACAAAGAGCACAATGTAAGTTTAAAAGTCCTCTTTCCAGAAATCGATTCAAGACCTTGCATCTGAATAAGATTTAACAGTTACATACAATGCACACACAAACTTCAAAATTAATTAAATATTTTTACCGGTAGTGAATACCTACATGCCGATCTTAAAAATTCAAATGTTGTTAAAATAACTAAAAAAATATAATTAAGTTGGGGTCATTTAATTTCCATTTAATCATGATATTATTCAAAATCTTACTGTTGACACTAAGTCTAAAAACAATCCATCCAACTCATAAACACACAACCTTACAATTTTTACATAAATATTTCCCAAACCCACTATCCACCATTATTACCAACAAAAGATTCAGCCGTGTACACACTAAGCTACTAATACAATAAATAGTCATGTCTCGACGCATGATTAATGTACGGAGTGCGCATGATGGAGGTGTGTGAACATAATTTTATTTCCTTTGAAGAAAACTTGACTAATGGTCTTAGGGGCGATTTGATGTAACAGCTTAATTATATGTAAGGTGTTATGTGTGTGTTTGTACTGTGAATCTTTTTGTATTTGTTCGAAAGTGATTATGTTTTGATAGTAGATAGATTGATTTTATTTTTTATATGTTATTGACATGATAAAAAAGAAGAATTAATAAAGTTTCTAGAATAATTATTTTTTTATAAGAATTATAGTGTTGTTTCTTTAAAGAGGCTTATGATTGAAATGTTTAGCACGAATCTAATTAAAACAATACACTTCATACATGCATTTAAATATAAATATAACATAAATATGCAAATCAGCAAATAGATATTGCAGTAATTAACATCCCACCAAAAACATTCTGTAAAAAACTAGCCAAGTCTCGTTGGAGCTGCTTGTTTATCTCTAAAAAGTAATGAAATCTAGACAAAGTCGTGCCAAGTGTAAGGTTCCTTACTGCGATTTCTTTATTATTATAGTTAATGTTGTGTGACTTGGCCGTTGAAGGATACACTGTACACAAGGGTACAAAACTAGGTGCTCCATGACACTATTGCACCAATCTGTCGCCAGAACCGCTACCCATTGACGATAGAAAATTGCCACTTGAAAAACGTTGATTCAATATCCAGTCAATTGTAGGCTTGATAAAGCTGCGTATTTTAATAATGTTACAACATTACGTGTAAACAAAATTGACTTGTACCCACTACTAACGTTTTAAACAATGTTCAACGGCCAAGTCACACAACAATAACTATAATAATAAAGAAATCGCAGTAAGGAACCTTACACTTGGCACGACTTTGTCTAGATTTCATTACTTTTTAGAGATAAACAAGCAGCTCCAACGAGACTTGGCTAGTTTTTTACAGAATGTTTTTGGTGGGATTTCATTTATTTTTGTTGAAACGTGTTTATATTGTTTTTTTTATTAGATTTTCTTATTTGACACATTTTTTTCTTTTTAGAAGTATTATTTTATTACTAAGCGCCTCGCAATTTCACCCGCGTAGTTCCCGTTCACGTTTCCGTGGGAATTTCGGGATAAAAAGTATCCTATGTGCTTCTCCTGATTCTAAGCTACCTCCCCACCAATTTTCAGCCAAATCAATTCAGCCGTTCTTGAGCTATAAATTCCCGTTCCCAATCCCGTAGGAATTTCGGGATTAAAAGTATTCTATGTGCTTCTCCTGATTCTAAGCTACCTCCCCACCAATTTTCAGCCAAATCAATTCAGCCGTTCTTGAGCTATAAATTCCCGTTCCCAATCCCGTGGGAGTTTCGGGATTAAAAGTATTCTATGTTCTTCTCAAGGTTTTAAGCTACCTTCCCACCAATTTTCAGCCAAATCAGTTGAGCCGTTCTTGAGTTATAAATTCCCGTTCCCAATCCCGTGGGAATTTCGAGATTAAAGGTATCCTACGTCCTTTTCCTGGTTCTAAGCTACCACCTCACCAATTTTCAGCCAAATCAATTCAGCCGTTCTTGATTTTAAAATTCCCGTTCCCAATCCCGTGGGAATTTCGGGATTAAAGTTATTTTTTGTCCTTTTCCTGGTTCTAAGCTACCTCCCCACCAATTTCCAGCCAAATCAGTTCAGCCGTTCTTGAGTTACAATTCCCGTTCCCGTTCCTGTATAATTCCCGTTCCCGTTCGATTATCCTAGTTTTTATAGTTTTCCCTTTATTTGGCCATTAAACCCTAACTCTGTACAAAATTTCAGCTCTCTAGGTTTATGGGAAGTACTAGTTCTATTTTGATGATCATGAGTGAGTGAGTGAGTGAGTGAGTGTCTTAAATACGAAACTTTGCATTCGCTTAACTTCGGATCTAAATGACCTACAGACTTGAAATTTTATTTTAAGTATGTGATTGTATAGCTTACTGGATGACGAAAATTTCAGTGCTCTGGGTTTATCCAGAGGTTCTCAAATAGGGGCCTGAAAATGCGGCGAAAGGGTTCCTGTAAAGGATGGTACGGCAGTGTTTGCTTCGCGCTCGACTTGGCGGGGGGCACTGCCGTGCCCCCAGATAAGGCTGAAAATCAGAAAAATTGTTCAAAACACAATTATAAATAAAAATTTGAAACCCACCAATCTCCTTTGAGGATTTTTTTACAACATCTGAATTAATACATCTTCACTGTATTTTTTTGGTTCAGATTGACCGGTGTAAAATCTATATTTCTAACCTTTAGATAAGGTATGGTAAAAAGGGTTTAAAAAGGGATGCACTCATTGGACATTACTCATAACCTCAGTTAAATATTACTACACAAGACAAATAATAATTTCGAGTTCCACAAAACGTTATATAACAGCGTTATGTAGACACAAAACGCCAAAACAAGTGAGCTCACACACGCACAATGCGACGTATTAATCATGCGATACACCGGCGGAACGGGCGGTCGTTAATCATTGGGCGGTCGGTACGCCCGCGCCCGCAATCTGAACGCGGCGTGTGTACCAGCCCTTTTTGTTAATTAATCTACAGTTATGTATATGTACTTGTGTGTGTTTGTTTAGTTTTGGGGTATATGAAAAATGTTTATGTTTTTGAAATTAATGCTCTTAAAATAATATACTATGTAGATATGTGCTTACTGTAGAATTTTTAAATAAGTTTGTCTTTGATTCAAATTCCATATTATTCAGTTCACAAATTCTTCCAAATGATTCCTCTTGGATCTGATCTATTAGATTTTTAATGAGAAAATATACTCTGTATTTTTCTAATAGTATGTTACCTATGATATCGGACTTGCATTCACATCTATCTACTATAATTATCTGCAAATTACTTATAAGACTTAAAAAAAAAGGAATTTATATCTTTTAAAATACATAGGTAAGCATTTATTAAAAAAATCATCACTGATTACGAATAAAATATTTATTCAATTTCAACATTCATTTGACTACTAAAATAACTACGATTAATAAAGCAAAACAAAATATAAAAATTTAACACGAACAACAGCGTCGTGACTATGATTGCATTCCTAATTTGTTCACATACCTTCCTAGGTGGCGCGTCGTCCAAAAACGGGGTGAAAGAAGGGGTGGAAACTGTATTCACCCCCCTACTCAAGAATTTTGGTGGTTGACATTCCGCCTGGTCATTCTTCGAGTCATAATTTTACTGAGCTACACGACTTGGTATGTGAAAGGTATTGTTTTTGTGCATACTTGTGTTTCACCCCTTGTGTTTTTAAAAGGGTTGTTTTTATGTAAGTTTTATTTTTGTTTTTTGATCATAAGAGTATATAAGCAAAATATTTGTTTAATTTTTTAGGCTGCCAGCGAGGTGGATTTGAGGCATGTATACACTTAAATTAAAAGTTTTATAAATTCACATTAAACTTAGTAAACTTGTAAGTTTAAGGCAAAAGTTGTTTGATATTCATGGGTCAAATAACAATGAAACTGAAAGAAAAAATAACAAATTTAATACATAGTTTACGTAACGGGATATTCCTTATGTAAGTATAGAAATTATTTGAACATTGCAGTGATAATTCAAACGCCATAATGACATAATTATACATGGCAAATATCCCGTAAATTAGGATAACTTCAGTGTAAATAATCTTGATAAGTAACTGAAAAAAGCTATAAGTACATATATATAACATAACATTACCTAATCATTCACTAAATCGTCTCATTATAGTAACTGACCCCTAACTAAGTTCGAAAAATCGTATCTAGGGTATCAGAAACTACGCACTCACTCATTCACACACACACCTAGACCAAGACAAACATTTGTGGTTCACACAAATATTCACCCAGCACGGGAATCGAACCCGCAACCTTACGGATGGCAGTCTGGCATGGTGACCACTATGCCATCGAGGTTGTCATATAAATTAAAAATTACAAAAAATAAATTTATATATTAATTTATTTATAAAATTAAACATTCAGCTAAGACAATAAGGCAGTGTAACGTAGCAGGCATCCCCACCCTTTTCGTTTGCTGTAATGGTGTGAGTCTCACTCGGAATTTTGATGTTCACTATTCCGCATGGTCATTGCCCGTTTTCACAATTTCACTTGTACCCCACCACGTTGGGTTGGTTTGTATGGATGTGGCTTTTATTGAAAGTATATCTTCATTAAAATTAATTATTATGTTCATATAAAAATGTTTGTCTCAATTAAAATATAATGTTTATAAAGAAATGATAATTTATTTATATTGTGATAAAGTAATAATTTTATTTAAATCTTTGCTCTTTTTATACATGGAATATATCTTTTTTACATAATCCATGTTGCAATGAAAATCATGGTATAAACAACCTACAAAATGTAGGTACTTACTTTAAACTGCAAAAAATTAATACGTGTGTATCGCGTGGAAACGATTCTTAATAAACCCTACTATGTTAAATAAAATAATTAAAGCTTTGAACATTATATTTCTTAAATATTTAAAATAGGTAGATTTATAGAATTAATTCTTTTTATGAATATTAAAAATACGTAAATACAAAAAAGCCTCTTCCACACTTTCGTAACTAAGATATTCGCAGAATGTGAGTATACACTTGATATTTAAAGTGACTCGTTTTAATAGGTAGTAACAATAAAATTAATAATTAAATAAAGTTGTTTAGTTCGTTCATTATTATTGTTATGGCTTTATTTACCATCAATTATTTGCATATTATGAATCAGACTTTAGAAGTGTTAATTACATTTCGTTACACATTAATAATAATGCATTTATAACCACCCAATCAATTTACATAAGTTCTATATTTGCCGAATTTTGTCAACGTATAATTTGAAAACAGTAGCATGTATTTGCAATATCATTTCGTTCATTATTGACGGATAAAATATGAAATTTATAAATATGCAATTATTAAATTCTCATATTTACGGAAAACTGTTAGTTAGTAATATCTCCACAAATGTCACTTTTATAATCCTTTAACTCCCTAGTGTCAGGTATCTTTTGTGTCTATAGTCTTTCTGTATTGTACTTATATGTATGAAACTCTATGCTACTATGCTATTGTAAATTGGTATTTACACTGGTCATTTTTATATACCCATATCACAAGTAATAGATATCAATTAAACTTGCATACAAAAGTGACCTTTATATAAATATAATTAACGCAGGAAATTGTTTACCCCACATTGTCAGAGAAGCTCAACATAACAAATTCAAAATATTATTTTCATCAAGTTCGGAACCAACACAACGCTGTATCATTTGGCTAGACTAATTACATTAAAATCACCGGCACTGCGCTCGCACTAAATCACGGTGCCTATTACGTACCAAGAGGCCTCATCCGCGTTTCACCCACGGACAAATGTATAAATATTCCAAATATACTGAAATTTCCTATTATATTACAACAATTGTACATAAAAACTTTACAAAACACCAAGCAAAAACCAACCTTAAACCCTTCTAAATAGCCCTCAATTTTCGATGCAACCAAATGGAAGATATGATATTTTAAATGTAAGTGAGACTGGTCCTTACAATCCTTTCTGTTAAACTATTCTGTTTGAATAATTGCTGCATGGTCCTGAAGGGTTAGACCGTATTCATAGTCTGCCCCGTCCCCCATTGTGGTTGGGGGTCTGTGTCGTGTATGTGTGCGTCAGTGTGGACTGGACATTGTCTGAATGTTCATTGGACAGTAATATTTTAATGTGCAATTGTTAGGGCATTTTTTTGTTATGTTGGTAGTTTAGATGGGTAGTAGTTGGGTTTGTATGTACTTTTGTGATAATATTAAAAAGTGAGATGAATTAAAGTAAGTTCTTGTTCGAGTGTGGCATTGCTGGATGTATGTAGTTTGTGAAAATACTATTAAAAGACCTCCTGTTTTCTCTAAAATCTTTCACAAAAATAGACCTCATATTTGGACTAAACATCACTATAAGTTACCCAAACATCTATAAGCTTTTTATTGATCTAATTAGGCATAAGATTCGTATACTTAAACTACCAACAAAATAAATAAAACACAGTTAAATCACAAGCTAAGATCACAAACAAAAGACTACCTACTACACTATAACTCATAATGCAGACAGTCAACTCGATCCAAACCAAAGGCCAGGGGCTATACCACCATACACGTACCACATTTAGATATATTTCATCTGAATTACTGCGAAATATTAACGTACTTTGTACTTTTATGGCCGAATGGAGACACATTAGTGGAATTTTAGAAGTTATTTGAGAAAGTTGTACTTTATTTTGTGTCTAATTAATGTTTCGCGGTTTTATTTGATGTTAGTTTTATGTCTATCATGTGATGAGTACTTGATTACCTTCGATAAGACATTGGTCTATCCAACGCTTAGGGCGTATTTATTCTAGGAGTAAATAAGTCTTGATTCTGCTGCTTTTGCCCGCAACTTCATCCGCGTGGAATAATAACTTTCGGCAGAATTCGGGTTTTTGTTTCGGGGGAATTTCCAAAATCCCCTATTAGTGGTAGCCTACTTCCAATAAACACACGTGCCAAATTTCAGCTCTCTACGACCAGTAGTTTCGGTTGTGCGTTGTCAGTCAGTCAGTACATCACTCAGTAACGGATGGTTTTTATAGTATTTTTGTTTTTATTGTTTGTAACTATTTATTTGAGTCTTCTCTTGCATGCATTTTGCATACGTAAGAAACTATTTTCTTTAACTTACTGTGTGTTATTTTGTCTTTAATTTTGCTGTAGGACAACGTGGAGTAAAAATGTATACAGAACGTAACGATTTTGAATAATTGGGCATGCGAAGCGACCCCTCTATATAATCCACGACGCATAACAAGTCTGTGCTACACTTTAAAAAAAAACGTTTCAAGAAAAACTTAATAATACATGATGAATACAGGTACTAGATGGCAGAGTGGTCGCCATGCCGGACTGCCATCCGTAAGGTTGCCGGTTCGATTCCCGTGCGGAGTGAATATTTAGTGAACCACAAATGTTTATCTCGGTCTAGGTGTGTGTATGAATGAGTGTGTGCGTAGTTTCTGATACCCTAGATACAAGTATCGAACTTAGTTAGGCGTCAGTTACTAAAATGAGATGATGTAGAGAATGATTATATTATGTTATGTTAACATATTCATGTACTTGTTTATATAACACAGTAGCAACAAACATTAGATGACGTGCATCCCTTTAAAGTCATCCCTCCAACCCTAATACTGCATACGTAATCATGTGTTAAATAAATTCATTTGCACCCTCTTAACCCTTACACCTCTAGAGATCATGACATTGGCCATTGAGATGAATCTGTAACCAGTTGAAACTGGTTCAGATTGACCAATGTTAAATGGTTAAACTGGTTGAGACTGACCAATGTCAAATGGTTAAACTGGTCTTGACCAATGTTATGGTTATGAAGGGATGCTGCATTGTAATGATTCAGGTCAGGTCAAATGTCAAATTGAGATATGATAGTCTGGTTTTATATGTAAATAATGCATTAATATATATTACTTAATATTAAGTTCTTTTTGTGTGGTAGTATTATCTTTTGGTAGAATGCGAGGAACTGTTCCGAATAGAAAATTTCTCAAGAAATATAATAAAATATAGCATTATCTACGATAGAAGCGGAGCCAGCTGTAACATAACATGATTCTTACAAATAATAATAATCCTTTTCTATATTTTATTTGTAAATAATATGATAGACTATAAGCATAAGCATAAGCATAAGCATACACTACATCATCTCATTATAGTAACTGACCCCTAACTAAGTTCGTAACTTGTATCTAGGGTATAAGAAACTACGCACATAAGTACTCATTCACATACACACCCAGACCGAGACAAACGTTTGTGGTTCACACAAATATTCACCACTATGTTTTATTATTGCCAACTATGAGTTAAAATACAAATTCCTAATTGTGAAAGAGTTTTTAGTGTCATCCTACAAACAAAAATATATTTGCATACCTATAAGCTAGTCTCATGTAAGAAATGTCGAAGTAAAAAGTAGGAATGTCCGAATATTTTTCATAGCGGGAGTGTTACCAACTATCTCAGAGACGGCTTAAGAGATCGTTTTATTATTATTTAAAAACATACTTTAAAATCTTTTTTTTTTAAACTTAAACTACATATATTTGTTTAACTAAGAATATTTATGGTTGCCTTGTTTTGAAAAATAAGGTTAACTTATTATAATAAGGTATAGTTTAATATTTTACGTACATACGGTTACATGAAGTATTATTTTAAGTATTACGTATTGAAGAAGTTACAATTATTTAGTACTTTTAAAAGAATTTTTTAAATTTTTACTTTACAATTCATTTAATTTCGTCTCCTAAGTTACGTTTTGATCAATGACTTTTATTCTATTATATGTGGCCATTTTGTTATCATATTCAAGATACAACAGATTATTAATATGCTCATATTTTTCTCTCCTCCACATCCACACTAACCACATCACCCAAAGTTATGCCCACAAAACAATCGAACAGAACTCGAACAACAACGAAACTGAAAACTTTGAGGAACTCTCGAATTCAGCCCTGCGTATTGGTCGGACCGGCGAACCCTACCCACCCTCTCCAGCCACCCTCTTTCGAATTAATTGCAATCAAAAGGAAGGACACAAGTATAGTCCAACCCTAACTTAGTGTGCCATGTTGAAAATTCGCCCGACTATTGTACATGTGTGCGTAGGGTCTGTGTGCGACAAGTTTTGGATGCGAAAGTGTGAGAATAGTTCTGAGTTTGGTGTCGTTATCTAGATGTTATATGTTTGATGTATCATTTTATTATATTATTTGTTAACGAAGTCTAGTTTTTAGACGTTCGTTCGACGTGTCGTTATCTAGATGTTATATGTTTGATGTATCATTTTATTATATTATTTGTTAACGAAGTCTAGTTTTTAGACTTGCTTTTTACAGTTTTTGCTTCTGTGGGAATCAATCTAATAGAAAGTCAGAAAAACACGCTATGAAAATGCCGTATCAGGATAAAAAGTAGCACGTAAATATGGACATTCGTCATTTTTTACCGTGGGAATTTAAACCAATCTACCGTAATTCTTACATCAGTTGTAACATCATTTCTTGACCAGTATTTATGCAATTCAATGGCGAAATAAACTCCCAAAACCTTTCGTATTTTAACTATGTCTCTGTTACTGCAATTTCACTCATAGCACATCAAATAACTCTGTGATTAAAGGAAAAAAAACCCATTAGCTAACGCAGTAACCAAGTTTTCTTCTTCTAAAAATTAATATAATAAACTAGCGACGCGCTCCAAGTTCACACGGGCCAAATATTTCTGTAATTTTCTCTCATATACATTTTGTGCAGAAAATATTGAATTCATTTGATTGAGGGCCTGTTTCACGATCTTCAAGTAAAGTTACTCACCAGGTAAAGTTAGATTTGTCTCTTTCTTACTTTATATCAAGTGACAAAGACAAAACACGTGAGTAGGTACTCGGAACGTTACTTGAAGATGGTGAAATAGACCCTTAGTCATTTAAAGTTGTCATTTGTTTTATATTCTAACATGATTTTGTAAATTTATTTTTGTAATAGATGTGGATAAATGGTTTAAAGTTACTATTGCTGAAAGCATTCAAATCCACTGCGTAGTTTAAAGATCTACTAACAAATATACAAACAGTAGAAAATACTTTGTTTTGTACTTTCTAAAGAACACCAATCAAATCCGTTGCGTAGTTTAAAAGACCTAAACGTACAGCGGGAGCGATTTTGTTCTATACACTTTGTTAAGAAATACCAATTATACAATCAAGTAAACTCGTGACCCAAATAAAAGGTTCCCATTAGCAAATATCTAGAAAGCACACCTCTCATATACGATTCTATGAAACTACATTAATATTTCAGTGTGGAGGTACAAGTTAGGGTCCTTTCTAAACAGCCCTTGGTCTTCTAAAGTTATTCCAACTTTGCTGCTAAGTTCGGGGCCTCGCTTAGGGGGCCGAGCCAAAGATTACTTTGTAAGGGATGGGGGTACCGCCTTATCTTTAAGTTTGCTCTTAGTTGCTGCTTTTTGATAATAAATGGTGTTTGTGTTGTGCCCGAAATCTTGCTTCATTGGGCATTTGGGAATATTGCCTGCGTTAATGTCTTTATGTGTGAGTAGGTGGGCTCGATCTGTGAACCTACTCTTTTAACTGTATTCCTGTTAATATTATTTGAAAGGATTTCTGTATTATTCAAAGATTTTTCATATTGGAAAGGCTTGAAATAGTTTCAGAGACTATTAAGGAAAGGCATGGAGAAGTCTTGAACCATAATAGTATTGGCAGCCACAGACATGGCTTGTTAAAAACATGCATTTGCAGTTCTTTACTTACGTACAGTTTGATTAGAAGATATGACAGAGCATGGATTCTCTAATCACACATTGAATTCAACATAATCAAGCGCTCGGTGAGGGATAGCTTTGTGGAATATAAAGTGTAAAGCAAACGACAAGGGACGTCTGAAAACTAGTGCTACCAAGACAAGGTTACTAGGTCTTGAGATAACTTCGGTTAATATATTTATTCATTGCAAGTGCTAAATTATTTTCGTTTGTTTCGTGGTGCGATAAATATATAGTTATCTTTCTTAGTTCTGGGCTGGATTTCAATGGGAGACCAATATTTATATGATGCATAATTATTATTTTGGTCTGCTTGTGTGTATGAATGAGTATATGCGTTATTTATCTTAGATCATATGGGCTCAAAAATAATTTAATTCAACAGGAAATATATTATTATAAAAACTGCAGTACTATAGGAATACCTCACAATTCCTAATATTCAAGGAGTATTATTACAACAAACTTTACACAAATCTATAATTTGAATTATTAAAACTTTGTTCGAACCAGTCAATAGAAACTGGGTAGCATTTCAATTTAACAATAGTTCGATTTAGTTATCTTATCATAGCAATAATATTAGTCCTTAACTTGGAGTACACTCGACGTCAAAACGTGATAAATGTACACTCGAGTACATAACTAATATCGTTCGAAACATATTGGTGGTGATTATTATCTTTCTACTGGATGAACAGGCGTTGTTCGATGGTAGTGTGTCCATAATTTGTTGATAATGTTGGTACTTTTATATCAAAAGACCTAGCCAGAATATTATATTCACAATTTATTATATCTGCTTTTAAATCCTATAAACAACTTATTAGAATATACAGGATGCTAATCTTGTATTTTTTAAACCATATCAATAAATAAGCGTTAATTTATTCTATTCATTTTATAGTAGTTATTTAAAAGTGTAGTGTTAGAGTAAATCAGAGAAAGTTAGGTAATAATGCTACATAGATGGCTACAATATGTATCTTTTTTTAATCTTTTGTACTAAGTAACATACCTTCTTACCACTTCTTCTTCTTAGTGTCGACTCCAACAGATAAAAATAAAGGAAATAATGATATTGGTTGTTCAATTGTTTTGAACATCTTACCCATATTCCATTTTTGAATTAAACTAGCTGTGCCCCGCGGTTTCACCCGCGTAGTACCCGTTCCCGTGTTCCCGGCAATTATTCAAATTTTTCTCACCTTTTAAACCTTCCCTAGACCTCCACGAACATTTCAAGATAAGATAAACAATTTCAGCCGTTCTTGAGTTTTAGCGAAACTAACGAACAGCAATTGATTTTTATATATATAGATTACTCGGTTTCAAAATAATAATCACCCTACATACAAGTATACAGAGTACAGTCAGAAGCCAACTAGATTTTGACCAATTTACGGCGTGCCAAGTGGAAAGATAAGCTAATACGACTCACTGGATGGGGTTTGTATCGGCAAACTAATTTTGCATACACACTCAGACCCTTTCGAGTGCACTTAACTAAGGTTTAATGCATACATGTTGACAGGTTGATGAAGCATTAACATAAAGATTGTTTATGTATAACTAAGTGCCTCCTAATGAAACCGCATAGTTCCCGTTCTTAGAAGAGTAGGTACAAGAAAAATATAGTTAACTAGCAGCCCGCCTCGGCTTCGCACGGGCCAAAAGCACGTTGATTTTTCATATTTTTTTCATAAGAACCTTCTCCTGACAATAACAAACATAACAAAAAAAGAATTAGCGAAATTGGTCCAGGAGTTGTTGAGCTATGCGCTTACCAACACATTATGAGATTCATTTTGTATTATAGATGTGAAGATGTAGCTTTCCAATGGTACAATATTTTTTGAAATCGGTTTAGTAGTTTTTGAGTTAAATAGTAACAAAAATTTTTTTTTCTTTATAACAGCTGTATAAGTACTCTAAAAGTCTACATTTTGTTTAATCAAAGTGACTTATTGCCTTCATGTTTGTAAATGTCTGATTGCAGTCGCTCCACGTAAAATTCTGACATAACGCCAAATCTGGTCAAATATTTTCATAAAAGTATTGAATTATAAATGAATTTCTACACATTTTTTATTGTATTAATCTTTAAATTTCGTTCTGACTTTCACTAAGTAATTTCTTTCTCAACATTAGCATACAAAGGTCTTTTAAGTTAAACAGAGCCACGCCACCATACCTGTTTATATAGCTCGCTAATGACTTTAAAGGCACGCTTGGACGAGGGTGTCCACTAAGGGACGAAAATTTCCAAAAGGGTTTACCCTAAAACGGGGCAGAGAAGCGATAATTAATGCTTCAAAATGACTCTACTTTAACCCTTTCCTTGCTCGAATTTCGACCTTAATCACACGCGTTAAGGGTGAAAGTTTTTGCGAGTAGTTCGTCACGTTTGGTTCAATTTTATAGTCTGGGGTGGCAAATAATAAGAGAACCGTACATACAAAGTTGGCTGATGAATGACACTCCACGGACCCATTGCCCTTCGGATGTTTTAAGTGGGTTTGGATAAGAAATGTCGGATATCTAGTGAAATATTTCGTTCTCTGTTTGTTAGTTTGTTTATGTTGATTATGTTAGTAATTAATACGAGGCCTCATTTTCGCCTTTGATGGGTATCTGGAGAGACTTTGATTTTGATAATTTGTGCGTTAGTTTGTATTAATTACTGAGGGTATGAGTAATTAAGGATTTGTTGTTGTTTCGTGTTGGGATTATGTGTTAATCACAAATATTACGCGTTTTAGTTTCGAAACTAGTTCAATCTAGTTCGTAAGTATTTAAAAACGTAAATAAGTTAGTCAACAACAACCCAACTGATCATCATACATATATAAATTTTCTCACACATCAATAAAAAGAGTTTGTAATACTTTTATTCCTAACTCTAGAAATGCCAATAAAAACTACAAACTTGCGTGGGTAAAACTGCGGCGTACAGCTACTATGAGCATTTAACGAATTAACAACGATAACTACAACAAACTATGACAGATGTCAGAAAGTGACATTGACAGATACTTCATTATATTCTTTTCTTTCATTAAAAGTATTTTTTATCTTACATACCAGAGTAAATTCCTCCTTTTATGAGTAAAACAAACCCGAGTAAAATTACAATAACATCACAGCCGGAATGAGTCAAGTGACGCCCCTATAGAGTAAAATGACTTGCATTACCTCACTGAGTCGGGTATGGGATTAGAAACGCTAATTAGTATCCCTTGCTTTATTATTATCATGTAACTTCGTTGATGGATTCGTTAAGTTTACTCGACTGTGGGTTGTAGAGAGAGGGTTGTGTGTTTTAATCATGATTTTTAATGCTAGTCGTATTCTAAATTATCTTGTTAATTAGTATAGTTTTAAATACATCTTTTTCATAGAAAAATACTTTCGAATCATAGTTAAAACTTTTAATTTATATATTTTATAAACTTAACTAAAGTTAGCGTGTTTATGTTGACATTATCTAAATAAATTTTAAAAAATATCTACACTATACATAAACATATTTTATATATTATTTATTCTATACCATAATAAACCTCATTATTCACACGTATAGGTTTATTCAGTTCGATACCTCTGAGATTTAACTAAAGGCTGATAACGATATTAATATCAAAGGCATCACTTCATTAGTGAACGATGTGTGAATTCAAATACAAAATTGATAATTTCTAAGATTATATTATTAAAATATTAACTAACAATAATATACCTCTTAAATATACAACAATAGAATATTAACTCAAATTAATATGATTAACGGGATATTTACCATGTATATTATTTATTACGAGTTAACAATATTTCGACGCTGTTGCAAGCTGTTGCAATAATATACATGGTAAATATCCCGTTAATCATAATAATTTGAGTGCAAATAGCCAGGATAACTATGAAAATATAATATTAAATACAATAATGATGTATGATTTTTAAATATTTAACGGGTATATGCCAGTTATTGTTATGTATTAGTGTGTGTAGTCAGTTATTTTGAGTCCACTGTACGTACTGCGAAATTTTTAGTAATAATTTTAAAATCTCTCACCCCCCGTAACAACTGTCGATGATGTCAGTACAACAACCGGGACCGAACGGTTTAACGTTTAAATAAAGAAAGAAAATGCTCATGTAATAAAAAGCCACTTCGACGACGGCCACCTATCACTCTACGAGTATAGCATTTACTCTCCTAGCTACTTACTCCTAGTTCTCATAATAAAACATACCATAAAATCAAACAATGAGATAATAAAGCTTATTATTTGAGCAATAAGGTGCACAAATTATCGCACACTCGCCTTTTATACTTGATCATTAAACGCACAAAGGCTTACGAGCCTTTCAGATGCGTCTTTATGAAACTATGAAAACATAATGACCATACGTCACGTCGTAAAGTACCTAACAAAACAATGAGAGCGACAGAAATTAATATATCATTATGTCAGGCCCATGTAGGCAAAACCTCATACTATACCCCCGTCTCTATCTAACACATATAATTAATGGATTGTTCATCCCTTTCTAGGGCGGAAAACTTTGGTATGAATGCGCGAATCTCTTGTGATTGGGATTTGTTAATCTACCCGCAATGCTGAAATGGCCCGAGTTAAAATTCTAATGTGTTACAATGCCGTCGGGTGATTGTTAAGTTTGTGCGTAGTTTTGTTACGTTATATAAGGTTAAGTCGTTACATTAGTATTGAACTATCATATAGTAGTAGGTATATAGGCAATGAACAATAAGGTATATAAAGTTATTCAATTAATTCAAGATCTCAACAAAAAATCTTACTACCTCAGTGAACATTTTAGGATTGGAAAGAAAATTGAATTTGGATATCTTTTTACAGTTCTTATCTAAGGGTGTGAAAACATAAGTTAATAACATAATTATTAGGAAATTATTATACAAAAACTTAGGTATTTGATAACATATTCTCGTGGTGTAGGTCTTGTAAAACTCGACCTACGTTGTTTGTACGATCTACGCCGTAGCACCCCGTAGGCTAAACGTCTTAACAGCGTAGTACTAACATTTTATTTTTGTTTAAATTACTTCTTTCTATTTTCGTTTTGAAAAGAATATTTTACCAAAATGTTGATAAGTTTACACAACTTTTTATTACATACTAATGTCAATACAATAACAATTTAAATACCTATTACAAGTAATTGGTCTGCAACCGTTTAAACCTAACTAACTTTTCAAACCTCACACAACTAAAGATAAAGAAAAAACATGAAACAAAAACCATATAATATAAAGAAAGCTACAAACGGGGCCATAGTGACAGTTACCGACGCAACTCCACTTCACATCACAGGCTAATTTACACGACGTCTACCCACAAAGAGAAATACGCTAATTAAAAAGTGAGTCGTTACAAAGTGTCATAGCAAACGGAAAGTCAGTGGGACCGCTACTGTTTGCGCTAGGCTTTGTGCTTTTCGTTTGAGATTAGGTCTCTAGTTAGCTGGTTGTTTTGTTTTTTATTATTGGCTAAATATGTATGTTAGGATATTGATGGGTGGGTGCTCAATTAACAGGATATTTGATGTTCGAGATACGAATTGATTTGCAGAATCGATGCTCAATTGTCTTGAATTGATGGTCAATCATTTCGTTAACAATATCTTAAATTTTTTTTCTTCATATAGGTTAAATGAATTGTTTTGATATTCTTTTTTTATAGGTTATAAATTAAGTTATAAAATTATATCATAAATACTCTAATTAGTTAGTTAAAGCATTTTTAGTATAGGAAATAAATATTAAACACTGATAAGTTTATAAAGTTTCGTCACTACAAATATACGCTAAGGCTTCACAGCATAAAGTTTAAAGGTTACACAGTAACAGAAACAAATTAGATACACTCCACACTACGTTACATCAATAACTACACCCATAAAGCATATTCCATTCTCATTCATTGCGTACAACAAAAGGAACATTCACGTTAACAATCTCTTGTACCAATAAAATACACATAGAAGATATAAAACACGATGTCTGAAGGAAATGATGCGAGGAAAGACTTTAATGAGCTGATTCGAGTGCAATGAATGCACGGCTCACGTCAATGCTGCCAACACAACAAAGACCTTTTACATTAAGGTTTCAAAGGAAAAAATGATGTGCCGTAGTTAGCTTTTGCTTAAAGAGATTCGCTCGTATTAGATACCTCTTTTGTTGATTTTTTTTTCTTGTCGAATGAGGTTTTAATTGATGACTGTTGTTTGAGAGCTTGTTAGTGTTTTGTTTTTGTAATGTATGTTCATTTAATTTTTATATGGAAACTTTTTAATAATATTTTTTTTACACTTCTTTTTGAAATTATTTCTTCAAGCGCCTCCATTTTTTCATAGTAATACTTAATATTAACTTGGTTTATTAAACTAGATTGTCTAGCTTAAACTACTTTTATTGACTAGTGCTTCCAGCGCTTTCAATAATTTTTTGTTTTTTTTTTTTGAAATTAAATATCTTATAGGTATATCTTGTCATTACTACCACCGATATTATTCTTAAAGACAACTAAAAGTACAATAAAAAGAACACTTTACAACTATTAAGTATATAAAGCAACAGAAATACATAAACGTTTACGATTGTTTCAGATCGGGACCGGCGGGACGAATGTGGAGAACATCAAGAATTAAAAGCCTTTTAATGACGACCCGTCTTCGGTACTATGGGATTGGGTTATGCGAGACCAAGAAGAACAGAAAAAAAAATTGAAAATTTTCTTTTTACGAATATTTTTCCAAAGAAACTAAAACAAATTAGAAAAAATTGATTATGCGAGGGCAAGAAGAACACAAAAAAATGTTTTTTCAAATACCAATTAGTCCAAAAAAAACTGAAAAAATAAATTTGTCTTTTTTTCAAATCTTTGTCCATGTTTAAATGTGGACGGATTTTCTTTATCCAAATATTTATCTAAAAAAAAATGAAAAACTCTTTTTTTAAATCTTTTTCCATGTCTAAATGTGGATGGATTCAGTTAAACAAGATCTTGAATTGTTGTCAGTTTTTAGTGTAAATAGATTTTGAAAAAACTACTTTAACGGATTTTTGTTATACTCGTAGTTTTATTTCTTGCAAAGACACCGAAACGTCATAATGTGAAACACTAATATCGTGACAAAAGTCCGTAAAGTCGTTTTATATTAAATTATGTTAAATAGATTATTAATTAATTACTATATTGTTAGTTTATTTTTTTAATACCTAGACTAATTAATTACAAAGGAAGTATAAAAACCATTTCCTTTATATTTGTATTTATATTTTCTATTGTATAAACATTATGTCCACCATTATTTTTACCCTAACAAACAAACCTGTTATTTTTACATAAAACCGTCCAAGTTAAGTGCTGTTCTTAAAACCATACAAGGTTTTATCGGAGACGTATGTTCGATGAGCTATAGAATGGAAAACGTTTCGTGTACCAAACACTCAATGTTAAATATTCAATCGCTTTATCAGTATTTAAAGAAACATTTAAAATTATGCTCCCTATTATTTTTGTATGTTTGTTGAAAGTATTGAGTGGTTTCAGTTTTCCTTTATGTGATGTAAGGGCTTAAGGTATTTAGTGTTATTGGTGTAACCATTTTTGAAATACATCGACGTTAGTCTTTCAAATAAATAACTAACTAGTTTTGAATTATGATTTTGATCTAAAAGCGGACCTCTGCTTACACGTCAACTGATCATGCTGTTAATACGACGGCAGCTGGTATCGGCTGGAATCAAGCTTAAGGCAGTGGTCCCAGTTACTCGCCTGTTCACACCGCCAGCGAGTAACTAATAATGTATCTTTCGTTTACACGGAATGTACATTCACTGTCCTTTTCTTGGGCGAGAACTAGCCGATAGTTCATCGCTCACTCGCCCGCGGTCGGACCACTGACTAATGTACCCGCAAAAATATGGAATTTAGTTAGAATTACAATATTGACACCAAAATTTCCTACATCCAAGTCAAGAACCAACCATAATCATTCTTTCCGATAAAGTATCGGAAAAAATATACAAATTACAACTGCAACACAACTTTACAGCAACACTTTCCATAATCAAACGCAGCACAAAACAAAAACAATAATTGCCAGCATTGAAACCTTAATTAGCGCCGACTTCAAGTGGGTTGCCACTTTTTAACCGATTGTGTGTTTTTATCGCGGATTTTTTTTCCTCAATTGTCGGTATCACGTGACGATGCCAATTAATGGGAACGCCTGGAATTGCTCACCTTTTGATAGTGCAAAGGTCCTAATTAACAGTCGCACTTCAGTTTATTGTGTTGTTTTTTTATGAAACAACGTTCGTTAGTTGTTTGTGTGGCTAGATGATGTAAGTTGCTGGAAAGTGTTATGAAATCCTAACTAATATTCTCTGTCTGTCTGTCTGTTACCTTTTCACGGCTAAACTATTGAACCGATTGACTTGAAATTTGGTACAGGGCTAGCTTATGGTCCGGGAAAGAACATAGGCGTTTTATCCCGAAATTCCCACGGGATCGGGAATATTTTTCTCTCACTAATGATTAATATGCAGTGTAAAATTCGCAAACATGGATTGCTCGACCCAGGAATCACAACCGGTATTTCCAGCTTTGCAGACCTACGAAAGTGCCGAAAAATATCTACATATGAATGTTTGACAATGTCGTCGACAAAGTTTTTAAGAATGTGTGAATGTTACATTTTATTATCTCAACATTTATATTTATTTATTTCAAATACAACGGTATAAACCACTTACAATAATTGAATTAACATGAATAACAAATATATAATAATAAATAAATAAATATATACTCCTACAGATTTTTTATATTACTTAGATTTAAACCAAACTAAAAATTAGCATTCACAGCATTGCATACCTACCTATATTAATCTAAATAGTTGCATAGAAATACAGATTACAAGAGCAACGTCTTTGCCAAATGTTTTAACGTAAATACTGTTTTATAGTTCAAGAGACAGCGGTCTAGAAACTTCTATTTTCAATGCTTTTTAACAGATTTCCAAAAAGAAGGAGGTTCTCAATTCGGCCGGTATGTTTTTTTAATGCATGCACGTACACCGATTTCTCCGCCAATTCCGTACCGATTTTCAAAATTATTTTTTTATTTGTCAGCAATAGGCGTTATAAAATCTCTTGAACAATATTAACATGTATTTAAGTTAATTGACGCAAAAACGTAAAATTTAAGTTCTAGATTTAAATATTGCTACATATGACAATTTTAATAGTTGATCATAATTTATGTTTTCCTTGCATAACAAATGTCAAATAAGTATTACAGGTACATACATAAGTAAGTAAATAGTTTAGTTAACTAAGAAAAAATATATAGCCAATTTCAAAAATCCCCAGTTCCACAGCACAATCATTTCAAAAACTACAAGCAATAATCACGTACCGCGAGCTCTCAGACTAACTGTAAATGTAAGCTAAGCTCAGTATCTAAGTACCAGATACAGTGGTCTCGGCCAATAGCGACACAGTGCTCGTTTGTATGCAAATACTGATTCCTACACTAGTCTACCAACATTTTGTTTGTTTTATTGTTGAACAACATGTTTTAGAAAACAACTTTGGTTCCAACAAGAATGTTTATTCAGAATCGAATAAAGGATATTCATAATGATCTGTTTTTATGCTGGCCGAGGTTCGACGAGTTTTGACGAATGTGTGAACGAGTATGTTTGGCAAGGTTTCTCTTGATTCATGCTGCTTATAGTTTGTCAAATATTATAGGCTCATATGTTGCTGAAGCTCGTCGAAGTTCGACGAATATATAAAAGATAGTAGCTCCCCGCGGTTTCACCCGCGTAGTTCCCGTTCCCTTGGGATTACGGGGATAAAATATAGCCTATGTCACGCACTGATAAATTAGCTTTCCATTAGTGAAAGAATTTTTGAAATCGGTCCAGTAGTTTCGGAGCCTATTCATTACAAACAAACAAACAAACAAATCTTTCCTCTTTATAATATAAGTATAGAAGTATAGATTGGGTAGATGGTTCTACTCCTAGTTATCATAGTTTTTGCTATATCGGTTTTGTATTTTACCGAAATCGGCCTGAAGCGACTAAGTAAAACAGAAAATCAATCACTGCATACAATATAGTAAGTAACGGTGGTTAAAAATATACCGCGGAAAAGCGATATAGAAAACCTATTCTAGGAAAAGTACTGGGTGGAAAATTAATACTATCCTACTAATATTATAAAGCCGAATATTTGTGAGTGTGGATGTATGGATGTTAATTCCTCTTTCACGCAAAAACTACTGAATGGATTTTAATGAAACTTTTCAATAATTTAGTTTATACATCAGAATAACACATAGGATACTTTTTATCCCGAAATTCCCACGGGAACGGGAACTACGCGGGTGAAACCGCGGCGCGCTACTGATTAAATAACTTTAAATAAAGAAATTCTTTCAGTAATTATATATTTAAATAGTTAAACCGCTTCAAATTGAAGTACAAATTGGTGTCAGATGCGTCCATTGGGTCGTAAACTCACTTCAAACGGACAAAGACTCACCAGACACGAACACAATGCAATTTGGTTAAGTAATTCTAGTTCATTCTGTAATTGATTGGAAATTGTGGTTTGTACTCTTCAAGTAATTACTTTTGGTTTTGACGATCAATGTGGAGAAGTGGTAAGTAATGGTTGTATGTGTTAGGTTGTAAGAGGCTGGGTTTGATGTCCGAACGAATCAAAATAAATATGATATCGCAAGCAATCGCCATGCAAAACCAATCGCAAACTTTAGCAATGTATAGAGTGGCCATATACACACATCAAAAGTGTCTAGGGATCAACATATATTTTTGCAATAACTTTTCTCCTGATTGATATTAATTAAAATTTTCTTTAAGGATTCATCAAATAAAGTGTTTTCGTTTGTCACAGTAACGATAAACCAAGTCACCTTTGCATTAATAAAGAAATTTGCCATTTTCCTAATAAAGGGATTTTTGACATTTGAACCACTAACATTAAAGTTCGAAAAAAAGACTGAAATAACAGTTTTCTTTAAAATTTTATTGGGTAACTTAAACAATTAATAATCCGTGTTTCTACCGCGAACACTAACAACACAAGAACATCGGTTTGGCATACTCAAAATGAGTTCATCCAAATCACGCTGTGGAATGGCCGCCCATGTTCGTTGCAACAACAAAAAAAGGTCTTCTTGCGACTGGATACCCTCCATATTCGGCAGAGCTCTTCTCTGTAGCATATCCCATGCATGCTCAATCGGGTTCAAGTCTGGCGACTGAGCAGGCCAGGGCAGGACATTGATGTTAGCTGCGGCGAGAGTCTGTCTTACAACTCTTGCGGTGTGCGGTCGTGCATTATCATGCATTAACTGAAATAAGGGACCGATTTGCACTTGTAGAGGAACGATGACGTCTGATACAATCGTCTCAGCATAAATTTGAGCGTTGAGGTTGCCTCTGATCCAAATCAACTCAGTTCTTCCGCCGATCCAAATACCCGCCCATACCATGATGGTTCCACCACTATAAGGATGGACTTCCTGGCAGGATTTTAATCGCTGTTGGCGTCCAGGGGTTCTCCAGTGTCGTATACGTCTTGTATCCGGTCTCATACCAAAACGAGACTCATCAGAAAAGCACACGAAACGCCATTGTTCTTCTGCCCAATTTCTGTGTTCAAGAGCCCGTTGATATCGAATCCTACGATTGTGCATTGCTATAGGTGGTACCCGTAGCGGTCTTCGGGAATGAAGGTTCACTTCATGCAAGCGGTTTCTGACTGTTTGGTCGCTAATTAAGTTCCCTGAAGAGTGATGAAGCCGCACGGCTAACATCATGGCGGTTATTGTTGGAGCTCTTCGAGTTAAGATTTGAATGTATCGGTCTTGTCTCCGTGTGGTGCAGCGATACCGTCCTCCATGGCGCTCAGCCACGGTACCAGTGCTTCGGTAACGTGTCCAAAGTCGACTGATAACACTCTGACTTGTATTCAGAGCTAAAGCCACAGTACGTTGCCGGGAACCAGCTTCTATCATTCCCACGGCTCTGAGCATTTCTTCCCTGCTTAAATGACGTCGCCGCTCCATAATAACGTTGGTTTTAATCAGTAGTAGGGAAACAGTAGCACTAATAATGTCTTCAATGCGTTGTATGTTTTTATAGGGAAAATATTGACAGCTGATTTTCATCTTTTACTCGAATTTGATTCACAGTTCCTGATTCAAATTATGAAATGCACCAAAAAGGATCCATATAAATTTATAAAATCATAAATTTATTACAAAGCCACATCTCAATCTCAAGAAATCCGCATAAAAATGCTTGATCCCTAGACACTTTTGATGTGTGTACTTAACTCGGAGTATAACAAATCTATTTAAACTATGTCGATGTAAAAATAATTACAATAAATAAAATATACTTTTTTAACAACAATAAAATAACAATTTATCATAAAACTCACCACCAATATTGTTATAAAACTAATAATTTGTCAGTGTTAACCCTCAAACACGGGCGGTGGTCGATCGCGCCTAATGTTGACAAAACTTTATTACCGAAAATTAGACAATATTACCCCAAAAACGGGCAATAGCTTTTTTGTATACCCACCGCGCAGTTGTCCGTAGATTCAATAGAATATGATCTAGTTTTGTGACCCTAAAATGTTGTTTACAAAGGTGACAATGAAACGAGAAATTCCTGTTTTTAGAGGATTTGTACGGTGCTCTGTTTAATATAAATGGAATTTAATTTTATTATGTTTGCCACGAGCTACGGGGTATTTGTTGGATTCGAGAATGGAAAATATATTTTGAAAGGTAAGGCGTTGATGTTTTAAAACCCATGTTGATAGGTATACGACATAAACAAATAAGTATTTCTATCAAATATTACTATTATAAACGGAATCAATAACACAGCATAAGTAAATTATTCAATGCATCATCTCATTATTTATAGTAACGCGAGATTAATTTAATTTTTAGATATGTGACAACCGAAACCTCGTACATACTTTTTGTACAAGATTTTTAAATAAAAAAATTCATGGCCAACAACTTTTTAAAAAATAAATTTAAATTAGAAGCATTTCCACAAATATTAGTTACAACTCTAAAAGAGTATGGCTCCACAGCAGTGTAGACTCAGTCTAGCTAAGAACAATAGGTCACCATTGTTACACCACCGTCCATTTTAAATGAACAAAATGGCGGGCGTTCCAAATTCAAAAGCGAGACTGCCGGATTTGAAACAATGCTCTCTAATCCTTGTGAAGGGTTAAATGCATGCGATTGGTCAACTGTACCCCAGAAGTTTTGTTCGCAGTACAACGGTTGTGTGCGTGCAAGTTTTCGTGCTAATGTTTTCGGATTTGCATGTGTGTACAACGGTATACTGAGTGTTAGTACTCGTAATACGAGTATAGAAAAGGTTGGGTTTTGTGAGGAGAGAAGAATTTTTACTGGAGTTGGATGTTGCTGTTAAATAATTGTTGTATTTTGTAAATATATAGTGGTGTGTTTCTGGAAAGTGTATCTGTATAATTGCAAAAGAATTTAAAGGCTGACTTTATTTTGTTTTCTTGAGGTCTTTGGATATTATGTTGTAGGGTTTGGATTTGCTAATGATAGGATACTAAGAAACAAGTAATTACACCACAGCAGACATAAAACAACGAAGAATTTATTTATTCCTCAACAGTGTGACAATATTTTATAATAATCCAACAAAACAACCTTCAAAAATAATTGAGTACTAAAATAAATGATTGAATAAAACGTAACTTAAACTTAACCCTCTTCCCGCGTACCCTATTCAAACTATCTTGAGACATATCATAAAAACAAACAGTGTGAAACTCATGACAATTCATCGAACCCTTCGCGAGTCGCGGTGAAGCAATCACAAGTTCCCGGGGTATATTGTACCCCGTACCACTTAGTCCTTCACGTCCCACTTTTCTCCCAAATACCCATTATTTGAATGTCTTTCAACCCGTGAGTAGGGTCTGAAACACCCCGCGTGTGTTTCAAAGATAATGTAATTAAAACAACACCTTTACGTGAAACAGTTGTTTTGGGACGAATTTACTTTTATGTTTCTGTTTTATTGTGTTATTTGATTACTTCTTTTATATTTTGATATTATTTTTTTGTAATATTTACACACCATTTATCCCATATCAATAAATGAAGGTCGTTTTTTATTTAACCAGATTTGATTGTTTTGACTAATAAAGGTGATGTAGAGTAGTCCAACCAGAGATCGGCCAGCAAGGTTGACTTAGGCCGAATCAAGAGTAGATTCGACCCTTTCAAGAGCTGATGATAATAATGAAAAATAAACAAAATTTAATAAAGTTATAGTTTATTAAAACCTGCGTTGGTAAGGCGGGCAAATCATCTACTATGTCCATATTTTTAAAAATATATGTAAACAAAATAAAATCCTACTAATATTATAAAGGCGAAAGTTTGTATGTATGGATGTTTGTTACTCTTTCACGCAAAAACTACTGAATGGATTTTAATGAAACTTTACAATAATCTTGCTTATACATCAGAATAACACATAGGATACTTTTTATCCCAAAATTCCCACGGGAACGGGAACTACGCGGGTGAAGCCGCGGGGCGCTGCTAGTTCAAAATATATGTATTACGAGTGTTTACTTTAAAGTCTTCATGCAAATCAAAGCAATCAATATAATGTTTAACAGAAATAAATTAAACGTATTATGCTCCCTTAAAGTAAAACAAGACATAAAAAATATATTATAAACATTACAACCGAAACGCTCATCCAACAATAAACGCTCCCCACTAAACATACCATAAAATGTTTGAAACAAACAGAAATGTTGTAAAAACCACACATTAAAGGAAGGTTCATATCTGACGGAACATGCGTCGCGTATTATCGGTCGCGTAACGCCAGAACAGACAAATGTATAGAACAACACTTGACCGTTCACACTCAAGCGACCGATAATACGCGACGCATGTTCCGTCAGATATGAACCTTCCCTAAACACAGGCAACGTAAAATATTATTCACGAAAAACAAAAGACTGTCGCGCATTAGAGATTTTCAAACGGCGAGTTTTCTCAACGTTTCGGCGTAACATTATACCCGTACATTAGGGCTAAGTGATACCGTCACATTTGTTGGATTAATTCATCATCTGAATTGCCGTGGCCAGACTGATGGCCCGAAACGCCCCCCTCCCCCCTCCTACTGCCTCCCTAAAGGGGGACACACCAACACAGATAACTTCGCCTACTGTTACGTATGGGATTTTAATTGTGCGCCATTTTAATTGGATCATTTGATTTTTTAATTATTTTAATTGATAAGTGTGAATGGTCGAGGGTACTTTAGTCTATTTTTAGATTTCTTTTTTTTTAAATAATATTTTAGGTAGTTTAGTGATTTATCTATCATACGTAATTATTTATTTTTGAAACAAAAGTAAATATACACCCTTATTTTGAAATTGCGATACCTTATCTCACAGCTAATGTAAACGACGGGTGACAATATAATAGTGAAGTTAGTTTTTTTCTTTTGCTTTTATTTAAAAAGTTATGATAAGTCAAAGATTTTCAAAATCCCGCCGAATTTTATTGTTATTCTACACCGAACGCTGCGATACACAGCTGAGCGCGGTCATCGACCCGAGCCGTCACAGAATACTTGATAGCTAGTGTGCCGTCTGGTAATACGACATTTATTTGGTATTTTTTAAAGATAAGTAATCGACTATCATTTTTGATATTTTTATTGGATATATGGATTCAGTTACTGCTACAGATATTCTGATTTTAATAAGTCCCATATTTTCAAAATAGGGGTGTATAAGGCATAGCAACAACCTGTAGTTTTTAAGTACATTAAAATTAGATTTTCTGGGTTAAAAAGAACTCTTCAACCTTGCTAATTACAGAAATATACCATTATTTTATGAGAAACGGTCGCTTTTTTAATGTGGTTCGAGGGCTAACTTACACACCCTTTCTCATTCTTAATATTCCAAAGATTACTTAGATTCTTTTTTTAAACTTAGGGCCTATTGCACCATCTTCAAGTACTGTTCCGAGTAGCGACTCACATGTTTTGTCTTTGTCACGTGACATAAAGTAAGAAAAAAACAAAACTGACTTTACTTGGTGAGTAACGTTGAAGGTCGTGAAATAGGCCCTTAATAGTAATTCTCATTCAATACTATCCTCAAGTAACGATAAGCAATCATTAGAAAGGGTATTTACAAGCAACACTTTTAGCGCATTGAGTTGCGACCGTCCAAGTATGCCCCTGAATTAGCGGCCCCCATACCCCCCTAGGAGAGCGGGGGGCCAGTCCCCCACAGGACAGCGAGTGTAAGGATAAATGGGAGGGCTGGCTCTTCTGGTTAAGTGTAGATTTTCCGAATGCGGTGTTGATGACTACGTTGTAGTGATGGGGAAATGTGGTATCGATATAATGAGTTACTTAGTTGGTTTGATTTGAGTAAATTTTTTTTTGATGACTTATTACAATAAGTAATAGCTTTAAAGTATGTGTATGGTTGGTAAGTATCAGAAATTAAGCACCTGCACACAATCAACCAGTCTCGTATAGAGCATCAAACCTTTTATGCATAATATAGGTCCTCACAGACATAAAAGCTTATTTTAAAATTATGAAATGTTTACCAGAATTATTCTTAGAACTTTCCCACTTTTAGGTACATTTCATATTGAAGTTGGCCGTAGATGGCCTTGTTTTACCTAGGAAATTAGGGGAGAGCAGAATGTTTGTATTTTGTGGAATTATAACTATTAAGTGACTAACGCATAGACATGAAGATGGCATTATTGTCGAAGAAGATTACCTATCTAATTTACTACTGAGCTATCTAGTAGTATATCCATCACAAATGAGAAGATAAAATTATATGCCGTTATCTTCGAGTATATCGATACTTTGCAAGCACAACACTGACGTCGGCAATTTCCCTAGACCGTTGGACAGCGGGGTTGTAAATACTCGTGTAAAATTGTCCACATTCCACCCCAGGAAACCTTTTGTGTTATATATTTCTTTGTTATTTACCTCCGAGCAGCCCACGGCGTTAGGCTACCTGTGACTTATGTACTTTCGTGTTTTTGTTGATCTTTGTCTCATGATTATTTCTTGAGATAATGATCGTTCTATGGTGGAGCTGTTTTAATTTTAATGGACGTTTGACTTTTGTGATTGCATATATTTTTTTTTTTAAAGAATTTAATGGATCTTTAATTAAATATGAATCGATTTTGATGTTTTCAAGTGTTTGCAACAGTCTAAAAAGTTTTATTTTATTAGCAATTTTTTGGAATTGTGTGACGGATTTTATCCTACCTATTATTTAAAAATATTGCGTCTAATGGTGGATATGGTAGGCACTTTATTTTTGTTTTTCAATATGGAAACCAATCTTAACCAATTATATCATAGAATACATTGTTTTATTCTTATGCAATTAATAACAGTTGTAAGTTAATTCTTATACCACCTTTCTACTATATTATACCTACATGTACAGAACAAATGTAGATATTTGTTTCAAAACACACAAATGCCTGTGGTTAGGCGTTCTCGTCACGAATCCCGGTGGTTAATTGCTAAGCACAAATGAGTGCTGCGAGTTACCCGCTTATTGCCGGCCGAGCGACACCTGAGGTAAAGGTAGCCGTACACTTGGGGCGGGTAAGAATATGAGGTAAATTTGGGTAAAAAATAGGGTATTTTAAAAAATAGGGTAAGTAATTTGTACCTAAGATTATACGTAATATTATTATTAGTGCCTCAAGTCGCCGCTCGTGTTACGTGATTTTAAGTTTATATTGTTATGTATGTTTAAGGTATTTATTCTATGGGCCTCTGTTTGCAGTTATTTGTTAAAAACTGTAAATATTGCCTGAAATAAATGATTTGATTTGATTTGATTATGAATGGCAGATTGGTTTAGATACATAAACAACATTTATAATCTGGTAGGAATAGAGTATGCGTACAAGATACGTACCAATGCAAAGTCTAGTGCGCATAAAGTACTAAAACTGAAGAGACAATAATTGTAGAAAACTTATAAAATACTTCCGATACCCTAGGTATAGATAGTCATAAGTAATATTTTGCAGTATAAACTGTCAGTTGACTGATTTACTGATTTTATTATACAACTTAGCAATAACTTCAATACCTACGCAATATTTTTAATTTTATGTTAGTTAAATAGTAGTTAGGATTTAAAGTCATAAACATATTATATAATACTTTTTAACGTACTTGAAAGACAATTAAAATAGTACAATTTAATAAAATGAGCGTGTCCTTCAAGCCTATGTTGTCAGTGTGCGCGGACCATTATAACAAAACGTCTCCCTTTCACCTTCTACTTTCGCTTGGATTATCTTATTTTTGCCCTTGCCAAGGTGCTGTAATCCTATCTCGGTACGCATTAGAGTTCAAAATTGCTCGGCAACTGTGCAGGAGTTAAAATGTATTACCTTTTATTGTGATCCTCAACACGGATTAAGAGAGAGCGCGGTTTTGAATTTTGATTCGGATTGTAGCATTCAACTTGGCCATTTAAATTAGATCTCTCGAGGATTATTCTCGTTCCCGGTTTCGTTCTGACCATGGAATGATAAAGGGGGGGCTAGGGGTCATTATATAATGGTTTATTCACAACTATGCACACCTATTTTGCCTATTGCTTTGATTACATTCTACAGAATGGTCTTTAATGAAGATTTTGAATGTCAGAGGCGTGGTTAAGGATGTTTAGAGACTTAAGTAGGTATTGTTATTGTATAAGTGTTTGTTTGTGTTTTAGTTTTTACCCAGTTATACCAAGAAAAATAACTTATTAGTGAATAAACACTTTATTGCCACCCGGTCTGGTCGTCTGTCTGTCTGTCACAGAGCTACACTTTTAACTGGTTCGAAAGAAGTTATATTTTTAATTCAATATTGTTTCTAAATGTGACAGATTTGTGTTTTTATATATATTTTTTCAATTTCATGCAAATCAAGTAAAAATCCAGAGAAATTCTGAGGGTTATTTGTTATTCTGTAGCTAGACAGTAAGTAGTATATTACGAGTGCTAACAATTATTTATTACACAAAGTCCATAACATTTAAAGTAGATACAACTCCATATGGTCAGTTATTAGGGCGTTTTAACCCTTCCCCAACCCTCCGTTAGACGTGATGACCTCTTCGACCCATTTTCAGTTAGATTCAACCCTACGCGTGCTCGTTGTGGGGTAAAAAACGTATTTTCTAATAATAATGATTAATATTCGACATTTTATTGGGAAACACATGTCTTCACCAATTATTTTGTTTTATTTGTGGAAGTGATGATTTTGTTTTATTGTTCGTGTTGTTCTTTAGGGTTATGTGTAGAGTTTATTAAATAATAAAAAATAGTAAAAACCAAATCTGTGTTATACCATATTTTTTCAGTATTTGTATAAAAGTATGTTCTAATGTTATTATAGTAAGTATAGTATTTTAAAAAATAAAACAAAATGAAAATAAATGTGTAATTGTGTATGATTGTGACTTAACCTTCAGCTAAACAGAATTGGTGAGTAGGTACATGAAATACTTCGGCTACATTTATGCTATTCACTTCTGTTCCAAAATTCTGGCGTGATATTGATTTACGCGGGTGAAACTGCGGGGCATAAGTAGTAACTGATGTATATATATATATACAAAATAGTATTTTATTTGATCATATAAAATTGAGATTTAAATACATAATATCTAACAACAATATTGCCAAAATCAAAACCTGTTATTTTTCTATAGTGACCCTCTATTTTCGCAAAATGCAACTCGCAAAAACTGCATTGTCCATAGCGGCAGATGTTCGAATAAATATGAAAACTAGTTTCAATTGAAATATTATATTATAACAATTATTATCTAACGAACTTTTTTAATTCAATAGATCTAATACTTATGTATCAAAATCAATAGGTTCTATTTGTGCGTTAATTTAGTTTAAGTAAGTATAAGTACTTTTAGTTAATTGGTAGTTATTCGTCATTTTTCTTTTAGAGTAAGATAACACAAAAAAAAACCATTCAAATAAGCAGTCCTTGAGTTGAGACTCTACCAAAAAACAAACTAACTTAGTTTAATTACTGAGCATCAGAAATAATATAAAATAAGTATACTTACATAACTACTAACTACTTAATGAAAGACTGCATTTGATATAGATAATTAGCAATCAACCAGAGATCAAATTTTTTATTTCGATCATTTTTGTTTATAATTGTTATCGGTTTATAATTTAGATAGATTTTGATAGATTGTCAGTTGGTAATTATATAGGTATAGAGTCACCAAGTTTTCTGTGCCGGCTGCCAAAAGTGGAAGCTACTATTGTCATCTTGATTCTAATGTGATTTGGATACATTTTTAATAAACTGACAACCAAAAGATGCGATTACAGCAACGCTGACACCGGCACAGAAAACTTGGTGACTCTATACTTACTTTTCATGAAGTAACTACAATCAGAGTACACAACCCAGAGGGACATCATCAAAATTAAAATAAAGTATGTTATTAATAGAAATCTAAAAATAAATCTAAAAAAAACATCAACCTTCAACCAACGCACTCAGAAGGCGATACAATCCAATAACCAAATCCGTTTATTATAAAATCAAATCTAAATTAAATGACAATGTACCGTCAGACCTTCACAACCAACAAACAACAAAATCAAAATAAAAAAACAAACCATCAAATAAAAAAAAAAACTACAAAACTGTAACACCCCATACATTAATGAGTGGCTCGACTGTATGGGCGTGGTCACAACTGCCCATAACTGCCCATTGGTCAGTCCCAACTGGACACACGTACCACTTCCAATTGGTTTCCATACGCGTTAACCGTGGGGGAGAAAACGGTTATTTTATTTTTGTCTATGGGTTTTTATCCCTTTTTTTTTGTAAGCTTATTTTTTTTATTATTTTATGAGTAAAAAGATTTTTTTAAATTGATAGTCAGTGAATATTAAATAAAAAAAGAAAAGAAACTGCTGTGTCTTGTTTTTTTTATTGAGGTAAAGAAATCGACAGTAATTTAAAAAAATAGTTCAAATTGGTTAAAATTTCAATTGTAATTTAAAAAAAAATGAAAAATATATATTTTTATTACATAATCCTACTGTATTTTACGATTTATCTAAATATTTCTTTAATTCCTAATAAGAAACAGCTTTTCTTAGCAGAAGTCAGGCAAATTGATCTATAAAAATCTTATTGGGTTTTAGTACTGCCATCTCTTGGAAAGCTTTAGTACTAAATAGTAAAAATCCAATAGTCTACTAGAATGTCATAGATTTATCTTATTGAATTCTGACTAGACATGGTCATAGAAGATTAATAGTAAATAGATTATGAATAATTTAATTATGAATACCTAATATTTAATATTTCTTTCTTTTTAAAAACGATAATTTTATTTTGATTTCTTATATATCAGAAGCCATTTATACACTTGACATTAATACATAAAAATATTAATTTTGTTTATTTAAGCCTATTTTTAATTAACGGACGAAAGTACTCGTATTCCATACAAAATATTTTAGTTCGATAAATATGCGCAAGAGGCGCTAGTAGTAACAAAATACAAAAGTAAGGCTACAAAATAGTTTGCAAACTTAATATTACTTGCAGTAACAACCATGTTCTTAAATTTTAATGGAAAAGATTTTAATGTATCTTGTAGCATGAAAAACACAAAACGACGAAACAACATTTATTATTTTCTCTGCAAATATGGTTATAGTTTAGCTACTCATCAATAGATGGCGCTACTAGTATTACAAATATAGAGTACGCAAAGTTACAAATAATAATTTACAGATAAGTTTCGCTTGTTGTGTTTTCGATTTAGTGTTTAAATTTATTTTATACTTTGGTTATGTTTTATTCAAGAAGAAACTAGTGAGGTTTATAGATATGTAGCAAAAATATATGTTAATTTTAATTGATTTATTGGTTGTTTTATTCTCTTTGGTTCAAATTCTATTGTACGAAAATTAAAAGAATAGGTATTTTTTTTGTAAAATGTGTACTTATGTTTAAAAAGAATAATCATTATTTTATAGATTCTTGTTACTACTCTTAATCGTTGTTCGTTAAATTAATTTAGGTAGCGATCTTCTAACTTTTAAGTACTTAATTTATTTAATTATATTATTCGTAATATACTTTACTTATTAATCAGTACAAGTCTGTTCAAAACAATCTTCAAGAGAATCTTCTAGAAACAGGCTCTTTTTCACTCTTATTTGCAACTTACGCTATCCTGTAGAAGTTTTCCTGTATTCTAGTGGCGACAATTCAGAGACCTTTCAGAGTTTTTAAACTCTTGACTCTTTCGGGAATCCCAAGATCTAATGTTAAGTTAATTATTATTGAAAAAAAAAATACTAAAAAAGTTAATCGTAATTTTAGCAGGGATCGAACCAGTTACGTTGCCCATAGCAGATAGAGCCTTGAATATGCATCATTCTCTCTGGTCTCAGAGTTACTACCAACTAAGTATCATCTATTCCACTTGGTTGTCAAATGTCGATGTAATTTTTGTAATTCTATATCTGCCTTATTTGCGTTGCATTTTTAGTCTGGTTTACTTAGCACTAACAGGTTTTACAATTAATTTTGAATACTGTCAAAGTGACAGATTTGGCTGACAAGGTGTCAAATGCTTACCAGGTTTTGTTTAACTTTGCTGTAAGTATTTAATATCATTTATTTTGGTAATGTAACTATTTAATATTCTTAGTTCATGGTTATTCAATGTTTTATAGTTTACGGGATATTTAGCAATAACCTACTTACCTATATTATTTATTTCGAGTTTCCGAAAGTATATTGTGGTAGTAGTTCATCCATGATCATCGCGCTTGTAACATCGTCGAAATATCGGAAACTCAAAATATACAATTATGATAGCTTAAGTGATAACTTTTACATCCTTACTAATATTATAAACTAGCGGCGCCCCGTGGTTTCACCCGCGTAGTTCCCATTCCCGTAGGAATATGGGAATAAAATTATGCTAAAAACCTTTCCACTGAATCACTCTATCTATTAAAACAAACCGCATCAAAATCCGTTGCGTAGTTTTAAAGATCTAAGCTTACATAGATACAGAGAAAGCGACTTTGTTTTATACTAATAGTGATGCGAAAGTTACTCTGTTTGTTAATTTTTCACGCCTAAACTACTGAACCGATTAGGTTGAAATTTGGAACAGGGTTACTTAATTTGGATGATTTCGATGTTTTTATTAGGGCCTATTTCACCATCTTCAAGTAACGTTCCGTGTAGCTACTCACATGTTTTGTCTTTGTCACCTTATATAAAGTAAGAAAGAGACAAAACTAACTTTACTTGGTGAGTGAGTGTACTTGAAGGTGTTGAAATAGGCCCTTAATCTTGTTAATGTCAAAGTTGATTCTCCTTTTTTTTAATATAGGAAAATAATTTTATTTTAATAAGTCCCTATTGGTGTTTAAGATTGGGATGGTTGGAGATGTTTTGGGGGAGACCTTTGCCCAGCAGTGGGACATTATTATAGGTCAATATAAAAAAGTAAAATTGTGAATTCTTACTACTTATAAAAACTTTATAAAATTATAGAATTGTAAAATTAAACACACAAATAGATTAACAAATCATGGATATTTATTGAAATAAAAATAAAAAATAATAAAAACAGTTCTTCCACGTATTTAATTACACATAAATTTTTCTTAATTTTTTATTTATTTATTTTGCGTCGTCACATTGTCTTGGGTACTGTAATAATTTGATCAATCAAAAATGTTATCTATTTTATATAATAATAAAGTTGTATTATAATAACAAAACTATAATATTTTTATGGAAACTAGGTATTAAGCCATTTTTAAACTTAAGTACTTTATAAAAACAGTAATTTATACTTATTTAACTGAGACAATACTTAAAGGATAAAAATGGCTGATATTATTAAAGTGATTGGAACAAAAATGTCGATCTCTTAATTTACTAGATTCATAATCAAAATAAAATTTAAGCGAAAATGAACTTAATTTTGATAGTATTTATGATCAAGATTGAAACAACTTTTCTCTTTGAATCTAAGTAAAAAAGAGATCTTTGAAATTTTACTATGAAATCTTAGGTCCTGTTCAGACGATGTAATTGTTGAGGTTTATTACATCGTGTGTAGAGGCCCTAAGTCGGTGACAGACAACGCGAACAGACGACAAAACAAATCTATAATTTATTATCTAATATAAATTCTATTTAAATTTACATTAAGTACGTATACTGAAATATTTTTCACGATCCGATTAAATTTAGGTACAATTGGATTAATCGAAAAAAGTAACACTAAAAATCACATTTAATTTAGAAACAAAACTGGAATAGGTATTTTCAGTCTTAATGAAATTAATTAACTTCGATCCACAAACAAAATAATTGAAACGAAGAAACTTATTCACAAAATTAGCAGTTACATTCAAATGCTAATTGGAAAACGAAAAGAATATGTTATCATTAAAAATGACAATGCACGTCACACTGATAAACCGTATGAAAGTTAAAACAAGTTCAGATAATAATTTAAATTACTAATTAAACATACAAATACCACGTTAAGAATAACATCTACACGTACACTTAAAAATAGTTTCCAATTTTGCTTTCTACAATGCTTAAATAAATTTTATCGATTACAGGAATCTTACCGTTTTTCATCCAAAATTTATTCAGAGACGAAACATTCTCTATAAATATTATGAACATCGAATAGGTACTCAATTTACATAGTACTGTTAACACCTAAATAAAATGTATTTACAGAAGTTTTTTATCTAGGATAGGAAACATTTCGCTTAATGTACAACATATTCTATAATTACTAAACAACTTATCCGCCATTAAAACACATACTACACCGAACTATCAAGATCCTAGACAATACTGGAAAAAATCTAAATATAATTGACACTATACACAGCTTAAATAAAATCGTAATTTAAATCAACATAGCTAACTTTGGCATTGGTTTCCACATTCCTTTTTATAAATAAAACATGACAAAACAATTTAAAGCAATAACGCAAGAAATACGCATCAATTTCGGAAGAGAAATAAACAAAACAAACTAGTGAAGTAAACGACAACAATGCAACAAACGGACGAGACGACCCGACACACGTAAGATATGTTACTTATTTTTAATTAGTAACTAATTAATGCCCTCAGTTTCAATGAATTTGGGCTAAAGCAGTGTCTAATTCCACAAATTCGTTCCTTAAGACTAGAAGTTGAACATAAGTTCAAATCTGATAGATGTCATGTTTATATTGCAACGAAATATGTCTCTGTTAGGCCTTAAAAGATCTGGCTGAGCGGCGCCGGCGGTGGCAGCCGGAGGCCGCCCCACGGGTAGAGTCACGAGGCCTCGTCCCGGCACGCGTTAGAGTCATCTGATAGAGCTAGAGCAGCACCATTACTTTGATTCACCACACACTTGCGCATATGCTTCTCGAGAGTCGATGGGACTGAGAAGGGCATCTCGCAGAATCGGCAGCGGTACACGTCCTTCCCGAGACGTCCATGTGTTTTCATGTGCCTCGTCAGCTTGGAACTTTGCGCGCATGCATACGAACAGAGCTCACATTTGTACGGCTTTTCACCGGTGTGCGAGCGCCTGTGAACGGTCAAGTTTGAGCAATTCTTGAAAACTTTACCGCAAAACTCACAAGTGTCGTTTCTACGGCTTTCTTTCGATTTCAACAAAGGGTTTTGCAATAGCCCGTTGCCGCTGTTTTTAAGACCGTCAAAAATGTTGTCTGGTGGCCGCTGAGCATGAAGGGTTGGCAGCCACCATCCTTCACCACGATCCATGTCGAGCTTTATTCGTTTTGAGGCTTCGAAGGGGTTTTCAAAAGGGTTGAATAAAGGGTGAGGTTGAGGCGGCATCTTTGCAAATTCTTCTTTCAATCTCAATGCGGCAGGGGGTATACCGTTTGGCTTGTCACTGGAGGGACCGTTGTTGTTGTCACGGTCTTTAGCCAATTGCCAGTTCAGAGACTTTCCAGATTCTTGAAGTGCTTGTTTAAAAGCTTCGCTATATTGAGCAATGTTTGATAAACCAAATTTGTCCATGAGCTCACCTACCACTGAAGCGGTGGGTGGGTGAGCTGGCAGGACGGGAGTTTGCTTTCTATTAAGAGCAGAGGGGACGCTGCTATTCGATACTGTTAAATCCTCAGCTTCTTCGACATCGTCCCCATCCTCGTTCTCATCCTCCTCCTCACCTTCCAACTCCTCATCTTCGAGATCATCTTCAGTATCATCGTCGGCTGTATCACCACCGGATTCTCCTTCTTCATTATTGCCGTCTGCAGATCGGTGAATTTTCATGTGTTTCTTTAGTTTTGAAGCCTTTTCAAAAGCCTCGTCACATTCTGTACACTTAAATGGTTTTTCACCGGTGTGTGATCGACGATGTACAATCAAGTTACTTTCTAACCTGAACTTCTTTCCACAAAACTCGCATGAGTGAATGGCGTCATCAGTGTTTCGTTTCACTGAAGGGGTGGATGAAGGACGCTCCGATGGAGGAGCGTCTGCCGCCATTGGTTCAATGCGGCGCTCAGGTGAAGTGGAGCTGTGTGGCCTCGTCGCTTCACGAGGCGCGTCCACCGTTCCGGGTCCGGCGCCCACTGGCGGCGTGTGGCCGACTCTGGAGGGCGACGGGGAAGCGAACGGAGGCGAATGCTTCCTGGGGCTAGGAGAGCTCGAATTGCCTGTGGCCGCCCCTGGACTGGTCGTACCGGCCAGTTGCCGCAAGCGCTGCGAGTAAAAATCCAGCTGGGGTTCAAGTGAGAGTGGTTGTGATACTGGTGGAGGCCTATCACGGCCAGACAATGAAGTCGGCACAACCGGTGGTCGGTCAGCCGGAGATGGGAACGTCTGGTGAGGTGGCAGTGAGTTGGCTGCTACGGCTGCCGCCGCTGCTGCCAAGTTCAGACCGTGGTGCCGGAATTGTTCAGAAACGAGTTGTTCCATTCTGAACCGATGATCGTGATGATTCGGTCGAGCAAAAAGAGGTGCAGGTGGAACGGACGGGTGGGCTAGAGGTGGTAAACTTCCAGGTAGTGGCATTCGGAGCAAACCACCAACACCAAATGGTGAGTGCATGTCAGGTGGTGGCAGTAGAGGGTGATGGCGCAATGTAGGCGGCGGGAGTTGGGCGCCAGTGGATGAACATCCCGAGCTCGATGAGGAGGAGCTCGACGATGAATGGTTTTGCTTGCTCGGCTGTTGGGGGAGCGTTTCCACGTATATCTTGACACCGTGTACGTGTTGGACATGCTGCAGAAGGCGCCAGGCCGAGTGCACTCGCGCTTTACATGTGGAGCACACATAGTTGCTCGGTTCTGTGAACAAAGAGAAAAATGTTATTAGATGGGAACTGATGGAAGATTAACAGTTATATTAACAGGGGCAAAGTGTCTAGTAATAGCTCTCACATATCGTGGTGTAGGGCCTAGGGTGCGCGCGTGGCACGAATGTTAAGTAGGAGGTCCAAGGGTCGGAGCGGGCGCGGCGGTGAGTGATCGCCGCTGCGTGTCCCGCCTGATTCATGCACCTACAAAATCTTATGAAATATACGCGGGTAGGGATCACGTACGCACGCGCGGGTTAAGACTGTTGATATTGAAATCTATAGGTAACGTTACACCGAACCGGTAAGAGAAAAATTATGGCTCTTAAATGTATGTTGGTTTACTTTTACAAGAGTAGTCACGCCTTTAGCCGTACGTGACACGATCTCCTTCACGGGAAAAAACATGGTGAAAAATAAGTTTGATATTCCGTTAACTTTTTTATAAATTTGTAACACATTGACATACAAACGGTTTATTGCTATATCTATACTAATCCAGTTAATCTAGTCTTGAAGCACTAAGATCATAAAATTTAGGTGTCAACATTAAGAAAATATTACTGAAAATTTATAATGCGGCAATCAATACCGAATTAGACAAGAAATAGCGACAAAGCAAATAATAATATATTTTTCTCCAACTAGACCAATGACACTAATAAATTAATATACAGGATGATACAAGGTCGAATGGTTAAAGAGTGCTCTCAAGATTCGACAGTAATTTGATTATCCATTGTCAACTCGAAACCTTTTTATTGGGGAGACAAACGACTCGGGAGATAAAGTAATATATTAAACTACATTGAATAAAAACAAGTCTATAAAGTTCTAGAATATAATATGATTGACAAAATGGCCACAAATGTAAGTTCGTTTCACTTCAGAAAGTTACCATATTTCTGTTTTTTTCTAATTGTCAGAATAAGGTACGTCTGTGTCATAACAACGTGTGAATTTTTTTTTTGGATAATCTATGGGAATTCATTCTTTAACGGGACGCTAGTAATTAATAAATCGTACTAACTGTTTAGTTTTGCCATATAATTATTAAAAACAGCATCAATATAATGTAAAACATTAGCTGATTTTCAAAGAAACCACGCTAAGAAATAGATAGGTGTGACACATTAGCCAATATCCAAACTAACCAAGCCTCTTCAAAAAGTAATTCCAAAAGTATTAAACGGTTTAAAAGTGAATATTATCGATAATATCGCGAGTGACATCACTAACAAGTAGGTGCGCCGCGATATGCATCTCAACTGTTAAGACGATTATTGAAATGTAACGGTCAGATTGTGACCGACCGGAAAGAAGTTGGGTACAGGGTGTTCGGTTTTAAACAGGTAAGTTAAATATTGGTTAAATATATTAGAATGATTAAATATCATCTATTTGGAGATTTCAGTACAGGTCTCGAAATTAATTGCACATTTTTTCTAATAAGTTTGAATGCACATCTAAGCATAAATTTGGATGTGTATCCCATTTGATGTGCGAGGATATAGGTAATTCACAACAATATAGTTAATTCACTTTTTTCTCTTTAATTTTTAAAAATACTACTCTTGTATGAAATAGAGTGTGTATGGACTTAGAAAGAAAAAACATAGACTTACTATTCCGTTATTATTAATCGGTAATAACAAAAGGGAACATCTTCAGGTCCTACGAAAAAGCACTAAGCACTAAGTAGTCAACTAGAACCAATATAAAAATGAACATTTAAGCATCACCCCGTATACAGATTTATCGTCATATCAATATTGTGACCTTTTTGTCCAAAGCATTGTTCATTGTATTGAGTTTTGGTCATCATTTGGTACCGACAGCAAGAAACAAGAATTCAAATATTTAAATTTCTGTGTCTGCCCGCGATGCAAAGTTCTTATAGAGAAGAGACATAAGTAGTACCTATTATTATTAAGCAAGAAGTAGGCAGTTGCTAAAAGGAATATACAAAAATCCTTAGGATATTTTGTGTATCTTAACAATATTAGTTAATGCTTGTTAAGAATCTCATTTAAAAAAAAACAGTAAAATGTTTATGTACCTAAACTATATAATGATAACATAATCTCACCAGGCCATAAATCAAGGCAATTCAAACCATTTTTTTTATTGGAAGCTAATTTATTTATCTTTAAATAAAATATGTATTTTTCTATCGGTACATGTCATGTTACGGCATAAATCTGAATGAGTATACAGTTAACAAAAAAATAACTTCCAATCGATTGATCCCAGCTTACTGAGATCAGTTTGAGTAGTAATTTGTATGAGATGATTATCTTTGATTCGATCACCGTTTTGGTGTTAATTAAATAATGTTTAGATCGATTGGATTGTGGTTGGGTGGTCTGTGAATTAGAAATTAGTTGAATAGTTTTAAAGGACATTCCGAGTGAATAACTTATTGATACATTTAAAAAAGGAACAAGATAACATTTATATACTGTTTTTTTTTTTGGAAATTTTCTTTTTTACGTGATATTAATTTCTTTTAAATTATTATGAATCATGTTTGTTATCAATCGCACTAAAGGGTTAGAAGGTAAGAACTACTACAAAATAAAAAATATTCTAATACTTTTGTAGTAACTCATAGAGAGTTACCAATACATCAGAATCCAAACCACACAACAAACGGTTAAAATATGCTTAATAACCGTTTCGATTTCAAAAGGCAATCGGTGATTACCGTCCATTGTGAAACGAGCATTGGGGGTGAAATTTTTAAACGCAGGGGGGGTCCAGACGGTCGAGGGGGGGGAGAGGGGGGCGGTAGGGGGCGAATCCGTCATGGAAACCGCTTATACTTGGGCATGGTTAGGAAACCGATTATGGTTGGGTATAGACTGGAAACTGTTTATACCTGGAAACGGTTTATAGTCGGGTATAACCGGGAAAGAGTTTCCGGTCGTTTTCAGGTACGTGGATTGGATATGGTTCTAATTGAACTTATTGTTAACTGGTCGACGAAAAAGGTGGGCGTCTTGGAGGTAGTATTTGTATGAGAATTAATTGCATGCGATTCGTGGTTCTATAAAGAACATATGTCCTAATAATTCGAATAGAATTGATAGCTTTAAATAAAAATATTGTTGTATTGATTAGTGTTTATAAAGCTTATTTTCCTTTTTTATAAATAATGAACGTGAATTCAATAATTTATTGGTAGAGTTGCATAAAAATCAATAGAAACTTATTTTTCTTCTACAAACATTCAAACTTGCCAAAAATATTTAAACTTAAAAATATTCAACTTGTAGCTGAAAACGCAAACCGCTACGGCTCATATAGAGCATTCGTGGACCGGAAGCCGACGGCGCTGCTTCCGGTGACGACAACAGTTGTTTGCACCCCAGCGCCTCTAGCGGACACCAAAGTAACTACAATATACAACTACACCAGTGTAGTTTTGAATGGGTTTTACGTGAAACTTGTTTCAAAATAATATCTTTTAGAAACAGATGTAAAGAAAATGTGATAATTTTGTAACACAACACAAGAATTCCTATTTGTTCATAAAATTAAGTTAAAATTATTCGATAATCAATTAAAACAAATTTAAAAATCGAGCATTGATTCGACTCAACAAAATTTTTTTTTCAATAGAACTAAAATCTAATTTGAAAACTAAATTAGAAACAATAACTCTCAAAAAAGGAATCAACGTGTTCTATTTCGAAATCAATGCAAAAATTTGAAATAAGAAGCAACGTTCCAGTGAGACTCGCCATCGACTTGTTATGCGGCGGATGTCCGTCGCGCCGCTGCGCTGAATGACCGCCTTCCCCTTCCGCCCGCCCGCGCTACCCCCTAAACCCGTGGCTAGAGTAAGAGCGCGAGCGATTTTATTTTCTCTACTTTGAAGTAGAGTATGAGATTGTTTGCTAACATGACGCTAATACATTTTCTTTTAATTCGATTATTTTATAAAGAATTTGTACACTTTACTTTTAAGATTATTAAGATTATGAATTAATTACGTGAATTATTTTTTCTTTATTTTCATATATTATGTAACTTCTGATAACTGCTAATAATGTCATATGTTGCATATTTTACTGCCAAACCCATCTATTTTTCCGTTCAAAATATCGCTTTGCTTTTCCAATAAGAACACACCCTGTAATAGTGGTGCGAAGTTATAACCCGAATGGTGCAAATTGTGACCCATAACTGCGAGACATGTTACTGGCTGGCGAGAAAAATAAAAATTCAAAAATGGAACGGCATCATAGCTGGACGGTAACGTGATATTGGAATAGTACCAAGAAGGTATACACACATGTGATTCTTTATTTAAATCTTTGATTGTTGTTAAAAAAACAGAAATTATTTTGAGAAATTAAGCATTTTGTTTTAATTGGTTAGTTATGTCTGACTAATCTTAGTATTAGTTGTAGAGATTTTCACGCAAATTTTACCAATAGAAAGACGGTTTAAATATGAAGTTTATAGGCTATAATTTACGACTACTCGATGTCAAAATAAGTCACTGAGAACAGATAAAAATGTAGTTTCTACCTAACCTACTAGTCACTATCATAATAGTCGGGGTCATTTCAAAAGGAGTTAATACAGAGTTTGTGTAAACTTAAAAACACATGTTTTGAACAGTGATGGCGGTCAAATCGGTCAACTCTCTTTTAAAACGTTACGAAACAATACAAATTAAAATTATTTTTTCAGTTGGATCTGTATTGAACGCGACCCAGACAACATTGAGCCGAGTCATTTATATTTTTGAAAGGGTAACATTTATTGAATATTATTTGTATTGTCTGTGGAATGCGAATGAACGCCGATATTTGTTTCGTTTATTTTCATATTACTTACATACTTTATAAGTATTAACTTTAAGAACTAGAAATCTGTAAACATATAGAACATCTATTGGTATTTAAGACTGCAAAGAAAATGTTTCTAATATCAGTCATATCACCTTTGTTTTTAGCAGGTATTGAACCTGTGACCTTTCAAAGTTACTGCCAACTCTACTACTTCGGTGTTTTTCTTAATATTTTTACTAAAATTGTATTTTTATTGATCCTGTAAGAATTGCGATATAAGTACTTATTTATTGTTTGTATTTATAGTCTGGCATATATAAGATACTAAGGGCCTATTTCACCATCTTCAAGTAACGTTCCGAGTAACTACTCACATGTTTTGTCTTTGTCACTTGATAAAAAGTAAGAAAGAGACAAAACTAACTTTACTTGGTTACTTGAAGGTCGTGAAATCGGCCCTAAGTATCATCACCAAATTTCACTAAAATCGGTTCAGTAGTTTCTCATAAATGAGTAACCAATATTCATTTAGTCAATCTAACAAGCTTCCAAAATCATATCAGTAGTATTTTCATTAAAAATTCCGTCATAAAAATATAACATCGAACCAATACCGCACCAATATTAAATTTATTAGCCCAGACGCGCCCACCGAATAAAGTTCGCCACTAAAACGGTGATTTTCTGTAAACTATCGCGTTACTTTACAAATCGTTACTTTACGCACCCTCCCACAGAATGTAACGCCCTATATAGTATAGGGTACGAACACTAATATAGGGAAATTCATAAATACTACAATTTTTGATGTTGATAAGTTTGATAATTGATTTGATGTGAATTATCGGTTACTTACTAGGTAATATTTTAACCAAAATTTCTTATAGAACAGGGATTTATGTAGGTAAGTAATATGCTAGGACCGACAACCAACTTTATGTCATAAGAGTTATTATCTGTAATTTTAACCATTAGGAATGGCTAAAATCATGTCAGATCATGTTTCAAAATAAAAATTACAAAAATAATTATGATATAGAATGTAATTCACACATAAACTTTCCCTTCAAATAACAACAAAAATAAATTCAATTTGAAATACGGAAACCAAAACACAAAATCAGGGGTACATCGAAATGGATGTTCAAAATTGGTTCAGAGTGTCTCACATGAGGCTATTTTAAACTCGTAACCGAATGTCAGCACATGTGTCGCGGCCATTATCGCATATTACAAAAAATGAAGGAAAAACAATAAAATTTAGGGGCGGGAGTGTCTGATGGACGCTTTAAAATTGATTTTTAGCTTTATAGCGTTGTGTTAATAGTTGTAAGTTGTGTTATTTGATGTTTATTGGCGTACTGGATTTATATTTTTTATTATAATATTACTGTGTTGTATATACGACTAGCTGTGCCCCGCGGTTTTACCCGCGTAGTTCCCGATCCCGTGGGAATGTGGGGAAAATATTATGCTAAAAACCTTCCTCTTCAATTACTCTGTATATTACTGAAAACCGCATCAAAATCCATTGCGTAGTTTTAAAGATTTAAGCATACATAAGGACATAGGGACAGAGTAAGCGACTTTGTTTTATACTATGTAGGGAAGATAGGCAATAGCTTGTACTTAGTGATTTTTATTTAGTGTTTATATCTGCATTGTAATTTGTTGTGCTAAAAGAATTTCTGGCTATCTATGTTTTAAGAAGAATATTGACTAGGCCATTATGCCTTATTTGCCGGTTTTTTTTTATTTTCGAGACCTAACTGATTTTATAGCTATCTTCTTTCTTACCTATACTCATAATTTTAACTTTCCATGCGTTGATAGTATAAGTTATACCCTAACGTATGCAATATAAATCCCTATATCTACTCGCAAGGAAGCTTATTGTTTGTACTCTGTCTCGTCAACATATTCGAGGAACTATAATACAAATAACTGTTCTCCATTGTTGTGCCAGACAATCAATAACCTAGATCAATCAAAACGCAAATTTTAATTAACAAATTCCTGAATCGGTCACTTTGTCCGACCCCAATGCCCTATACCCAGACAAAGCAAGTATGACAACTATTCGACTGCACTCCAACTATCAAACAACATACAAAGCATCCTTCAAATTTTCTGACCTATAGCCCTAACTCATTGAAACCCAAGGCGATCTATCAATATAAATCTGTGATATATTTACACACAATATGCATTATCACCATTCCTAAATCAGCTATCAACCGACTCTTTTCACTAAAAGGGTGAAGCTCACTATAGAAAAGGTTGACCCCTCATAAAGACTTATCACCTCATATACAAAATAAGGTTCTACTAATCCGAGGGCGCCCACGCGATAACAGATCTTAGGCTCGAATGGTAGAGCACACATTCGTATGAGACGTCATCGCAGATGGGATCTCGTCAAAGTTAGCGGTAGTTTTTTCACAACAATCTCCTCTCGGACTTAACTTACGTTATCTTGGCTACGAACGTCACAAGGAATAGAAACCCGCACGTACATAATAAGGACGATATTTCTAAAGAAATTTAAATTCGCCCGCAAAGGTCCCGAGATAGGATTAAAGATTGGGCTCGGAGATGGCCCTTTTGTGGCCGACCCTTAAGAAAACATGTCTTGATATGGAAATATCTTGAGCCTAATCGAGAAATCATTCGCGGGGGCGATCATTTATCAAGAAAACGGCCTGCGAATGCGTAATTAGTTGGGGAATAGAAAAGACTTCTTTGGAAACGGTATGGTGACGTTTATTTTGCATGAGTGGACGACTAAAAAGCGCACCGTTGTTTAACCATCTGACCGGGCGTTTTCAGATGCACCAGACCGTGAATTCACATTGAAGGATAATTTTATCTTAGATTTAATCGATACCGTTTAAGAGTTTACAACAAACATAATACACAAAAACATTGTTTGAAGACTTTAACAGTAGAGAAACTTCCACCAAATATTACGTCTCATACACATTTGCTATGAATAACACCTACTAAGCCCGACAATTCTTCATTAATTTGTAAACCAAACAAAAGAGCCCAAACACTGGACTCGATCCACACTTGATTCAATATTTGTTTTCATACAAATACACGACGGCCATCGGTTCACTAACTTTTGTGATGGTAATATTCTGACACAATAACGACACAGATTGTTGCTGTAAGCGAGAAATATAATATTACATATATTATGATTACAATAAGCTAAACTATTCCCAGTTAACTTCTATAAATAGCAGAGAGCATAATGAAAGGACACGCGATGATCGCGCGACAATCTTCCCCTCACCTTTTACAAAGTCGCAGACGTCACTTCTAAAATTAAAATCTACTTATTTGAAACCCGCTACTTAACCACCTTCCCGTCTGTACAAAAACTAAAAATACCCGTCACCATTGTGTCACACTCAAAGAAGTTCCATAGGTCACGAACGCATACCATGTACCACGTGTCAGGAACACGCCAAACATTTTTTATCTTTGAAAAAATTATAAAAGGCCGCTAACAATGGGACCTCAGTAGCATCTTTGACAATCATAATATCATAATCAACATAAACCATAATATCATTAACGCCAGCACTGAATCCTTACAATTTAAACTTTGATTCTTTGAAATTAAAGTTGAATACGTAATGTACGTGTACGTATATTTTATCCTTTTTATTGTCGGCGTCATGACGGTTAACATAAGGGTCATCACAAAAGGCAGATGATAACAATGAGCGCACGTCAATCGTGTGCTCATGCAAATAATTTTTTTCGTCCAAAACATCCCCTTTATCTCTCATTTTATAGATAGGGTTAATTAATATGTACAAAATAATACAATTAGAATTGAAAGTCTTTTTTTTATTGGTAAGAGGTCACGGCTTACTGTCACCATTAGAATTATATCGTTGTTTTGACAATGACGATAAATAAAGTAGTTATGAATGCGGTTTCGGGAGTCGGATAGATTTATAGAGGTTGTCTATTGTCTATAAATATCAATTTTGATATTATAATGCATCGGGGTGTTATTGAGGGTTTGACAGCTCTCGAAGGGGTTAATATAAACGTTTAGGTCGAACGCAATAAGCGGATACAACTGGTGGCAAAACCTGCAATTGACACTGGTATGATTGCGCACACTGTTGGTGGCAATATTGTTCGTCATACTTTCGGCTTTACTTTGTTCGTGTCAGACGTTATATAAGTGTTGCCTGAAACTTTTGTTGGAGTAATTAATAATTTGACCGAGAACGATCTATACCAAGAATATTTTCTTATCTTTTGTGCATTTATTTTTAACATAACGTAAATAATTCTATGATATATCCAAATTAACATCATCGTAACTAAATCAGAATATAAACATTTAGAGCCCTTAAAATTATAACCAAAAATATCGCAAAACGTACAAAAGACCCAAAATGGAAAGTTCAGATTGTGAAAAAAAAACAATCCACTTACGAGTACTACATGAATCGGGCACAAATTTCGAAGATTATTCATTCTTAATTTGGTTGAATTATTTGACATTAAGATTAATCAAAACTCTGTTATTATAAACACTTAAAGGCCGATAGTTTAAATTTTCCCAGTAACATTTAACAGAACAATGGTGTCCACAATGCGGGTAGAAAATTTGAACGGTGCACAATTTTCGGGTATAAGAAGAGCATTGTTGTGCAACGGGTTTAATACAAAAGTGTCGAATGACAGCACATCTGCCGACACAAAGGGTTGGATAGATTATTTCTCGAACCACCCCCGTAAGATTGTTCTGTGTACAGATGTCCGGAATCTTTTTTCTCTTAAATCGGTAGCAAGTTAAGATCAAATTGTTTTATCTTGAAGCATTTTAATCCTATTTTTTACTAAAAAATATACGCTTTAAGGTTCGTTGAAACGTGGCAAAATTGTCTTTTTTGAAATGTAGAGACTTGCATATTAGAAAACATACTGGTTTTGATGAACTGAAGTGTTAAGAGTTAGTATTTTTACCTATAACTCTTTATATTCATTTTTATGCTTACACAGCAGCCTGATTAGCTTTTTGGAGTATAATTGAGAAGCAGCATCTATACAGCTTAAAATTTTGACTACCAATCACGTTTTTGTGTCTTAAATTTTATTGTGTGTATAAATAAAAGTGACAACACATATCAGCCCGTATACTACGAGTAACGAGATTAACTCAGAATGTATGGACACAGAGTGACATTGCGTTTCTTATCCATTCATTGTTGTGCAACATCTTGCATCGTCCACAATGGCGATACAACGCCAAGATAAAATGTCTCCGAAATCCTTTGACGTCATATTATTATAGTCATTAATAAAATAACTAAATGCCGGACCGTGACGAGGCAATGACGAGGAACTTACGAATTGTGGATTATTTGTCACACATGTTTTTGTAGTTATGAGCTATTTTTTCTTAGAATTAAATGAAACAGTGCTGAATTTTTGGGTCAGTTCTTTAATTATAGGTTTGACTAAGTTGGGTATATTAGTTTCAGTCTTATTGGTGACAGTCTCTCGAATAATTTGTTCAATGTGTTTTAACTACAACCCTACCCAAGCTAAACCCTACCCAATCTACTCGTAAGCAATTAAATTAATTTGAAGTCTTCTTCTCTTGACTGACTTCAAAACATATTCTGAAAAGAATTACAACTGCTAGAAACCTAACTAAGTCATGTTATCACCAACCTAAGTATACTACACAAAGATTGAAAAAAATAACTTACCACTATGCATAGTATTTGATTCAGCGTCCGCGACTTCAGTTCTTGACTTCTTCTCATCAGGTGACCCTGACGTGTCCATGTGTTCCTGTTTAATCTTCGGCTTCAAGTCCTCGTCAGGAGAACTTGAGGGCATCGGGGATGTTGATGCCCTTCTTTTAGGTGTAGAGGTCTCTGCATCTGCTTCTGTTGGTAAAGAGTTTTAGTATTATTACTATGGAAGTATAATTGTAACGAACTAGTTTTACTCGAGTATTTTGTATTTTGGTTATCTTCATCCCACTAAAGTTCAAATCAGTCAAGCCGTTTTAGAGTTTGGCGATACTAACGCATATAAGTTCATTGATTTTTATCTTTATGATTATTATAGATTTTGGTCGCACCATGTAGCAAAGACTTTAGGTAGAAAACCTAATAGCAGTTCACATTCATATATCTGTGTTATAATTATTACCATCTAGAAGCCTCTTCGGCGTACTCGAAGCGCCTCCATCTTCCAACAGATCAGGAGGTGCCATTGAAGGACTGGCCAGTGGTGGGGTGTGGACTCTGCTGCTGGGCGGCCTCCTGGCTGTGAGGAGTGAAGGTCTGCGCCCCGCTGCATTGCCACTGGTAACTTGGCCTGGTCTTGGACCATCTTCGTGGTCGGAGTTAGGTCCTACAGGAATTGAAAGTCTTGGTAACTTCAATGCAATTTTCATTGATTTTAATATTGAAAATATTTTTTAGCTTCCAAATAATTTTAGATGTTTGTATGTAGGTCGTAATCTTTCTTTAAAGAAGAACAGTAAAATGACATTCATCTAATCAAAAGTCTTAAAAAATACTCCATAATTCTAGGGAAAGTAATTAAAATATCTCATTTTCCAAAAACATGCCCAACCAACTAACCTGCACTATAACAGTGGTATGACGTCAGCTCCTTATCACACGAAGACACTTTGTGCTGTATAAACCTCACGATGTCTGCTAGAGCGAATGCTCGTCTGCATGCTCCACAAGTGAGGGTATCTGCAGGAACTCCTGGGGTTGGTGAACCCCCTCCTTCTGCCGCACTGTCCGCATCCGCTGGGGAGGAAAAGGGGGATTAAACACATAGCTGGTATCCGAAAAAGAAAGGGAATTAAAACGTACGATTAACGGGAAATTGAAACATAGCTGGTATTCGAAAGGAACGTCATACGAAAACCTTAAGAGGAACGTCATTGGAGGAGTAACTTCAAACGAACTCCTTAAAAAAAGGTTCATGGAATAAGGACTTTTTCGGATATTTTAAGGGGTTTTATTAAGTTTAAGCATGGTCCCATATAGCTATTTAAAAGGTGATGTTATAAAATCCACTTGAGAGTATTTTTGTTTTTAAGAACGATTTATGATTTTTGTATCTATAGTTGACTTCGACTTGTTGCAGTGTTATTACAATTAAAGGAACATAATTAATTAGATACATATGTACATAATTTTGTTGAATTAAACAAAAAGATATTTAGTATTAAAACAGTACGTCCAATACAAATGTCACCTTGAATTCATAAAGGTACTAATTACATCAGCCCGTGCTATTCACTTAAGGCCGATATTTGTGCAGCTGTTTCCAAAGAAATTACTGTGACATGACACCCTTTACGAATCTTTTATGAAAATAATATTCAATGCCAATTAGGTACCTTACTTCGGCCACAACATATGGGCAATGATACTTTCTTCAACCCTCAAGTGTTAAATTGCAGATAATTACAACATGTTGGAGTCACGGTGTGTAAAGTGTCAGTTGTGGGATTGTCCACTTATCTCTGAATGCTGTATTGTTGTCTTATGTTTGTGGTCCGGTTTGAAAGGGTTATTTTCGGCTTTTGTTGAGACGTGAAAGCTTTAATTGTATCTGTGATACGTTTTGTCACTTATGTCTCGTATTCGTTTTTTAAATTGCCTCAAGCGTTTTTTTTTTTTGTGTTTGACACATTTTTTGTAATAAGTCTTATTTAAGTTCATTTTTCAAAAATCAGCTCACTTTCTTTTCATGTCGCACTATATTTGAAATAAGAACGCGCAATTTAACTCAGAAAGATAAAAAAGGTATAACAATAGAACATACTTTAATCATATCAAAAAAGTAAAATTAAAATTCTTAATTCAAATTATTGATTGACATTACAAGCATTTAAATTGGCCAATAAACAAGCCGACAGGCATCGTCGCCTTCGAATTATAAAGCCGCTTTCACATTCAAGCTTCGCACAATTGCTCGGGCACATCAAAGAGGTTCGTGAGCTAATTTCACATAAGTACTATGCAGACGCCCTTATATTCCAACCTCTCTTGCTATTATTATTTTTCCTTCAAATTCATTGTAAAGGAAAGTAGGCCGTACTTCTATAATGTACACAGGGGTTCGGTGAAACCGGAGTACTAAATTAATATAGCAAAAAACTACGTGATTCGGTCGTTTTGTTTACAATGCCTTACCTAGTTTGTTTAAGGGTATATTATGTAAATTCGTAGCGGAGTATTACATTAATTTTTTACAGATTTGTTCAGTCAATGTTTGCCGCTCGTGGCAAATGGATTGGTTTTTTGAAGCTTCCTTCCTTCCTTTAACAGTTTGTTTTTTGTTTATAATTTATGTGCTTAAATTAACAGTTAATTATTTTAATGGCAACATATTTTTGTTGTTGGTATAGTTTTAAAATTTTAATATTACAGAATAGTATGTTCAAATTGCAATTTGAAAAAAAATCTATATAGACAGTTGAAAAAAGAACAGAATTGTATGCAGAAGAAAACAAAACAATCCCATAGACAAACTTAACAACATAACACTGATGGGTAATCAAACAAATTCCTTATTCAAACAGGTTCTAAATTCAAATCGTTTACCTAACACCGTCACGGCCAATCAATCTCACCTAAACTAAACATAATCGAACCCTATCGAATACTATTTACGTAGAAATACGAGATTTACTGTACAGTTAAGTTGGACAAATAGCGGATACTCGGATAGCCACACCCACTAACCCGCCACTGGACAGACTGGACAGTGGTCAGCCTACACATGCGCTTTGGACCAAATATTTTACACCCACGCCACCAATATTTCCGCGATATCGTTGTGATTTATTGAGCGCATTTGGAATGAGGGATGAATTTAAATTGCTTTTTAGATTTATAGTGGCTTCTTTGTACTTAAAAGTTTTATGTGAGTTGCTCTAGTTGTGGTTAATTGTATGTACTTTTAAGTTTTGAATAATGATAATGTTTGTTCGATTGATAGTTTTTTTGCTAAATCATGTAAATGTGACAAAATCGATTTGGACACACTAAACTTCTTGAGATTAAAATAAATTCATTTTTTTAAATGTATTAAAAGTAATATGTGATATAAAGAAAATTTCCATATTAAAATTAAAAAGTCTACATTTATCAACCAACTGTTAAACCTTAGAAAAGTAAAGTTTTGTTTGCTTAACAAAAAAAATATAATTTACCTCATATTTTAGGAACATAAAAATCGATGCTAACACGTGCGATTGAGTGTTGTTGAAAAACATCGTCTAGCCACAAAGATTGTCTAACGCCTCAGGTGACGACGACAGGGGTTGGTCTACCCTCGAAAACAGAAACCGAAAAGTTTAAATTAGCTCGTTACTCCACACGGTAACATGCCAGTTATATCGGAGTTTTGTTTTTTTGAAAAGGTACAAACTTTTGTGTTAACGCCAACTTTGAGTTGGACGTCGTTAATTATTTATTTATTTATTTGCCATACGTATGTTTAAGTTTAGTTTTACGGTACTATTTGGTGTGTTAATTTGGTTTTGATATGTATTTTCAATACTTTTAATGCCTTTTATAACAAACTTTACCTTAAAATTAATGAAATAAATATCTAGAGGTCACTAAATCATTCTTACAATGTCTGTAGCTTATCTATGAGTAACAGATATTTATAAAAAGGCTGAAAAGGGTTTTTCACATCTAAGATTTAAACCAAAGACGCCAACTGAGTTACCGACATCCTCCTCACAGTCGTTGAAAATACGATATTATTAAAAATATCGTTAAATAACCACCAAATCAATTCCATTCAAGTTTGGAATTTATATTTCATTGGCTACATTTGATCGATAACATAAAATATAAAGATTGATCACTGACCTATCAATAATGCGATGCGTTTGAACAAAAAAGAGAAATATGTCGAATTTTTGACACAATTCTGACCACCGTGGCCGATGTTAATTGGCAGGGGATCAGACTCACCCCACTGTGGTCATTGAAATCAAACGTTTTATACAACAATAACTTGAGAATAAAAATAATAAGAATAGTTTTATGTTGCGGGGGTGTGGTATTGTTACAAATGTAGTCCTTAGTTTGATCCAGGATTTATTTTTGTTAGAATGCATTAATTTATTAGGTTGGATGTCGACTTTATTTCTTATCGGTTTAGAATGCATTTTTGTCTGAAAGTATTATTTGTATTCGTACACATAAACCATAATTTGGAAACTTCACTTAAATTACAAAAAAATTGAGTATGCTAAAATATTGTCGCACAATAATAGAAAAAATCTTACACCAAATAATAAGTCCAAGAACTACTGATTAGCCTCACTGGGCATTTTTCAAAAGAGTTCTATATATAAATCGGCCTTTTTGATAATTCAAAATCAGAACGTCGGAAATGGACTGATGTCCATTTGAATAGGACTTCGGTTGAGGTCTTGTGTTGGCGAATAGTTTTTTTTTTATTTATGGTTATCATTCTTTGTGGATCTTTTTTATTCATTTTAAACTACAGATAGAATTACACCGATTAATAGACAGAGCAAGCGTTGAGGAAGTACTTAAGTAAATTTAATGAAACTTCTAAAATGATCTATTAAAACATAAGTTATAGAGAAACAAAACTAAACTAAAAATCTAAGAAATTTCGTACAAAAATCCAGCTAAGAGCATTAAACGAATTCCGGTCACAAAAGCAGAGAAAAAAGTTTTAAACTTAGCCCCGAAAACTGGTGAAAAATGGTAGTAGAAGCATCAAGTCAAAGCAAGTAGGACTCCGCCCATCACCATTCAACCTCGAAGGCGGGCTGTGTAAACATTGTTAATGACGTCATACTTCTCTCGACACGGCCACTCGCCAACCCTTGCCTTTCCACATATAATTACTTTCAAATGCCACTATTACTATTTATGTACAGTTTTTAAGACCAACCTTTATTCCGTTCCATATTTAAATTTAATTATTTGTGTTACTTGGTACATAAAAAAGTCAGCCAGTTTTTTTTTAAGTTTTGCGTTTTGTTTTTTTTATTCATATTTCCATTCAATATTCAAATTTTAAAACGAACGAGCTCCTTTTTAGTTACTACCTATTTGAAATTGGAACGATAATTTAGATTCAATTTAAAATCATTAAATAAATCAAATAAAGAACACAAATTAAAAAATAACTTTCTTTAAACGCAAACCTAATTTGTATTTTTAAATCATAAACTATTTACTATCACGACTTAACAAGGCCTTTTACTTTGTAAATAAATTAACCATTTAATTTCTATCATGAAAAACCATTTTACTTTCTATAACGCAGAGTGATTATGCTAAACTGTTTATGTTAAACAAAACTGGTAATTTTCCTTATAATTGTTGTAATTATTCAATCGATTTATAGACAATCGAATAGTGGTGTTAAACAGTTGGAATGAAAAAAAAAGCATGAAACACATTCCTGGAGGTATACCTATTAAATAAGATTACCTCTTAAGGGGAGCCTTGTCGCCCACCGATAGCTAATCAAATTATCCTCCGTAATTCTGAGAGACAAAAAGGCTGATTATCTTCTTCGTGTTTTTTCGACCCGGGGGAACTAAAAGGATCACTGTCCAATGCCGAATTTGTTATTTTTTTGTGCCATAGACTAAAGTAACTTGTTTTATTTGAATTTTATTACAGTATGTCGAACGGTAAATAGGTTTTAATAAAAATTAACAGCTGTTTAAATAGAATTCGTTATGACAATTTATGTTGTTATTTTTGTAATTTTGTTTTTCTGTTTTTGAATTTCAGAATTCATACATTGGAATGGAGTGCTGTACGATTAGTTCTGTTCGATATTACTACATTATGGACATAAGTAATTCTGTAATACTTAGAAGACTAACATAAGTTTAATTTTATTAACTTTTAAATGAGTTTTCTTGTACTTTCTCAATTAAATAAAATTTTGAAACTTTCTTAAAACTCTGGGTAAACTTTTGTGCTTATATTTTTGTTATACGTGTATCATTCTCTAAAAACCTAATTAGCAATATTTTAAGAAACACCATCGTTTTCGAAGGCAGGTTACAGTAATTTCCCAAAGGGAGAAAAAAACAAAAATCTATCGACCGCGTCGCAGAATGATCGAATTAAAGGCAGGTCAGTAATCGTATTACCGATACCCAACACTATACCGTATTCGCAATAAACAGAAAAACAGACGTCTCCTGTGTATTCTCTTCGTTAGTGGGATTTGAATTTTTTTTCGCCTTTTTCTCGCTTTAGGTGTGAAATATGATACGCGCCAGGGGATGGACAAGGCTTAATAGAAAAAAACTGGGTATAAATTTGCGAATGAAAATTTATATTGTCAATTTTTGGAAGGCGGTGTCGATATCAGTTTAACTATGGGATTAAATTTTTCTTTACGTTCAAACGATAATAGCCTTTATGTGTACAAGTTAAAGTTTGGTTTTGTTTACAAATACAGGTAATGGAAAGAAATGGAAAACTTGTGTCAACAAATATAAAACTAATAACGTCTACTTAAATTGGATATTGCTTATTTATGGAAGGTCGTCGCGTTCTGGTTTCAAGTAAGTATAAGTTATAAATTCTAGGTTTTATTCCAAAATTAATATCGGCTAATTATATTAATTTTTAAATTGGTACTGAAAGTGTATTGTACATACTCGGCGAGACATTTCATATATTATTTGACCTAACATTCCTGATTCAAAACAAAAATATCTAAAGAAACCTTGAAAAATAACTGTCTTCAAAGACACAAAGTCCCAATCCTACTATGTTTTTATAAAACCCGTTCAACCTCTTTAGTAAATCGCCACATAATAATATTAATTCCTAAATACAGGAAATAAAAATAATAAATCTATATAAATTTTTGTTACCCTTACGATCGTAAGACTTCTGAAGATATTTGTCACGGTACAAGTGTCAATAAAAATGCCACACCGGACTGCCACTACACTACTGTCTAGAGATGGGAAAACCAATTGTTTGATATCGATAATATATAATTTTATTGTTGAAATGTTTATAAGAGAAAAGCATAACATGTTCTATGTAGACTTAAATAGATTAAAACAAAAAAAATAACGAACTGAGTCATGTAGTCTTAACAAGTATCTTCTAGTCCTGATTTTTTAACTTTCAATAAACAATCTGACATTCGCATTTATAATTTTATGTAAAAAGAATAATAATCCTTATTTTTTTAAGTTACAAAATGATTTAAACTATACCAAACATCTTCTTTCCTTTAATTTTCTATCGTACCGATAAAACGTGACGATAAAATCTTTAAAAGATAACTATAAAACATTTTTATTTTATCGATATCGAGAATGCAGCGTGGTACGTCACTAAACACCCGTTAAAGCGGACACTTAACCCCTAATCCTTCGTGAGGCAGTTTTGTCTCAGCGTACATTTATGGCAAAAATCTTAATTTCCAGACTCTGTCGTTAACTGCCCGCCAGTAATTATTGCCAGGAACTGTATTTATTACTTCAAGTGTTCTCTTTTATATACCGAACTTCTTGGTGTAAAACTTTTTGGTGTGTGGTTTTTTTAGGAGATTTGAACATGGAATTACTAATTGTTTTTAGAAAAGAACGTTTTTATTAATTCATGTTTATTGTATTTTTAAGTTCTATTTCTCATTTATTTATGTTAGTAAATAATGTATTTAATGTAATTCTTACATTATTTCAAAAGCGATAAAAGTACCTATAAGCAAATCATAGACAAAGTTCTAAACGCATAGAGCGTGCATTTTGTTATCTCCAAACATGAAAATGAGAGATATAGTTTTTCCAAAAGTCGTAAAAGAACGTTCGTAACATCGTCCAATGGACTAATGCCAACATGCACCCCTTGCAAAGCTATGAATATAAGCAAAACTTTATTATTGGCATGGAAATATTTGAAACATATAACTGTAATCTTCGATGATATTATTGTTTAGAAAAAATAAACACTAAAAAGTAACGATCAAGTTAACAAAAACAATATTACGAAAATAAAATACTTAAATGATAAAGTTAAAGAAAACAGAGCAAAAAGTTGTATTTAATCGAAACAATAAAAGAACATTTGTTAAAATTGATTTCCTAATAAGAAAAAAAAACTATTCCTTTTTCAAACTTTAAATTCAAACAAACGTTCCAAGTCATCGGCCACAAATCCAAACGTAGTATTCCGCCTATTACACTTTGGTCATTATTTTGACATACAACCTCCGTGGCTAGATATTTGCGGTCAATGCGACCAAGGAATGTACTATTATTTTAAAATTTATTTTTAAATATCACATCATGTTGATTTAAAGTTGAGGTTTACGATTCATTTGTTTGTTCATTGTTTCAATTTTATGATTAGTTTTTTCCACCGTATTTTTATTGAGACAGTGTCTTTACTTTTTGATTTTGCAACTTAAAACTACAAATGCACAAAATCCAAAGCTTTCAAACTATATCTAGCAAACAGAAAAAAAACCTTGTAAAGATCCATCAATAAAAACACACATACAAAATAAAATCCTAATAAGATTTTTTTTATACGTCTCTTAATAAATTAGTTCATCCTAGACATTAAGAAACCACCCTAACCTAATACCTATCAATCTTGATTCCCGTTTAATATACCAATTTACGTATCCCATACACCACAGACCAATCTATAGAAGACCATAAAATATATACTGTTACGTCCACTTATATCCTCATTTATATGTTAATATGAAACGCATATATCGCAAAGATATATTTTGGGGGCAAGATATCATTTTCACTGGCTCATTACTTTCCAATTTGTCTTTGGTATTGGTTATTGGTTATTTTATAGCCTGGTCTTTGTATTAACTGAGATAGACAATATTAGAAGACACTGGTATGTTTGTAAGTAAGATTATCAAAAATATTTACGTATATAAGTTACATAATAATATTTCAACTTGAATGGAATAAATTTTGTACGCTGCAGTCGTGATTTTAAAGGAAATAACAAAAATAAAGTTCGGTTAAATTATTTTGTCAAAAGAATACCTTTTCGACGTAAATCGATGCCTGAGTCAAAAAATCTTGACTTACTCCTCGATGAGAGATCCATTTCCAATAAATTAGTTCACTTTGAACACTAAAATCAAAGTCATTTAAAGTTTTCTTCACTATAAACTAAGTTCGAAGTCACTAACAAACAACTTAAATAAAAACTGTAAAAATTTCAAAGTCCCAAATACCACTGGCTAGTTCACAAGTAATAAACCATGTGATCATCTTCGCAGATGAACACAGACTGGCTAACATTATAAAACTTGGGTACCGAAATTAAAAAAGGACCCCCACAAGATGCAGGTACAAAAAGTCTCGTATCAAAACCGCCGTTTCCTAGTGACCCCGATCACTCTCCCATCCCTTTGTTGGGCTGCTTTTATTTATAATAGTATATTTTTTTCACACACGGCACCCCTAATAACGTGTGAGCGTAAATATGCGTAATAGTCTCCAAGCAAATGTATGGGTGCGATATTCGTCCGGTCTATACAGAAAAAATCCCTATTTGAATGGCAAAAAGTGCATGTCACTGCCAAAATGGAATTGCTGGATGAATATTATTCTGTACAGATATGAATGGATGACTTTTAATTGTGCCGCGTTATATTTAGCATGAATTATTGGTTTGACGTGGTTTTTGTAACGGTTTCAATGGATACTTGGTAAAGCTTGGATTATCATTTATATCAATCCGTGTTCAGATCAATGCGCTTATTACATTAGACGTTAAGTACGTTATTAGTTAAAGGTTTCGAATATATTCAAATTATATGTGACTAAAATTGTTCTCTACTTCAAGAAAAATCTATACCTTAGTTTTTTTAACGTACATCAAAACAAATCAATTGATGCAAAGTAATTTTAAGTCAATAAACTACAAAATATTCCAGAAAAAACCGTAAAAATATTCTATACCACAATGATTAGGTTACGAAATTGCCTCGGAGATTTGCCGGGAAACTGCTCATAATAAAATTATGACAATCAAATTTGAGGACCAAAATGTAAGCGGAGTGACCCCCGAACACCGAAATGTTTGCTATTTCTGCGTAAACAAACATAGAAGATTGACATCGAGTGTACATCTGGCCGAATGACGCAAATAATGGGGGTAAACAATATAATTCGATTTTTAGTTACGTCAAATGACAAATTATTTTATATTTTGGGATAAATAATACTGAATTTATCGTGTGTAATTGTGTTCTGAAGTTAAATATTGGAGTTACATTTAATGTATCAATTTATATTTTGGATTTGAATAGTAAGAAGACTTCGTCAGGCCGATAAATTGATTACAATGTTTGAAAGATCTCTCCAAGTGCAAGAATTAACTCTGCCTTATCACGTATCGCCTAGTTTGGTAGTCTAATTGGATAATTTTATATCGAAATTAAAATGATCGCTTGAGAAAGGTCTGTGTGTGTGCAAAATTCCTAAGAGTAGAGAGTTGGACACAAGAAAGATGAATCAATTCGCTACATTTTTCAAAATTCTTACAAAATAACTTAAAAAATATATAATAATAACTTAAAGTTGAAATTTTAACATCTGTGTTACTTGTAAACACATTCAAACAAATCGTATCAATTAAAGAAATTGATTTCAATTAAATATTTAATTGATGACTAAAATATTCAATACATACCAATTTTTGATTTCTCAAAAAAAGTACAAAACAAATCGTGACGGAAGAACAAAAACGGGATACCGGTTGATTTCATCCGATTTCGGGTAAACGTACCTGTTACCGGACCGTGTGAAAACGGAACAGGTGTTGTGTGTCCGTACGTAATTATAGACGGACAATAGGACGCGTGATGCGCGGGAGTGTTGCGCGGGTCGCGGTTTCTTCTTACATGCGCGGTTTTGGAGGCTGCCATTGTTGTATTTGCGTTTTTATTGAAGTGTGGAATCCATATATGGAATATTATTTTTTTTGAGTTACTTCTGAATGGATTTTATTGTTTATAAGTTCATGGTAATGTACTGTTACTGGTGCTATCAATTTGTAAGTGTTGATATTTTTTACAAATTATTTTGTTTTTAACGCATTTGTTTATTAAGAGTTTAAGACCCCAATTCTCTAATAAAATCTAATTCAATTCTCCTTTAATTATGTGGAATGTGTAATGTAAAATATCAAATTACCTCAAAATAATTTGATCTAAAACATAAAAACCAAAATATGTAGCACTACAATATATCGGAAGCACCATGACCGAATCAAATTATTAAAAATTTCCAAAAAAAACTATCCCACAAATGTGCTCTGATTCTGGTCAAGACACCCATTGTGGACATTATTGTGTGAATGCGAAAGAAACTGCAAAGGGTTGAAAGCCACCTTTACTGCAAAAACTTAATGACAGCGTGGGATCGCAGTTTGAGGTGTCAGTTCCTTTAACTATCGATGATAGGTACCTTAGTCACATTTAGAAGGAAATTAAGAAAAAATCAATTCAAAAATCAATGCAGTTCGAAGTTTGAAAATATTGAAGTTTCTATTATGGTAACTTACATTGTAATTTTAATTGAGTAAAAACCAAAATAGGATCCTGCTGATAAGAACTCAAGATTTCTGCATTTATAAAAACTGTTCATGCCCATATGATCTGATTCCCATAGCTGAAGTCACCAATTTATTTAGACACCTGTACTGATTAATATTTTGTTAACAAAGTTAAAGTAAAGGACAGAGGTAAGAAGGACCAGTTTATAGTGGTTCTGTATGGTAGAGATACGTTGATGAAACCAATTATCTGTGGCGTGAATTAAGTCGCGTTGTTTAATGGCTTATGCTGCTATGAGTGTAGAGTTAAGAATGTTTAGACATTTAGTTATAAAAATGAATTAATTATTAATGGAGATCTAGAAACTATTTTTTTATTTTTGGGCGTTGCTGGAAGTATAGTTACATTTCAAAGTAAATTATTGAGTAGATTTTTTAAGGTTTGCCAGTCCAGTTTCTTTAAGAGCCCAATTGCCTTTCCTTTTCATAAAAAGCTGTTAGAATAACCAAAATTTCTTTCACAAAAGAAACAATCTTAATAAAAAATATATTACAAAAATATGATTTATAGGGTTAGTCCCATTTTACTCCATTCCTTTGAAATCGAAAATGAAAAAATGCATACATGCAGTCCCAGTTTGCTCCAGAGAATAATATTAAAAATAATATATTAATTTTCATATCCCACTTTACTCCAATCGATACTTGAATAATTTTATTGATTTTTATTTTTATGTCCCAAGATACTCCAAAAAGAGAATTACAGTCGGATAGAAAAGTTAACAAAACATTTTATGCGGTTTATTCCAAATTCCAGGAAGATGTCGAAATGGGAAATTTAAGTGCGATTAGTTCCCATTTCGACACCCAGATATAATTTAATAAGAATTTCTTACTTCTAAAGTACAGTCCCGCCCATGAAACATATTACCTGTTTGGAGTGTTTGGTTTTCGTAAGAATTTGCGCGAATATGCTCTCCTGGTACTTCTAATAATAAATCCTCTAATATTTACTTTTGTGAATCAATTTAATAAAGTTTATTGTAAAGACCTCTTCTACATTTCTGTTCTCCTGGTAATTAAAATTGGTTATTATAAAATTTCTTGTACATAATGTTTATTTGAACAGAGCAATTTCGTTTCTTTTTTGTTTGGCTGTACCACCCTCACCAGCAGTAGGACTATTTGTAGGTAAAACTCCTAATAACCCATGTTTGCCTGGTACTTTTGTCCACATAGTACTGTTTTATGAACAATGATTCTACCGCAAGGTGTTATTTAACTTGAACATAGCATGTTATTGAGTTACAGTGTCACTCAAAAGGAAAGAAATGACATCTTGAATAGTCATCTTGATTTTAAAATAAACACAGAGAATATATCCTCTGATTTAATATTTCTATATTAGATAAATATGTGTTTACATTTAATAATAACACGGTCTATGGGAAATCTATAACTTTGTATTATTTTTCTTTTTGATTTTTGCGTCTGACTGTATCTCATCCATAAGTGACATTACGCGTGGAGTAAAGTGAAACTGAAAGTATGGCAGTTCCAAATATTGATAAACAATAGTGTTTGACAGTTTGGAGTAAAATGAAACTTAATTTGAAATTTTTAAAATATAATATTTTTGTTTGGAGTAACTTGGGACTTTTTGGTGGAGTAAAATGGGACTAACCCGATTTATATACTCTTCAATGTCTAATAAACATCAAACGTCTTAAAATAACAATAAATTAAGAATGGTATTACTAAAGCAATGTTTAATAGCTCGCGTTTGTGTAGTGTTCAAACAATGGGCGATGCTCGCACGCAGGTCACTCCGCGGTTATCTACCGATCGAGGAAAGCCGATCTGCGGCCGCATTCGAATTTATCGCCGTACGCCTCTACCAGTACAGTTACTTATTATGTCTATGGAGTCAGATGAAAATTTAATGTCGCGGTAAGGTTATACGCTTTGAAATACTTCATGTGTTGATATTAAGTGTCTATAGTGGTCTGTTTTATTGATTTTCTCGAAGATTTTAGTGTTTTCAGTTTAACGTTCAAATACGCTTTTATGTTGCTGAGAAAATGCGTCTAACTGCAAACCCCTGGACGTATAAGGGACGAAATTTAACAGTGTTATGAAAAATTGGGACGCTACGAATACCCAGGTAGAGTTAAAGTTATCTTCATATACCTTTAGTTCAATTCCATAAGAATAATTTTAAATCTACTGTTGCATGCGCTTCGATGCTCATAAGTACGTGCTTATTTGAAGCCTAATTTGAACCCAAAATATAAACCAATCATTCGATTGCGTGGTAGAGCCTAAAACTGTCAAAAAACAAGAGCGTCACTCATAAAAATACCAACAAAATATTTGCAACGAAACGGTGCTTGCGAAAAGTAGCGTTTCTTTGCTATTATGTACCGTGTTGGCATTCACATAACCTCAATTAAGCAGTCATCGTCCACGGATGTTGGTGCATAATCTGAAGTCAGGTCATCGCGTTAACAAGTCCAAACGGTCATGAGCTGCCCGCTATGGGAAAGATCCCAGCCATAGAATTGCACATATTACCTTTTTGTTGTTGAGTAACCGGAAATGCAACGTTGTAATGTGTGAAATCATTTGATTAGTTTCTATTAGATGGTCTAGCAACGATGATTGATGAGCTTATTATTTGCTTTCTAAGACGTTTCTTACGTCTTTTGTAAAGTTGGTGTTTTATCTGACTCTCCAGTAATATATTATCCGCACCTAGACCTCTCAAGTTTGGGTCCCTTGTGCATGCTATTTCTAGTATAGATATCAAACAAAAATTCAAATGTTTCTGTTAGCTAATCATCAACAATAATCCTGACTATGACTTATTGAAATTGATTTAGACGAGTAAGATGCTCTAGAGGGTAAAGTTCGTTTTTCATGTCTCTCCAATATAGACTTCTTTGGCACTTAACAAAGGTTCAATAAGGTTGTCTATGTCTAAATCGAATGCAATTTTGCCTATGATTGGTTGGAACTTTTCAACGTCATACGTCTAAATTAGCAATAAATAAAAAAACTGATTCTTTAATGACCTTTGTAATTTTCCTTTTTAAATCTTCAATTATCTTTAGTACAATACAAACCATAAATCACGAACCACACCCAAATACTAAAAAATATTATCAAAAAATAAACACTGTGCATTGTGATAACCAATTTGATATCTTGATCAATGATATGTATTATTTAACTCAAGAAAACATCAATAATTTATAAAAGTACTTATATTTACATTGTTTAAGATTTATAAAGTTGTTTAAGTTAAGTAGTAAGATTAATAAATTATTGATAACTAAATAAACGTTAGTAATTGAAAAAATAAAAGTCAGATCAACATTGCAATTGACACAGTATAGTCAAAGTTTAGAGATTATCCAACGAGCTAAAAGGAGATAAAGGTAAACTACGATGATTCAGTTTATTAGTAAAGTAACTAAGAATTTTAACCAGTTATGGAGGAAAAATGAGTTTAAGGGTATGTAAAACTACGACGACTCAGTTACAAAATCACTGACACCGTTTAGTCATAGAGCGTAATAAATTCAGAAAACGCCCACAACGAACACGGTTACTTTGAACAATGACAAGACGTATACAACACAATATAAATCATTTTAATACTGACCTATCATCTTTCACTTCTCAAGCGTTATGATTTTAACACCCACTTTCGAACGAAACGATATTATAATTGAGCATAAAATTTAATTTCCAATATCGTACTACATCTCTAAAAACATCGAAATATCAAATTATTTTAACATAAAAGAACGAGAAATTGATGTAATTCAACACAACACAATCGGTTGCTCTATTAAAAGGAGTCTCATCTCTCTTGACATGTAGAATGTAGGTACGCCGTATGGTGAACGATGAAAAAAATTAATTCGAAGAGTTTAACCGAACGCGAATCAAAAGGCATTGGACAATGGTCACGAAGGAATCATTCTGGCAGACAGACAGCTCGGAAAATGAATAATGGTCCACATAAAAGATCAGGTAGATTTTGACACGTTGCAATCATCCCTTCAAACGAAAATCGACGATCTTTGAAAGTATAAAAACTGCTTTAATTTTTGATCTATTCAATTATTTAGAAAAAACTTTGTGGATTTATTTTTGACTATCTACCGATTTAAGTGCAAGTGGACTCGGTATCTCTAAACTTTGTTCCACCTCAGATAATAAAATCAGATTTCCTAAATACTACTAATAATTAATCTATGAGCAATTTGTCTTATCATCAAAATTTCTTCTGACGATAAATTACTCTGATAAGTTGACCACGCAATTCAAAACAATGGATTAATAAAATAGACACGAGGCAAGATAACTGAGCCCTTTTCGGAAGAAATCGACACTTTACAGTCACAATTGACGAAAGGGTAACCATAATGAGGCACAATAGTTATTTTCGTTAACCGACCCTATAGAGAGTATTGTAAAAATATTATACTCTATTCTTTGCATGTGGGTGCGGACTTCTGATCCTGTTTTGGTGAAAAAAATTCTTTGACCGAAGTGTTTGTCAAAGGAAGGCTGACATTTTTTGTCAGGTGTTTATGGTTTGACCATGGGAAAATATTGAACATTCAGGTGCCTATCGGATGTTTAGCCTTTGTCAACCTGTTGTAAGGGTCTATAATATTGATCTTTGATAAAATCTTTGCAGCTTTGTTTGATTTCTTTTATAACACTGATGTTTGAATGTTGAATAGTTTTAAATGACACTTTTATGAACTAGAAATGTTTACTGAAATAAAAACATGTATTGATTTAACTGTTCTTAGTGACATAGTTCCTTTGATCCGACTCAACAACATTTTTGTTTTATTAATGTTACCAAATGGTATTGTAAAGTTAGTAACCGCTTCAATCTAAACAGGGATAACACCTACCAAACTTTAAATCGTCTGCGTTGAAAGGCCGACAATAACAAATTGGTATCAAAGCCTGACAAAGATGGACTCTTGAGAAACTGTCCACCCACTCCACTCTATTGATCGTTGCCTGCTCACAATAAATTAAATCTTGTTATGAGCATTATTCTTTTGTATTTCACTCGATTATTTATTTTAACCGTTAATAGATGCTAATGGGCGGACATTGGTCAAAGGTTTAGTTCAGATTAAAAGGATTGAATGCTTTGAATAGTCTCCAAAAGGTTCGTCAGATTAGTATTATTTGACGTTCATAGAAACTTTCGTAATCTCTATTTATTGAGATTGCTTTAAGACATATTTATTAGATGGGGGACAACAGATGTTTACCTTTATTTAACTGTTAATCATTTTCTTTAGAGTTATGATTCTAATCAATATTTGGAACGTTACAAAAGAGATTACTTGTATAAGATAAGTTTGCGTGAAGAGTTATCATTATCAGTCTACATCTAAATGTTTAGAGCCTTATACAAAAAATATTGACAATGTTTAGCTACTGTTGTTATTGTTTGTAACAAGATTTCTATTGTAGTCCAACTAATCCCTTTCTCAGAGAAAGGATTGTTTATTTTGTTTACAAACTGTTCAAATATACTCTTGTTTTTTTTGGATCGTTTGTTAATAAAATGTTACATTGTCTTGTTTACATAAAGTATATCTTGTCTTTAGGAAAACTTTGTCTATACAAGGTAAATTAATAAGGTTTTCTTTTAATTTCAGTAAAAAATATAACAGTTAAATCTGAACAGTAACTTCATTAAGTGTCTGAGTATTACCTCCAACGTTGCATGTGCCTTTAATACGACGAAACTAATAAATCCAATTTAAATGTTCCCGAGTCTTCTGACATAACATATGTAAATCTATACGTCTTTATCTTTAGAATCGGTTCCGATGCGATGGAAATAAAAAACTAGCCCGTCCAGTTGGCAATTCAAAACGGGTGGCCGCAGTCCGCCGACTCATTATTCTAAATAAGAAAATTAACTTTATTCCCATAATTTAAATAACTTTTAGCAGGTCTTTTTGTTTCATCTTCAGTAATGGGACGTTGGTTGTCAATTGCTGAATTTATATGTTCTATTGACGAATTCAATTTATTGGTTGTTGGGTTTGTATTGAGAGAAGGCTGCACGGCACTGCTTTCCCACAGCACGGTCGGCTTTTAATCTTATTTGTGTTCGATTGCTCCATTCTAAAGTCTAATATCATTTCTATTAGCATGGTCAGTTTTGATTTGGATAACCATTAGCGTTTTCGGTTTTCGTTTTTTCCCATCCAATTATATTGATCAACTTTTGAAAGAAAACATTCAAGAGTTAACTCTTTTTTTTTTTGTAAATAGTAGCTTGTATTTCAACTTTTACAAGGCTATTTTTGAAGACGCATTTGAAAAGTTATCTTTTCCTAAAACGAAATTAGTAAAGACCAAATCAAAAAAATGAGACCTAAAATATAAGAAATTCAAAAAAGTTTATTTACATTTTTTAAATTTTTAAATAAAATAAATCTGATAGATGTCGCCGTTTCTCTTGACCAAGGATCAAGATCAAGTGTTCCTGTTGCAAATGCAATGCACCGATGTTCGCTTAATGAAGACATATTGAATCGGAAAGCAGAAGGACAACGTATAGGCAATGTTTAAATTGACGTTTGCTCCTTATTGTTGTTTCCGTTTTAGTAAACGTTCATATTTGGATAAAATGGAGTTTACGTTTGTGATTATTTTACGTTTAATAATGTGCTATTCTAATTGACTATCAAAATAATGAAAATGTTGCGTAGAAAAATATCTATATAGTTGGATAATTTCTAGTTAATAAAAGTCTGGTTTATGTGGAATAGTCTATTTATTTTTATTAAAGAGATATCTAATGTTGAATAAAAAATATTGATATCCCAAATTTGTCTAATTTATAGCCACAAAACTGTAAAAAGTAGTAAGTAATGAGAACTCAAAGAAATTATATTTAGTTAACAATACGAAATGAATACAAGCAATCAGTTTAAATAAACAAATGTGATCTAATCAATTTAAAAAAAAACATCAATTTTATTCATTGAACAAAAATATGTGAATAAAAAAGTACAATTAAAAATGTGTCAGGACAGAAAACCCATATCAATTAGCGACAAACGTGACAACAAAAACAAAACGATGCCCTCCTAATGTTTTATTTAGCCCCAGAAAGGCACGATCAAAGTTAACTTGGATTTTTAAAAGTTTGTTGAAAAGTTAACGCTGCGGCATCCGTCTGGCCTCGCACCTGATAAAGTAATTTTACGATTCCCTAATTCACACTTTTGTCGAGAGTTTTAAAAAGCCAGCAGGTTTTCTGCCCTTACACGTAATTGGGTTTGCGTTAGGTCTTGACGACCCTTTTAATTTTTAATTTGCGATATCCTACCTCTTGAATTCTTGATTTGATATTCTAAGTAGCCTTGTCCCGTGCGTTTCGAAGTCCACAATCAAAATGTTTACCGTAATAATTACCGTGTAAATGTATGTATGTGCTGTAGTAAAAGTACCTATGTAATATGGCATCCGATTTCATTGTACGTGCAATAGGGGTTCCATTGTTAGTTATAACAAAAACCTTGTACCTCAAACTTCTTGCGATCAAAATAAGAACAAAGTGTCATCGACGAAATGACGCGTGTCGACCAATCGGGCGAGACGGCCGCAGACGTTGATGACGTCATGGTACCAACGACCAATAGGAGTAGTCCGTCGCCTCCGGTCAACTTGGACTAATTGCCCATGTGTGTTAAAACGCTAGTTTTAAAAGGAATTCATGCGCGTGAGTTCGGTACGGCACACACATGCATAGAAATATCACACTGAACAAAGACTTACGACCGTATCATAGAGTGTTTCTGCTGGAGTTTTATATTTGAAAATTGAGCAGTGAATTTAAAAACATAAACTTAATGCTAATAAAATTAAACAAGACAGAATTAACAAAGACATAAAAAGATAACTAATTTGACGTAACTTTCCTCTTCATAAATTTTGCTCCAAAAATACAAATTAACAGTTCTGACCATTCTATTGTTTGAGTAAAGCATGTGAAAAATTGTACGCTTACACTTTTGCTCGTAATTAATTAAATTTAACTACGGACAGTGGGAAGTGAACTTATACAAACAATAGAAAAGATTTTCATAAAACAGTTTCTAATGTTGCTCTTAAAATTCTTAATGGAATTGTTTAAGTGCATGGCAAATTTATTTGATACTGTTGAGCTGAGTCTCGCAGTTTTACTCTCAATATTTTAGGACAGTTATGAGATTTTTTTACCCAATCTCAAATAATGAAATATCATTAATTATGGAACTATCAATGAGTAAAGCAATTTTCAAAATCAGAACACGGCAATTCCAGAGATTATGCTCCAACACAAACAAACATATTTTTGCTGTTTAATGATGGTGTAGATTAAAATGATTTGGCCATGTTACCGGCCTTAGGTTAATATGAGTGAGCAACAATTAGAATTATTATACAGGAAAATAACATAGTGATATTAAAATACAATGTTGCATCTAAGTTTCCCTTGATAATACAGTCCTCCCTCTCTTAAGAGCTAATGAAATAATTCTATCATGCAATAACTTACAATGTAGCAACATTACTTGACCCTAGGTCTTATATCAAAGACTTCATTAAATTGCTTTAATATCTGGTCGAGAATTAGACATTTAAATTCAATTGACGTAAGTTAATAATTACCATTAGACATTATCTTTTTACCATTTGATTTATTATTTATAGATTCAGTGGATGTCATGTCCGTAATTGTGGTTTTGTAGCGTAATCAAGTTTTAGATTTGTTGGCTTATTCTTAATTAAGTGTAATTATTATTATAAATATCAGTGTCTTACATGGTCTTTTATATTTTGTATTATATTTTTCTTTGTTATTATCATTATAATTTTTAATGGTCACAATTTTGTTACTGACCGTTTCTTTTTTATTGTGTGGCTAAACGTGACTGACGTGAAACTCTTTATCTTTATTTTCCTTTTGTTCTTTTATTACAATAACTGTTTTAAAGATTTTATTTTTCGAAAGTATAATATTACAACAAATATTTTTTAGACAATTTTAAAATTCTGGGACAATTTTTTGTGGAAATTATTTTTTTTCCTGAATTTTCTACTTACAATTAGGTACATATAAGCTGATAAAATATTTGAAAAATAAAAACATATCTTTCCACAAAATTTAAGAAGAGTTACAATTTTTTAAACTACAAGACAAACTAATTTGCCAAATGAATAAATTCTACCAATTTTAGTTAGAGATGATTGTGAGAGTTAGCATCCAAAAAATAATTCAAGAAAGAAAATTAAATACAAAACACAAGAGAAAAAAGGATAAAGTGCTACTCCCAAAAGCATAACAAAAATTTTGAGCTGTTCTAAAACAAAGATTAAGATTATTCAGTTGACCCCCAGACAACAATTTTGAAGCGTTATAGGCGCATTATTTTCAAACTTTTCACATCCCCGGCTCTCTGAGGGTTTTGAATATTTAAAAGCGGCTACTCGGGTTTCTTTTCAATGTTCTTGGACAAGAGATGACCACAGTCGTGTGTCAATATTTGCACTCCCGTATTAAGTAGCTCGTCGGTGGATGAATAGAGTCTCGAGAACAGATGGGATAGTGCGTTGTTTGTTTATGTCATGCTATGTTGGAAAACTGACAGGTAAAATAGTCACATTGGAATATTTGGCAGGGTTTAACATTTTTGGAAGAGGGATTTTTGTGGTGACATTAAAATAAATTAAGGAACAATTATTCGCGCGAATGACTTACCTTGCGCGATGCGTACAGCTGGCATCTTGATTCTCATCTTGATTTGGTCACCTATTTTTAGATCTTCAACAACTTCTTTTATCTTAGGAAATGTTTATCTTAATATCTGACGACAGTTCGTTAGCTCACAACACACGTGCCGCCGGGCGGTCCAGCGGCTTATCGTCCTATTATTTAAAACGTTTTTGATAACAAAGCTATCACAAGTGTCCGACGGTAATCGCTTGATTTTTTAATCATCTTCACAGTTTTTTCATGCTTACTTTTTTCTTTTCATGATGTGGATCCAGTTCACATGTCACCTGTGTGATCACCAAAATTGACTGGTCATAAAGAACTTCTTATCAGTACTTCAATGAACGTCTCAGTGCTTTATCTTATCTGTCCGCACCTAGTGGCGATCCTGCGATTTGGCTATTTAATTCGGTCACACTTTTTGCATCATCAGTCACTTTTCAGTTCGTTTAAAAAAATCACTTTTCGCGATAAAAAGTCCAGATAATAATAAAGAAATTTATTCTAAAACGAAGATCATTATTTAAAGCAAAATAAATTTAAACGAAAATTATTTTGAAGTTGGTATCGTGTTTGAAATAATTCGTATGTAGCGCGTGCGGAGCGGTGCGAAGCAGGTGCGCGGCCGGCCGCCCGCTCTCGCCCGCTGTCCGAGAGCGTCTGTCCTGTGTCCCTTCGCACGAGGGCTCCGCGGCCTCCGCATGTCCACGAGTCGCGCTGTCTCGCTCCGGCGGCCGACGACGGCGCGTGCGAGTCCACACGAAGTAGCCAGGGGTTACTCGCGGTCGCCGCCGTCTCGGCAGCCCGACAGAGAGCGTATCACGCGTGCCCAATCACCTCCCCCGCACGAGGGACCGAGACGGATATAAATCGTAAGTGCCGTGCGTCGGTGTGCGTGCGCGGGTGGGGCAAACTTGCACCGCATACAAAAGAAAAGGGATAATATTTGCTTGCATATTTCATGACTCGATTAGGAGATGGAATTTTTAATTGGATGGACCTAAGCGCGGTCAGTCGGTTTCAATTTTAGTAAGCTTTAAAATAACTTAAAAAACAATTTGGATTATAGAACTAAACTATTATAGAGAAATTATATTGAAACCTTAATGGTTTTAAATAGAATTTGTACGTTATTTCAAATATTTTTTTTTTATATTTCAATTATTTTCTACTAATGTTTAAAATGTTTTCATGAAAAGCAAAATTATTTAACTGGAAAAAATATTATTTTACGCAAACTTTGTTGCCTTGCTTTAAGATATGCTACGCGTGCTACGTTTCCGTAGCACCACGAATCATATCGTAGTATTTCTTAGAAAAATTTTCTATTACTAAAAGAAAACTTCATCTGATATTACTAATAGGCTATTCTCCTATTTTTTCAAATATTTTTTAAAATGCTCATATATATCAGATAATCAAGGATTATTTTTATTTCTGCAAAATATACCTGCTAAATGTTAAAAAAAATATATCAAAAATTTGACTTAAAATATACGCGCCAAAACACCGACCGCCATGATGGTGGCGGCGACTGACGTCATATAAACTAAAATGAAGAAATGTCAAAATGCCAGTTTGTCTTGTACTCTTGTAGTGATTTAATATAATTTAATTTCAAGTAAAAATGAGTTTTTATAGCCCATATCGTTGGTGTGTAGCGTTGAATTGTAAAAATTCTACGTTGAAGACTCCAGAAAAGTTATTTATTAATGTGCCGACCGACGTTTCTATGAGAAATGTTTGGTTGGAACTCGCGGGACGAGATCCTGTAAAATATTCTAAGAAATCTCATTTATATCTTTGTGAGGATCACTTTGACGTAAGTACATAAGCTTTTTTTATTGATTTTTATTTAAATTACGATATTACTCTCTTTTTTACTATGTAAACGAGACTTTGAGGTTATTTTTACTACATTTTGTTGTTTGTAAAACGAGTGACGGACGACGAGCTTTAGTGAAATTGACGTCACATCATGGCGGTCGGCGTTTTCAATCACGTGACATACAGATAATGAAACCTCAATTTTAATTTTGAAAAATAAAATTAACCTTAGGTTTTCATGGGAAAATAACTTTATATTTGCATTTTCCGTGATGAAAACTATCCAAGTAATATAATTTCATAATTTATTGTTGATATAAGAAAATGGCCTATTAACTGATTGGCATTATAAATTGAAGCTTTTTTGATATATGACGCATACAAATGAAATCGTTTTACGTAAACAGTAGGCTAATAAAAGGAAGTAAAGAATGATTTACGAGTGAATGGTAAGTTATACTCTCCTAACAAAAGTATAAAGATATGATATAAACAAGCGCAACACGTTGACGCTCGGCTCCCGTCTAGATCTTCACTCTCACTCGAACCAAGTTTTCCTCACCGCATTTTTTCCCCAACGTTATTTTACTTAAGACGGCACGAGAAACTTATCTCGGTCGGTCCTTGACTTTAATAAGTTTTATGAGTGTCAGTCGGGACTTAACTGGCGCGCGAACTGGCTAAAAACGAACTTTTTCATAATTGTTTCAAAACTGTTTGCAACTTCGTGGAATGGGCGCGTTCGATTATTGAAATTTCCAATTCCTTTTCATTTGATTGATTGTTTATTGATTCTATTATGGTGTTATTGTTTTGTTTTGTGATTCAATTTATGTTTTGAATGACGTTACGTCGCGTATTCTAAATTTAAATTTTTTTTTTTTTTTATTGATCTGCCCTTAATACACGCTCCCTTTTGTTTTCAAAAATTAAGAACCTGATTTTCATGTAATTTGACATTATAGAGTTACTTACTTAAAAATAAAATATTGCAATGAAAATGGAAACGCTCACTCGAAACAAACAGGGTGTGAATTAACCAACGGTTGACCAAACATTCTCGGATAGGTTGTAAAAAACACCTTGGTCATCTCGTGTCCAGCGAGATGAAAACCTGTGTAATATCACCATCTCCCTCTAATTATCATATGTGGATACTGAAAAGAGAGATGGATAAAGGGTTGTCCGTTTTCTCTGATGGAAATCACGGGATAATGTCCGATGTGTTGTTGTCTCACTCATGTGTAGGGGTGGGGTGGTGTGTGGAAAGGGATGGTAAGTGACATGTTGTGAGTTTTCCGACGCTACTCACCGCTAGGCGGCGCGGTGCGGAAAATTCTTAGGGTTCGAATTTTGAAGATTCAAAGATTTGGGTTTGGGAATGGAAAATTTTGAGTTTGATAAAGATGTTTCAGTAGAATACAAATCGAATTTATGTTAAAAATAAATATTGTTAGCAAATGAAATTCTTTAATTAACTGTAATATTACTAAACGTTAAAATAATGCTACTTTACGAAGTAATAACTGTAGTTTGACTATTATTATAAATATCATTTCTAATTTGACTGGATTTAAATATATGATTAACACTTTCTGTCCGAAAATACTTAAACAGGTCTATACTGGGAAACTCTACATTGACCACACATTCTAAATTACAATATGAGTAAATCCTTACCGCATCTCAATATTACATTTTCTCTTAGTTAACTACTATAAATGACCTCGCATCAACGACAAGTAATTTTACCTACCAACATAATAACATGTTACAAACTTTCAAACGGATATTTTTTATTCATCTGGAGACAGATGCGAGGCAGGATACAGTGAAATTGTACAAAATAAGATGAACGTAACGTTATATCTGTAAAAGTATCGGATTTACTGTTGACGGGTATAATTATTAGTGTAACGTTTATGGTAAATTGATGTTAATAGGTATATTTAATTTGATTAAATTTATTTTAACTTAAATACATAGGACATATACATATATACCTATGTATAAAAGAAAGTTGTGTTGGTTACACTATTTTTAACTCAAGAACGGCTAAACTGATTTGGCCGAAAGTTGGTGGGGAGGTAGCTTAGAACAAGGAGTAGGACGTAGGATACTTTTGATCCCGAAATTCCCACTGGAACGGGAACTACGCGAGTGAAACTGTGAGGCACAGCTAGTAAAAAATAAAACAAGAAAGTAACCCAACAAAATTAAGTTAACTCCCTAAAAGAATGCGCTCTTTTATGGTTTTGTGTAAAAGATTATTCAGAGAATATTCGAATTAAATTTGAAATAAAATTATAACAAAAATATTATAACTACGAAAAGAAAACGTATAAATAGCTTATACTATTCGTCAATCACATTATTACTATGGAAAAATACAGTCTTCAATCACAGCCAATTTTATACATATTTCTGTTATACGGCTTCAGCTTAGGTGAATATTTCTTTTCTAATAATTGCCTTACGCTTATGGTACCTCCGAGTCCAAAGTTTTAAAATAGAACATTCCCTTTCAAGGACACATGTTTTGGTCGACACGTGTGTTGGACACAAAATTGATGTCACTTTACGGTTCAATGAGAAACGTTTCGGTTATTTTTGTAACGGTTATATAGTTTAGTGTTCGGTTTCAGGATGATACGGGATGATTTTGGGCTTAAATGTTACAATGTACCAAGTTGTACTGATGTTATTTGGTTGGAGGTTAAAAAAGACAGGTCAATATAGCTTTTGACTTGTATTTGATTTTTGTGTTTTGTGTGTTCATCATAATAGATGCCAAACAAATGCAAACTAGGACTATGAACGTATACGCGATTAAGACCTGTAAATTATGCAACAATGACTACGAAAGTATAAATTTATATATTTAGGATATTAAATTAGAATTTTTGAAAATTAAACCCGTAAATTGGTGAAAGTTTGAATGAAAATGCGAACCTAAAAATGCTATGGAAAGCACTTCAAAAATATTGCAATTGCGATTAAAAAAGCGGACAAAGCCATGAAAATCAATGTTTAAATTAATCATTAACAATCATCAATGTCGACTTACAATATAGATTATGACCTTAGTTTTGAAACATTTGCAAACACCAAAAAAAGTACATCGAAATCTGCTAAAGACTTAAAACCTAATATTCTCACGGAACAATTCAAATTTTGATCCTAACTCTATAAATAGATGTCCAAAAGTAAGGGTGCGTCCTCAGATTGATTTTCGTTGCTCGTCCGAAAACCAAAATAGTTAATGTTAGGGTGGGTCGCCACTCGCTATATATAAATCGGTCACACTTTCAAATACTTTGTATCTTTTTATTAGTGTATACTCGACATAATTGGGAGCGTTTCGGACAATTAATCTATTTTGGCCTTTAAGAATGTTGGTGCTTACGTTAAATAATGTAGTCTTCTAATAAATAACAAAGAAATAATGCGTTTGGTTAAGGATTTAGACAGGATTTTCAAGGAAATAAATAAGTTAATCTTCTTCTTCCGAACTCTGTTCTTATTCTGATTTTGTTTTAAATATTTCTCAAGACTGAATGTAGTCTGTTTTTTTTTTGTAAATTGTCCACCGCATCTGAAAATTGACCGTATATCTTATACTTAGTTATATTTTGTTGTCTTGTCTCACTGTGTTTGCTGTTAGAAGGGTCGCTGCCGGGGACTTAACAGGATGGAGCTATAGCTGAGACAGAACCATTTCAGCACACCTTTTATTTTGTTTCCTTTTTATGTCTTTTCCATTCACGGGACTATTAAGGAGTCCCGGTCTTTTGGAAGGCTAGTATGGGGCCAAAGCCAACACACGGAAGCCCTTTGACATATTTAATCTTGTGTAAAGGATGCACAATCCGGCGACTATCCCTGTATAACACTATAAAATGCATCCAAGGACAGTCCCCGGTTCTGCTGGGACTATTGCAAATATATGGAAAACTACGACTGGGATATGGGATGTTTAATGGACTGGATATTGGGGAACTATGGGGACTATGACACCCGCGCCGATACAATGCTATAAACATGTACGAAGTGGCGGATGGAGACTTGCCAGCTCTATAACTGGGCCCCCCAAACAAGTCGCTCGAGTCGCAACAAGGGGGCAACATGAAACGAGCGGCTTTGAGAGTGGAGTAGACGCCCTGGGTTTTAAACCGCGATCCACTGAACCCGAGGGTCCAGCTTCATGCTAAGCCAACTCACCACTTACGCAACGCCCCTCACTCTCTTATTATGTCTATTTTGTCCTTTTTATTATTATTATATACTGATTTTATATTTTGGTGTCTGAATAAATGTTTTCTTTCTTTCTTTCATATCATTGTAGCATTCATCAAACATTTACCAGATAATTGGGTAAGATATAAAAGGAATGACTGTGGAATAGGAGGAAAAATAAAAGGAAGGAATGCCTATGTCGAGTAGTGGACTGATGGAGATTTTATAGAAGGATAGGCTGCAGCAGTAAGAATGAGCTCACAGTTCTCTTAGACTATAGTAAACATTTTATCGATATTTTTAAAAGTTTTCAAGATCCTACATACAAGCCTTCAAAATTAACACAATATTAAAATCATACATTAACAAGTATGACCAAACATGTACCACTAATTAGGATGAATGTTGGTGAATCTGTGCTGGTGATTCAGAATGGCGTCGCCTACCTCACAGACCTAATCAAGTGCCGCGCCAAATAAGTCAACGGGTTTGAACAGTGATGTGCGTAGAATATGTCGATAAAATATCCTGTATTATTTTTGTGTTCTGAAGTGACGGTCGATTTTATATTAAAAAACAAATAATGAAATGACAAAGAACCAATGCCAATGCAGACCAAAGGCTTCTTCCTCACTGAGGATAACTAGTACAGTATTGAGGAATCACCGCAACATCTCCAACGCTATCAGCAACTTCGCCCTTGATGATGTGCCTTTAGAAACGATGGACAAAGGGAAGGATTTTATTACATTGATTTATATTGTTAGTTAGAAATCATAATAAAAATGAATTTAAATCAAAGGATAAATAAAACATCAGTTACATCTAAACATTGTCAGTGCTAATTTAACTTCTAAGACATTTTGACTTTTATATCTTGAAAGAATTGTATTTTTATCGATACATTATTCTCGATGTACCCCATCACTAGTCCAGTAAAACCGACTCTCCAAGCAAGCTAATAGCCCAGTAGCTAAGCGCTAAATGCAGTGCCTGCCAACGTATACAATAAATTTAGAAGAGGTTTCGCATTAATTTGAAGTCGAGTCTAGTTAGCGACCTAATCGCAATTATGAGGTGAAAGGCTACACGGAAAATTACGTTGACTCAAATATTGTGGGCGTGAATTAAGAAAAAAATCTTACGTATAATCAAAAATAAGTTTAGCATATGATACAGTAGTATATGCTAGATGTATGTTCTTGTTAAACTGTATACTAGTTTATATCGTAGTTCTAAGAGTTGTAGAGGCTTTTTAAGAATACCTCTTAAAAAGTAAATGATCGGTCTCTAAGCTTCCACTACACGGTAAAAGCCTTCTCTATCTCTCTGGTTGTTAAATAACCTATTATGTTTACCTTAAGGATTCATTTAATATTGCTTAAAAATCTTTGTAGGTTGACAAAAGCATGTTAGCGAAATTCAGGTTATTCATTTAATACACCTCGATTTACTAACATACTAATAATATCCTTCAACACACTTCAAACAATAATAACTCAATATTATTACGTAATCTGACAAATATTTGATTATCTATCTAACTAAAATGTCAGCTGTGTCCCACAAATCGATAATTCAAATGAATAAGTAGGCTTTTATTACTGTAATCAACAGTTCAATCAAATTGATAATAATGAATGGATATTGACAGAAGTTATGTGGTTTAAACAGAAAATGCTATTTTATGAGATACTTAGTCATAGAATGATCAAACAAGTATGAGTGATATTGAAACAAATTACGATACACGTGCACTTTCATGATCTTTTTTAATGATATACGTGCACCTTTATGCTAGAAACATATTACCGTAGGTGAAGTAGAAAAAGAAGATGGTCTAATGGCAAATCAATCCGCCAGTACCTTTATACCCAGTCTAATTCGGTCAGTTCAAAGTTTAATCAGATTTGGTGGAATGTTAGTATTTTACACAGAGTCATCATGATTGCTTAAAACATTAATTAAATATGAATAAAATTTCCACCTCCAGGTTTAATCCTAATCCTAACTAAATTATAAATGTGAAAGTAACTCTGTCTGTCTGTCTGTTACCTTTTCACGGCTAAACTGCTAAACCGATTGACTTGAAATTTGGTACAGGGGTAGCTTATGGTTCGGGAAAGAACATAGGATACCTTTTTATCCCGAAATTCCCACGGGAATGGGAACTACGCGGGTGAAACCGCGGGGCACTGCTAGTTATTTTATAAGTAGTTTTTATTTTTATTTTACGTCAAACTATCAGACTGCCCCAGCGTAAAAAGCAAAAGAACCTTAAAATCGACTTAACATTGTTAATTGTTAAAGCTACAATGTATAAAGGTTAATCGTAATCATCTAATTAATATAATTGCGAAACCTCGCCCTCGGCTACGGCCAATCCTTACGTTACTGACTGCCGCCCACGTGCAAATACGTTCTCAGGCGTTACTCATCAATTGCAAAACTATTGTGCATTCATTAATGTATGGAGTATAGAAATTTGTCCGTTACGGGTGTCTGTCTATATTGGGTAGTGTAGATTGAATTTACTATCAATGGTGAAAATTATTTAAGATTTAACATTTTTATTTAATTTATATACATGTCGTTTGAGGCAATGAATCTAAATCTATGTAGAGCTAATAATTAGTAAAAAAAAATGTGTATCTTTCATCCAAATGATTTACAGGTACTGAGACCTCAAGCAAAGCAAAACTACTTGTAATAAATATCCAATGACCAACCGCTATATATCGCTAGAGAAAGATATAGCACAAACTCTTTATTGGTCTCTACTTTTGAAATTAGAACAGTGTTAGAATAAGTTTAAATTCACACGTACATACATCTAACGTCTTCAACATTGTAAAAGGGTAGGTATAGACAGTTCAAAAAGCTATTCAAACTATTTGAACTTTGTAAGTAGCAATGAGATCCTTTAAGTTTAAGTAATATCAACGAATATTTATTGAATTTGGTATTGTTAAGTGTCATGGGATATTCTTAGAGTAACAATGTTATAATGCAAATAGCTTGGAATTCTATTCTATGGAAACTAAAGTTACCAAAGTGCCTCTAGCAAATTGTACAGTTAGTATCAAAAACTCGATAAAATATTCAAACGTTCGTATTATTTTTCCGGAAATCCATTATTTTTTTGCGACGTCAATATTTTTATTAGATTTACCTAATCAGAAATATAGTTTCCTTTTTTATTTCGACACTAAGCCTTGGACGATCACGGTGAAAGTTTTTTAAACCTAATTATTGGATAAAAAACTAGACTTTAAAAAAATCTAACTAAGCAAAATAAAATTGTATACAAAATACCTTTAAATTAAATTGAATCTCGGACCACAAACACTCTTTGAAGTTTTTATCGCTTATCAGAACAAGGGCTACTAGTGAAACAAAGAATAAATTAGACAATAGAAAGGGTCCGATTTTGTACAAAAACGGAGCGCGCGTGCCAGCACATTGTGTTGACGATACGCTCGCCAAAACCAGCGATAATATCGTCGGTGTGTACTACGCTTTATACTTTAAAAAAATAAAATTTAATTCGATATATTACAGGGCGTTCCATTTTTAAATTTGAAAACAGCGTTTGTATTTTGGCTTAATTTAAAAATAACGACTCTAGATAATATTAGGCTTTTGTTTTTTTTAACAATTAATCTAGGCACCATTTCAAAATACTTAAAGAGTTATGAACTAGTATTTTCTACTTATAAAACAGTTAAGGAAATAAACTATCTGTTCTATAATTTCAAATAAAACTAGAAAATTTTCTTTTGCTTTTTAAAAAGCAGGATATAAAAAAATATTTTTATTACGTTATTTCTTGATAAAATATGGACATAAAAATAAAAATGGAACGTAACTGCAATTATAAAACTCTTTGTTTACAACGACGCGCGTAATTTATATTTTCGAAATTGGAATCATGCTGTTTTTTTTAATCTAATCACGAAATCAGCCAGTGCCCTATTGGCGGGTGGTAGTGGCAGGCACCATGTATTGACCGGCGGCCGAAACTATACAGTTCTGTGGGGTCAGTTCAGGTGGAATATTTTTGAATAAGGAACAAGTGCTTTTGTTGAATAATAGGTTTTATCAACAATGAAAACTATTTTGAACCTCTACATGTCGTTTTAAAAACAAGAGTCGTTCTATTTTTGAATTGCATTTTTTCTTTTTATTTAATTAAGATATGGCCAAGATTTTGTTTTTGGAATAGTACTTTAAAATCACTGTGATGTGCTTTATGTTTCACGTTTTATTTTTATGTGTAAAGAACTAACTATGCCCCGCGGTTTTACCTACGTAAATGCAATGGGAAAAGTGTTTATCCTGTAGTCATATTTCCTCCTAATTCATCATACAAATATTAACATTTATAATATTTATTAGTGATTACAATAAATATTAAGAAAATAGATTCCTACCTATATTATTTTCCGATTGATTAGTTAATGGTCGAGGGTGAATTTTAATGGACATTATACCCTAAAAAATGGGTGTAAGGCACATACTGGCACGATGTATTGACCGCAGAGAACATTCAAATCTCTATGGCTACGTAATAAAAATAAGATGCACACAAAAAAAGAATAAGTAGCTTATCCTGTGGTTTATTCGTTCTAAACAAATTTCTTCGTCATAATAACTCTCAGCGCAATTATTAGTAAGTGGTTTGGGACGTGCGTTGATTGATCAGTCAGTCAGTTAGTAACGGTTGCATTTTTTAAATAACACTGCTAAATTCTATAAACACAAATTAAATAAGTATATTAATTTTATTTTCCAACAATTAAATTATAAATATATACATACTCAACACACAAAACAATTTATTTCAATTCTAAAATCATTAACTAATAGACAATAACTACCACAGACACAAAAACCGGTCGTTAGCATCAGTAACGTCACCAGTGTGTCAATCAAATATGACCCCAGACCTCTGACCCTTGGTCAAGTTCGATACCTAATTCATTCCTGATGACTTAACAGTCAAGGTCACCCTAAGATACCTAGAATTTACATACAAACACATATTACTTGAATAATGACCATTTTGTTCTATGGGGGTCATTTTTTTGTTGGACGCGACTCGTATGTTAATTATTACGATCCGAACCTATGCTTTATTTTGTCTGTATTGCAAAGGAATAGAGTTCATTTTAGGTCTTATGTTTGTCTTTGTTATTGTCTTCCATATTCAAAATTATTTTCCTCTACGGTTTGAGAACGAATGACAGCATTTTTTTTAATGTCTGACGATATTGATTGACATATTTTAAGTTTGAATTTGAATTTCGAATGTTCTATTTCGTACTATAAAACGAAAAAGGTGTCAAATTAAAAGTATCGACAAAATTGAAGTTATTCGATCCTATGTTATCTTAAGATCGATCTCGATTGTCAGCTCACTAACAATCGATACTTACACAAAATAGGACTTAAAAAAATGTATAGAAGAAATTAGAATGACAATGACATGCCTTCGCAGTTTACAATGAACCAAATGGCATTATTAGCGTAAAGAGATCTTTTGTTGCGAATCGTTGAGAAAAGCAAATATTTTGACAAAAGTCCGTTGCACTATATTGGGTTACTTAAACGACAATTGTTACAACAATGGCACGACTACTGAAAAAACAACGTCCAAAAAAAGTATGGAAAGTAAAATTGGCATTGACAATGTCCTAATTCTTCGATCGAAACTCTTGATCTGATGCCAAATGGTTTATTGAAACAGAGAAAGTGTCAAATACTGACCATGTAGGCACCAGTATAAATTGGCCTTAATCCTTTATAAATATGGGTTATAATGGAGGGGTCTTGTTTTATTTGTTGGTTGCTTATGACGAGGCTTTAAGCTGTCGAAACACGGGGATTCCGAATTTGAATAAAAGTAAAACAATAGGTACGCGACCCGAATCGCAAATCGGCTGTGGGCTGCCAGTAATGTGGGCCGGAGGTCATGCGCACTATTCAATTCTGAATCCCTAATGTTGCGTAATCGCACTATCCCATATAATGAACGGTGTGATGAAAGCTTTATGAGTTTGTTCATTGAAGATACGTAATCTGATCTTAGTCACAATTAGTTGTGAAGATTTTTTTAATAGTAAATGTTATTGCATGATAGGATACTGGGTAAGAATTGGTAACTCTAAAAATATGAACTAAGTATATATAATTAGAAAAATCCCTTAATCCTGATTCAATGTTAATATTAGCACTTTTCTGGACTTAGACCTTCGACACAAATAAGTAGTAAATTACATTGTAACAATATTTTGTAACACCAACAAAAAATAGACACTTTAAACACAGATGTCACATAATTAACAAAATAACTTGATTTACAAAGAAGTAAGTCATTAAAAAAATAAGTACTATCCAGCCATATGGCGGCGATATAATAAAATAAATATAATGATTTAATGACTTCTTCGTTGTCCACAACCGCAACCTACACAATGAAGTTCATACAAAGAACAATTTTACTTCAAGTATCGACCAATACTTTGAAAATGCAAAAATACAATAATTTCTATAATAATACGAAAGGTTTTAGCATAACAATACTTTTGCCAAATGTTTGTGCGGTCAAATGGTATACAATTGGATTTAAGCAAGTACTAATTTGGCAAACTTATGGATATTCTTTTCATAGTACTTATTGAAGTCACTTCCCGCCCGTCTGTCTTTCTGTATGAATGTACGCTTAGATCTTTGAAACTGCGCAACGGATTTTAATGCGGTTTTCGTCAATAGATAGAGTGATTCAAAAGGAAGGGTTATGTGTAAAATAAAAAAGAATGCGCAAGAAATTGTTGGGCAAAGATAATTTTATTAGGTTGAATTCCGTCTATTCCACGAAAAAAGCCATAAAAATAACAACAATGAGGAAAACGTCGAAATCACGTCATTATTCTGAGGTACAGTATAGTACAAGGTTTATTTACTACAGAATTTGAGTACATACCTAGTACCTACCATTAGATTGCAGGTACTAATTTATAAGCTATTGATCAATTTTGTATGAATATTTAGTTTCTCCATCCTGATTCTATTTCCAAATTTTGAAATGATTATTTTCCGAAACTGGCCAGCATTATTGTTCTTCCTTCTACTTCTTTCTACTGTACTTCTTTTTTAAACTTTTGTAAATGGGATTGATTAACATAATTTAATTTTACACTTATAATTCTTTTGTGTTCGTTTTTTAAATGTAATTTTAGACAACTTACTGTTTTTAACCATATTATATACACCATTTTATACCGCATTGTTCTCAATTCAGATTTTACTAGTTTTATAATTAAGAATTTCACGATAATATACTTAATTATTTGCATACCTACCGTAACTAAGAATAATACAGATGATCCTATTCTATAAAATATAAATGGTTCCTTTTACCCCATTTTTCTACTCATATTTATAATCTCAAACAAAACAAATTACAATATTTATATCAAAACGCACAATTTTGAGACCAATCATCGAAAAATATTCCGCTATTCAATTCCACCAACCTTAAACTAAAGCCATATGGATTACAAGCACGTATACAGCGGTTAAATTTTGTAATTCTAATAATTTTCTCATCAATGGCGTACGTACAATAATTGAGTATTTAGGTGGTCAAGCTTTCACCTGTTCTTGTGGTTATTTTAAATTGAGACTGTCACACCAGCTGGGGTGAATAATTTGTGGTATTGACATAAGGTATTTGTTTAACCGATGTCAAGGAAAAGTTCGCGGTTGGACTGCACAGGGTTTGGTACGTGGTCAACGTGGTCAATTAACTAACATGCATTTTGTTGTCAAAATATAATCTGTGTAAGTACAGAGTTTGGCGTCATTGGTAATGTAAAACCTTTTTGGAGTGAATCAGACTTTTAAACTCCTTGGTTTTTGGCGATGATTTTTTCATGTACGTATTATTTAAAAAAAAAACACCTTCATATTGTAAAATCTTTTGTTTCTATTTTTAGGAGAATTGTTTAATTTTAAAATGTTTTAAAAATAGAACGTTCTTTTTTCGACGGTCTTTCTTTATTCAACATTAGTTCATACTCTTCACGTAATTCTTTCTTTTAAGATTTTCGTTATGCTTATTTCCAAATATTGAACTACTTTTTTATAATTTTAATTGCGATCTTTGACAGTCTTCATCTTCATCAGCTCCTTTGTCCCCACCAAGGGGCTCGAGCCTACCCTACATTAGGGTAATTGAGGTTTAGTTAACCACGCTGGCTAACTGCGGGTTAGTTGACAAGAGATTTTATGCATCGAATTGAATAAGCAAATTAAATCAAAAAGATCTTATAATTAACTACTTTCTAAGCCCCCACTACACAATAATAAACCCATTTCATAAGCACCACTTTCCCAACACACAAATCGAATAAATCCCCAAAAAACAAAAGGTAAACTTTCAATTATGATTCATTTTGTTACGCAAAGCTCAAGTACAGTCGTGTACGAAATAAAAAACCAAATTAATCATAGACTATTTTGAAGGTGTTATGAAAGATTTATAATTGGTTTTGTCTGTACATAATGAGGTGTAAGTGGCGTTTAATTAATGACAGCTCGCTCTGATGAGCCTCGCTTTGTAGGATGGACTGTCTGCCTACAGTTGTTGCGTATTTTATGGGCGTAGGAGTGTTTAGCAGGTTTTATGAAAGGTTGGTTGTGGAGCTATGATTGCATTTGTTTTTTTTTTTTTCACCAATAAGGATATATGATCTCTAAGATTACTAACAAGTAAGTTAAAGATCTAGATTCTGGTTTATTCTCATTTTTACCCAGTGAATATACTTTTAATGCGGACAGGTCGTTTGTATGGTTACAAGGTACTATTATTTTATTTTAATTTCACTCTTGTTAATTAATTATATTCAAAAATGTGTTTCTCGTTTATTTAACGTCTAAGAAATCAATATAAAAAGCTTATTTACGATGTTTAAAAAACAGTTTTCATTTCCGTGACAAACGTCAACCTACATCAACTAAACAAATAAAAATAAAACAAAAGTAGTTTCAGAAATGAAAACATGTCCGTGTGTAATCATGAATGAATTAAACTTATGAATGATGATCCATTGAGTGAACCAGAGCGCCTTATAAATGGGTGTGTCTACAAAAATGTACAGTCATCAACACAAAGCGTTTGAAATGTTTGACATATCGTTATGTCCACATTAGCATACTGGCCAGTGACTCGCCCGTGTTCCTCATTTAAATATTTACACACGTCCTTTTAGTGGTTACTTAACAGTAACTTAAGTTATGAGTAATAAAGATATTTACTGATTTTATCATTTATTTTGCGACACATCCAAAAGTAATTTCAAATAGCAATTAAATAACTATCAGTTAATCATACGGACAGCCTACGAGTGATTGTTTGAACAAAAAATCGTTCCAAATATGTATGAATGGACGAAGTGTGCAGTGTAAGCACGGAGATAGGTGTGATTAGAACGTGCGCGTGGGCAGGCGGGCTGTCATCGCGGGGTCATTGTATGCGACGCAAAGACTGCAGCGTTTTATAGAGGAGTCGTGCTTTACGATAAAAGATTAAATCGAAAAGATTCTTGTATTTGAACACTTTATCATAACTGTACATCTTTATGCATCTTTAAGTAAACAGTAAAGTTACACGGTAAAAATTGCATTTATATACCTGCAAAAATATTACGTAAAATGCATTTATTGAGAAATAACGGATCTCAAATTATTTTGTCACGATGTTAAGTACAAATATTGTTTGTTAAGTTATTAACGTAATGTTGATAATAAGCTCAGATTGGTCAATACATTTTTTATTTAAGTATTAAAAATCTGACAAAAATCCGAGACTGTTATTTTTATCGACCTAGGAATATTAGGCATAATCAAAATTAAAATAGCTATAAACAAATATATTTTTTATTCATAATTCTAATAAGTATTATGTGATATTTACCCATTTTTTTTATTTTACATAATCAAAAACAAAATTATATTCAATTTATTAACACGGAAATGTAAAACAATAACAAAAAGTCATGTCTAACCATTAATGTTCATAACACAAGCAGATTTGCATTGAATGAACGGGCTGGACACACGCGCTTCGACGGCCTGTCATTAGCGGACGTGCGCAATCCTCCGCTCCACCCTGTTCGAAATTCAAATTATTGTGTTCGAATCGCTCTGTGGTGTTGCGACACATTCGCGGTACTTGCGAGAATAGGTGTCAATTGTGTATGCGACTGTACTTCAGTTGTTCAAACAGTTGAAGTAAGATTTTGTAATGAGCTTTGTTTACGTAGCTTCCTGAAGTAGAACTTATTGATAGTGCTTTATTTTTAGCTAGGCTTTAGGAGTTAACTAGACTTTTCTAAACTCTTATCTTAAAAATGTCTACATTCAAATGAGATTTTATATGGATAGATTTTTTTAAACTTTAGTTAATATTTTGCAAAGTTTCCTAGGTCAGTCAGATATATTCCTATTTTAAAAAGATAATGATATCACTATTTAATTAATAACTGATACAATTATATCAAATAAAATACGTCATCAATTTAAAACGATATTCGGTATCACAAAGATTTATCGTCACAGGTAGAGCTATACCAGATCGAAACTAAACATAAAATATGTTTAAAAAACTCTTTGCACATTGGCCTTTGTCCACGTTTTTATCTACCCTCATATAAGTTTTTTTGCGACGAAAAAACGGTTTTATAAGATTTCAAAGGAAACGATGCGAGTAATTCCACGTTTCATGTTTCTTATACTTTTTTGTGTGTTCTATTTTCAAACTCCCACAGGCATTGTTGGGCGTTATCGATATAATCTGTTTTTGATAGACCTCTCGGGTCTATGGACTTTATTGTCCAGCCAGCCTATGAAAAGCGTTTTTTTAATCTACGAAAGAGTTGATTGATGGATGAATTAAAGAAATGGTTTCTTAAAATTCTCAATGAAATATAGGAAATTGAGTTTGAACGGTGAAGAGATTTTTTATGTTTACATTTCAAGATTAAGCATGCATAAAAGCAAGATTTATGTAATAAAATAAACTAAACGTTAAGAGCCGTGATCTACCGCGCGACAACTCAAATTTCACTCACACAGACGCGCACGCGTGTCCGCATGCACACTGTCTATGTGGTGACGGCGCGCTCGCTCTGAATACTCCGGCCGAACGGTTTTGATCCATTGGAAATTATAAATTGTGTTAAAGTTATTGACAAAAGTATAAATACGAGTATATTTTTTTTTACGATTCGTAGAAGGTAGTATATGATTAGATATAATTTACGTAATACCTTTCGATTCGATATTCCATTATTCACAACAAGGAATAATGAATAAAACAAATACTTAGTTTTTTGTTTTTAAAATAAGACATGATTTTTTTTTGGTAAGTAACGAAACTTTTTAAAAACAAAGCAACATACGAGTAAAAAAAAATCTATAACTTACTTGTGAATAATATATTTTTTGCCATAATGGGGTATTGATTTTTCATATACTAATTGCAGTTTTAGTTTTTATTAAAATCGCTAGCAATTTTCGATATTCCTTTCCTTATAGTTTTGAATATCGTCATCCACGCCTACTTGAAAAATGCCTCGTCTGTATATGTACAACATATATTATCGGGACAACCTTTTAGCGCTAAAAGCAGGACTTTCTAAATTATTTCGTTTCCTTTTTTGTTAAAAAAAACCGACTTCAAAAACTAAAAAGTATAAAATAACAAATATGTAATGTAATACCTCTTATGCGATGTAGCACATAAATAAAATAAAAATGCGACCAATCCAAGCGGGCAAACGTTCGTTAACGGTCATCTCGAATTATAATTTTGTAGTTTATTTTTCTAATAGTTTTATTTCTTTGAGGCTTGGCACCGACTTCACACTTATCAATAGGTAACATACACACAAAAGTATAAATTAGCATCGCATAAAAGGTGTATTAAATTAAATATTTGTTATTTTATACTTTTCAGCTTTTGTGCAAGTTTTTCAGCAAGTCTTTTTTTTTATTACTTTTGAGTGTCACAACCTATCTGGTTGTAAAGGTCTCATCGATACAAATTAATCAAGCCCAAACACGAGGTAACTGCTGTTAGTCGTTGAAGAGTTCCCTCGACTATCTTCCAGGTCCATCATCAGATCGACTCCAAACCTTCATTTAATTATAATGCTTTAAGATAATTAACGAAAAACTTAACAAATGCACTAATCACCCTACGATTTTCTAAAGATCCTCTCAATTTCTCTAGAATGCCATCATTAGATCCTGGTTTCCTTGACATGGGACCAAACGGCAAGTCCATTCTTTTGAATAAAAAAAGAATTTTAGTAATCGGTACAGAATTGACGGAGATATCGTTGAACATATTCATAAAAAAAAACATACCGGCCGAATTGAGAACCTCCTCCTTTTTGGAAGTCGGTTTAAAATAATGTTGTTTTATTGCTCATTATTTCTAAAACATTATTTGTTATCATAAATGTTAATATTTTTTTTTAATAAATAATTCAAATTATAAAACAAAAATTATTATCGAGTATCAAAACATGTTGATGAGTTATCGCATAAAATTCGTACGCGCCGCAAAGGTCAAACGCTCGGTAGGAGCGATACGTCCTCTCTCTAAAAAGCCTCGCGGCAGACTGATTTGAATTGTTTCGTGCGTCCGATTTTATAGTAGTTTTATGATGATTTTAAAATATTTGTAGAAAAAAAGACAATTTGTTTTAGAGATTTTTTTTTAGTATAATTGTTGTAGAAAATATTCTTTTATTATTTGAGGTAATTTTAATAACGTTTTGAGCATCATTTATCAACGTAAATTACGATTTTCTTGAGTGTGATTTTTACAAATTCTAACTTTATATTTTTTTCGATTTCAATAATAATTATAATAACAATTAAATTTTCCTATGAGTATTTCCTTAATAAGGATCTGGACTTTAAGTTTGTTTAATTTTTTGTGCTAAATTGGTCGAATTACTAGAATCCGAAGGCATGGAAGTTAATGCTAAAAGTGAAATTCAGAAAACATATGTTCAGTTTTCTTGATATATTTTATAAGTTTTCTATATAATATTGTTTTTCTCAGAGTATTTTTTAGATGACAATATTTCCTTTAATTATTACCTAAAAGCATGTTTATAAAATACGCTTTTCATATAATATGACTAGATCAAAAAGTACAAAAACCGTCAATTATCGAGTTTCGGGTCTTAAGAACAAAAAAAAATTAAAAAGTGAACATAATGAAAACTACAATACACGGAGATACGCATATTTAGTGTTCGTAATTCAAAAATGATATACCGGTAAATATTATTAAAAAAAAACAAAACACAAACCATTTAAAAAAAGAATGCAGAACAAAGTAAAATGGCGATCGAGATCAAGATAAACAAAATGTGGTCATTTTAAAGTTTGTCTAGTTTTTTTAACCATGGCGACGATTGTAATAAACATTGTTTTTAATCACCACTCCAATGATCGTATCTGCAAACACATGTTAAGAAAACTAATGAATTTAAGGACAATGTAGAATGGCTACCTACTTCAAAAAGTTAGTGGATGTCTGTAAAAAATCGGAACGCTTTTGATCCTACGTTTACGGTGACTTTAAAAAGTTGCAAACTTTTATTGTATACGTAAGAGTTATTAGCAAATAAATTACTTAAATAATTGCGTGAATTTCAATATAAACGAATAAGTAAGTATAAGTATTAAAAAGGACATTACACTAGCAATCGCATTCATAAATTATTTACTTACACAAATACAAACAAAGATATATTAATAATTAAAACACTGTCACCTAAAAACTCTACCACCTGACCACTCGTAAAATATACTGGCTGCAAAATCTTTATAAATATTTTTTAGGTCAAAAGTTTGTTTTAATATATATGCCACTATAAAACAAATCTTACTAATTAGTACGCAAGCCATGGAATCGAAAGAGGCTGAAATGAAAACGTTAAGCGAACATAATACCATACGACACTCCACCCAAAACTACCACTTGAAATGATTTATGCAAACCACGTTGTGTCCATAACGGTAAACCTTTTTTCGTTTCATAAGAACACAGGATTGGGGTTTAAAAAAAGAATAAAAAAACAATCTCAGTTTTATATGTCATGCGAAGAACTTCATAATCTGAAAGCATTTTTAGTTTAAGTTTTAATGAGATTTGAGTGTGTTTTAAAAAGTTAAAAGGTGACAAAAAACAATACTTGCATTTTTAATTTTGAGATATGAAAGTTCCATGCGATTGGGTCGATTTTAACCATTTTACTAAAAACTAACCAATGTTATAACATATATAGATAGTTTTCAAACTTCTAAGCATTAAAACAGTCTAATTTGAATGAATTTTAATACTTAGAGACCCAAGAATAAACCTATATTTTTTCTCCGTAACCACGCTTAATAAATTGCTTGATGCATGGATTTCATATTTATAAATTTAAAAGCTAAACTAGGCAGTTTTTAAGGTCATAAATGTAAATCAACGCATCAAGATTCATACTACCCCGTAGATATTAATCAGCAAAATCTTTTTGTTATATTTTTTCTGGACCCCAAAATTCGGGCGCCTCAAAACGTGGGTCATTCTTTTCGAATTTAATATCTCTCATAGATGACCATGATTTATGTTAACAACCTGTCACAACACCTTTTAGACATGTCATGCCTTGCACATCAGAACATAAAACAATTTTAGGTTTAATTTTTACAATATTGTAGAGAAGTCGATGTACATTACTAGTACTAACTAATTCTATAAGGTTATAAAGGTTATACCAAAGTTTTGGATAGGCAATAGAAAATACGGTATCAAATCCCGCAGACATATCAAGATAATAAGGCCTCTTATTTTGTTTTAAGGAACTTGTGAGGAAAATCTCCATACAACCACGAGTAATATTCGTATAGGTACTAGAATAATTACAGAATAAGGATTCAATAACAGAATCAACATTAATAAAAAATAAAATCCACTAACACAATAGAAAGACCGCCATAAAAATAAAAAGATTTTACAGATAAAATTATTCATAACTGATAACTGAAATCTTTCCCTGTTAATATCCTATCCAAGTTTAGAATCCTGACCTTTCTCCCAGTGTGTGGGTAGGATACCAATGATACCACACGTGGTTGCCAGAAGGACACATGTGGTCGATCGCCGCAAGATGTGGACAGCGTCTCGTATGAGAATTTATGTATGTACGTATGTGTGGTGGACTAGTGAGGACACAAGTGGATTGGGTATTTTCTCTAGGGATTGTTTTAACTAAACTAATAGCTGGTAAATGTTGTTGAAGCAAAAATAAGAGTTGAAATTAATGGAATCAAAGGTATATTAAGGACATAAACTCGAAAGGTCTAGTTACGAAACCGGCTAACTCCAGGTGCAGTGCTATAAGCAATGCAAAACCTTATAGCTCTTCAAGATGTTGATGACAAAAACCTGCCTGAGGAAACTCAAGAAGATATTCTAAGGGTTATGTGAAGTAGCCCCCACACATGCCAATCATGGTTGACTAAAGCCTGATTGTCTTAACTCGGGGTAGGTTTGAGCGACTAGCTGAGAACGTATTTGAGCTGATGATGATAGGTGCAAACGAACAGATAGGTCTTCGCAAATTACTACCATCGCCCATGGACTTTGAATAAAAAAAAATATACATACATCATTAATCAATATCTTATAACAATTTTCTCCATACCAGTACAAGAGCTAAGATAAAGTACTGAATGTTTTCATTAGCTCTGACCATGTGGGTCACTTCGTCGCTGGTGTCACGAGCGCCACACATTAAACAGTGTACCATTAATAGCTGATGTAATTATTAAAAATAACTATGATTACATACTTATAAGTTTTACTGGCGTATGACCAGACATGTGCTTTAAAACCAGTAGCTAAAACAAAGTGGTTAGCATCATAAAAATCTCTACGAAAAGATGGTTTCGTGCTACTTTCATGGTTTATCAGTCGAATTTGGTATAATTTCGTTTTCTTAAATTTTATCAGGATTCAATGTAAATATTTTTTTTATTAAGCGATGTCGTCACACTGCTGGTTCTCCACTAACAACTCCAACTGTCCTAAACCTTTGCAGCCACCAAAATGCTGTGCAAGGTGACAGGACCCTTATCCGATTTTGTTATAAAACTACTGAAAAAAAATAGGTTTTTGGTATTATTTTTTTTAAAACGGGAATAAAACATAGGATACTTTTCCTCCATGAATGTATTTCCCCTTATTCGGATTTCATTAATATTATATTAATACAACTTCCAAAGTTAATAAACCTAAACACAAAACCTTACAAACCAATTTCGTACAACATCAACGTATACCTTTCTCACAAACCGCACGCACAGTGGTTAGGTGTCGTGTAGAAAATGGGCAAAAAATCACGGTGATATACCGCTAGTCGACTCGGGCGCATCTGGAAGTCATTGGTTGACTCTCACCGTTAGACTGCGCGCCCTGACCCGACTCTGGACCAAAAAAACGTGTGTAGGTGTGCCCCAGCTTCACAATTGTTACAATAATGAAATTGCACAGATATTACCAGTAATTATGTTTCGCACTGACAGGAGAAATGATACGGAACCGCGGCGGGAACTGTTTCTTATAGTTTTTTTAGAGTCATTGTTGCTTTTATGGTATTTGTTTTGTGGTAACTGTTATGTGATATTTCCTAGTTATTTTGTTGAGGGAATATTGTATATTACTTGTAATCAGATTTTCTTCATGCAAACATGTAGCACATATCGCGATATAGGTTAGAATTAAGATATGCTTAATATTAAGCTTTCATAGTACCATACTCCAGCTAGGCCCCTCAAGTGTCTATAGTAATGCTCAGAGACAATTTGCCATAAGCAGGAATAAAACCCGCGTCTTTTAACAAAACTTCAGCACTGCAATCAAACCATAATAAAATATATTTTAAAGATTTTCGATAATAAATAAATAATATCATATCTGGAACTACTTAACGTTAAAATTGGTAGTAAGAAAGTTATTTCGAGAGCGTCCCACAGGGTAGGTTGTCGATAAAACAAATATCCGCTGGTTATAAGGGTCAAAAACCATATTGCGTAACTGAACCCACATGATGCAGTTTGGGTATTTTTTGTCCAACGTTTTGGACTATTTTTAACCACTTAACCTTAGCTACAGTGGTGATTTAAAGTAAGTTATAATGTGAAGTAGTTTTTGAAAGAACGATAGAATTGCTTAGCTCTATTACTTTGCATTTTCTTCTAGATTTTAATTACATTTGCTTGTACTCGTACAGTCATGATATGAAACAGTCTTCCCTCGGTCATATTCTATTACCTACTGAAAACCGAATAAAAATCCCAAATTCAAACAAAAAGTTTGCAAAGTAGTAAATTCTGTCTGTCTTGATATTGGTGTTTTCTATATATGCAATTATGTTTTCTAGTATCCATAGAAGCATTTCGTAGTAACCAAAGAAGTTTGGTACTACATAGCGAGGTCTGTCATGTTTGATGAATTACGAGAACACTTTTAATTCCCAACTTTTTACGCAATATCCAAACTTCAGTTTTGATAACATAGCGGACCATTTCCTTAACATTCGATACCCACAAACACAGCTTGCACAAAAACAATATTCTATCACAGTTGCACTGGCGTGTCACAGTTTATTTTAGCGTTCTGTGCCGTTACAGGACGCACCTTGCTTCAGCAAATAACCTGCGACCCGGTTATCCTGCCGAGAAAAAACTTATACAAAAAACCAACTTATATTTACACCTAAATTTTATTAATGTAAACCGTATTGTGAAGAGATAGAGGTGTTTTCGTTAAAGGTAATGGTGGAATTAGAGTTGCTTATCTAAAACCACATGTGGGAAAAATTTTGGTTTTTGTGGTTTGCACAAGTTTTAACGGATGTTTGGTCTCTTAATAATTAAGTTTGGTTTCTTGTTAGCGTTCTCTATATTAATTGGATTGGCTAGTTTGGGTATAAATGTTTGAATAAATATCGTAAAGTTGGAGTGTTATAAGAGGTGTTAATTTTGATAAAAAGGTGATAATTCGTCTATTTATGGTTGATCATGACAATTATGAGATAAACTTTTATAAGCCGTTCTTATTGGTCGCAGCCTAATCTAAAATAGCCATTATTTTTCTTCGATAAACGGGCTATAACGAAATAAAGTGGTGAATTCTACTTGCACAACACTAACAGAAATATTCATCATGAACCACAAGTAGTTCCTAAGATTAGCGCTTTCAACCAAACAAAAAAACTCATTATCTTCGTAATATTTTTATCAGGACTTTATAATATTAAAGAGATAATAGAGGTATCCTATACAAAACAGAACATTCACCCATCACTTTCTATAAACATTTAATGTAAATTCGTCTGTATGTCACTGTAGATGCAATAAATCGGTTGTTACGAGAGGGCAGTAGGAACGTGACCCGCAGATACTACGTGCAAGCGCAGGTGTCATTTGATGCCTCGTCACGTGACAGGGCATAAAGTTATAAATATTGTGTAACCTAAATATGTAAAAGTGGTTTGGGCTTTTATTGGGTTTTTTTTTTTGGTTTTCTCTTGGGTTTGGACCTTAAAATCTTCTTCTCCTTACAGTGCGTCTTCAACCTGTGAAGGTTAAAATCTTAATTAAATATAAAAGCACAATAAGACTGTGCTAAAAGTATTAAAACTTTAATTCTTTATTGTACACACACAAAATATAAAAACAAGTAAATACAAAATAATAAAAGTCATGTACAAAGGCGAGCTTAACCCAAATCAGGGTTCTTACATTCTACGTAAGACACTCCGAAAATAGTATTTAGTTTCAGCAGTACTACTACGAGTAGCGCAGTACAATAATCGAATTAAGTGTTAATAATAAGCTATTATATTCAATTCGTCTTTGCTATTATACTGATATCACCAGTGACAAAAAAGGGAAGCCTTTCTGTGAGCTCTTACACACCGATACTTTAACTACCCAGTTTTTCCAAAAAAGAAACATAATTATAGAGTTAGATATTAATAATAAGGTTTATTAACCGACTTCCAAAAAAACAGGAGGAGGTTCTCTATTCGACGTGTTTTTTTTTTTTTTTTGTGTGTTTGTTACGCGATTTCTTTGTAATCATGAATGGAGCATTTTAAAATTCTTGCTTCATTAGAAAGCGGATATTCGCGAAGTGGTCCCATGTCAAGGAAATCAGGATCTGATGATGGGATCCAGAAAAATCGAGGAAAAACCCGCAACAATGTAGGCTGGGTCGTCGATTGACATTATTAAAAGTAAAACTACCTGTGACCCGTGGTTTTGCTCGCGATATTCTTGTTACCATAAGAATTTCTGGATGAAAATTTTTTGGCTGTATTTTTTCGTATTTAAATCAAATGTTGTTCACAATTCATGGGTTTTAGATATAAAAATGTCCTGTTTTTTAATTCGTTAACACACACTGAAATAAACCCGAACCTACAACATTTTTTTAAAATGTTTTTTTATACTATTATAGGTACCTATTACACATATATCTTCAGAGCGTTTTCATAAAACTTTAAGTAAAAAAATATATTTAGATATTACAAACAAACACTGCACCAGATTAGATTGTATATATTATTTTAATTAATAAATAGACAGTATAAACGTCATCCTCTATTTTCGTTTTTATTTTGACTTTGGTTAATTTTCTAAAAAGTTCTTATGCCTTTGTGGTTATAAAGAAGTTTTGTAATAAAATGATGGTTTAATTGGGATGATGAAGTTAAAAAGAAGTAATAAAATGCAGGGTTGTGTTAGATTATGAATCATGAGTAACATCAGCTCATGGGACAGGATTCAAGCGGTACCCGTTGAGGTTGAACTGCTCGACACTTATAGAGCAGCGAAAAAATCCCTGCAAGAGGCTATTGCCCTCGCAACTCTCGCGGCAATTGTGGGAAACGACCTCCCCTTGCCAAATGTAGTCTCTGCTATGGTGAGCGAGGAGAGGTCTTGGATTGTAGTGTCCACCTTTTGTGAGGTCGTACGAGAGAGCGCGAAGCCCTCTCCACTAACATTATCCGCAGCAGAAGGTTGGGCAGACGGAGGCGGGACTACCACTTTGTCCTGCAACCGCCATACGCCCGACCTGCAGTATTCCCCGGGGGGAGATCCACTGCCGCCATATAGGCCTCGAGGTGGCGCGCGGTACTTTCGGAAGGGGGTAACTCAACATCTGTCGCCTAGAGCTACATTCTAACTCGGAGGAGAAACCCTTAACAGGGTAGAGGCGCTGTCCGGGATCGTAGTAGCGTGCAGCCGCGTTTCTTCCGGTTTCGGCCATAAGCGCAGAGGTGGCACACCAAGGGGTTTTAGTCGGTAAGCGCGTCGCCGCTCTATCTTTGCGGCGCGGAGTCCGACATACCCCGTCGTTCCCCTGGACAGAGGAAAGACGTAAAGTCTTCCTCCCACAAAAAAAGGATTCAAGTGATCCACGAGTCAAAAGCTCTTCTGGAGGAAAATTTAAGCGTCTTTTGTAGAAGGAGACTTGCCTCCCACAAAAAAATTTAAAATAAAGTTAATTTAAAAAAATAAGAAACCGACTTCAGCACTAAAAAGTAAGAAAATAATTTAAAATAAACGATATTATTAATACATATTTACAATTTATAATTAGTTACTTTTGAAGTCGGTGACACCCAAAGCCTTCATTAATATTATAGGCGCGTCTCGTGCTATCTTATAAGGAAAAAAAACTATCCTGGGCTGGCACTGACTCCAAAAGTAACTAATTATAAATTGTAAATATGTATTAATAATATCGTTTATTTTAAATTATTTTCTTACTTTTTAGTGCTGAAGTCGGTTTCTTATTTTTTTAAATTAACTTTATTTTTAAGGTAAATATTTCTATTACACATAACTATACCACTTCAATACATCATTCATAACTGAAATAGGCTACCTTAACTAGGTCCAGCGCACACCGTTCACAGTACAAGTACATAAAGGTGTGTTTACACTCGTCACGGCGATCAATCTCCATCAGCAAGCGGCGCATTATCGCCGAGTATCCGCCTACACTGACACAACGCTTAGAAAGGGGATAGAACTGGCATTATGGGTAGAGGTGACGAAAATTCTTTTGGGTTAAAATGGTGAAATATTAAATAATTGATAGTTAGTAGAAATTATTCATAATTTTATTCAGTTAATATATTATAGTCTGAGGTGTAACTTAGTTTTAAACATATTATATTTTTTTTTGTATTTGTTAGCATAAGTTGCAACTTGTTTTGTGTCTCAATAAATAAATAAATAAATATCAGTTAATTGTGGACTTGAAACCTTTTAACTTATCTTTATCGAATTTTCAAACTATCTATCTTTAAATAATTTGTTGCTTTAAAATATGATACCTAAAATACAAATGTATAGCAAAAACATTATCATATTTATTACCTATGTATATTCAAGTTGTAACATGTTTATCCTAATCCCTATCAAAAATCCGTGATCTAAGATATGTTTATCGATATTTCACACAATGTCACTTCTATATATTCTAAAGCGTATCGTGAGAACAGAATTTGTCGCGATCGTCCATCAACCGTTTATCAAACGTGCGTTGTGCCCGCGGCCTTATCTCCCGAGATGAAAGTGACGTGAGCTGATGTACCGACACCGTATTGTTTTTACCTTTATATTTATTTTAGTACTCAGAAAATCACAGTATCGGATACTTACTTGATACGTAAGACAATGTAAGTGCTTAGTGAAAAATACGTAAAAAAATTGATCAGTGGCCGTCTACTGTATAATTTAAAAACACAAATTATTGGGCAGTATGATTTTACTACACATGGGGAAGGCCTCACTCGAAGAAATTGAAAAGTAACGTTCCTACTCCGACTTTAGGAAGGAAATGACATTTACTAAGCTTGTCCAATAAGAAAATCTCAAACCTGAAATACGAGTATATTTGGAAAATAGAAAATATGTTTTGATTGACAGGCAGATAATGCAAACAACATTTGACCGCATACTAGTACAATTCTTATTGTAAAAATCAACAAAAACACAATATTTGTCACGGATAAATAACTATCAAACTGACTCTCGCCGTTCAAAACGATTAGTAGTTGACGTCAATGCTTAATTACTAAGAAATTTCAATATATTTACATTCAACGCGTCGGACATGCAACCGGACAGACTAAAACAAGCAAAAACATTACGAAATTATTTTAAATACTTCATATAATAGTCAATTGTAATAAGTATATGTACATATACTAACTATTCAATAAACAAACAACTTAAAACAAAAACCCAAATTAAAAAAGACTAAAGCCAAATTTCACCACTTGCAACTTAAGCAAGATCTCATATAAATCTCGAGATTTTCTATTCATAATTTGACAACTATATATAGTAATAATTATTCTTAATGCCCCCATTTGATCAGTGACGTGTGCTCATAACAGAGCACAAAAGATGTAACTGTATCTAGAAGGCTATAGATGCGAACACAAGGCTGTTCTTCTATGATTTATATCATGTTTAATTCAAAGTTCGTGTGTTTGAAACCCGCTTTTATAATGCAGGTCATTGAGGATATCTGTTTGTGTCATTTTTTAGCCCTTGAAACTATATTGTAGGACTTATTTTGGTACAAAATATAACAATTATACATTATTAAAGCTTATTAACCGTAACTATGACTATAAGATTTTATTTACAGACATATACCTATCGAAGTATCATTTATGACGTTTGCTTTTAGATAGAAATAAAGATAAAGATACGTGGATATAAAAGAAAGATAAAAAAAGGAAGTTTTGCTACTCTACTACTGAACACATCGCTATAAAATATCCTGATTAATGCGTGAAAGATGGTCACACCAGCATTCTGACAGAGGTCCGTGATGAGGCTAAAATTTTTACCAAAATTTGACCACCTGTCATGAATCCTGTTATATCAAAACATCGTGTTTTTGGTCCATTAATTATCAAGAAATTTATACTATAGGACATTATCGTGATGTTACATGAATAGAAAATAGTAGGGTTCGCAGAATAAGATACAATTTATATATTTTTAATAACGCACTTAGAAATAAAATTGTTAAAAGATTAATATTATTAAAAAGTGAGATCATATCAGACATGAAAATTAACACAGTAGTAAATGTTTAAAATACGATTATATAAGCCATATTAGCACTAAATTTTAGTAAACTAAAAAAAAATTGAATATAAAACGAAATATCTTATTATTGAAAATATTAATTATCCCCTAATTACCTATATAAAACGAAGACACTTTAAACAAAAAATCTATCAAAATATTCTATGTGCCACTTTTAGTTACTCTTAAGTTTTGGCTCGTGGTTTATTCTATGTCTATAGCACATAATTTCATAAGTTCAACGTTTTATTCTATCGGTACTTGCACAATTTGGGCACGCACCGTTTTTTGCCGCTAAACGCCACAGCCCACGGCCATCTGGCAAGGATTTTTTTAAACAAAAAACAGTTGCCTGACCCTTTCTTACCTACGACGTTGGCCCTCATTTTTTCAAAGAAGCAGACCCCTTACAATATGTTGAATTACCGTATTAGTAAATTTCTAAAGACCGAATGAAATTTTTGATTGAACCGCCAAACGGATTGTCCTAACGGTTCGGTTTGTTTTGTATTTACGTTTTTTTGTTTTTTATTAGAAATTTAATATTGGTTTCTAGTTTTAGTGAGGTTTTTATATAATTCGGGAGCGTAATTTGGTACTTAGTATTTGTAAAGGGGAGCTTTTTATGTTACGTGATTAGTTCTAAACAAGAACAGTTATAATTGTGATACGATATATACCTACAATAAAATAGCGCTCTACTCTACGTAAAATTATAGGCAAGATTGGGGCTGTAATAAATCTAAGATAAAAATCAAAAATACCTAATTGCGAGCATAGTGAATCGGAAACTATAAAAATTACACACATCAAAATCTCAATTTGCTCAAACGCGTCGCCGCTATAGTTTCTTTAACCGTCCATCTTTACAAAGTACTTTAAAATACTTTAATGATAAGAAAATTCTCGATCAATGACTCAACTCATTCATACTCATAAGAATATTTGCTAAAAACTCAATTCAAGGGTTTAGCAATCTGTTTTATAATCAGAACGACATAAGCAATTCATGTTCAAAAGAGCGCCGAACTCTAAAGCCAATCTAAGTACCCTTTCATTCGCTCAGACCGAGTGAGTGAACGAATGAATGATATCTCGGTCGGATCAACGTTTATCGTAAATAGTTTTACAATACGTTTCGGCAATGCGGGGGTTGGATTGGAATGCATTTTATTTGTAAACTGCAGTTGGTATTTGGGTTACATAATTTTGGAGTACCTGGAGTACTCTTTTTGGAAAATTTTGATGTCTCAATAAAGTCATTTTATAAATTACTAGTAGCTCCCCGCGGTTTCACCCGCGTAGTTCCCGTTCCCGTGGGATTACGGGGATAAAATATAGCCTATGTCACGCACTGATAAATTAGCTTTCCATTAGTGAAAGAATTTTTGAAATCGGTCCAGTAGTTTCGGAGCCTATTCATTACAAACAAACAAACAAACAAGTATAGATGAGCGGCGGCGTCCCGCGGTTTCTACCACGTGGTTGCCGTTCCTGTGGGGATATGGGGATAAAATATAGCCTATGTTACTCCGGGTAAATGTAGCTTTCCAATGGTGAAAGATTTTTTGAAAATACACAATCCCACCAAAAACATTTTAAAAAAAACTAGCCAAGTCTCGATGGAGCTGCTTGTTTATCTCTAAAAAGTAATGAAATCTAGACAAAGTCGTGCCAAGTGTAAGGTTCCTTACTGCGATTTCTTTATTATTATAGTTAATGTTGTGTGACTTGGCCGTTGAAGGAGACACTGTACACAAGTACACAACTGTACACAAGGGTACAAAACTAGGTGCTCCATGACACTATTGCACCAATCTGTCGCCAGAACCGCTACCCATTGACGATAGAAAATTGCCACTTGAAAAACGTTGATTCAATATCCAGTCAATTGTAGGCTTGATAAAGCTGCGTATTTTAATAATGTTACAACATTACGTGTAAACAAAATTGACTTGTACCCACTACTAACGTTTTAAACAATGTTCAACGGCCAAGTCACGCAACAATAACTATAATAATAAAGAAATCGCGGTAAGGAACCTTACACTTGGCACGACTTTGTCTAGATTTCATTACTTTTTAGAGATAAACAAGCAGCTCCATCGAGACTTGGCTAGTTTTTTACAGAATGTTTTTGGTGGGATTTCATTTATTTTTGTTGAAACGTGTTTATATTGTTTTTTTATTAGATTTTCTTATTTGACACATTTTTTTTCTTTCTAGGAGTAGTATTTTATTACTAAGCGCCCCGCAATTTCACCCGCGTAGTTCCCGTTCACGTTCCCGTGGGAATTTCGGGATAAAAGTATCCTATGTGCTTCTCCTGATTCTAAGCTACCTCCCCACCAATTTTCAGCCAAATCAATTCAGCCGTTCTTGATCTATAAATTCCCGTTCCCAATCCCGTGGGAATTTCGGGATTAAAGGTATCCTACGTCCTGTCCTGGTTCTAAGCTACCACCCCACCAATTTTCAGCCAAATCAATTCAGCCGTTCTTGATTTTTAAATTCCCGTTCCCAATCCCGTGGAAATTTCGGGATTAAAGTTATTCTTTGTCCTTTTCCTGGTTCTAAGCTACCTCCCCACCAATTTCCAGCCAAATCAGTTCAGCCGTTCTTGAGTTACAATTCCCGTTCCCGTACCTGTATGATTCCCGTTCCCGTTCGATTATCCTAGTTTTTATAGTTTTCCCTTTATGTGGCCATTAAACCCTAAATCTGTACCAAATTTCAGCTCTCTAGGTTTATGGGAAGTACTAGTTCTATTTTGATGATCATGAGTGAGTGAGTGAGTGAGTGTCTGAAATACGAAACTTTTCATTCGCTTAACTTCGGATCTAAATGACCTACAGACTTGAAATTTTATTTTAAGTATGTGATTGTATAGCTTACTGGATGACGAAAATTTCAGTGCTCTGGGTTTATCCAGAGGTTCTCAAATAGGGGCCTGAAAATGCGGTGAAAGGGTTCCTGTAAAGGATGGTACGGCAGTGTTTGCTTCGCGCTCGACTTGGCGGGGGGGCACTGCCGTGCCCCCAGAACAAAGAAACAAACAAGCAAATCTTTCCTCTTTATAATATTAGTGTAAAAGTCATACCAGGTCAAATGTACATTTGATCCACACTTATTTATTACGGACAGGAATCGTACTAACAACCCTTTCCACCAAAAAGCAAGAAGAAAAACTCAGCATCGCTTGAACAGTCAAGTAAAGTAGCACAATGTTTATACTTATTTCAACTAACATGAAAATGTATCTATGAGTTAGCCAAATTTGCATAATAATGAGTGATATGACCTCTAAGTTCTGACTCATAGAATTTACTTTGAGTAGACTAGTGAAAAACTTCAATAAGTATGTACTCATGTACTGAGTCGTCTGGGTGATAAATATAGCAGTAGCTTAAGAATATTTTATAAATACTTTTCACTTCACTCTCGTATTGAACTAACGAATAAATTCTTAAAAATCTAGAAATAGAGAACTGATTAGTAAAAAACTTTGATGCGAACTTAATGTATGGACTAGACATTTAAAAAAACCAGACGAAAACTAAACAGACATGTATCAATTGTTCATGTACAGAGTGTTTGTCTTGAGCGATAATCGAACCGGCCATTCGTTAAAGCAGCACTACTAATTAGTAACACCACTTCAAAAAGAATCAATAAAAACAGCATGACACAGCTAGTCTCCTTATACTTTTTCTATGATTCTAACTAGCACGGGAGGCAATGTCTCGATAATTGCTCAAATATACTATTATTGTAACAAAAACTTTATACTTAAAAAAAAAATGATTTGATACTGTGATATAATATATATACCACCGGTAACGTATACAGGCTTAATCTATACTAATATTACAAAGTTGAAGAGTTTGTTTGGTTGAACTCGCTAATGTAAGGAATTACTGGTCTGATTTGAAAAAAAAATTCAGTGTTGAATAGCCCATTTATTGAGGAAGGCTATAGGATATATGTATAACATCACTCTGAGATCACAAGGAAAGAATCTATAATAAAATACATAATTAATCTCTAGATTCTCTCTTAGTCGTTGCTCTCTATAGTTATGATAAAACTATTAAGCTTATATTAAGACCTCTTTCCTCCCTAGCATTACGTATACCACAGTAAAACCTCGTGGTATGGGCAGAGGCCACAGGTCACACGTCATGGCACGGCCATCGCCGCCTCGCCCTCGCTCTGGCCGGCACACACCCCCGCTAGCCGGTTTGATCAATACCATTTAGCTGTGCATGCTCTCACTACAGTTTTTATATGGTTTGGCTTTTGTCCTGTGGGATGATAAAGGCTGAGACGTTAGTTTGCTCTTTGATTTGAGTTTGATTTAGATCACCAACGCGTATTAAACAAGCGTGGTACTGGGCGTTATCACTCCTCATCTTTGTCATTTAATATCATCAGTGAGAGAGACGCCTTAGCTCTGCATTAGGATCTTACAGACCATCAATGAAACATGGAGACCTTTTCCTTTTCAATCAATACATGTAGATACTTTACTTTGACTAAGTATTTAACTCCTCTTATTGATATAGACATTAAAGGCAGTAAACGAAATGTGGTTTATATGACGGTAAGTTAGTAAAGTCATCTATGGATACCACTAGTTATTACCGAAAGTCTAACAATCAAATGAGTCAGTCTACGGCTCATCCTACGGTTCCTATCAAGGACTTTAATCAAGTGACCCACGTAGGCTGATACCAGTGGGAAGCGATGGCGATTAATGCAACTGATTGAGGTATTGATGGTTCGGACAAAAGCCCTATCAATAGTTGGTATCATGATATTATACCATAGATATATAACACTAATTGCGAAATTATAAATGCGAACGTTTGTGAGTGTGTATGTTTGTGACTTCTTCACGTCTAAACAACTGCAGCGATTTTAATAAAAAGTGTTACAGATGTCCCTTATAATTAGGAATAATACATAGGATACTTTTCATGCCAAAATTCCCACAGGATAAGGTTCTGTGCGGGTAAAACCGCGGAGCTAGTTAACTTATAAATACTAGTACAGTTCTACACTATCTTACCTTCATTAACCCTGAACCAATACCCACAGATAGTTACGTATAACCAGTCAAGGACATCGCGAATAGATTGTGGTATAAATACAGGTATGTAAACAAATATAAAGGTATGTATAGGTCGATGGGCAGAGGCCAGAGGTCGCCCGTGGTGGCACGGCCATCGCCGCCCTATGGACGGTGCGACGTGCAAACTGGTTAGGAGTGGTACATACATGAGGAATAGACATTGCTTGTTTGAGTTTGAATAGGTTTTTTGGTATTTGAATGTTATTTGTGTGAACCACAAATGTTTGTCTCGGTCTGGGTGTGTGTGTGAATGAGTGTGTGCGTAGTTTCTGATACCCTAGATACAAGTTACGAACTTAGTTAGGGGTCAGTTACTATAATGAGATGATGTAATGAATGGTTATGTTATGTTATATTTGACAAAGAGTAAGAATAGTACCATCAGTTAGAGAAATAGCTATGGACCGTATTTTAGTTTACTTTAAATATGACCAGTGAACATACTTATTTTAACCGACTTTTAAGTCAATCAAAAAGCCATTAAAAAGACGCTAATTAGCATTTTAATATAAGAAAGTGAATACTCTATTTTAGTCTGCGATACATTGTTTTCCAATTTTAGGATTAGACAAGACTAGAAACTAGTTTAACTTCAAAAGGGGTTACAAACTCCCAAAAACAAAATTGCCAGAATTTTAAGCCAACTCTACCCGAAGCCTTACTTAACACTAACCAAACTATCACCTCAATTTTTCCAACCCCCTCGGAGAGTAGGGGCTACACTGGGCGGGGCGGCGACGGCACGGACAAGCGTGACCCGTGGCTATTCCCGCCCTAACTCTACCGCCCGCCTACGGCCGAACTTTATGCGACATCGTGACGTATAATACCCCGCATACCCGGATATAAGGGGTATTATACGTCCGGATGTACCTGTTAACATAGTTTGGTTCGCGTGATACTAAACGGTGAAGGTGCGTTGGAAATCGTTTTTAACTGCTTTTTTATTTTGTTGGGATGATGTATTTTTATGGTTTAACTTTGTTTAGCTGACTTGGAAAGAGGTGGGTTTTGTTTGACTCTAAAGGAGGCTAAACCAAAAGAGTAAGTGAAACGTTTCATTTTCTTCATTACTCTTAACTTAATAGAGGATTTATTCATCAAGCAAGAAACTTTCATATAAAGTACGTTCATACATCATTTTAAAACATACATTTAAAAAAAAACTTACCAATCCAGTAACGGTCTTACTTTCAAATCAAAAAGAACCGGTTAAAACAAAAAAAATAAAAAAATCTAACAAAACCTTTTTTCTAAACTGTAAATTACACGGTAACTACTTGACGTAATAACAACAATAGGCTGAAAAGAAAAACAACACCACAAAAAAAAACAAAAGATTTCAAAAAAAGAACGACAAGTTTCAAGATGCGCTTATGATGTGCAAATAGTGTTTTTATAGTTTACGATACCGAGATAAAGGCGCTCGTTATACGGTTATTTATTAAGTCCTTTTTTTGTCAAATGTCCCTTTTCTTATATATGCAAATTAGTAGCAAAATGTAGTAAGGTGTGCCCTTAAGTTTTTTTTATTTGAATCTCTTAGATTAGTTGCTCTTTCGTTATTTTCTGGAGGTTTACTATATTTTTTGCAATTTTCAATAAGATGCACGAAGACAAACTATTCTGCTCCAAAGTTAGGAAGTATCTATATTAAATAAAATTATTAAACTTTTTAGTATCCTACTAATATTATAAATGCGAAAGTTTGTATGTTTGTGAGTTTGGATGTTTGTTACTCTTTCACGCAAACACTACTGTATCGATTTAAATTAAATTTGGTACAAATTTTTTCTTATAACTAAGAATAACACATGGTATACTTTTTATTCCGAAATTCCCATGCGATTGGGATTCACGCGGTTAAACGCAGCTAGTATACTCAAAGTAAAATGTGTTTAAACTTATCATACATCACTTTTAAAAACCATATAAAATATTTTTTTACCCATTTTATAGTAAGTACTTACCTAAAGTTAATATAAAAAAGTCAAATCTAAATAATAGTCTACCGTCAAAATAATTGTAATAAAAATAACAATTCGGTCAGTAGGCCACAACAACACCACAGATGGTGATGCGATATAAACAATTTGTTTTTTTCTTTCTAAACTGTATTTCCTGTTTAACAACCCTTTAATATTAAGGCAAGTGTATAAAAAAATAAACACGTGCCACCCACATATTAGATAAGAAAACTTATGTCGATTAAAAAAGATAAATTTAATATGAGAACCTTACGCAAAATATAAGCTACTAGTAGCGCCCCGCGGTTTTACCCGCGTAGTTCCGTGGGAATACGGGGATAAAATATAGCCTATATCACGCACTGATAAATTAGCTTTCCATTAGTGAAAGAATGTTTGAAATCGGTTCAGTAGTTTCGGTGCGTATTCGTTACAAACAAACAATCAAATGTTTCTGCATTATAATATTAGTGTAGATCATTCGCTCTATTATCTCATATTAGTTTTTTTTATAATTAACTGTGCCTTGCGGTTTTTCCAGTACACATCCCAATTCCGTAAGAATTTCAGCAAAAAAAGTCCACAAACATCGTCACAAACTTCTAATATTTAGTAGGATTCATTTACGCAAAAATCCTTGATATTTATTTTTTTAACCCTAACTTCATTACAGTAAATTATTTAGTAGTTTATTGGCCATCAGGTCTGATGGCAGTCGCTTCTCGTAAAATACTGACATTCCGCCAAATCTGGTTAAACTGAAAACCGACCCCAAATAGACATGGGATAAAGGTTCGGAAAAGAATTTAAAAAAAATTGGGCATCAGTCCTCATGCAAATCAATGAAACAAGCCACATTATTAAAGAACACTCGATTAATAGTGTAGAAAACTAAAAGAAAATAAATCTAGGTGAGAAAATCTGCCTATTAACAAGTACAAAGTAGAGGAAAATTTAGAAACGTACATAAATACATACAGTAAAATAGTTTTATAACTAAGTACATAATGTACAATGCAGTGACATTTGAATACTCGTAAAACCTAATATTCGTTAGTGCGTGGTAGGTGAACTAATGTCGTGTACCGTTCAACTATTTTTATGATCTTCCAATTTTCTACTCTCATGTTCCACATCTTGGTCACGTGAGCGCTAAAATGTACATTTTATTCACGTGCATCTAGTTTAGCGAAGTTGTATCATACTTATAAGTACTTACTTATTTAGTAACTAGCGGCGACCCGCCTAGTTCTCGTTCCCGTGGGAGGATGGGGATAATATTATGCTAAAAACCTTGCCACTGAATCATTATATCTATTAAAACAAATCGCATCAAAATCCGTTGCGTAGTTTTAAAGATCTAAACATACATAGGGACATGGGGACAGAGAAACCGACTTTGTTTTATACTATGTAGTGATAGTGAAGTATTTTATGACCCTAGAGTATGTTTAGCCAATTCTACTATTGAATTCAAGTTGTTTTTCCTTTAATAAGTAAACACTAATTTGGTGTGGCTTGATCTAGCCTAATTTAAGATACAGTTAGGTCAATTTGAAGCAGATTCTTCTGAATGTTATTCATTATTACGTCTCGTCATCTTCTAAGTTTGTTAATTACTAAAAATATTTCGCCTTATAACTTATAAGTAAACTATTGTTGTACTCTTTTTATAGGTCATAGAACTACGTAATCTATTAAAACATGACATTTTATTCTTAAGGCTGATTTTTCAGGTCACGTCAATTTTATTACCAATAAAAGTTATCTGGCGATGGAAAAATCGGCCCTTAAAAATAAACATCTTTATTATATTTGACGACCTCGATGGCAGAGTGGTCACCATGCCGGACTGCCATCCGTAAGGTTGCGGGTTCGATTCCCGTGCGGGGTGAATATTTGTGTGAACCACAAATGTTTGCCTCGGTCTGGGTGTGTGTGTGAATGAGTGTGTGCGTAGTTTCTGATACCCTAGATACAAGCTTCGAGCTTAGTTAGGGGTCAGCTACTATAATGAGATGATGTAGTGAATGATTATGTTAAGTTATGTTATGTTATATTTCCATTCCACAAAAGCGCCATCCTAGCACTCCGTATGCATTGACCAAAACGTGAAGCTCACCGTCACGGCTGACGATGATTAGATCGCCGACGGTCACACAACACACCGAGGAAGTCCGTCACACATGTGACTACGGCCTCATTGTCTCGCCACCGGTACTCTGACATGACCAAGACCATCAGTGATTGCGAGTCAACGATCCTCTTCAGAATAAGGTTATGGTGAAAAATATGCTTAAGAAAAATATGACAATGGTTTAGGAGTAAAATATGGATTAAAGATGGAAAAGGTGTAGCTTCTATTTTAACTACTTATTAGCGATGCAACTACATTAATTATACTACGAGTAATAAATAAGTGTTACTACGTAATTTTAGTTAGAATTTTAACCTAAACATTAGTCACCATCATGACAAACATCAGCACCGTAACTATGACATGTCCATCACTGACCTACCATTTGGAGTTAGCACTACCTATTTCGTAGTTTGATAACTTAAAGATATTTAAGTTATCACTTATTAGTATTAGCTTATGCTCGTAGAAGTAACCTTGAAAAAGTGCCAAGGAAGGTTCCAGAATGAACACATTCTCACATATTTATTTCTTAACAAAGGTTATTAAAAATAATAAGGTAAGACCTTAACTATTTACGTATAAAATAATATATATTTTTACAGATCTCTCTGGTCGTTCATGTTATGTGAAGGCATCCTCTAACTTCTGAAATAAGTAGGTACTACGAGTATTATGCCAAAGATTTGTTATCAATTTAAACTCCCATAATCTTTCTCTCATTCGCTCTAACCGGCACACATCAAACATTAAGTTCAAATGACAATCTTTAAGCGGTGACAGTGGAATGATCTTAACGCTTTGGTGCCCAACAAATTATCTTAGAACGACCACCGCAAAGAACCACGTTATGTGACACTAGAGTGCGTTATGTCCAACACTTCCGTGATAAAGATAATTTTGTTAACTGTATATTGAAATAATATTATAAATAAAAAAGTAAGAAAGAGCGTTAATACCATTGCAGCGCAAAGTATTGCCTCCCTCATGATCATATTAGCAGTCATGATCAAAAGAACCCATAACAAAAATTGTGGTGAACTAATTAGACTTACAATTTTTCTTTCGTATAATCAAGAAACAAAGAAAAGTTGTTAAAAATTTTGATCATTACAGTTTTCACACGATCTTTGTGGTTAATCATATCACTAAGACATTGAAACGAAAATCTCCGGTTTTCTATCACTAGACTGGGTTTTACCAAAATTTATAAGTATACTAGCTGCGCCCCGCGGTTTCACACGCGTAGTTCCCGTTCCCGTATGAATTTCGGGATGAAAAATAGATGTTGGCCGATTCTCAGACCTACTGAATATGCTCACAAAATTTCATGAGAATCGGTCAAGCCGTTTCGGAGGAGTATGGCAACGAAAACTGTGACACGAGAATTTAATATATTATATATATTTTTTATATAAATTGTTAACAAAATTCCCAAACAAACAACTAAATAAGATAAAACATATTAACAATTTGCAACCATTATCTCGGTATAATTTATTTTATTATCACTTCCATTCTGCAGGTTGATTCAATAAGAGCCATCTAATACGTATGTAAATACACATGTGTGTTTGTCTACCTGTTATATTACGATAAGAATGAACAAGCCTTGCTTGTTTCCCGTTTGATAGAGGGATGATAACATGTTTGATTGTTTGCTGTGGTCAAAGGAAATGCCGATGTTTAATTTTTCTTTAGTTTTTTATTATAGAATGTGTGTAGGTCGTATTGGTGGTTAATTGTAGAGTTAACAAGTTTAGTCCTTTTCATATTAAAAAATACTTTTATAACGAAAATTGCATAATATATAAAGAATTACACGCATTTTTTTTATTCGTTAATTATATGTATTTAATTTAGCAAAAAAAAACTTAATGAGAACTCTAAGTACTACGAGTTACGGGTAGTACCTGAAAAATTAGCAATATTTTGTTTAATCCATTTTAACATAATTATATTTAACCTAGTTTCTTAAATTTAACAAATGAGTATCCAATTCAGCTTAGCCTGAAGACAGTTATCCTCGTATTAGTCAGTAAACGAAGTATTTTTAACCTCATAAAACGTACTATAAAAGTCACATCAAAATTTAAATAGAATTCAACATGATATCACAAACAAAACACCTCTGTCCGTTCCTGATTACGTCTCTTAGATAACTCAGATTGTGTTATTTAATTAAGAAACTGTCGTGTTTGTGAATACTAGATAACAATGTAATTTATAGAGGACAGTTAAGCCTTTCATTTTACGATTATTTAGTCGTTGATTACATATACGTGTCTTATTTGTCGTGTTTCTGAATCTTATTCACTGTAAAACTGGAATTTTCGAATGTTTGTAGGTAAAATTAAGAAATAATTTGACAGTCGATTGGATAGTGTAAATGGTAAGGACAGTAGGATGTACTTGTAAGAGTCCTTTAAGTCCTACAGTTTAAGTAATGGATGACTATCAAAATTGTAATACAGCTGGTTTGACTGGGGAAGCACAAAGGGAAGCACACTCTTACATCATATCGGCGTAACCTTATAGTAGCTCACGTTAATATCCTTGAAGAGCGGCAAACCATTTGTCACTAATACTCTTCCGAGTTGCAGGTATCTATGGGCAACGGTGTTCACTGGATGAGACGTTTTCTCGTTTTTAAAATAGAAATTAAAACGTGTTTTCGAAGTGTCATATCCTAATCCCAATATACCATCACGCGATTGGTCAAACGTCTACAGATCTCAGTCATCACTCTTCACAGTAACACCATCATCACATAATTCAAGCGCCAACTTTTAATTGTATAATGTGTTACCACCTTTATTCACGTACATTTGAGTCCGTCTGATTGCGCAATACTGTTTGCGAAGTCTGTAACCTCATCATGTCCTCTGACGGATCAGAACTGAGGAGTTGTACTCGTAATATCTTAAAATAGAACAGTGTTTAATTTATTTGCTGTTCATTAAGTATGGTTAATTTATTTTGGGTTTTATTTTGTTAAATAATTAAGAGAGAGATAATAATTAGAGAAACACTAGCCTTGCCCCGCGATTTCACACGTGTAGTTCCCGTTCCCGTGGGAATTTCGGGATGAAAAATAGATGTTGGCTGATTCTCAAACCTACTGAATATGCTCACAAAATTTCATGAGAATCGGTCAAGCCGTTTCGGAGGAGTATGGCAACGAAAACTGTGACACGAGAATTTTATATATTAGAAGATGTAATAGTACCATGTTTCTAGTTATCATCATATCAGCCTATGGCTTCGTTTAGTACTAGATCTTGATAAAGAATTTATATCAGTATGCTTTCATCGATTCTAGTGAAAACTAGGAAAGAGACACTAAGAGATGAAAACTAGGAAATTTCCAAAAAATTGCTATCAGTCTTACCAACCTATTTACACTCAAGAATATTTTTGATGTATTCGATTGTGAACTCAAAAAAGAAAACAAATAGAACACATAATAAACAAAACGTGAAAAACAAAATCTCAACTACGCATATCTAATGCGGTAACATTGTATTTGTCCAACATAATTTATGTGGTCCATTGTCCTATGGAAACCGTGGGCTAGTTTCGTTAATCGTTTATCGAAAAAATGTAATAAAAACCACCCCAATCGGTCAGTCCAGTTACCATTAACTATGAATCGTAATTTTAGCAATAAAACTGAATAATATTCATGTATATTTTTTGCGTAAAGTAACGATAGAACGGCCGTAGTTACATTTATCAATGGTATAATCTTTGATAGTTATTCATATTGAGCCCGATTTATTGTTAGGTGGAGGGCGTGGAGTCGCTTTTGTCTTAAACATTTTGCTATTAGAATTTTGTTTCTCAAAAGTGGTTTATAATTTGGCTTGTATGTACCCAGACTAGACATTTCAAACATTTCAATATGAAAGTTTACATAAATAACATAAATGTCAGTTATTCCTGACACAAAACTCATTTACAACATAAGCTTAATTTAGTAAATACACTTTAAAAGAAAGAAGACGCTATTTCTACCTAATTTTATACACAGATTTCTAACAAATTATAACCATCTAAAACTACACAAACTTAATACTCCATTCCACTGCCCTAACAAAACTCACAAAATAATACCCGCTCCATTCATGTCTCTGTCCCGTCCCCTAAGGTGAAAGGTCGCGTGGGGCACACGACGGTCAGTGGCGAATGGCACAGCCTGGAACCCCAACACACCATGAGAACAGAGACATCCCTAACGAAACAACCATTGCCTTCTATCTTCAATAACTTCGTTTTCAATGTGCTTACGTAGCCAGCGTTGGTCATCAAATATTATTCATGCAATCTATACCTTAATATTTGATAGAGAAAATATTCGTTTGTTTGTTTGTAACGACTAGGCTCCGAAACTATTGGACCGATTTGAAAAAATCTTTCACTGTTGGGAAGCTACACTACATCTACCCGGGTGAAATAGGCGACATCTTAAATAGACATTTTGCCCCGGTATGCTAACATGAACGGGAACTACGAGGCTGAAACCGCGGGCTACTGCTAGTAACAAATATAGTAATAACATTATGTATTGATGCAGGATATTAGGTTTTTGGCAGTGAACAATAAAGGTTATTTTCGTTTGCAGTTAGCAAGTAAAGAGGAATCAATGTGATTTGATATCCTCTGATGTAAAGATAAGGATCTTTGTGGCTTCTTTATCCTGGTATGTTGGGTAATTTGATTGCTATTGTGTCTAAACGGTTACTGGCTTAATTTGATACCTTGTGGTACAAAATTAGTATATCATTTTGTTAATTTTTATCAGTCTATATTCATTGTAGGATGTTAATAGAATTACACAAATACGCTTCCATCTTCCATAAAGGTTGGTTGTCAAGTGTTCGATTTTTAAGTTCTAAGACTTATCGGTTTCGAAAAGGAATATCCATAATTACTGAGCTTGCATCAGTGAGAGAGAAGTTCTGGTAGTTGCATGTAAGATTTGGTTTTCTTGGAAATTATATAACTATACTAAAATGTAGGCAGAACATGTATTTTCCACTAACTCTGAAAAAAATATGCAATATCGTTGTTGTTTACCTATAAATAATGTTAACAATAGTGAAACAACAAAGTGCTATACTTTCCCACAATCTAGTAGTTAATTGTTATCAGTAGCTCACCAAAAAGAATCCTTAACAAGCCAAATTAGTCGGTGACCAACCATCCATCCACTCTTATTTACATTCATATCGAAAAACAAGTTGCCCATTGTCACTTTACACCGTTCAAGTTATAAAACTACCGGAAAACACAATACAATTCATTCAATTATAAACTCAAAATTAACAGCAATAAGGAAACTTTTGGCTTGACTTTAGTGATGGGAAAAGTTGTGAAAAAAAGTTATCGATAACATTGTAATTTGGGTTCAAAGTTGTTGGTTTTAAAGTTCAATTTTGTTTGGGTTTTAGAACAATGGTACAGCCTATATACCACCCGCACGTCCCCTTTAGATAAGATAAAGGTTTGAAACCAACGACACTAATACAGTGTTAATGATACCGATACCGTACCAGGTCGCAGTACCGGTATTTAATTTGTTTGATAAAAATACCGGTTGGACGACGATAGCTGGCTATTTCAGAAATGCATACATTACATTGTAATTTATATTATCGAATTCGCAAACAGGTCAATTTAAAATTAATTGATTGAAAACAGGTTTTTTTACATAAAAAAGTACATTTAAAACTGATAGTGTATATGTAAAGAGACCAAGTGAACAAAAATAGTTATCATAAATTAAAATTATTCAGTTTGGGCCCGCCGACATAAATTAGTTATTAAAATTAGTTTAAGCAAAATTAAAAAAATTACCCTCTAAGTTGAAGGTCTCAATAACATACTTTATTTTACAATCACAACCCTAAATAAGTTTTTCACACACAATTCCTATTATTTCTAATGTCATACTGAATAATCCACATCTGACCCTAAGTTCGAAGAAAACGGCGAACATTCAAAACCTCGTCTGAAAATTACTTGATCATCACTTATTTCGTGAATATCACGACACCACCTATGTCTCGATGTCGATACTTTGAATAGTGATGGGATTTGGTTTTGATTTTTATCGATATGCAAAACGCGGAGGTTTATCATGACGGTTGTCAGTTGACTGAAATTTATAATTAACGTAGAAAAAGTTGAAATATATTTTTCAACGAATAATTATATGTGTATTTCTACTAATTATTTTTAAGATTATTTTTGATTTGTTTGTTTTTTTAACCGGTCCTTTCCCCCGGACTGATCTATTACATTTTCATAAAATAAAATAAAAACCCTAACAACAAGCTTATTACTGCATTTTTACTGCTCCTATTTACTATCAAAACTCCAACCAACTAAAACCTCATCAACATTCATTTTGCAAGACCATATCGCGAACACACTTGTCTTCATTGACGAACGTTATAATTTAATTTGTTATCACTATTATTTGCTTCAAGTTTTACGATTCTATTGTCTTATAGGGTACGGTATCAAATCTACAGTAATATGTTTATTTTGTTTGACAATTATTGTGTTTGCATGCGAACTAATTATGGAAACTCCGACTGTTACGTAATGTTTTATTGCGAATCAACTTTAAGTTGCGAATTCGGGCTGTGTTCTAGTTTATTGAACGAATCTATTTTACATTTATAAATTTTATGTTATCTTATACTAATTGTTTGTATGTTATTAGATTATACAATTTTAAATGTAGTTTTTGTATGAAAATATAATTATGTAAGGTGCGTTATTAAGATAATATTAATTCATTATACAATTTCAAAAAGTTCTCTGACACCTCTTTTCAGCTCTTTAGACCTCAAATGAAAATAATAATAAAAAAACAACTGATAAATAAAATATTATTCATCAAACTAATATTTTAATACGATAACTTACAAAAACATCGACAAACCAAATCGACGTATTCCATCACTAATCTGACCATGCGACTTGACTCGTGTTATTTCCATGGCTAATTGCAAATTGCGGCTGTCAACGGCAAAGAGCGTTAATGTGTCATAAATATGACACGAACGTCCATGTTCACGGACAAGGTTCCGTACAATCTGTGCTATCATTACTTGGAACCTATGCTGACCCCTAATTCAACGGGTGCCATACGAAGATAGACTTCTAAGCTGGTTTTGTTTGACCTTATGACTGGGAGACCCTTTGACATTTTTGGTGTAGCTCTTTCATTATGGTATGGGACTTTGTCTTGTTTTTGGAATTTGTGTGTTTTTACTTTTTATACGTTTCTGTTATTGGGAGAAAATAGGGGTTAAATAGAGCCAAAATAGCAGGAAGAAGCTAATATCCCTTCTATAGCAGTTCCTTAATTATAAGCTCCTACATCCAAATTTATGAATAGGCTTACTTAATGCCCACGTAACCACATATACTTAATGTTAGTACCTATATTGGTGACAATGTTTATAAAACAAACAAAATAAACCAATCTCTAAAAACGTGAAAATATGCACCAAACTTAATAAAATATATCTCAAAGTAATGCCGACCGATTCATCATATTTTCTTTAACTAAGAAATTCAATATCACAAGATATGAACCAAAAGTCTATTATATTTGAAGATTTTGTTAAGGAATTTAGATATTTTTGAGTGATGTCCGCAAAATAAACAGGACCATTGGACCGCCGAATATTTTGCGGTTCGGTTCACTTATTGAATAGAACTTTGTTGTAAATACAAACTTATCTCAACCATTCATCATCTAAATGACGCACAATTTTAAGCTTTAGTACCACGTATTAAAGATGTACCCTTTGGTGGTGACAGCAAAATAAATTTGTAAAATTCAAAAAAATTATAATCATGTTATGCGTACACGGTAGCTAAATCGTTTGCGGGCGGTTTCAATCTTTGATTTTTTGTAAAAAATATTAGAAAAAAGTTGATCGTGCCTCGATGTTACGTTAAATTAAAGTTTGTGTTTGCAGCTGATTAAATACATTTAATATAAGGTAAGAAAGTTTAGATAGTGCAGAGAAAAAGTCAGAGTAATATATACTAGTCGGCAGTTTTCCGTAATAAATAATTAAGCCACTCTAATTTGGATTCTATGTACGATAGATTTTGGGTAGACTTTTGAGGGCTCTACTATCGTGACGTAATCAGCCTATATTCTTCCATAGTACTTATATCCTGAGAGCGACCTTTGCCCTGCAGTACAGGTCTATAAATATTAATTTACTTTACTTACCTTATTATAACAATTTAAATTAATCCCATCATACTTTCTATGATTATTACCTTACATACATTTTTACATTTTTAACTAAAAACTTTTAATCTAAATACTCCTTATCAAAACTAGTACAATCACGCACACAAACGCCTAAAGCCACTTGGGCACCACACGTGTCGATGCGACTTAATCCACGGCTTTGCGATGTAATCCGACCACCCAGAGGCCCGCGACCATCCATTATAACGCTGCCCACAGAAATAGTACCCCCATTATTATATAACACAACACATAGGTGCCCTTATTATTTTACGCCATAAAATTGAGACCACCAACGCGAATACTTTTCTTCTATACGTAGGATTTTATTTTTTTGCGAAAAATTCGCCTTTTGAATTATATTGTGTAACACTTTTCGATGCGAATGTAATGAGGCGTTCGTGATTTTTTGACGGTTTACGTGCATTTACGTTTTGTTGTGTGTTGTAATTGGGATGTGTTTTTTTTTTGTGGATTTGACTTAGACGTGATTTGTGATTTGCACTCGAAAGGTTTTTGTGTGTGAATTATTGCAAAATTGTGTGGTACTCAATTTATGTGACTTGTTTAATTGTCAAACATAGGTTATTTAACAAAAGTTTAGTTCGACTTTTTGATGCAACTAAGTTATCCATTACATTTATCCGAATCACAATTTTCTTAAAGTAAACAGAATTTAGAAACTCGAATCCATAATTACCTTATTTAATAACAAAAATATTTAATTGCAAGGAAACAAATTGAAAAGAAAAAATAACTTATTTTTTCCGTCAAAGTTAAAAAATGTCATGCTAAAGTCCCTTCGTCAATAAACGAAATGAAAATAAATAACTGTTATAACAAGATAATACATATAAAGTTATTTTCTTACGTCACAGTCGATATATCAATACGGCTAATGATGGTCTGATGGCTACTGTAGGATATGTGGGTACAGAAGTGATTTCATTTTTTTATTCATTCTCATTACATTTTAATTTTTAGAAAGCTTGTTAATGGCATAGCATTAGCCATTAATGCTTTTTTCATGTTTTTTTAAATCACTATTTCTTTATGAAGTTGAGAAGTACGAATTAACTATATAAGTATTTTGTTTTAAATATTCTATGAAATAAAATTTTATTGTAGGTATTATTTTCCATATTATTATACAATTCAAGTTTTTGTTATGAAATGTGAGTATAAACTAGATATTTTACGAGACGCACTTTTGTAAACGACTGTACTAATACCAGTGCTCACTCGGACGTATAGCGATGCGTATTAATGATGTACGGACAGACCGACGATTAGCGTCCATCTGTTATCCCAGTTTCCTGCATTTCCCGCGGGACATACTAAAGTTTTTGTCCCTTTAATTGTATTCGCGATCAAACGGTTCATTTAGTTTATGTTAATGTATAAATCATAATGTATGAATTTATGAGATGAGGAACTTGACCTAAATTCACACGAAATTATTTTTATGTATCAAAATTTTTCATGAAATGTTTTGACTCTAACAATAATAGTATAGGTAATCCGTGATTTTCTCTTTCATACAATATGTATCCTTAAGAAGATAGATAACGTGAATTATTTAAACTTTATTTTATACTAGCAGCGCCCCACGGTTTCACCCGCGTAGTTCCCGCTCCCGTGGGAATTTCGGGATAAAACATAGCCTATGTTCTTTCCTGGACCATAAGCTACCCCTGTTCCAAATTTCAAATCAATCGGTTCAGTAGTTTAGTCTTGAAAAGGTAACAGACAGACAGACAGAGTTACTTTCGCATTTATAATATTAGTTAGGATTAGGATTATCTAAACCGCTGTCATTCAGTCTGCATAATGGCACTTTGCTTGAAATCAAATAGAATAAACACAATAAAAACCTGAAATATCACCATTAGTTTTCTAAGTAACGACATAATAATTAATACCCAAGACACTGAAGGAAAATGATTAAGAAAATTAGTATTTAAAACATAAAAAAAACTATTGCTAATTTCACCTTTATGTCGACGCAATAAAACTCAATCAATATCAATTAGTCCGTAAGGAGACATATCGTCACGAAGGCTCGGTCTCTATGTACTAAATACATAAATTACATACAACACAGCCCCTTTGGATAAGATATGTTGGTAAAATTAAAATGGTATGCAATGAGGACAGGCTGATATGCTTCGATGGTCATATTTGAATAAGTAAGGTTATTGATAGGTGACCTAAATCAAAACCTGTTTTTTGACGATATAAAATTGTTATTTTTAGAGTTTATTTGTAAATTAATTATTCTATCGTTTAGTTCAGTCTATTTTTAATCCGGCAAATAACTTGCCGTGCGTGTCCCTACACCTGCACACGCGAGGACCTTTACAAGGCCACTGATAGTGCCATATCGGAGGCCGAGTTCTGGTCCTTTAAAATATGAGTCGACACGCAAAGAAAGAAGAATCCTCATTTTTCAGGAAAGTAGCGAGGTTAATCTTTAAGGCTTTGTAAGAAATAACTAATCAATGATCACCTTATTATGGTCCTAATCGTAGATCCTAAATGGATCAAATGTGTTTTTTTTTGTTTTTAATGTGGTTGATATAAATGAGAATTTTGTTCGCTATTTCAAATCTAACTTTGATAATATTTGAACTCCTATCCTCAAATGACTGATCACGATTAATTTTGATACAAATATCCGTAAAACCAAGATATATGTCTAATGTTAACTCTAAATTGATCAAAAGAAACGTCAATAAAATCATTGAAAAACAACAAAATAAAACGTAAAGAATAAAACAAGGCTCACTTTCTCCATTTAAACTATTAGTAAAGACCATTTTGTTTCTAAATTGCAATTATGTGTATTATAATACCGTGATGTAATGGCAACACAGCACGATGGAGTGTTGCAAACTTCACCGCAAGCTAATTGCGTCCATCCTCACTTATAATATTGTGTTATTAAAGTTATTTTACATTTGTCAAGAACTGTTAGTTTACGGTAATAGTAAAGAGATAATATTATAAACTAGCAGCGCCCCGCGGTTTCATCCGCGTAGTGCTCGTTCCCGTGGGAATTTCGGGATAAAAAGTATTCTTTCCCGGACAATAAGCTACACCTGTACCAAATTTCAAGTCAATCGGTTCAGTAGTTTAGCCGTGAAAAGGAAACAGACAGACAGACAGAGTTACTTTCGCATGTATAATATTAGTTAGGATTAAAAGTCACCAACTTTCAATGAAAAATAGTAGATTTGTTTGAAAAGTAAATCATATTAGCCTCTCTCAGTTCACTCCTGGACATAAGCTCTCAAAAAAAATACGAAAACACAAAATCTTAAAAAACATCAAAAATCATTTGGTTTACTTCATAATTGATCTTAAAATTCATAATAAGTAACAAATAATTATCGTTAAGTCTACCAAAGGATCCGAAACATATGTAATACGCATTGAAACTGGAAACTACGAATACTCAGACAAAACTTCTATATTACGGAAAAATATCCTAAAAACGTCACACTCTTTACAATAACAACTACGTGCCTACATTACATCGGACTATGTAATTAGTAAATACGATTGCGTTATTTAATTAAGAACATTATGACCGCGACACATTGCGTTGATGAAAAGCCACGCTGTAAATTCATTCTAGATTGTGACATTTTGGTAGCGATTTTGTTCATGAGCGCAGCGATTTCTGAAATAGGTGAAAATTCGAGATATTTGCACCATTTATATATTTATAACTCAAGGACGGCTACCCGATATAAGTGAAATTCGTTACAGATATTCCTTGGGAGAAACTTCACATCCTATAATCCTTGGATTGCGCTTGGATCCGTGTAGTATATACTCATTTATTGACCTAAAAATCCACGGAAGCTTAAATTTTGAATGTTAGTAAAATGTAACCAATACTACCAACCGACCATAAAAGGATAAGTGGTGAAATATTTAAGTATACTTAGGAAAGTATAACAAATAGTATTTATGAATATAATTACTTACGTGTACAATATGGGTCCCGTACGTCAACGTCATTCGACACAACGTACGGGACCCGTACAATATTGATTTTGATAGTGTTAATAAAAAAACAGTTACACAGAAGTATTTATTGAAAAATATGTAGCGAAAGTCACAGCGAACTTCGAAATCTAAAATCGCTATTCCCATCACTAAGTCGTGCACCTTAGTGGTAGTTTCCACCTGTATCTCGTACATGAACAAATATTGTCCGAGACAATCCTTGGACCACACACAACATTCGTGCCTCTATATTACCGACTTATGTATTCAAATGAAACAATAATAACGTATTTAATTGTATGAGTGTGTATTAGGAAGATTGATGTTATGTACTATTTATCTTAGATTATATTATTGTTAAAATATGTACGAGTATATAAGGAAATCAATATTTAATTTCCTTACATTTCGAAAAACTAATTCCATATTAAAAAAAATAGAATTAACCTCTTTCTTTAACATTTCTCTGATTCAACTATCATAGTTTAAAATAACTTATTAAGAATTTGCCTAATACTAATTATTATTTTCAACATTTTTAGAACTGTAATTTATCTAAATCTATATAAGTGTATTATGTTATTTAATCGCGAGCTTTGAATCGACTCATTTATCTATTTGATTTCATTAATTTCGAACCTTAAGGTAGAGTCTAGGATGTATACCGTTAAAGTAGGAACCCAAGTGAAATCTCAGTACAGATACAAAAAAATGTTTATCTATACTAATATTATAAAGAGGAAAGATTTGTTTGTTTGTAATGAATAGGCTCCGAAACTATTGGACCGATTTCAAAAACTCTTTCACTAATGGAAAGCTAATTTATCAGTGCGTGACATAGGCTATATTTTATTCCCGTAATCCCACGGGAACGGGAACTACGCGGGTGAAACCGCGGGGAGCTACTAGTAATAGAATACAATAATAACGTCACTACCGCACAACAGTTTGACATCAATTACTACAAACCATGGTGCACGATGGTGTTCTCACGATTGTAGGGAAACCGACCACAGACCGATAACGGAATTACAATGTATTGTTTTATACATTTTATTTGTTTAATGATTTTAATGCTACCTTTCGGAGATTAGTTGGTGACGGAGTGTGAAAACTGTTATTGAATTGAACATTAACTGCCTTATTTGCGTTGCATTTTTAGTCTGGTTTAGCGCTAAACCAGGTTTTACAATCTGATCTAAGTACAATTTTGAATAATGTCAAAAGACTAAAGTGACAGATTTGACTGACATGATGTCAAATGCTTACCAGGTTTTGTTAAACGAGACTAAAAATGCAACGTAAATAAGGCCAAAAATGTATACTTGAATTGCACATCATTTTATTGAATGGTAGACATTCATCTACGTAGATGACTTATTTTTAAGTATGATAAAATTTATAAATTCATGATAGACATGTATTAGATGACCTATTTGTAAGTAAAGAAAAGAAGAGTTTTTAATGGTAGCGCAAAACTATTATTTGATTATTTTTTTGACCGGGGAAAATATCAGACTTTTACAGACTATAATTATCTTTAATCTTTTCAAAGGACTATTTAAATAACTAGATTATACGCAATTTCTTTCAAATTACAAACTAAGCAATTATACGCCATTTGTGCTAAACTGCAGACGTAAAAAGCCTTATTTTGGTAATTAAGCTACCTCGTATAAAGGCTTAAGCTCCGAAGTGTCATAAAACAATTTCAATACTCTTGTTATACAATAACAAATGTTCATTGTTAACAAAAGTTAACACTTGGAAGCGCCGTCCTCTGTCCGAGTTTGTCTGCATTGTCCAAGACTTTTGTCTGCCATTTTGTTTAGACAGAAGTTGATGGACTGACCACAACAATAATGAGCTTAGCTTCTGTGTAACTGTTTTTTTAATTAAGAAAAAATGAGAATAATGGACGGTTTTCTAGTGGATGGATTTTAATTTAAATTGTTTTCAGTTAAACTTGTAGGTTAACTGGGTGGGTACATATTAAAGTGTTTTTACTTAAATCATATAATAACATATATTATCCTATGTTTTATGTTTGTGAAAACTTTTAATTAGCCCTCAATAGCATAGTTACTTATATTAATTTGTATCTTAGCTGTTAGTTTTCCTGTAAGTTTAAAATAAAATAAAATAAAATTATGGGTGTTCAAAATTCTTAAAAAAGCTCGATAAATACTTGAATATTGAACAATCGGGATATCAGGGATATTATAACCTACAGAATTAGTAGATATAGCTTCATCATTTTCTTCCTATCCTCTTCCTATTTCTTAAAAAAAAACATATAAACTAGAAAAATACCTAAGCTTTTCAGTCCAAAAACGTTAAAAGAAACAAAATATCAATAACCGTCATACCATTTAACGTAAAAAATACTCTAAAAGGCGTTTATCGCCGATCTCAGGGTAAAAGGCATCAGATAGCTAGTTGTACCGACCGCAAATTTGTCAGACCACCTTGCAGCTAAACGTAATTTATGGTCCCAAAGCCAGGAAGACGACCGAAGCCGTGCCGTTGCATAATCCCTGCAATTTATTAATGCTTTTGTTGCCTCCACTTGGTTGTTTTTATGCAATACCTTTATTAATTGATTTTGATTAGGTATTGGTGTAATTAGAGCTTTTTTTATCAATTTTATCACTAGAGCAGTTTTTTATACATTTACATTTAACGTTTTAAACGAAATTAGGAGGGCTAAGGTGCCTTTATTATTATATCGGTTATACCAGTTTTTCGTGTAGGTTTTTTAATTACTTTGAAATGATTTATTGTTTTTTTTTTTGTAATGTTGCGCAAAGCAAGGACTGGTTTTGTTTTCATAAAGACATTTCAGAAAATATAATGTTATATACATTTCATCATTAGATTGTTTAGATTGAGTTATTTCAAACTACCTTTTAAAGTCTCTCTATTTAATATATAATTGATTCAATATATAATTGATAGTTACGAACGGATATCGAAAGTTCAATAAGTGAAATCAATCGTTAAATAAATCCATCTGAATCAGTGATAGGTAAAAAAAATGAAGAGTATCTCAAAAATCGATCACGCCCATGAAAAATTGTAGGTTTTGTTCGAAATCTGCACGTGAGGCAAAGTTCGGTCCTTGTATTAAAGAGAGGAAATCCGGAGTCCATTGTTGTATCCAACACTTATGCACTTTACCTGACCGCCAGATAAAAGACCCTGGAAGAATAGGCGTGCTTTACCTCTCAAAAAAGTGCATTAAAAAATAAAATTAGAAATTCAAAAAAAGAACATGCAAATGATTGCAACGGTCGTGCAACAACCAGTTTTGCGATAAAAAAAAGTTAATTTTCTCACGTTAGTGAAACTTTTTTTGGATAATTTCTAATGAAGATTTAATTTGAAGAACCCTTTGGGGTTTGATTCCGTGGTTTTTTGTGCGTTTGCAGGATTGTTTATAAAAACAATCTCGTAACACGGATGTCGCAAAAAATAATTGCATTGTTGATTTATGGACGTTAAAGTTGCATAAATTAAAATAGTGAGAATAAATTTTCTACTAATTTTAAATTACCTTTTTTGTTACCTTGAAAAAAACTTCTAAAGAAAGAATACTGTATTATTGTGATGAAATTAAATACTAGTTAGACCTTGCAGTTTTACTCGCTAACAAAAGTATAAAAACATCAGCTAAAACTTTCCTCGTTAACCTACCACCTACCACTTATTATATTAAAATACTATTTAGCCAAAAGATATCAAAGTAATAAGAAAAAAAGATTTTTAAATTAGTATTTCGGGGTGAAAATTGTCTATGTTCTTCCCGCCAAAACTACTACCATATACTCATAGTAAGTCCATGACTACCACTAACTACAAAAATGCAATCTCACATTTCTATAAATCAATCAATAAACCGTGCGATCGCCAAAACTTTTTTAACAGACACCGTCAAACAAAGAGGTCCGTACCTTCTATTATTCTTCAAAGGAAATAAATTAAACTATCCTTAGGGGAGATGTTTTACCGTTAATTCTAATCTACATGAAAAAAACTCAGATAAAAAGTCGCGGATGTCTGTGGGAAAGAGATTTTAAAAAACTTAGGGGCAGGAAGCTTTGAAAGTGTAAATATGAGTTGACACACATTTTTATGAACGGATATTTATTTGAAAGATTTATTGCTTTCTCTAGGCTTTTGGAAAAGGTTTTTTAGGTTAATTACTTTGGAATATATAGTAGGAAAGTGATAATTGGTTCCATTATTTCAAAAAAGTTAATAAAGTTTAATCAGATATTGGCTAAACTTATCCGAATGTGCAAAGTAAACTCTATGTTTTGAGTAGGTTTAAAACCAAAATTCTACATTTTTAAGCAAACTGTTATACTAGCTGAGCATTGCGTCTAAGCCTCGATATATTTCAACCCGTAAAAATTCGGGAGAAATAGAATCTAGGTAATAAACTAACAGCGCGCTAACTTTTGGTTACAGTTTTCAGTAGATAAAAGTTGTATAAATGAATATTACCTATATTAAAAAAAAATATATAAGTAAATATATTTTTTATTAACCTGTATTGTCCCACAGCTGGGAAAAGGTCTCCCCCAAATCCCTCCATCGTCCCTGTCTCTAGCCAGCTCCTTATATATTATTAAAATTAAATATTATTATATCATCTTATTTTCTTTTCTTCTTTCGTTGTTTGTTGCCCAAGTTAAGCTTTAACAGAGACTGTTTCATCCTAAAGTTGCCTGGAAGAAATCTCTTTTAGCGATAAGGCCGCCCATTGTTTTTTCTATGTGTTATATTTTAGTCATATATACATTTATTATCTTATTTTTTAAGTTTTTACAATATACGTTTATAAAAAATAAAAACAAAATATACAATAAAAACTTAAAAAATAGAATGCCGCCAGTAGCGGGGCAGGGCCCAAACTACCGGCGGTTAGGGCTGCAGAGACAGGAACCTCCTCACGATACGTGCCGTGTCCAAAATCACTGCCTTCTGTATCTGCCCCTTGATCCAACCGTCGAGCGAAAGCCTCTTAAGATGTTGGTCGAGGCTTTTTGCTATCAGACCATTCGCACTCACAACTATCGGTACAATAATTGTTGAATCAACGTCCCACATGGCGGTAATCTCGTGAGATAAGTCTAAGTATTTACTTAGCTTATCCTTTTCAGCTTTCACGAGATTCTCGTCATGTGGAACAGTGATGTCAACAAGTATTGCTCGTCTTGCTACCCGGTCTACCAGCACAATGTCAGGCTTATTGGCAACAATAGTCCTATCTGTGATGATAGACCGGTCCCAATAGAGAATGGAATGACCGTTTTCAAGAACCGACGCCGGTACATACTTATAGTACGGAACCTCAGAATCTACAAGACCATGTCGAAGAGCAAGTTGCTGATGGATGATTCTGGCTACTAGGTTATGTCTATGCAAATACTCTCCGTTAGCAAGATGAGAACAACCAGAAATAACATGCCTAAGTGACTCGCCAGGACGGCGGCATGCCCGACAGATGTCGACCGTACCGTCCTTTAGGATGTACTTCCGGTAGTTGTTCGTCTTGATAACTTCGTCCGCAATTGCACAGGCAAAACCCTCGGTTTCCCCAAAAAGGTCACCAAAACGTAACCAGTTCACCGACGCCAGCAGGTCTACATCAGGCCCCGTGAGGGCTTTGTAGAACCGGCCGTGTAGCTCCTTGCTCTTCCACACGTTCGTGCGATCCTCAGTGCTAAGCACCAGAGGTTTACGCCAGTTCTCGGTTGCCAATGAAAGAGGTGTTAGATTTTTATCAACTGCCACTACATCACAGTGAATGCGACACCTAGCACGTAAGAAGTAGTCTCTAAGGTTGCTTATCTCACGATTATGCATAGTCTTAGCATTTAAAAAGCCACGACCACCACATTTTCGTGGGATATACAACCTCATGACCGAAGAACGTGGGTGCAACATGCGATGCGATGTTAATAGTTGACGAACCTTTCTATCCAGGGCGTCTAATTCGGTTTGAGTCCATCTTAGTATGCCGAAGGTATAAGTCAGTAGAGGCATAACCCAACCATTGAAGGCACGAACTTTGTTGCCACCTGACAAAAGACTGTTCAGAACTTTTGTCAACCGACCAAAAAATCTTACCTTCACCGATTGTTTTATATCTCCACTGTCAATACCTAATGCCTCCGCCATACCAAGATATTTGTAGGTTTCGTCTTCTTATATTTTAGTTATTATTGTTACTGTATACATTTGTATACTTACCTGTTTTATTTGTGAAAGGCAATAAAGAGTTATATCTATCATTTATTAAATATTATTATTACAAACCACTGCAAGCCATTGCATCCATAGACTATCGTGTCAAAAAGAACCTAATTTACCATAACGGCTCCAAAGAGATGATACGAATTAAAAAGTAGCGGAAGTCGGCAACTGTTTACTTCCGCGTAAAAACCTTCATCAGACCTTCGTTTTATTGGTCGTATTGTTACAGATTTTATAGGGACACAGGTTCTCAAACTTTAAGTTCTGATAATTTTGGTTTCTTCCTAGTTTCGAAGATTTCAATTATAATTATATACAAATATTTAAAGATTGTTGGGCGCAAATGTCGTTGGTGTGTGAAATTTGGTTAAACTTAGCTTTATAATATCGATTTCTTATATTTTCGAACGGCTAGACATTGAAATAAATCTACTTAAAACGATAAAATAATTTAATCAACTTTATAAGTATGATTACCTAACATATTACGAACCCAAAGAGAGGTCAAATTAAGAAATACCTAGTGCCCACTGACGAATACACACACACGTACGTCCAAAACTTTAACAACCACTGCCCCTCGTCTATCACAGCTCACCCCACATTTTTTTCTCATCCTGACACTCGCGATGTTTATAAAAACATATGCACATTTTTTAAGTTATATCTCATACGGGATCAAGGTGCGCAAGTTTCTTTTGTAAGAGACACATCGACGGAGTTTTTAATAATTCTGTAAGTGCATTTTTTATATGCGAGAGTATTTTTTAAGTTTTCTCACGCAGAGTTCTATTGAAAATCAGATCTGTGGGTAGATACATCCGTATTGTATTATTGTGTTCACGTTCGAGTGTATCTTGAAGAATATTTTATCAATAATTGATATTTGAAATGGGATAAACACCTTGAGGTAGAAATTGTTGAATTTTCGGTTTCATGGCCTTGAGTTTTGGAACATTTACAAAATGTTTTGAGTGTTGCTAAAATATTTCTTTTAAATAGTACGAGTACATACATTTTATTTACATTATTATAAAAACTAAATAAAAACCAACTGCAGGGAAAAGGCTGAAAGACTGTTTTCACTAGTAAAGTGGGCGTAATCACCATATTAAATGTACCATGAAAAAAACCGTACACATATTTTAAATCACAAAAACATAACAAATATTATACTATTTTTCATACGTCACACAACAAAAAAGAAACAAAAAACAAACACAACTGCTAATTAAAAAAGTCCAGCGATAATAGTAACCCATTTTCGTGAGCTAACAATAGTTAAAATTTAATGTACCCCGCATATTCATTACGTTATAAAAACTGTAATTTAATATAAACTAGACAAAAATACGCCTAATGTTATTCAATAAAAAGTGACTGAAAAACAGTATCAAGGGGGAATTTTGTATGAAAAAATTGAAAGGGTGAATGAAACAATAGGAAAAAACGCCATGACCTATTACCGTCAGCTAACTGGGCTTTGAGACAAGCGGGTAATTTTGTTTAAAGCTGATTTATGTTTTACGGTTTATAATTGTTTTCGTGTAAAAATATTTTTGGAAATTTTGGTCTGAAAATATTTGATTTTAGATCGTTTTGTTCGCTTGTTATGGCATTAAAATTACTGTAATTGAATAGGTTTTTATTTTTAATTACAGTCGTGCAGTAACTTCTGTCATAGGAACTTGAGAATGATGTATACAAAGTATACTAAAAACTTATTGTGAAGACGTTTTAAATATTTGTGATTTTCAAAACTTTACTTAAACTTCAGTTTAAAATTAACTTTCTTGTTAATCTATCTTCTATCTTCTATAATATAAAAATGAATCGCAAAATTTGTTGGTAAGCGCATAACTCAACAACGCCTGGACCAATTTCGCTAATTCTTTTTTTGTTATGTTTGTTATAGGTAGGAGAAGGTTCTTATGTAAAAAAATCTGGAAAATCAACGGGCTTTGGACCCGTGCGAAGCCGGGGCGGGCCGCTAGTATAATATAAATCTATGAAAAACTGATACTACGAATGTTTGTCTCGATAAAAGTTTCGAACTTAATTAGGAGTCAGTTACTATAATGAGATGATGTAGTGAATGATTATTTTATGTTATGTTTTCAACATGGCAGTATGGAAAATAAAGTAATTATTATCTACATTACGTATGAGCCAGGCCAGTGCAGTCCAAGGCTATCCGTCGATTGTCGATACTCTGAGGGCGGATCCATCAGCATTATCGATATTGCTCCATTTCGTCACCGCACTGAGAATGACACGATCTTTACAAGGCAATGACAATCATCGACAACAATGGTTCATCCCTTTCACTTTCATTCAACACTAACAATTGAGATGTCTGTGTTTTTGTTAATCAAATTTTTGATTTTTAATGTCCATTGTCTTAAATCGTTGTGGGTTGAATCGACGGTTGGACCTTGATCGGATCTACTTGGAAATCTCTGCTCGAACTGACAGAGTCGTCTCCGTGTTGAACTGTTTGGTAGGAAAGCTGCGAGTTCGATTTGCAAGAGAAGTAAATGTTTCTAGTATTAACAAATGTTACCTGGTAACTAGGTGTATGTAAGGAAATTCAACCCCGGGAGGCTAAAGAAGAACAAAATATACATATGTGTGTTTTCTGCTTAGTAAGTAAAAAATAACAAATACTCAAGAATCAGTTTAAAGTACTTATAAGTACTTGAGAATCTTTACAATGGTAGTGACATATCGGTGGCCGAGTTCTGGTCCTCAAAAATATGAGTCGACACGCAAAGAAGAAGAAGAAGTACTTGAGAGTGACCATTTAAAATTCTAAAACTTAAAACTAAACAACCAAAAACTATTCCTTTTCTTATCATAATTAAGAGTCCCATAAATATTATAAATCTCCTCCACATTGCGAGTCCACACGTTCCCGAAGCAGATGCAAAAACAATCTCGGTAAGGACCACTATATGACATAAATTATTCAAATTTGACTTGTAATATAGTACGGGATATGCATAAAAGGGTTTTAAAAAAACCAGGGGTGATATTTTTTGTGCATGAGGGTCACAGTTAGCATTCGTTACGTCATTCACTAAAGAAGTATTGAATATTTAAATTGTTATAATAATTTTCGCACGATGATTTGACTGTTTGTACAATGGACAGAAATTTGGTACTGTTTGTTGTTTTGTGTATAGGTATAGAATTAGTCGCAGTACTCGTAGATTTTGTATTCAGGGTTTATGAAAGGGATATTATAAGCAAATTCATGATTTATGGTATAATTATCCTAACTAATATTATAAATGCGAAAGTAACTCTGTCTGTCTGTCTGTCTGTCTGTCTGTTACCTTTTCACGGCTAAACTACTGGACCGATTGACTTGAAATTTGGTACAGGGGTAGCTTATGGTCCGGGAAAGAACATAGGATACTTTTTATCCCGAAATTCCCACGGGAACGGGTACTACGCGGGTGAAACCGCGGGGCGCTGCTAGTTACTAATAAAAATGAACTGGTAGCTGAACACAGCGTCAACTAGGTACTTTTTTAATTCTAAATCTAAATTATCTAGAGACACATTCTAACGCAGACAAAAATCTTCTAAATCAGTCTAGATGCATAGAACACCCTCAAAAATTAATACGTATACACTCTCACTGACAAAAGATACATATACTGATTTATAGAACCCAAAAATAATTCAAACAACATCTCAAATATACGAAAGTGTTTCTTCCTAAACAAGAAGATACGTAAACAATTCTCAATCAAGATAATTCAAATTTCAAAAAAATATTTTTCCAATTTCAATTCGACAATAGCGTTATCAGGTTCCCCACAAATCATGCGACCCGTGAACGGCCATTATCTAGGGCTACTCTTTAAATTCAATCTAAAATCACCCTTTGGACCTGTCCCACAATAACCCTTGGACCGTCCTCCAACCATTTTTTATCTGATGCAACACCGTCTTTATCATGACGACGCTAAAAAAATGAAGGGACCAGGTGTTGCTAGCAAAAAATAAAATAAAAAATCCGCGATAGCTAATCCTTTAGGGTTGTCTCATGAGACATGTGTAACGCTTGGACTCTCCTATTATGTTAGATCGTGTATTGAAAGGAACTAAATTAAAGTTTTGTTGGTTTTATACCTTCTTTTACTACATTTTGCTACCGGTTAATTTTTTTCTAAAAACGTTACCAAAAAAAAAGTGGTTTAGTATCAAAAGCAAAAAGAAATACGTTACAGACTCAAGTATATTCTGTGGTATTTTAAGTGAAAACAATCTGGATCCTTTCATTAGTACAATACTTGATAGTGAACATGCATACAAAAACAAGCGTTGAGCCGGTCTCCAAAACACGTGTTCGTTTAGCATTATCGATTGCATTCATATTGTCCTCTTTCGGGCACCATGCGGGTAATGAGTTATCGCAACGGACAGAGCAATGCGTTTTTGTTTTAGTACACTAAAAACTGAGCTCTAGTTATTCGAAATTCAACTCTATTGTCAGGGTAATAAGAACGTCCAAACAGGCCAAGAGCTAGGTCTCTAGATAGCTGGTGGTCTGGACAATTCTGCTTTAGTTTGTCGTATTCAAAATTGCAGGGATTTTGGAGTAAACCAAGAGATGTTCTAGTGTTTGTTTGTTTAGTTTCGTATACGAGAAAATTATGATGTTAAATCCAAAGATTTTTCGCCATAATGAAGTCGACCGTCAGTATCAAATAGCAAACATCTTCTAGTTTCATTGATATATCAAATCAGCTTAGCAATAAAAATGTTTATTAAGGGCGGACATTATTTGAAGTAATCACAGTAAAATAAAAATCTTATCTAGATGCGGTTACATTATTAACTTAAGAAGCTAAAAGAAATCAAATTGCACTTCCCATCGATCAGATTCTCACGCTTCACCATAGTCAATGGACAAAAGCAGATGTACAGATTGATAAAAGAAACATTAAAAAACTCCATGAGAACTATCTAAGCCTCACCTATGACCCGGGGCCATTCGCAAAACTTCTGGACCGTTAAAAAAAATTACACGGACCAAAGAAAAGACCTTTTGTTTGGTAAAAAACTTGAGGGTACATTTGAATAAGTAACATAAAAACTGAGGGGTGACGTCACAAAAACTTTGGCCCATGTTTTTTAAGGATACAGCCAAATAATATGCATAGTTATTGCAAATTGTTTGGTCAACATTCTCACGATGCATCTGCATCTTAATATAGGTGCTGAGAAATATGATCCCATGTTTTTTTGTTTGTAGAATTGAATGCAATTGGTTTTTTTAACGTTAGAAAATGGCTAGTCAAGTTTTTGTATGTGACAAAGTGATAGCAATGAAAATGTTTACTTATTAATAATGTGTAGGTATGGGTTAATTGTGAAATAGTTTATCTAGTTAGATATGTAATTAATTTGATGATAAAGAGAAGTTCTAGGCTGATAACTTTAGATTTCTATAGACTATAGCTATGTTGTAAATTATAGCATGATCTGAAGAGTCGATACGATATGGAAAACTTAAAATTTCAAAGAGATAAATCGGTATTAGTTATATGCAAAAACATAGATACAAGCATTTTTTGTACAAATTCAAAAAACAAACTACAAGCTACGTTTTTGGGTTAGGACGATACAGGACGCTGAGGAAAAATGACAGAAAATGTTGACCTATTTTGACCTTTCTTTTACTTCCCGCTTAAAAACGCAGTGTCCTTATCAATAAGTGTCCATTATCAGTACAAATGATAACGCGAGACCCACGTACTGAACCGTATAGATGTGGTGATGTATTAAATTACCTGTATGCGGGTTAACGTGCATTAGTATGCGTATTGAGTTGTCCATACAAATGTTTATGACCGCGACTCAAATACTATGGATTGTTTGTACAATCAATATTAGAGTTATAAAGCTAAAGAGTTATTTGATTGACTCTCTAATTTCAGAAACTTCTCGTTATATTAATTTAATTAGTACTCTTGTATTTCACCTGCATTTTGATGTGGCTTTTAGGCAATGTTCAATAAATGGGACCAAAAAGATTTTTCAAATCAAATTAGTTGTTAAAAACATTATTTTACATAACTATAAAAACTTACGTGCTTTCCTAGAAAGTGCCACTGCTGAACAGTCATTACGCGGAGTAACCGATCTTATACTCTTACAGTAAATCTTGACATTACCATTTTATGTTACTAACATTCATAAATAATTATTCTCCTACTAAAATACCTATTGAATACAACTCCCTGAATAGTAAATATGTCATTTAATACCGCGGTAGTCAAGTTACCATTATTGTCATAAAAAGTTTTTTGAATCTCGAACACTGCGCTTACGCAGATGTTTTATGTGTTTTTTATTTCTTTTTTGTATATTGTACCGTTATTTTTACGTAATAGATCAATTTGTTGACAGATGTACTTTTGTTTATTGATGATGGTTAGACCAAGGCAAACAGATTGACATTTTTATATGATTGTTGATAACTATTCAATTGGGCAGTAATTGTTTACGTTATTTAATATTTTTGACAATGTTTTACAATGAAATACTTAACCATGTAAAAAGTAAGTTATTAAAAAAACGTCTTGTATTTATAGGTCATTATGATTACACTGCAGGACAAACGCTTACTTTGGATATTAGTAGAGTGAGGAAGAATAAGCGTAATTACCACTTTTGCGTAATGTGATTATTTCATTTCGTAGGTAGTAGGCTAATTCGTGATACATACCTACAATTTTAAATAAAAACAGCCGTTACTTTTAATTATTTTAAGAATCAATTTTTTAGTCGAAAAACCATGGAAAAGTTTCTTCTGTGATGAAAAAACTATTTTGCAGTATAGCTTTAATAAGTGACATTTTTATTAAAATAAAACACAAATCACCAATTACACAGTACCTAATCATTCTCATCATCATCTCCAACAAAGTATTAACATATAAATTGTGTATTAACAATGAAATATAAATAAATCAAGTTTCAATAACCCTGACTGCAGTCCCGTCTGCACTGCGGAGGAGTATGACTCACTCAAGATCTATCAAATTTTAATAGATGTGCTTATTTCACAACCGAACCCGTAGGCGGAAGACTCTATTTAAAGGATAAATCGAAGCCTCTTCGCGATGATTCAATATCTTGATGCATACATTGTATTGTAGTTAATTATGTTAATAAGAGGTTTAGTTAACTTTTGGTTTTATGAAAGTTAATACGTTTTGACAACGTAATTCTTTAATATTTTCAATCATACAAACATGATAAACTTTGGTCGAGTTTACCAACATGAATTTATAAAACCAGCGGTGGATTTACACTAGGGGCAGTCGGGGCAAGTGCCCAGGGCGGCAAATGTTTTAGGGCGGAAATATTTTGAAAGTGAAAAGTAAAATTCTAGTAATAGGGCGGACTTTTTTCTGGTGCCCAGGAGCGGCATTGAGTTTAAATCCGGCCCTGTATAAAACTATTAGAAATAGATACAATCGATAGCCATCGCTAGTACAAGAATCTTCTCTCACGTACGAACATACTAATATTATAAATGCGAAAGTAACTGAGTCTATCTATCTGTTACCTTTTCACAGCTAAACTACTGAACCGATTGACTTGAAATTTGGTACAGGGGTAGCTTATGGTCCGGGGAAGGACATAGAGTTTTATCCTGAAATTCCCACGGGATCAGGAACTACGCGGGTGAAACCGCAGGGCACAGTTAGTTTACTTATAAAACACAAAGTTATATCAAACTCCATATATTTAACTCTTCATTAAATTCAATTCGTTATTCCTGATACTAAGAAAAAGTATTGATTAAACACTACGAGTATGTTACTGTTGCATATGCACACGTACTATACTACAAACATCAAAATTAATCTACCATATAATAAATCATCATCAAATCACAAACAAAAAACGAATTTAATTTTCAGCTCATTCATAACACACATCAACAAATCATCGATCGCATCGTACCGCCTAAACTTTCATATCTCATGCAAATTCTACTGACAATGAGCCCATTTGTACACTACAAACCAAATTAACTGGCAACGTTACAAATATATTAATTTTTAAACGCTATCTTATTGATTGTCAAATAAGGTTCAAAATCGAACTAGTTACGTATCGAAATTGCAATTTAATGACGGTAATTTTGGTTTGAATTAAAATATGGATGGTATTACAGACGGACGGACGGACATAGAACAATACAAGGCGTGGGTTGGATTAACTCATTACAAAACATTGCCTGGACGCCTTGACCGATATCTGTGCAATTTTGTAATAATATGACCGCTTTGATAAATGTAATTAAAGTTTTTGTGATTCGACAAACAATAAGTTATGTGTAGGATATAATAATTACGTTGCAAATTAAATAATATTGCTTATGTAAGAGGTTAACAAAACAAAAAGTTATCCATTAATGACGGCCATAGGCTTTAAAATAGCATTACAAAGGTAAGTTGGTTTCAAATAAGATTTCAGCTTAAAATTCTGACTTAAAAATAGGTTCGATGGCAGAAGAAATATGCAAGTCAGCATATATTTATTTCAGCCGTCAGCATTAATACCATATATTTCTGTATTAATTAATCTGCGATTTGAAAGAAAGACGATTTAGCTTTTTTACTTAGATGATTTACGTCCCAATTTAATTCCAATAAGACCTCCAAAAAGATACAAATTAAAATCTTAAATTACATAATAATATGTTCTATAATTGGGCACGCGATAACACGCGTATGATTGAGCACAACACGGTGTCGGCAGGACGACGGTCTGTCGCACAACAATTGCTATCAATAGGGTAATTGGTGATCGTCCGCGCGCCAATGGTCGCACCATTATCTTTTTACAGTGCTGGACAAATAAATTGGTATGTTTCATGTGTATGTTTTGTCGAGGACGTGTATTTAATCATATGTTTTTCGTGTATTGGATTATTTATTTTTGTTTTAACAGAAAAAATATTTTCCATTTTTTAATTTATTATAAAATGTCTTACATCAAATTATACATAAATGATTGTTTGTATGTACTTCGCATCGGTTTTCATAAATTGGATTTGTCTTATGTGTATTGTGCGTCCTTTTTTGAATATAATACATTTTGGATTATTAATATTCTTCGATTATTTTTTTATAGAAAATGACAAACGTGTACTTACTCTCGAATCATTAATTTAATAATTTAAATTAACATCTGTAAATGTTCAAACATCGAATTACAACTCGTGAATACAATATTACACACTATAAATATTTGAACTAATACAAAAATACACTACAATATCCAGCACAAAATGACGTAGAATATTACCCATATTACCTAATTAACCAACGTCCATTTAGTCTTATACTTCCTCGTTACTAACAGACTTTATCTGCGATCACCATCACAGTACAAGCAGTCAGCAGTGTACCGTACTGTTATTTTGTCCGCAAGTGTAACATGGACGCGGGCTTATTATCAGGATGTCCCGTCGGAACCGACTCGTATCGGGTGTATCAACTAACCTGTAATGTCACCAGTCATAAACATTGTATAATGTAGTGCATGGTTATATAAAATATGGTTAGCATACTTGTAGTTTATATATGTTTAGTAAATCCAGCTGCGCAATACGCACTTGACCAGCGTTTGGCCCAGTTGAGCCCCTCAGTCACGATATGAACTGACGCTGATGAAATCCTGGCGTTTCTCTCACTGGTAATATTTACACGGGATCAATCGCCAGTGTTCCAGTAAGAAATTGAGTAGGTAGATATCTAATAAGATTATCATTAACATTAGAATCAATTTTATTATTGATATGACCGCTCACACTTAACCGATTATACGTTAGTGCGTTGACTGTGAACGGTCAAGTGTTTTTCTATACATTTGTCTGTTCTGGCGTTACGCGACCGATAATACTCGACGCATGTTCCGTCAGATATGAACCTTCCCTAAGCACGCTACAAAACTGCGACCTGGCAAACTAACGTAGAGACCTCTTTATCACTGGAGTTGTTAACTTTTCTACAGCTATAAATAAAAACCTAAGGAATATTCACAGAAAAATTTAAAACGATCTAACCAATTAACAATAAAAAACTGTCTTTCGGTCTTGGTATGTGTATGAATAAGCGTTGTTTCTAACACCCTTGCTATCCTACTAATATTATAAATGCGAAAGTTTGTATGTTTGGATGTTTGTGAGTTTGGATGTTTGTTCCACTTTCACGCAAAAACTACTGTATCGATTTTGATTAAATTTGGTACAGATGTTCCTTATAACTAGGAATAATATTTAGGATACTTTTTATCCCAAAATTCCCATGGGATTGTGTATAAGTAATCGTATGTTTTATTGTAACTTTTTTTAGTCAAAAATCCTACCAATAGATGGCGTTGTTACTTCATTTTTTAGCACACGATACTGAATTGTGCCGAGATTGTATGATACTACAAGCTACGCTTTCTCACGGGAGCGGGAACTACGCGGGTGAAACCGCGGGGCGCTGCTAGTAGAAAATAAAATCGACCTTTTTGATACCCTTAACAATGTATAGGGGTCAGTTGCTATGGTAAACATAGAGTGATTTATTGATACTACCTGTGATTAATATAATAAGGGAAGGTTCATATCTGACGTAAAATACGTCGCGTATTACGCCAGAACAGACAAATGTATAGAAAAACACTTGACCGTTCACACTCAACCGATTATACGTTAGTGCGACCGATGATACGCTGGACGTATTTTACGTCAAATATGAACCTTCCCTAAAACTACTGATATGATTCAATTCAAAGCGGGCATTACAAAAATTTTAGAAATTAATAAAAAAATGATACTGCAAACTCAATTTACCACTAATGTTTATATCTAAATCGATAAATAATTGTGATGAACGACCGGACAGATAGATTAACGTGGATTATGCACTTTAACGCTTTCAGATAAGGTTTATAATTAATTTACTTGTTGACCGGGGATTTAGTTAGAATCTAATAAGATTATATCAATTCTCATAGTGTGTTTATTGGATCTATAATGGCCTATGTTCCTTGTGCGATAGTTTGACGGACTGCCCACGGGTTTGGTGGGAGAAGTGTTGAAAAAACACTTTTACTGTAATCCGTTATAGTTTCTCATGTGGTGTGTATATACCTATTTAAGAAAAGACAATAAACGAAAAACTAGTACTGGACTGGACGTGGCGCTAAATAGAGGCTAATAATAAGAACAGCGTGAAGTATATTGATGAAACATCGCTTTATTCTTTGGTTCTTGCTAAAACACGAAATTGAAGCTACAATATCCTGAAACAAACAATATCAGAATTGAAATAAAACTAAATATTTTAAACGATTTTTACACATCACTTCAAAAATTAGATCACCTAATCTATAAAATGAAGTCCATCACATACCAGCCACCTAACCCGCCAATACCTATTTAGTACGATAACCGATCCATCGTCAGGCAATATGATTAACGAGGTGTAAGAGAGCAAAGGGCAACAATACAAATGTCCAAGGGTCCGTAATCTAAACGATACAGTTTTATGCACGTTTACCATGTTTTATATGATTGGGTAAAGTTTGTTGTTTAATGTATGGGTGGTATTAGTGTATTGCGAATTGAGGTTTTGCTGGTATAGCAGAGGTTGTGGAACTGTCCAAAGGAAAGCCATCTGGAAAGGTTAATTATCATTTTTGAAGTCACAAAGAAGTCGAGTCAAATAAAATATCTTTGCAATTACCAACATAAAACTATTATTGGTATATCCATTCTTAAATGTTGTGGGACTGTCCAGAGGTAAGCCATCTTGAAAAGTGTCTTATAATTTTTGGGGATACTAAAAAGAAAAGTGAAATAAAAATCTCTACAATTGAAAAAAAAATAACATTAATTTTTGGATATTATTTAAATTAAGGTTAGAGTTTGATGTACAAAAACATCAGTTTTCATTAAAATGCAAACATTTTAATTGACAATCAAAAGATATATTTTTCGAATATGTGTTGGTTTTATTTTTCTATTATTACGAGTAGATATTTATTTCATTTTATTTTAAAACTTTACCACCTAATAATATCCAATATAAACTTTATCATATTACCGTAACAAGTATAACAATTGTAACTTTCTAATAAGATCAAAAAGTGTTCATAATTTCCACGCACTCGCAGTATATTGTGCATAATGAAAACATACGACTCTTTGATAACCCGTTATGGAGTTACGGAACACTCGGTAACATAAATTGGAGGACATTGTAAACAATATTTGTTATTGTTATTTTTTGGTTTAATCTCAGAAAACTTTACGTGAAATATTCCAGTCTATTAGATAACAAACTAGATTTATTTAATCAGTAGAAATATGTGGAGATCTAAGTAAAACAAAAATTCTTTTTTTCTGTATCGGCCTCAAAAAAGTACCTTTGTTGATGCTAGAATCAGTTGCAATAATGAGATGATGTGTGATAGAAGAAATACGAAAATAAGAAAAATACAAAAAGAAAACGTTAAATAAACAACAGGTCACAGTTAGTCTCCAATAAACGTAAAACATAGGAAACATTCCATCAATATTGCATGTATAAGTTAATAAAATTTGTAAAGCCAATTTCACACTATACAATAACGTAGTTTGTATGTAGTCGGACTAAATTGAGACGTTCACATGTATTGACAGTAAAATGAGAAATAGACGTTATGTCGATGGCGCCGGGAGTGAAAATCTGTCCCGTTATCGGACTTGTACACACGGGCGAGTAAAACACGTGATGTGTATTTTATTGTACGCGTTTAAAATGAATTGGAATATCTAAGGAGATAAAAACCGATGAAGTAATGATTCCAACTGAAATAGAAAATCAAATAAGTATCTCAATATGAATAAAATATGAATTTAAAACTTGTAGTAAGTTATAATTTCTTACAAATTATGATATAATTACAAGGCAAGACATAAAATTATTAATTAATCAATGAGAAAAAAATATACTTGCGAGAAATATATAGCATATACTGATTCCTTAATAATCAGTTAAACCAGTTTTTATTTTTGAGGAAGTCTGAATTATGAATTAAATATATTTGTTATTTTAAAGCGCCAGTCTATAACCCATCATGTATGGTATGACCAAATGATTGTGTGACACGGGGCGAGCAATACTCGTCGCCCACTCGATGGCATCTCTGATTTATTGCAAATAGCGCGAAAGCGAAAACGCTCGTAAAACGTTGCGTTTCAACCTTTATTACACGTTGTTCGTCCACCGCGCGATTGCATCGTACTATGTGAACTGCCCTTTACGCAAATAAACGGATTATTCAGTAAAATTTGATTGACGACTGTTTGTTGTGTAATTTTGAAGTGTGGAAAAGCTTAGATTAGAATAAGTAGTTCCTTATAGACATGTAATAATATAGCTTTAACTTCTGATTAAAAAATACCGTCCACTTGACTAGCATAAACAAAAAATATTGATATTGATACTAGATTTGTCACGGGAAAAAATAGATGTTTTTTATAATACTATTACGATTTCCTACTCATCCATGATTTTCCAAAGAAGTTATTTATTTGGAAAATCATGGATGAGTAGGAAATAAAATAAAGTAAGCAAATAAAATAATACCAATAATAATATTAATTAAGTACATATCACACCAAACCAACACAATCTACATCTAACTCATTATAGTTTCCCAGGCTCAATAATAAAGCAGCGTTCACACTAGCGTCGACGAGACAGGCCCGTGTCCGGCACGATTTGCATACACGACCCAATCTCAGCCTTTGTTATGTCATCGAATACAGCTCACTTAATTTATAGCTGTTTACTTTTCTTTAATTTAGGTTCGGTTTCGATTAATCGTATTTTAGTATTACTTTTGGGGTATTTTAGCTACACATTGACATAAAAATCCTTTAACGGATTTTTATCGAGGTTATTTTCTTTTACATTTTCTGAAGGTTCGGTCTTTTGTGATCGATACGAAACAAAATCCGTTAAAGTATTTTTATTTCTATATTTTAGTTATTTCTTTGACTTAATTTAGTTCTTTTTTATAAATACAGCTCAAAACTGTCAAAAACGAGCGTATTTCTACTTCAAAGTTCAGCAACGCACTTGTGACTCTTGAGTTGCAGATGAGCGACGGCAGTCACTTACCATTTAAGTGACCCGTCAGCTTGACAAAAACAAAAAGAAACCTACGTTGCAACTCCTCGGGCCATAGTCCTTATGCGACCATAGCATATACTACACCTACCTTAGCCCAACCAAATTAAACCTTAAACAAAAAGCTTTAAACCTACCTACATTCAGGACGAGACAAAACAAACGACCAAACCATTTATTTTAATTTCGTGTTGTATTTCTTCATCGTAGCTAGTTAGAGTTATCATTAGAGCTGTGTACGGTGACGTCACGAGCTCTCGCGCATGACCCGATGCAACCTACTTACATGTGGGAACACGGTCTGACCGTGATGCCTTTATTTATATACTTTATATATGGTGCCAACTGTTTTATATAGTGCCAACTGTATTACGGAAGGTACTGTGGGAAGTATTGGCGTTTGAAGATAATTTGAAGTTTGTGTACACGATGCTATTGCGTCGTCAGGGTTTCAATTTTCAATGCTTTCTTTTGGTTGAATGTAATATGTATGTGTATACTTACCTGTTATAAAAGGCTGTATTTATTTTATATAAGCATTCTCTTGATCAATTTATAAAACTCTTTGATTCATCCACAAGTTACAAGGGTAGTTAAAAATGCCGTAATTTGAATCGAGAAAAGAATGATATTACCAATAAGTATATCCTTTCATCAAAACATCAATATTAGTGAGAAAGGTTTTTTTTGCTATATCTTAAAGATTATTGCATTCAAATAATTCAATTAAGATAAATATGTGCATACTTACACAAAAAAATCGAGACAATGGACAGTCTATTTCATAACGCCGTCATTCATAATCCAAAGTAGATCAGAATGTTTACCATAATTTGATTGACAGACAGACGCAGTACAATAAACGGCGAACTATTACAATAATAGAAATTATTGCCATATTGGCTACAATATCGCAACTCTGGTACAAATCTATGCAAAGGTCGCTAACTCTTGACTTTGTTTTGATGCCATTGTGAGATAGAGTTTAACGCGATCTATGGAGGTTGCATCACGAAATATTCACAAAATATTATATGAATTGTATTTATAATTCTGTAGATTTATGACGTTGGGGCCAAAGGAGTAGACGGGTCAGTTGATGGTAAGTAACTTTTTGGACATCTGAACTTCGAAAAGTCGCAAGTGCATTGCAGGCTTTAAGGCATAACAGGGTGGTTTAAGAAGAAGAAAAATCTTCTATATATATAAAAATCAATTGCTGTTCGTTAGTCTCGCTAAAAGTCGAGAACGGCTAAACAGATTTATCTTTTCTTGGTCTTGAAATGTTCGTGGAGGTCCAGGGAAGGTTTAAAAGGTGAGAAAAATCGAATAATTGCCGGGAACACGGGAACGGGTACTACGCTGGTGAAAACGCCGGGTACAGCTAGTACATAATATACATAATAAATAACGCATAAGTGGCATCTGATATCTGTAACTCAGAACCAAAACTTCTGGCGCTAAAACTGAGGAGTTATTTTAACTTCTACCTGTAGTATCAATTAGCTTCCTTGGCCCAATTCTCCTGCGTTTTTCTTTTGTTTCAAAGGTGATGATGTTCGAGAATGTTCTTTGATAAAATTAGAAATAAATTGTATTAATCATCTACCTGTAGTATCATTACTTCATTAGCTTCCTTGGCCAACCTGTCATGCGTTTTTCTTTTGTTTCAAAGGTGATGATGTTCGAGAATGTTCTTTGATAAGATTAGAAATAAATTGTATTAATCGTGTACCTGTAGTATCATTATTTCATTAGCTTCCTTGGCCCAACTCTCCTGCGTTTTTCTTTTGTTTCAGAGGTGATGATGTTCGAGAATGTTCTTTGATTAGATTAGAAATAAATGTTATTAATCAGAATACATTTTAGATAACTCAGTAAATTATAGTCTGGATTTTTTTTTTAATTAGCAAAGAAATTACAACTATACAAAGAAGTCGTCCAAATGTATTTTAAAATATACCAAAAGCCCTTCAATGTGACCTTTGGAGTAATTTTTCTAGTTTCTAAATCTACCACCTCAATGATGGTACGTTAGAGATAGCAGACATCTCAAGTCACGGCCGATTGCGACAATCAAATGCCAAAATAAGGTCAGAGGTAATAATTGTTGAATGTAAAAGCGTTAACTTCTTTAACTTTGATTTATGCAGGAATTTGATGATGTTCCACTGATTTGAGTAACAATAACACTTTGGTTTAATGTTGAGGTATTTATAAGTGATTTTATCTTTGGTACGGTGACGAGAAGTTACTGGATATATTGACTGTGTGCAGTTCACAGGCTACACGATTAAACCATCTTCATGAATCGCAATATTTATTGACGAAAATTGCGTGGTGAGTATCTTAAGTCAGTATTCTGTAAGTTTACTCTAAACGGTTACGTTATTTTTGCAATTTAAACTTCCTCCACCATATTTTTTGTCTTATTTAGTGGATTACGACTAATAGTTAAATCATTATTAACAAACATACAAAAGTTAAATCACATAGCAATCAAACATCCTTTGAATAAATTGATGACCATCTCATTATACATTAAAATAACAAACAAATTAAACCTGAAGAGCGATAAAAGGTGAATAAACATATCAAACTGTAATATAACTATATAGATAGATGTAAGTAGTTGCAAATGATGGCGAAGGCAATGGGTCAGTGAGCCGCACCGCTTCCTACGGGAAAGGGCATACGGCCACGCGAACCGACGGAGTACGGATATAGAGAGGATAATACACACTTATTTACAGAAAACATATTTTAGTGGGATAAAATCTGGGTACCAAATTTGGACACAGTTCACCCCCAATCCGATAGAGTAAAAGCACAGTTAATTTTTGATTTTTATTTTTAATTTATTCGGTGGTTTTCATTTGCACTTGTGTACCAAGCTTAAGATTCCGGATTTGATTCCTAGATCAAGCATTTTTCTATTTTGAAACATGATTCGTATTTTAGGCAAATAAGGTAGCCTGGCTTTTGCCTATTTTTCCTATTATAATACCATTAGTGAGGAAAGGGCTTGGATCTGCAATAGTTCCTTACAGACTGATACATCTTATGATAAATTAATTAATATAAAATTTTAATTCATATCGATACTAAAATATAAATGTATTTTTATTGATGTGATAAGCAATCAACAGTCATCTATTTTTAAAAACGTAAGTAATCATCAACTAATCATATAACATAGACATCGAATAAATACAAACTTTATCATAAATCACAAACAAATCGACATAAATAACAATTAAATTCACCGTTTGCTACTCGCTACTTCTAAATTCGATCTAAGAAAGCGATGACACTTAACAGATTTACACTTATTAAGATGGGAAACCACTGCAAATATCGCATAGAAACTCGGTATTCTTCCTGCATTTACATTTTCGTCCACCTTAAACCCTAATACTATTGTAATAATGGTGAAATTCCCGTAAATAACATTGTTAATAACTGTGCTTGTTCCTCCGGTCGGCAGTCCACGCGCTGTCCGCACGTTCATTGAGCTCTTCCCATGACATTATCCGTGTACATAATCTGCTAATGTTATATGAGTATTATCCGCTCGGTATAATTCCACCTCTATTCTGTCGTGCATAAGGTCCTTTTTAGTAGACGTTTTGAATTGTGTTAGGACATTTTGGAATGGATTATAAAATAGCGCATCTGAGGCACCGATGGCCCTAAAGATGGACCTCGCGTTTTATTTCCACCGAGGAAGACACGACTTAGTGCAATGCATGGGGGAAAATATGGCCCCAAGTCCGTTCAACCGTATTTCACTGGGGTCGGTGGGGTCACAGCCGCGGACATTATTAAACTGTTACTCTTCCAGAATCGTGAGACGTGACTTATGCAGATATTTAAGTAGTTTGACTGATAGTTTCACGTGCACAGTGGTCGTTTCTCATGTGAATCCTCGGCGCACGATTCGCGTTTGAAATTAGTTGGAAAGTTACATTGTGCCCGTATTTGGTGGGCTTCTTGCCCATTAGTGGGGTTATGGTATTGCTCGTCATATTCGCGAATCTTAATATGTGTTATACTAGTATTGTGTTTATGAGGTGACCTTAGGGTAGTTCCTGGTGGTCTTTCCTTTGTGGTGTATGGCATATTAATTGCAAATAAAGTTGAAAAATGTACCTTTTTTATGATAAAAGAACTTAAATTAGTAAATCTTCTCATAATATAAGAAAATACACAAACGTAAACATGCAAACCTAGTAAACACATTTTCTTTTATAAACTACATTTTTAAACCGTTTTAAATAAAAACCTTTATTGGCACTACCATAAGTTACCAAAATATCCAATTGAATGATGTCTAACCAAAAACTTAAAGTGCACTCAAAAGTATTATAAGCATTGGCTAACTACGTAATAGACTTCTAATAAAACATCATACATCAAAAAACATCGCACAACATCACATAACGAATCCAACAATTCCTAAAAAAACCTCACGCACCTAAATTATCTAATCAAGGCAGATTTCCTCGTTAAAAGAAGGCACATGACATTAAAGCGGCACTACTTAACTTGTATGAGGAATTCAATTTATACACTTTTTGCGAACAAATCAGGAAGGCAAGGTGTAACTGTAAATGGCAAAATGTGGGAAAAATTACAATAACAATGGAAGAGTTTTTTTCGGTTGAAAGAGCGCTCGATCGCAATTACGTAGTGTTCTGTTCATACAGTAGGTGATAATAGGACTGGTTCTACAGTGGTTGGTGGTAATCGGTGATTAATTTACCAAAAAGTCAGTTCTTATTTTGATAAAGACGTAACTGTATTGTTACTGTCTTTGGCGACTCAATGTTTTTCGATTAAATTGATGCAATTATAGTGATAATAAATTTAAAAACTACATCTCATAAACAACCAGTATTAAATATGTGTGTCCAATTTTAAAATTTGGCCGTCCAAAGTCTGCCCAACATATGCCAATCCCATTGATCTCCAAAAACAAGATTCAAATATGAACAATTTATTGTTAATTACTACCTTAAAAGCATAATATAGATGTATACTAACAAATTAATATCAATAATAAATCTTTTAATACCATTAAACAATTCATTAACCGTAAACGATGCATTGATTTACTAACCGCCGATTACTTCACATAACCACCACTGTAGAACCAGGCTTACAAATAAGTTTTTCACGAGGAAAAGCACAAACAATACAGTTGGTAAGAAGCTGAGAAAGTCTTATTATCGAGTGGACAGTTATTGTTCAGTGATCACACAATTATCACAACTTCCTCATACTTAGCCGATGGTTAATTGTTTAATGTTTACGTTAACGGGATAAAGGTCGGTCGTCCCGTGGTCATGAGAATGTTCTAGCATTTTTATGAGACCTTAGTCTTTTGGGGATCTGTTATTATTTATTATTGTTATTATTTAATGTAACTGAAAAACATTTTCTTTTAAGTTTACTAGCTAACCTAACCTAACCAATTGTTTTTTAGAACTGAACTAAGTTCCATGTTACTAGGTATAGTCTTGTACTTGTACTCGTAATCGGACAGTTTTCCCCAATTATACATAGTTCTTATTATTTCTTTATTAGTTGAGTATGAATGGTGGGTTTGAGGTGGATTCACAAAATTGCAATGAGTACGAACTCACGATCGTCACCAGCATAGCAATTGGACTACCACACTTTCGCAAAAACAAAATACTGATTGTTCATTAAAACCTCACTTTAACCAGTCCTCTCATGACCACGGTCGTAATATTGTCATATAGTCATTCTCCTAAACACACGCTGCACAGACCTTGCCTTCAGATCCGTTTGATCCGTGACACGTCTAAACTAAAGTTCAAAGGCCATGGAATCAGTAGAACTACAATAATGATGTATTACTGCTATTCCGTTGGACAAATTATATTTTTGGTAATTACGTCATATTAATAAATGATTTGTTGAAATATGTTTGTTTGTGGTAACCGCAGGCGTGGTCGTAAGTTATTTGTTTCTGTTTATCACTGCATTGATATGTGAAGATAAATGATTATTGTAATAATTACTACTCGATACTGATTTAGATTATTAATGTAAAGAAGTATTTGTTTTGTTGAAAGATAATCAGAAGAAACCAAATTTTTTTTACTTAATTTTAATTGTCATTGAAATAATTTCTCGAGGATCCATCTTCAGTTTTTGCTGTTGTAGAGCCTATCAAAGAAAGAAGACTGAAGGTATTTTATCGTTACAAAAATTGGTGTGAAGTATTAGTATATACAAATACATAAACAATTTGTAACTATAATGTATCTGAAAACGTGTATATAAATGTCGACATTTTCAATACTCCACTATGATCGTGCGCACGATACCAATTACGTTGATTTTTCGTCGCCTCTGCAATACATTTATATCTTACGACTTTTTATCACTACAAAGTATAAAACAAAGACGCTTTCTCTGTCCCTATGTATGCTTAGATCTTTAAAACTACGCTTTTAATAGAAAGGTTTTAGCATAATTTTATCCCCATATTCCTACGGGAACGGGAACTACGCGGGTGAAACCGCGGGGCGCCGCTAGTAACGAATAAATTAAACAATACTGAACTGTACTCGAACTAATGTAATGATACAGTACCTACCCAATTTAATAGTTTCTTTGTGTGACTGTATCTTCTGCATTTAGACTCTTACTGCCTTATTTGCGTTGCATTTTTAGTCTGGTTTAACAAAACCTGGTAAGTATTTGACACCTTGTCAGTCAAATCTGTCACTTTGACAGTATTCAAAATTGATTGTAAAACCTGGTTTAGTGTTAAACCAGACTAAATATGCAACGCAAATAAGGCAGTTAGAGGCACGCTGTTGTTCAAGGATGTGTCTCTACTATTGGACATAGTTGAAATACTGAATTTTATCACCAAACACAATTTATATAATTATCTTGGAAGTAGTTGGAAGATATTCTAATATAATACCGAAGAGTAAGTTTTCGACAAGTGGACCTCTTCCCTTTAGGTCCTTGTGCTGCGATATTTTTATTGATACGCTACAAAAATTTGCCTACCTTGAAGTAGCATTAAAAATCGTATGGTGTAAAGAAGGCTCTGTAACCGGACGACACACGAATATCGTTGCCAGTTACATATTATGGATTCCCTTTTACTTTCAAAACTCAAATGTTAATTTACGACCTTTTATTCAGTATTTCACGTTTTCTATACAGTCAATATAATTTTTGTATCATTAAAATAAATTGTTATTGATAATATTTATACCAATATTTTTTTACAAAAAAATAATAAATTATTTTTATTTTTTTCCCCAATATTTAAGGTACATAATTATGAAGCTAGAACGAATTAAGAAGTAAGACACTGCACTTTCTGTTTATTTATGTGTATACGTAGGTAATAAAATTAGACGCAAGCGAAACTGAGATACAGCTAGAACTACAAAAAAAAATGTTTGGGTACCTACATTTAAAGTTCCTCTAGAAAGCTCTAAAAAAAACTATCGGATTTTATCTATCCGACTTAATTAATGGCAACCTCTGAAATCTAAATATATAAATAGTAACACAAATGTGACTGACTGACAAAGTGATCCATCAACGCACAGCTCAAACCACTGGACGGACCGGGCTGAAATTTGGTATGCAGGTATATGTTATGACGTAGGCATCCGCTAAGAAAGGATTCCCACGGGATTGTAATATACGCGGATAAAACCGCGGGGCACAGCTAGTTAGTAAGTTAAAGCCTAAGATCGGGGCTTTATTTATCCCATTTTTCGTACCGTATCATCCTTATTTTGTAACAAAACATTCACTTATTATTCAATAACCATTACCCAATATTACCAAAGACAACATAATGTCGTTGGAGCTATTTGTTCAAGTCATTAGGCGCATGAGGCGATGTGTCGCTGATATTTAGTCGTCCGCTGCGCTTGCGCCACCAACGTGACACGATCCTTTACGGGGGCCGGTGTTACAAAGTTTTAACGGTTGGTTAAATAAAATGTTATTTTTGTGCAAAAAAAATTTGTTTTTAATAAATAAGCCAATAAATTATATATTGGCGAGTATTATTCATTAAAATTGAAATAAAACTGCGTCTTTAAAATTACTTTTAAGATAAAGTAACATAACGAGATGAAAAAAATCTGCTCTAAAACAAAAAAAAGCAGTTTGAACTGACCAGACCAGACTGACCAGAAAAGAGTGTCTATAACTATTTATAGACACTCTTTTGTCTTTATTTAGCACCTTACCTAACCTTACTTCATCTCTTTATGTATCTAGGCGCACACTCATACCAAGATCAAATACAAACAAATTAACAATGGTTAATTCAATAAAACAAAATAGCTTAACCCACTGTAGAACCAGCCCCAAAAGGGCTCACGGGCGTCCAAGCCGTGATCGTGCCCGCATGGCACACAAACTATTGCATCGATGGTGCTTGCACCTCGCTGACATTTCGGTCACCATGGCAACTTCACACGACACATCCTCTATTATAACACTTAGGTAATAGGAATAGAGTTCATTTTTCTGTAACAAATATTTTGTTTAAATATGTTTGGAAGTAAGTCTTATTTCATGTGCCTTAAAGTTCAATTTTTGGTTAGAAATTGTTAGTCAAATTGGCTAATTGAAGGTATTGTATCATTTTCATCACGAATTATTTTGTAAAAGTTTCCAAACTTGAATAATGATGCACTCAATATGCGATATAAAATAATATTTAAATCCTAACGAAAATCTTTAATAAACACTCAAGCAACCAATTAGTACAAAATTTAGCAACTGACCAATCAAATAACCAGGTTTATTACCTGTATCTGATACTACAGTTACGGTAATACTATCATACTACATTTGAGGATTACAAAAATATTTCAAAAGTATAACTGTCCATGTCCAGCATAATTATCAAGAAAAATATTAACAGAAAAAAGTTCAAACCGATACAATTAAACCAAACAATCAGAACTCTAAGTCAATAAATTAAAACCTTATTTAAATTTAAATCATTATAACAATCGAACAGTTAATTAAGCTGCGCAAGAGTCGTGTGAACGTTTCTACAAGGTGTTAGAATTCCAACAAGGGCACGCAGGAAGCGAAGATAATGACCGACGGGCTTGTTCTTTAGACGTTTGCAATGAATTAATATTGGCAACGGTATCTCTATCGGTCATACTGCGGGAACACTTCAGATACTTGCTCACGAATTGAACATACTGTATATGTAGTTATAGTCATTAGAAATATAGTTTGGTACTAGAATGTTCTATAAATATTACAATACAAAGTTTAAATAAGTCTGTATGTCTAATACTGAAGAAAAACTTTCTTTTAACAGGAACTCAAGTAAAATTATTATTGTCTGTTTGTACAATGTATTACTCAAAACTCCTGAATTTATTTAGACTTTTTTTATTGACAAGCTTAGGTACAAATGTACAAATGTTTCTTACAATTACAACCATAAGTGATACTTTTGGAGCCCAAAATTTTCTACCCTCAGTCAGTTTTTGGAAGCCCAAGCCTACGAAAAACCTAACTTTAATAACACTCCCGTACTCAGCTAAGTTCATTAGACTACCATATCGGTACCCGACTTTGACAGAGCAGTACATAGATTATAGTATCAACATCGGCTATCCCGGCACGATCCCTGTACAGTACTACTAAGAGTTATGCCCACTGTTCCGCTTAAAGATACACCGGTACAAACCTTTAGTAGCCTGTGAATACAAGTTGCAGATTTTGTGTTGGATAACGGGATATGGTAAAAGAAAAAAATGTCAAGAGACAATTATAAATAGTAAATAGTAACTAACACTTTATATTTAGACTAGTGGTGCCCCGCGGTTTCACCCGCGTTGTTCCCGTTCCCGTAGGAATATAGGGATAAAATTATGCTAAAAACCTTCCCACTGAATCACTCTATATTACTAGACTATTAAAACAAACCGCATCAAAATCTGTTGCGTAGTGAGGGACATAGGGACAGAGAAAGCGACTTTGTTTTATACTATGTAGTGATGATATACCTACACGAAATATTATGCTGCATTGATGCCCTTGTTACCTCCAAGTAAAAACAGTTATAAATGTTTTTCTCCGAAGTTTTTGGGATGAAATTGCTACTGAAAGTTAATCCAAAAATAAATCCTTAGTGATAAAAAATCTTGAATGCATTGACTGAATTATTAGGAGAGGACTGCGCGCCATAGTTCAGTGCAGTTCTGGGTACAAATCCTATTTGAGAAAAAAAATCGGGTAGGGCTGTGCCGGGGCACACGACCGTTGGTTTTAACGTGAAACGTCTATGTGAGCGAATCGCTTTTAAAGTAAAAGATTAAAATGAAAACAAGAAAACTCAATGTCATAACAGCGAGCTGACTATAAGTGAAATATTCACACCACATTTTTTTTTCTAAGACTAATAGTTTTTTAATTATTAAGGTACGATGATATAGACCTTTTCGTTACGGTCCACTTTTTAAACCTGGCACCCGTATGTTTCGGCGCGATTTTAAAGATGTTTCACGTCAAAAATGTACATATTTTCATATAGTATCTTAAATGTGTGAAAAATTAAAATATTACTGGAACCTTTACAGAAAGTTTATTATGTACGCGTTCCCTAACCTAATACAAGAATTAATATTTTGCATTAGAAGTGTAATCGTCCAAGCGGACCATATTTATGGTGAATATAAGAGTCGTGAGGAACAAGGGCGGCGGATAAGTGCGAAACTAACTCTAATCTAGGATGATAAGAGCCGGACTAATAAGTGGGAAATAAGTGCGTTGGTATCAACGTAAATTATACTTTAGTAGGGTTATATTAAGGTAGATAATTTATAAGTACCGACTGAGTTATATCCGGGTAAAGATAGAGGAGACGATTTTTTCCAAATAAGATCTACTTAGCTAGAGCTTTTTTTTACCGCCTATTATCACATATTTCATCGATATAGTTGAAGCCGTTTTCGAAAATATGATGATACTACTTTAAAAGAATCTTCAAACATGAGATATTATGTGCAAAGTCAGGGTTTTTCTGGAATCGTTTTCCTTAAATATAAATACTATCTAAAACTTTACCAATGATATACAAAATGTACAAAACAATTTCTCGCGTATTATTACCTAAATAATAAACAAACATTTATATCCCAAAATCAACAGCAACAACGCTTCTATCAATAATAAACACAAAATAGAGAAAACAAACCAATAAAATTGATTGATTTATTTGGCGTGAGAGTGCGTGCGGCGGCGCGAGCGCAGCTAAAATACAATAATTTTCAATAAACACGCGTTCATTATATTAATCATTGTGAGTGAGATTATCGAAGGGTATCGGAGTCGGGTCGGGGAAAGTACAGGTTATGACTGAATCCGAGTTCATGTTTGTATTGACTTGACTACGATTAAGAAATTATTGTAATTTACTGTTAAGAAAAGGTTTGTTAAGAAAATGTTCAGTTAAGATAAACCTTTTTTACTAAATGTATGGAAAAGTTTAAGAAAAAGTTATTTTTAGAATCTTCAGCAATAAGTTGTTGTTTAATTTCAACACGTATTTAGTCCTTACAAACGCATGCTGTTATAAAAGGAATGAAACTATAGAAATCATAGGTATAGGAATAGTCTAATTCATTTAAAGAAAATGAACGACCTTTTACTAACTTCAATGATATAGCGACTAAGCTAGTTAATTTAATCAGGTAACTACTATTAAAACAGCTACAACAATTAAAAGTGAAAGTACAATTTCACTACTCCCTCAAAATATACTCTCTTTCACTTTAAAACTCTCTTTCTTTAATAGAAAGTAACTACAAAACTATTCCTGCAATCCAAACAAAAAATACACTTCCTTTCAAACAAAAAAACGTACTAACATATGTATGAAACAAAAGCAATTGTAAGTCTTTCTCCAGCCCACACTTACAAGTTAATCATGGGTTAATAGTTTCTTCGCGTGGGTGATACTTACTCATTGTACTTCAACTATAATATTCACCGCGTTTAATTGAAAAATTAACATACATAATAATTTGTGTTAATTGTTGGATATTAGGCTTGTTGAGTAGGGTTTTGATTGCGACTATTTTTCTACAGGAATACTATTTTTTTACTAATATTCAAGTCAGTTAGAGCTTTCGTTGCAGTGGCGTCTGCTTCGATTTTAAATTTGATAGATGGAACAAATAAAAATAATATAATTTTGAATAAAATATATAAGTTATTTTTAATAATTCGAAAGTTATTTTTTCTTTTAGTATTTTCGGTTTAATCAAACCCCATAGATATGATAAAATAATCTGAAGTCAAACCCTTCATAAATATTTTGTTTAAAAATTCTCTCGCTCGTTTTTCTCGTAATAATGTAAAAATTGGTGCGTAGGCGCACAATACGTTACATGTTAATTGTCGCACTCCAGGCAGTGTGTCTCTATTTGTAGACATAGAAGGTTTACGTACTCGTTGTTTTATTACAATTTAGTAAAACAAGCCTTTATAAAGCTTAAAAAGTTTGGCTGGTTCCTTATTGAATATATTTTTAAATTTAACTAAACAAAGAAAGCTATATCGATAAATATAAAGTTGAAAATAGAAGATTAAAACAATTAGGCAATTTTAAAAAATAATAATTTAATTTTAAATATATGTGTATGGTAAATAAATAATTATATGTATAATAGTCTTGAAGTACATATTTTATTAATCATACACGCGCAAAATGAAGAGTCAAATTATGCTAACCACGAAATTACTATGTATAATAGCAACGTGTGTTTACATAGTGTACTGAGGTAAAATGTCCTCTTAAAACTTTTTAAAATCTACAGCTTTAATATAGTTTTAATCTTAGTAACGTCGTGCACAAAATACTTAACTTTGTATTTATTTAAATATTTTTCTAAAGAAGGATTGTGTCTTAATATATACATAATATGAAACCGATTGTACAAACGAGATGGTTTTATTGTATTGATTTATATATAGGTATACTTAAAAGCTTATCTGAACTCATCGATTAGTTAAAATAATAAAAAAGGCTACTGACCTCCGAGAGAAGATAATATTTTTAAAGAAATTTAAAGAAAAGTTCTTCCTATTTAAAGCCGAGAAAGATCGCTAGTTCATAATAATAGTGTAATTAGCTCTTTTTTTGTTTCATACAGCAAACCAACTTACAAAAGTGCTACAGTAAATTATTTCAAGCCAAATATCTTAACAACCCACTTGTCTACTCGTCAGTACCTCGTCGAGACTGCGATGACCATCAGTACGAGGATCTCGGTGACCCCGAGACGGTCATTTATAAACACGACCATGGGAACATTCAGATAAGGTATCACACGTACCAACGTCGGCCTGCAATTAGGATACGTACCCGTCATGTGGTGGTGTATTATTGATTGGTGTTGGTGGATTTTAGTGTTTGTGGTGGGGATTAAATAGCAAGATATATTGTTAGTTTTGTAGACTTTTTGCTGGATGAGTTTTTTTTTGCTATAATAGTCAAATAACTTTGATTTTAGTATATTTAAAACATTTTTGTGTGACAATTTTACTAATCTATTGACCTGCCCTTAACTTTAATGTATGTTTAAGTTAAAATTGAAACGTTGTTTTTGATTCAAAATAAAAGTCTATATTTTAATGGAGGAATGTCGAAGCCAATTGGCATAATCCTTATCGCGCAGAAAACTATTAAAAAATATTTTCTTCGAGGATTTGATCAGATTGTTTTCTTTTCATTGCGACAATAAGTTAGCGTGTTTGCGACTTTTTAAGTTTCCAATTTCCCCTTCATTCAAGTACCTGCCACTAATTTAGTATGTGTGAGATGTCAATAACCATTGTTTAACAGATTGACGAGTTCTGAATCGTCGTGCTTATCGTGTCGGATCGGAGACGTGTTAGAGAGAGACGGAGATACAATCAGTTCTCATGGTCTGAGACATGCTTCCGAAATGTTGAGTCAAACTGAGGTCTCTTATATGGACTACTAACTATATCCTGTGGTTATAATACCCCATGAGCCTCGTTTTATCAATTTAAGGATTTTGGAAAATCCTTTCTCAGGGACATTCTGAGTTTTTTTAAATGCCTACTACATCACAAGTCATTGCTGTATTTCAGTGCGATTCATACAAAGTGGTTAAGAGATCAATCAATCAGTAACGGTTGCCTTAACCGACTTCAAAAAAGGAGGAGCTTCTCAATTCGTCGCAATATTTTTTGTCACGACCAATTTTTTTTCTCGCGATATCTTTATCAAACAAAGATTTCAAAAAAATTAAACTAAGTTTACTACCAATTTGTTTTATCTATTTGATTATACTATACATACATTCAAGTACGTTTCTTTGATTTTGTGAATCGAGAAGCGAGATCGAGAATTTCTTTAACATAAATATACAAAATAAAACAACAGTACGTCCATTTGAAAGCTATTTATCTAAAGTTTAAGTTAACCATTTATTAGTCGTTCACGGCTACCTCTGCCAATAAAACGCTTTGTCGTAAAACATAAGAATTCGCACTTTCTCCGTGAACTGTACATAAACGATGTCTTGTTTGTTAAATATTTCTAAATATACTATTTTATGATAAATAGGAATTTTCTGTTCAGCATTTTCTGTGGAGTGCTTAGGTAAAAAACTATCGAAACGGTATTAGCAAATCTTTTCAATTAATTACAATCAAATCTTTCAAGTCACAAAGAAAAAAAATCTTACTTATTAAACAATACTTATAAAAGTATGAATAAACGATACTTATTTACATTACCAACAGAAGTAATTATACGAGCACAAATAACGATATCGTCTGATATGATAGATATTTATCTTAATTTATGCATATCGGAATTACCCATTTACGTTACGTTACTAAGTAATACACTATGATCTCATTATTAATCATACATTCAAAGAATTAAAAAAGCCTTATCCAATAATCGGTAAAACACACAGTTACATACGACATAATAATTGTATGAATTGACGCAAATATAAGGGCATAGGCCAAGTTGAGATTCATAACTCTTACATGTCAAATAATATTACCACCGACCACAGTATCAAAATACTCCCATACAAATTGTACTGAAAATTATCAGAATTAAAGTCTTTAGTACTGTGTGCATTTACACTGTGGTATTATGGTACAAATATAGATTCATGTAGCACGCACGTCCCAAAGACTCAATAGGTCATCGAAGTGCAAGGATCATTTCGAGTTAGGTCAACCTTATTGTCATGTAGATCTGAAAAGACGTTCAAGAGGATATTTTTGTCAACAGCCATTGTTAGATTTGTATTGTTCATCGAACTGCGTGTTTGAACATGTGGAAACATCAGATAATTGTATGAAGTATGAACGGTAGTCTATAAATATAAAAGTTACATGTAAATTTGTTTGTCATTGCGTTCAGATACAATTTAGGTGATGCAATGTTTGGTATGAAAATTCATTGAACTCTAGATATGATGTAAAATGTTTTAAACGTTTTTTTCCTACAGAATAAGCTAATAGCTACAGCTAATAAAGTATCTTGGAAAATATGTCTTCGTCATTCAAAAATCTGTTACTATAATGAGATGATGTAGTGAATGATTATCTTATATGTTATGTTATGTAGTTGCTACTTACCAACAGGTGACACGTCTACTCGTTTGTCCCGTATGTTATAAGAAAGAAAGAAAAGAAGATGCCAGTTCTAACTTGAAATGACACGAAAGCATAAGAAATGTTATTTTCATGCACTCAGATGTCGGACGCATGTAAAGATAAATTCAGTTCTCATGTAATTTGCAATTTTATAAACTAGGAATAGGAACAATGAATGAACACTTACTCGCTCTACAATTTATAGGCGGTAGCGATTTTGAACAATCACTTTGGAAAGCTTTTAAGAAAACGCTAACCAATTGTACCTATTTCTTAATCTTAAAAAAATATTATAAGTATATGCTTTCAGACTATTTGTCATGTCCACAATTCGATTTTGGTTATAACACAGAATGCAATATAGCATATTTTTATCACTAAATTCCAACGAGATAAACAGAGATGAAAATTAAAGCCATGCTAAGTCGTTGTTTTTTTTAGTTGGTATCTTCATTGCTGGTGGTCGCCGATCGATGGTCCGTCTAGTCTGATGTGTTGTTGTGTTGATGTGCTCATTTGATGTACCATGTTCTTTCATACAGTACTTACTTAGTAAAGTATAAAAAAAAGTTTTTTTTGACCACAAATGTTTGTCTCGGTCTGGGTGTGTGTGTGAATGAGTGTGTGCGTAGTTTCTGATACCCTAGATACAAGATTCGAACTTAGTTAGGGGTCAGTTACTGATGAGATGATGTAGTGAATGATTATAATAAAATCGCTATAAGTTTACACCACATCCAGTAATCACGATAGTGTCGTCACGTTAACTCAGATGTGGGTTGACATCGTGAAAGTTGATTGTTTGTCTGTCTGTCGCGACGTGATTGCAACAACTTAATGATATTATGCACATTCAATTTACTACTTCCGAGATATCAGTTGACTATAGAACCTCATCTTCACTCATGAGAATTTGTATTCAAATTCATAATTTCACACACAATTTTAGATCTTGTTAGCTTAATTACAGGTTCTAATATTCTTTGCGTGTAGTTGATCAAAATCAAATTTCAAAAGAAAACAAAAGAGCGTCAATAAATAACACACTACAAACTACTAAACAAAGTCTAGGGAACAAGCCAGCTACTTCAACTTATTTGCGAAGAGTAAAAGTACTGGCCACAAAAGTTTATAAATGTTGGCTGGAAAACGACTAATTAATTTGTTCGAAATTTAAAAACTTAAAACAAGAAATCTGTCACATTTAAGACAATATAGGGGATCCGACCGGAATAACTATAAAAAAGGACTTAACAAAACGCTAAATCCAAAAGCGGAAGATGGAAACGCGTAAACTCACAATTTCCTTATTTCGCGTTCATATTGACGTTATAATAATATTATTTATACATCTATAACAGCGTAATAAGCTGTTGACCGCAAGTTGCCACAATAACTGCATTCAACTCGTTTTACAATAGACTCTTCGAAATGTAAGCTATTGTACGTACGAAACAGATTAACTTTCGTTTTAGGTAACTTTACTTGAATTATATAAATTATAGAATGTTATACGCATATGGTACGAAATAAGAACTTATTTTTGTGGTTGTAAGTTTGGAGTTCAAACCTCTTAATCCCTCAAAATTGACGAACGTAACAACTTGAGTTGAGTGGGTACGATTTAGCAAAAATCACGAAACGAAACTGACTGTAAGATTTTTCAGGGTTTCCATAAATCCTTATGAACTATTGTGATTTCCCAGGGCTATGATACCTTTACGGTCCTTTTAAAGCATAGAAAGGCTAATGAAAATAGTTTATAATTTCGGCAAAGACCACTAATCACTGTTATGGGGTTGTGTCAGACGTTCCCAGTGCTTGCTTGTATCAATCATTCTACATATTGCTTTAAAGCAATAAATTCCTGTTTGAATATAAACAGTCTTATTTGCGTTGCATTTTTAGTCTGGTTTAGCCTTAGACAATTTAGTTAATTTTCCAACTGCTTCATTTGCGTTGCATTTTTAGTCTGGTTTAGCACTAAACCAGGTTTTACAATCTGATCTAAGTACAATTTTGAATACTGTCAAAGTGACAGATTTGACTGAAGATGGTGTCAAATGCTTAACAGGTTTTGTTAAACTAGGTTTATTAAGAAAATTACGCAAATAAGACGAAAAATCATTAAAGCACCCAACGCTAAACCTTATATAATTCCACATATAAAATCTAAACTAATCCCTTTTTAAACGTCAACACAATTGAAATGTATTATGTATGAAAGTGTCAGAACAGTGTGTCGGCCACAATTTGCCGAGGACCAACTATGGGCACACATTTGAATATCATTTGGTGCATTCTTACTTCACTATTATACTCGTACAAAGCGAAGTGGACCATTCTGCATCAGATTGTTCCTGTAACGATAGCCTTCTATAAAGATTTATTGCTTAGTACTCATTGAATTTAAATAAATCTATTGTCCTGAACTTCTAACTTACTTGTTATTGTTACTATAGATTGTGTCTTAGTATTTTGTTTCGTGTGTAGGTATGGGATCTGAGAATACATTTAATTTAAATAGCGGTGTTTGTAATGTGTAATATATATTTTTACCATTTGAAACATTCGCGAACAATTAGCTAACATTTTTAACACTCACTCAGTTACTATAGCCTACTATAAAGCATTTCCATCTTTACATTTTAATGACGACGTCAAATTTTAATCATTATTAGTACTTATATCTAACTAGCGGCCCGCCCCGGCTTTGCACGGGTCTAATTTTCCCGTTGATTTTCCAGTTTTTTTTACATAAGAACCTTCTACAGAGTATTAGAAAACTACAAAAGATAAAACTAGCCAAATCGGTCTAGCCGTTCTCAAGTTATAGCGTCAGGAAGGAAAACCCGACTTATTTTTATATAGTAGATTGCTGAAAACCTTAACTCGGCTATACAGACGTACGGCTATACGAGTTCTCTCTAAAAACATGCATGTCGGTATCAATCAAATTGATCCATAGAAAACTAACCAATTACTTGTAATAATAAAGTGAAAATACAAAACATTAATTAGATAGTAATCATATTGCGAAATAGGATGTGGCCTGTGCAGTGCAGTACCGAGCGGTGCCGAGGTCATGCGGACGAGTATGTCGCCAAATGTCACCTTTTGCAACTAAAGATGGACTCACAACGAGTGCAAATGTTCGTTGTAATGGAACAGGGAAAGTAGATGGGAGTCTTCAAGAATCTAAATATGCTACGTCTACTACTATAATTATTAACATCATCTCATTATAGTAACTGAACCCTAACTAAGTTCAAAACTTGTATCTAGGGTATCAGAAACTACGCACACACCTCGTAAGGTGTGTGCGTAGGTAGTTTTAGTTTAGTTTTTTTAGATAATAAGTGGTCATCGAGGTCGTCAAAGATAAGTACTTAGATGTATTTTGTTGATTATCAAATGGTTATTTATTCTGAATAGTCAGTAATATAAAACAAAAAGCGCGACCAAAATCCGTTAGTTTCATCACAAAGTACTTTACTTATATCAATGCCTTTGACTATATTTCTTACACATGAAAATATTGCTTCATAAAATTAAAATCAATATAGTTGACCAAACTTTATACGACTTGTTAAAAATACATTGTTTGTGTTAAAATAAACTCGCATTATTCAATGCATCGTTTAGCAAAGGCCAAACTTTATTTATCATTATTCAATAAACTTTAACTTCACCAAAAATATTTCCAATAAAATTATTATTACACCTTGTGTGAACTGACATCGTGAATCTTCTCAAAGGTCGTATTCTGACCGATAACGATTACAGCCTTCTGAGGCCCTTCGACCGTTGCACCACAGGCACAGATTACACAATAGTTACTACCACCATAGTACATTATGATACAGATTACACAATAGTTACTACCACCATACATCATAGGTACAATATAGTTTTCATAGTTAACAAGGTTATTAGCACTCAAATTATTATGATAAGGGCTGATTTTCCATCGCCAGATAACTTTTTCAGGAATAAAATTGACGTTTGACAGTTTTGTTTCGAATGACTGTCAAAATTTCAAAATTATTCCTCGAATAAAGGTATTTAACGATAAAAAATCAGCCCTTAATGGGATATTTACCATGTACTCGTATATTTTTATAGCGCCATGGCGCTTGCAGAAAGAGATGCCTAGTTCTCTTTTCCATGGCGCTTGCAATAGAGTTAAAATATCGGAAACTCGAAATAAATAATATACATGGTAAATATCCCTGTAATCATAATAATTTTACCATAGACACAGATTATACAATAGTCACTACCACAACGGCCACTCACAGATATCATGCAGATATCACTAACAAGAAGATATAACACACAGATTAACATAAAGTTAGTATTCGATTTTCCGAATCCTATTAGCGCATAGTTTTGTTTAACAATAGCTTTAGTTGTAAGATGGTTCTAATTGGGTGATAAATTGAGAGTTTTGCTTATTGACTTTTAAGGGGTTTGCCATTGTTGTATAGGTTAAGTTTTGCATAGGTATTTGAAGGGTCCATCTGCTTTTGTCATCCGCTCAGTCGTCCACTGCTATAAATGCTTTGGATTCTAGCGGAGAAGGTTTATATCGGCCTTTATTTCACTACTATGTATGTAGTATATGGAATGTAAGAATTGATACACACTTGTTATAATCATTCACTACATCATCTCATTATAATAACTGACCCGTAACCAAGTTCGAAACTTGTATCTAGGGTATCAGAAACTACGCACTCACTCATTCACACACACACCCAGACGAGAAAAATAAAAAAAAACCGGCAACCTTACGGATGGCAGTCCGGCATGGTGACCACTCTGCCATCGATGTCGTCTAACTATCCTTTTTTACAATCAGATAAACTAGAATTTATGGTATTTGCATTTACGAACGAGTGATACCTAATAGTGGACAAAGCTTCAAAAATTAAATTACCTAGGTAAGATTCAATTATCAAAAATTTCAATCCTCTGTGAAATTCGGTTTACTTGCTTTGACTTTTAGATTATCTTCTTTTTCTTTTATAACCGGGACTTAAAAATATCCCTTCCCCGTTAGTAATGATATTTTTATGCAGTTATTATCAATATAAGATCAATAGGGCATTGCGCAGGCGAGCCGCAGACGTAGCGGACAATCGTCGCGGCACAGCTGCGTGGGCGCAAGTCTTCGACTCCACGATTATGCACGCCCGTTCAATGTTGCCAGATCAATAAAGATCTTCTACAACCAAAATAATTTTTAAATAATTAATAATTTTGACTTTCTCGTATGTAAAAATTAACATTTGATTGATTGATTGAGTCAGAGTTTTTTTTTATTATTAAACGAAACGTACGATGATGACATTTTAATTATGTGGCTGAAACTAGTCAATGGTTTAACTAAAAATACATAACAGTTTTTGGGTATTCAATTTTTTTTCTAAAACAACATATGATTTATAAGTAAATCGAAATATTTTTTTTTTTATAAATTAGAAAGGGTCTAAAGTGCCATAACATTTTTTGGATATTCATTTTTATTCTAAAACAACATATTTATAAGAAAAAAAATGTTTTTTTTATATAACCATGTACTTACCATCTCACGTCTAAAGTTAGCCAAACAAGCCAATTTCAAACAGAGCAGTTTAATTTCTTGATATGACCGATGGTAAAAACCAATAGCAAAACGTTGGTATGATTTACGAGCGGCTAATGCGCATGCACGCCGACTTTATTAACATTTATTATGGTAATGATCGCCTTGAATAATGTTTTAATATGCGTACTTTACGCATTGTGTGCCGTGGCCCTTAAGTGTTTTACTTACAGAACATGTTATTGAAATTTATTATATGGAGTGATTTTTAAATGGGCGTGGTAGACTGATTCTGAAACTGTGGAACATCGAAATATTATATAAGAAATCTTGAACCGTAAATCTTGATGGAACTAAAATTCCATTTCTAAACAGGTAAACGTAATCACACCCTAGTCATCCATCTAATAGCATCGCCAATATAATAAGGGCCTATTTCACGACCTTCAAGTAATGTTACTCACCAAGTAAAGTTAGTTTGTCTCTTTCTTACTTTATATCAAGTGACAAAGACAAAACATGTGAGTAGTGACAGAATACTCGGAACGTTACTTGAAGATGGTGAAATAGGCCCTAAGAGTAATAAGGATAAAGTTCTAGGAGTGAATGAATATGAGAAACCTAAGGAACATACTTATTTCGAAACAAATACTATTTACTTTAAAACTAGTATTTAGGATATGCGAATATCAGCTCGCTCAGATTGAAATAAGAATTTGTAGATCACACACATATTCTCCACGCAATAAAATGGACTTAACAGTCTACAACTGTTTAGAAGTCCGTCACTCATATTATTACAGGAGTTCCCTAATGTGATATACTAACTTTCTACTATCTGGGCAGTTTTCCGCAAATATACCTCACAAATTGGGGCCCACAAATGCGTACTTACTTACTGCAATATTTTTTGGTTATACATAATATGTACTTTAAAGAGCTCAGTTGGTAATGAATACCATTACAACTCATAGTTGTCGCAATCGCAAATGACCAACAAACTTGTAACATAAACTAGCTATTCCTATAACAATCAATCACATTATTCATAGAGAACTGACACCAAATAATAATTACTTGGTTAACTATAAGGTGCATGTTCATATTGAGATTTTAATAGCAACTACTGCCAGAAAACTTTTCGTAAAATGTTTTCACTTCTGCATTATACATATACCTAAGATATAAATTCATTTGGTTAAGTCAAGTATGCGGGTTCGATTCCCAGAATATTTGTGTTAACCACAAATGTTTGTCTCGGTCTGGGTGTGAGTGTGAATGAGTGTGTGCGTTATTTCTGATACCCTAGATACAAGTTTCGAACTTATTTAGAGGTCAGTTACTATAATGAGATGATGTAGTGAATTAATGAATGATTTAGTGAATTTATCAATTATTTCAGTGCACTTAAAATTATATTTATGGGTAGGTGGCATGCCTGCTAAGCCTGAAGTCCTGGGTCAATTAAATAGGCTTGCACTTGACTGTAACTCGCCTGATGAAAAGCGATGATATAGCCTAAGATGGACCGTGCTCGCCTAGAAGGTACCTATTGACTCGCAACTTAAAAACACCCAGATTATATGTTTCAGGGAACAGTGGAGCTGGCAGGGAGTTCAAATGGATCTAAGTAGAGCGACACATGTTTCCTATTGTGTAAACACGCTCAAGTTTAGATTTTTCAACTTTTGTCTTGTAGTGAGTTGTTTTAGGTCGATACAATACTCTTCAGAGGCTCTAAAAAGAGTATTAATTATGAACACCCAAAATGGAATGTCTTAACCGAGGAGTACATTCAAATACTTACGAATAACATATTACATCATGTATGGTTGGTTGGTTGAAAACAGGAGCTTGGAGGAGGCCAGAGACAGGAGACATAAAATTATAATATTTTAAGTAATTTAATACATAAACAATCAATTTAAACTTACTAATAAATAATCAAATGATTCTGCATGTAAAAAATGAAATTATTGTCTGAATAAAGGCTCTTTTATTTTATTTTTAATTATGATGGTTGGTTGGTATTTCATAAATACAACTGTAAAACATATCATAATAACATTATAAACAATCCTAACATCCATGACCATACAATTTAACATGTAAATTCATTCAGCATTGCCCTGTATGGGCTCACAACCAACAATTAGCGAGTTGTCCTGCAGACCTCACCATTTGAATTATATTCGAGTTATACAGCAAATAATATTAACATTGTTTTAGAATACAGTGTGGGTGTCACGGCAAACTGTTTTGTAATACCAATTTTTACAATTATATAAGTACTAAGAAGTCTATCTACAACGCCATGATGACGTCATCTATTAGAAATGGCTACCTCTCCGTAGTCATCGAAGTATTTTCAGTATTAGTTTGTTAGGAGACTAAGGGCCTATTTCACGATCTTCAAGTAAAGGTACTCACCAAGTAAAGTTAGTTTTGACTCTGTCTTACTTGTCTTACATAAAACTTGTGAGTAGGTACTCGGAATTTTACTTGAAGATCGTGAAATAGGCCCGAAGTGAGTAAAGCCAGGTAACTTGTGTACAGTTTATTAGCAGGGTCTCTAGCACGCCAGACTATGTAGATTCCAAACTAGTAGCCATTGTTCATAGGTTTCCAAATTGACGATACTTTTAAACCATCAAATCGTCTTGCTTTAAACTTTAAAACTATGTATTTCCTTTTGAAACTTATCACTATAAACCCGTATGTGAAAATTTTAGGGTAAGGAAAACTGGCCGGTAGAGCTACAAAATATGGAGGAAGCTTTTTAATCGATTTACTACTTGATATAAATTGCATGCGGGAAAATTGCGTCCTGCTGAAACGGAATATTTACATTACAACGAAACCAGAAAAACCACATGACTTTTTGCTTAATTTCTTATACATATCTCTAAATAGGTAATACTGTTATAGCTTATTGGAAACCCTTTAAGCCTAACACTTTCAGGAAACTAATAAAGTCGCCTCCATACAAACTTGCCCACAAAACCCTTAACTGCGAAGGACCGCAAACTAAAACTTAAAGTCGAAAAACTTAGTAATTTGAAGTAGAGATAACTTATCAAATGCCCTTCCGACTTACTTCGACGTTTGATAGTGGACACGTACGTTTCTTAATGTCTATGAGTGTGTAGTGCCCCTATATGAAGTTAAGTTATAAGTTTGTTGTTCCTCAAAGGTTAAAGTAGATTACAATACTTACAAATGTATGTATGTGGGCAGTTTTCCGTAGATTTATCTGATTTGGGTCCAGCGATATTAATTTATTAGATCTTAGGGGGCTCTTTCTTACTACCCGTAACAATTGTCAGAGATGTTAGTAGTCAGCGTTGGACAATGGAGCGATCTGTTGTCCAACACATCGCTGAACTTGGACCTATTTGTGGTTAGATCTATATATTGAAATAAAACACTTAAACGGATTTTTGTCGTGGTTATATTTTGTTTTACATTTTCTGACGTTTCGGATTCTTTACAGAACCCGTGATCACAGAAGACTAAGATGGAAGACGTCTGTGAAAATGTCAGAAAATGTAAAACAAAATATAACCACGACAAAAATCCGTTTAAGTGTTTTATTTCAATGTGTAGTGTTCGTGTAAATCAAAGATATCAATAGATCTATATAGTTAAGAATTTTTATATATACTTAGTTATAAATGTTATGTAACTTTATCTAACTGCAAATAAACGCCTTTTCTTTCTTTCTTTTCTTTCTTTCTAGTACGACAACGGGACAACGCGAACTGCTCTGGTGACTTCTGAAGCAAGGAAGAAATTTTAGTATGACAACGGAACCAATTTCAGGGTAACTTCTGAAGCAATCAAATGATCAAGAAAAAAGCCACTTCAATAAGTGATTCATCACTATTATGACGATGCCAGAGGTAATAATAATACAATTAAGCACAATTCTTACATGTACTATTGGTGGAAACCTGCAATTGGCTCATCTGAGACTAGACTCAAACAATGTTAATTAAGTATAATGTAAGCTGTTGGTTTTCCTAACGAATAAATAAATAAATGTAATTAACAAGGATTTCGATGAACACGTACTTACCTGTATTAATTAATTGGATAGTTCAAGAACAGTTCAAAAAGAGAGTTTCAAAGAAGTGTATATGAAAAGTTCTAAAATAAACTTTATGCTAAAAGAAATAATGTCGATAATAAATTTGGCAATTACACGCAAAATTGCAATAACTACTGTCTTGACTGTAATAAATAAAAATGTTTATTTCATTTAAAAATTAAATTAGCCGCCAAAATAAATAAACGCATCAACACTGGGAAAAATTATCGCCAAATATTTTCCGAGTCCCGACCGAGACGGCCAAATTCCGGCTATTTATTTATTGCACGTTTAAAAATACAGTTTTCGGACGAGTTAATGCACTTTGCAGACCATACGGTATACAGAGTGTTTGCAATAATGTGATAAAGGTCTTTTGAATTATTTAGTAATGCAATTTTTTATTGCTTTTTTATTCTAGGCCTAGTGGGAAGTACAACATTCCTGCCAATCCTAAGGTTCTGGGCTCGAGGTCACTAATTTTAGATACTCCTCCTCACCATAATCAATATGTGTATGTATACAGTAGAAACTTACATGCCTATGGCAAAATAAGAAGTCTAAACTCTTTATTGTACACTAGCAGCGACCCGCGGATTCACCCGCGTAAATATAATATAGCCTATGACACTCCGGGATAATGTGGCTTTCCAATAATCAAAGATTTTTTTAAACAAATCTTCCTCTTTATAATATTAGTTTAGACAAAATCTTAAGTGCTACAAATTTGATGACCAATAACGATCTCTTTCAGGCAACCACTCGTAGATTTAAATTTTAGAATAAATATGTTTTACCTTTACATGTTTTAATTTAATATTCAAAATTTTAAAATTAAAAATCACCCCGTATACAAAAGTTCATTTGAGTATTGCACTGCGTCGCGGTCAGCTGGCGGATTGCCAACAAAAAACATACGCAAATACTGTATGTTTGTCCGCCGCGGTCATCAGCCAACACTGCCAAAGTATGCGTTACTCATTGCTTTCTGTTCAGATATTGCTTTTGTGTACACTAATGTCCAATCTGGGTAATATATTAGTTAGTTCCACTTCTAGTCATGTCCAATCTTTGTTGCTTAGATAAACTTGTAGTGTAGATTCTTTGAGTAATATTCGGTTATAAGATACTTCTTCTATCTCTTGTTTCCTTGGTATTTTCAACATTAAACTTAGCCTATGTATGTGTGTTTCGTATTCTTTTTAAATTTTTATTAAATCGAGATTTACGCGGGTGTAACCGCGAGGCTCTAATCTGTTGATAGTTTTCTAATGTTACGGCTAAAAAGCAGTACATACATGAAAATCAAACCATAAAATTTCTTTAACAATACAGAAGCCGTTTAACTTAGAATAGTTTTCTAAAAAAAATATATAATGTTACAACCGAATATTTATAAGATAAATTCGGTCAATACAGATTTCATTCATTACAATGACGTCGATGAGTTTGCATAATTTTATTGATCCAAATAGCCGTGGATCATTGATCATCGGTCTTATAATAGGCATTAAACATGTCACTATCACTAGTGATGTATTATAATTTTATCGATAAAAGTCTGTAAAATGTGAGACAAAAATATGTATGCGTAGCAGTAGTCGTTTTTAGTATCTAGTTGTGGATAAAAAATGAAGATTTGATTTGACGTGGAAATACCTTGTTTCCTTATGTTCCACATTATATTTTCTACTCCATTATACAAACTAGAATCTAAATAGCAATACATTTTTGAATGATGGTCATTCAAAAATCCATATACTATTTGGAGATTTGAGTACATGATAAAACTGAACTATAACCACGTTTAAAATATAGGACTACATCGTATACCTACATTCAATAAAACAGCTATGAAGCATACATTATCTAATAGTAACACAAAGAAAGATAGCTTTATCGAAGCTATGCGCACATACAAATTACTAGTTACACAAAGAACCATCGATATCGATAACTTTAAAGTCCACAGACATCCCTAAACTGTACCTATGTTTTGCGAATCTCACTGTTGACCGATGGACCGTGCCAAATGACTCGATCGATCATTGCGCATACATCGTTTTGTTCATGACATCACCAGGTGTGCAGCCCAGAGGAATAGGTGTTACCAGAAATTTACCTTTTTAGAAGCACGTGCTGTTTTATGGTAATTATAAAAAACATGCCATGAACTTATTGAATCAATAAAATCAGTTCGTAACGATGGAACAAAAGGATTATGATTTATACATAGCATTTTAAACTTAATTTTCCCTTTAAACAGCAAAAGTAACGGAACAACTGAATTTCTTCTTAATACTTTAAAATGCAATAAACAGCATCGACATTTTTTTTTTTTGTTAACCTATATTGTCCTACTGCTGGGCAAAGGTCTCCCCCAAACACCTCCAACCACATCGACATTATTAATCATTCATAAAGTTACTGACCCCTAAATTGGTATATCACCTTTATCTAGAGTCACATAACAACACTCATTCATATACACACAAAATAAACTTTTACAAACTACACAAATGATCTACAACTGTCTTATAATCATAAGAAAACATCTACGATAAATAAAGGTCACTACACAAAGTATCTGATTCGACAAACTTATAAAATCCCTCCAATTTCACACCCTCACACATTGTTTGACCAAATATCTTACGTAACCCAAATCACTTAACACGGAAACCCTTGTTGATGCCGATAAAAATCACAAAGTCCGAAGCGGATATCAGAAAAATTTCCCACCCACAAAAATTTGCAACCACAAACTTAGATAGCAACTCCAATACTTCGAAAATAGTCCTTATATCCCATAAGATAGAGTCTATTGAAACTGCATGGTATTTTGGTCAGTTCCCCTTTCAAGTGATTTGGTCCATATGTCGAGAACAAGTGAACTGGCTTCTTAACTCGCTGGACACCCTAAATTGAGGGTAGTGAAGGGTCCAAATTGTTGGGTTTATTGGAATTTCCCGTTGATTCACACGTGGTTTCAATGATGTGGTTAGGGGATCGTGCGATCGTAAATTCAGGGAGGTTTTATTGATATTACGTGTGAAAATATGTTGAGGTACATAGAAAAAAAACGTGTAAAGTGTGATGAAATTCGATTTTTATTTTTTTCTATTTCACGTGATTAAAATTTACCTCTTAAAATTAGTAATTGTTTAAGAAATATTAATTAATCATATTTAGCTAACCAATATTTTTTTTTTCAAGAATCCCTTACGTTTAACTAATAATAACTTTAGCTACTGATTTTATTTGTAAAGTATAACACATCATATAACTAAATGATACTTATAATAATCAAAAAAAATATAAAACCTAAGCTAATAAACATACTTTACAAAATATATATTTTTGCTAATAATATAATATGGCTAAATACAATTCAAATTTCTAAAAAATTCTTCAAAGGAGGTCCTTCTAAGCGACCCGTATAAGAAGCTTTGCGATGAAAGGAAAGGGTCACTCGACTTAAGGTCAAGACACCTTTCCGCCCAATTCGGCGGGCTTTAGAAAGAAACTGAATAAAATATCATACTCCGCATATCAAGAGGTTTATGGGTGGATAGTATTATTTGCAATTATAATTCGATATTTCTGTTTTGGGCTTTGAATTTGGTTATACTTCAGTATAAGTTTTGAATTTCGGAGCTATGTTTTCGGTATATTGCTATGTGTGAATCCCAAGATATTTTTGTGGTGTGTATTGTATTGTATGAAAGGCTGTCATCATCATCAGCTCATATAATGTCCCCACCGAGGGGCTCGAGCCTATCCAGAATTAGGGTGATTAGGCCTTAGTCAACCACGCTGGCTAAGTGCGGGTTGGTCGACTTTACACACAACCTTAGAATTTCTTTTCAGGTGTGTGCAGGTTTCCACACGATGTTTTCCTTCACCGTAAATTAACGTACTTATGAATTCGTAAATTGAAAATACATTGGTACGTGGCGGGATTGGTGGGGTTCGAACCAGGCACCTTCCGATCGGAAGTCAACGGCCTTAACCCCGCGCCACCGACGCTCACATATGTCGAAGAATTAAGTGGAAGAATATTATAGGCTGTATGTCGAACTAATTCATGTGGGTGATATTGCTTAGGCGAAGTAATTCAGTTGTTTGTGGTCAAATGGTGTCTTCATATTACGAACATACCAAAAATAATCGCCGAGTATGTTTGTGTAAACACTAAACGATTATATTTATATGGGTGATTAGTTTTTTTGTTCGTGTCCTATCAAAAGACAAAAGTGAAAATATCTAGCGTAACATGGACCTACGATAACTGCGGGATGGGTATTCTAATATTAGTAGACTATAAAAAGAAAACCAAATTCACGATAACTAATCAAAACAATATAATGACATAATAAAATAACCACAATATTTAATAAAAATAACTGTTAAAATTAATCTTACAAAAACACGCAACTCACACTTCAATGTCACTTTAATCAATATGAGTCACTACAACAATTTATTACAAAGTTTGCTTTAATTTATTTGATGTTACACGATAAAATTTTGTTCAACTTGAGATATTGCTTGTTACATGTTTTTCTCTCGTCCGTCCTTGGTGTTGTAGTGATTATTAGACAACAGCCACTTTGACGACTGTCTGTAGTACAAGTAGTATGGTGACGAAGAACAGAACGGAGGGCGGTATAGTTTTGTTGGCTTTATTACTAGGCTTATAGCTAACGATACTGCTACTACTGGTGTCAGCGACCGGCATGACCGGTGCTTTTGGTTTTGCTTCAACAACTGGTAACGCCATAGCTTGATTGTTGCAACGGTTCATCTGCAAACAGAATGAACACTTAATTTAACTGAGGACTGCAGAAATCTGAGAATTCTTTGAGAAAGCTGACAGAACAGCTGACTAGACCAAACCAAAATTACACAAGGACAAGGCAAACTATTGCAATAAACAAATATTTTAAGAATGGCACTTGAATTTAAGTTATGATAAACGTTTATTCCTTAATAATTTGACCACAAGTAAATGGCATAAGGCAAGGAAGAAAATGAAACGTTTCTTCCTTCCGTTTCTTTTTAATTCAAGGGATTAATGTCCCTGCAGTGGGCTAACACATGCTGCTGAAGAAGAAGAATTCAAAAGATCTACGATTGCACAGACGTATACTTGCCATACGTGTCCTTATACCTACACTCGCGAGGATCGTAACAAGGCCACTGATAGTGCTATATCGCAGGCCGAGTTCTGGTCCACAAAAATGAGTCGACACGCAAAGAAGAAGAAGACAGACGTATACATACACAGATACACACATTGTTAAAAAATCTTTCTTCTTTTAACAACAATAAATAACATTTACAAGGGCCTTACGTCACAACACGTGGTTTCTGGAGTGGAGACACATGAAGAGCGACACCCTCGCATCACCGCCTCGTATTGGCCGTTCTTGGACAACACAGAGGTGAAACACTTGTCGTCTACACTGTGACACGCCATTGTATGTGTCCTGATACAACAAACACATTTTATAAAAATTATCCCCCAGAATATTATGAAACTCTTTTTTTGAAATAATGTATTTTAGACCTTATAGATAGTGGGTTTCATTATAGACATATAGCCTGCAAATGTTTACTGCTGAATAAAGGCCTCTCCCGTTGATATTCATTGATAAAATATGATACAGTCCAACGCGCATTTAGCGGCCTCAACTACTTTTAAAACGTTTAAAAATTAAGTTTTCTCTTCGCTTGCCTCTTGAATACGAGTTCATAACTGATGGCGTATTTAATTACAAAAATAAGACACCAATGTAAGGTGTCTTATTTTGCACCTTATTAGATTTAAGGCCAGGTTTTAGGACTGAATAAATCACAAAATATGTTATTTCACTAATTAGGTTTGTCATTAAGTCTTATCAATAAAAATCTACGATGAAAACAACACCCACCTTTATAAACACTACTGTTACAACCTCACCTATACTTAGAAGGATCAAGACAAGACTTGAGCAGTTGGGCATCAGCTTTGTACGAGCACACGTAGCATTCGAGAGGACGTCGTGGTAAGGTTCTGGTTATATGCGGTTGGGGAGCGGAGGAGGGCATGATGAACTTGGGTGCGACCTCTCGCTCGCTCGGCTTCTCGGCGTTATCGTCGTCTGCGTCATCACCATCTTCATTCTCATCGGCTTCTTCTCCACCCCTGGTGAAAGAAGATTGAAGAAGATCCATACAAAATTTCGCGAAAGTATATATTACTAGGACTAGGATATTAGTACGAAGGAATCTGAACGCTATTTTTCACTTGCGTCCCTTGTTTTACCACTATTTCCAGATTCAATTTGCTTTGCAAGACTACCGAAGTTTTCAACAACAAAATCAACTTCTATATAAAGTTAATTCAATTTATTTTTTTTCTTTTTATACGCTTTTTATTATACGCTTTTTATTAGCTTCACCTGTATGTTTGTATGTTAGTATGTTTGTATGTTTGTTTGTAACCGACTTCTTTGGGCGCTATTTTGACCCACTTTAAACGGCCAGATTTCGTTCAAACTTTGTAGATTTATTGAGGACCGATGACAATACACTAATTTGATAAAATTATTCCATTTTTCAATTTGCAAAATATGATTTTTGTTAATTTATATAATTTTCATCTAAAATCCAAACTAAAAAGTAGAAAATAAATTATAGTTTAAAAAAACTAAAAAACACGCTTTTTATAGAAAACCGAACTAAAAAATAGAAATTTTTTTTTAATGAATTTAAATAAAAAAAATAGTGTTAAAAATTTCAATGAATATAAATTAATAATAGTGTGAATAAAAAAAAAAAAATTATTTTAAAAAAAGCGTGGGGTGCTTTTTAAAATATTATCGAAATGATAATCACTCTACTCATATATGTTAATAAAATATTTATAACCATTGACACCATGCACCCCACGCTTTTTTTTAAATAAAATATTTTTTTTTTATTCACACTATTATTAATTTATATTCATTGAAATTTTTAACACTATTTTCTTATTTAAATTCATTAAAATTTATTTTCTATTTTTTAGTTCGGTTTTCTATAAAAAGCGTGTTTTTTAGTTTTTTTTATATCTCTTATTATTTTCATTATGTACAAATATTTTTATTTTGTGAATACAATCACAACAAAAAAAGACAACCCCACTGAGTTTCTTGTTAGTTCTTCTCAGTAGTGGGCGCGTAGTGAACTAACAATCAAATCAATCTAGTTTAAGATTTGACGATTATAAGTGATTGTATCAATCCTTGATAATAAAGATAATTTGAGTTTGAGTTCAATTTAAAATATTAAATACTAACTCGTCTTCCCCATCATCGTCGTCTGAGAGAGTGTTCAGAGGCAGAAGCAGTAACAAAGCCAGCACGAGGCAATTCCTCCATCGAACCATTTTATCACTTTCCACCTGATCACTGCAAATGGTTATGTTGATAATCACAAGTAAACATATGTATACGTACACATTGATTTTATCAAGCATCCAAAATAGAAAAACTAACATTTGTCCATTCACTATAGTAATAATTGGAAAATATATTGACTGTGAATTCTCAAATGAAATTATGCCTAACTTGCATAATTTAAGAATTTGAATAATAAAGACAAGATAATTGTATTAAAGAGTAACACTGTTTAATTGGGAGTTAAAAATATTATAACTTTTTGACAACACAAAGAAATAATTAGCTCATACATGAGATTATATTTAGTAAAATCAGTTTAATTCTAGGATATTTCACGTCATTTTAAACTATGTTTATGGGGTTGTGTGAATGAAAGTGTACGTAGTTTTTAGTCCACAAACTTTACAGCAGCTACGGCTATCAAATAATCAGGTACATAAAAACTAGCTAATTTATCAATCGACAAAATAAATAAGATTGTTAGCCTTACCCCGGTTTCCTCTATTACACTATCAAGCCATACACAAAGTCACAACCAACAAGGAAACCAAATATCAAAATTTGTCAGTTTATTTAAAAGTTACTATAAAATCATACCCACTACAATATTCTATGAGCACCACTCCAGATTTGACATTTTAAAACCAAAAAAATATAATTATTATTTCAATTTCATCAGGTAATAGTATTTTTGCAGATGACAGCGGTTTTCAAGATTTTCATTTTTTTCAAATAGTTTTCTTTATTTGTTTGTTGACAGTTTTTAATTAGGTTACTCGGTTTTAGATTGTAATCTTCTTGGTGAAAACTTGCGTATAATGCATGTTTTTCTTTGGAACTTGGAGCAAGGAAAATTACTTGATTTTATCTCCATGGCAGACTATTTTACTATTAAATTGTAAAAAAAAACATTGACATATACCAGAACACACCTAAAACAATTAAGCTTTATTTTCTTGAGAGAATGTTTCTCAGTTCAGTTTCGTTGAAAATATTGTACGTGAATGGCAGCTCCCGACATCTAGCGGCGAATTGCAAAACTATCTACTCGCAACCAGAGGGCGCTGTTATTTTTTTGGTAATTTTGAATGAAAGCCGAGATTAAAGTTTTTTTTAGGTAGATAAATTCTTATCAAAAAACTACATAAAATATTATAAAATCTATAATATTTATTATTTACATATGATTATTCTCATATGAATCTTATATATGATTCTCATTCTTTTCAGATATTTTTTATGTGGCAGATCTAACTAGATCCAAAAGCAAGGACTTATAAGTTACTCGTATAAGAAAACATTTCTTCAGATTCAGTTTATAGTTTAATGTGTACCCTACTTTGTGTTTTTAACATCACTTTTTAGATATTAAAGAAGATACAAATAAGTATAGTGTAATTTTTTATGTCTTGTACATAACTGCCTATATATTTTTCAATCAAATTGATTAGTTCTGAATTTTAATTTATATTAACTACTCAATGACTATTCTTAAGAAGTGAAAGTATAAGTTCGAGTCGAATAAAAATAGTCTTTATAAAACGTAACGAAGAAAATTATAAAATATGTTAGGATGTTGAAATTGTACTTTTTAAATTTAACTTTAGAGGTTGTCGTACTAACATCATCGACAATCGTTACGGGTAGTCAAAAGTCAAAAGTCTAACATTTGGTTTAACCAAAAAATATAGTTCCTCCTCTGTCTACCTTCTGGGTTGTGAAGGTCTAATGGCAGTCGCTTCACGTAAAATACTGACATTGATGAAAACCGACCCCAAATAGACATGGGATAAAGGTTCGGAAAAAGAAAAACAGAAAGTTAACTTTAGAGATAGTACCGAAATAAAGGTAAAAGAGAAATTACAGAGAACTGATAGTATTTATCCGAAAATTTGTCTTATAAGAAACAGAAAAAATATTCATAGATGTTTTTACTTTGGTAGAGTCATCATCAAAAGTGCCTACTTAGAGTTCAAATAAGTATTCAAAACTCTTGCTTCGAGCTGAGTGAAACTTGTGTCCTGAAGGTAAAAACTAGCATCATTTTGATATGGAGAGCCTAGTCCTCGATCGTAGGGTACGTACACAAGTAAAATAAATCCTTATATTATCCAAGAGAGAAATACTTAGTTCTTTCTTTCGTGATTTTTTCGGTGTAATTGCAAATCGGTGCTAAATTATAAGAGTCATCATCAGCTGAGTGAAAGGAATGTGGCATAGTAACGTTCCACGGTTTCACCCGCGTAGATCTCGTTCCCGTGAGAATACGGAGATAAAATATGTATAATAGCCTATGGCACGCACTGATAAATTAGCGTTCCATTAGTGAAAGAATTTTTGAAATCGGACCAGTAGTTCCATAGCCTATTCGTTACAAACAAACATACAATCAAACAAACAATCAAATCTTTCCTCTTTATAATATTAGTTTAGAAATATTTTTTGAACACAAGTTCTTTATATTTTGATAATCATTTATGCTGCAAGGCTGCAGGAGGCAAGTTGTTCAGCTTGTGTTAACTTTAACTGTTCTTTACATTGGTCAGATTTAAATTCTTTCTCAAGTGTATTAAAAAAATACTATACTTTGGAAGTGAACGTTTGTTGTCAGATTAACTTAAACACCTTTTCAATTATTGCAACAAAACATTTTCAAAAATATCAATCAAATACAAAATTGACGTGTGTTAGAAAGTGTTTTAGCTATATTACAGATGAATATTGTACAAAAGCAACAGCATGTGAGCGATGGTGTTAAACTCCGTTCAAAGCACACGCATTGGCGGCACGAAATCCCCTCATTATTACCTCTTTGAGAGGCAATGAATAAATGAACAGAAACCGTAAGTTGTGTTCACTAGCGGGGCTTTGCGTGGCGCACGACTAACCGGGCCGCAGCTTATCGTTCGCACAAAGCGGGGGCGGACCTCAATCCACGCTCAAACTCGAACACACGACCTCATTAAAAAATGAAACGACACAAACACGCCACAAAAAACCACCCAGAAAACTTGTCAAAGCGCACACCGCTACCTGGCGGTGAGTAGCGGAACTACACCACTCGCGAAACCAACCTCTGTGCTTTTTTAATTAGCCCCATACACACAGTGAATGCGTGAAATACGTTAGATTTTTTTTCTCTCGTATGCGGTTAGTTTGGTAGCTTTGAGTAAAGTATGTTAATTCACAAGTAGCCCCTCGTTTGCTTTTTGAACTGTTTTAAAAAGGGGATTTTTCCTGCTTATAGTTTGAGTGGTTAATTAGCAGTGTAACATAGTATTACGTTTGTATGTCTGTTGCGAAATTAAATGAACATTTAATCTCACAAACTAGTATTACAACAACTACAAATATGATAAGTTAATATCCCACAAAATAGTACAAAAGAAAATGACTCTAGCCACACAGCAAAGAAAACAAAACAGTACAAGAAAACCAACAAGTACCTAAGTACAACAACACAATCAAAGCTTAATAAATAAATACGTAAGTGCGAAGGTTGAATGACTGGTAGTTACGCTCAACTCGAGCAAAGTCTCACAACTTCTTTTATCTGAGTCTAGGTTGTCTCAAAAAGTGCAAACTCTGTACAAAAGTTCACTTTCGCCTTGTGAACTAATTTTTCGCTCGGTGTCAAGTTCATGGCTGGAGGGGGAGTGGGGGGAAGGAAGCCCGCTATGATAAAATAAAATATTCATTATGATTGTTCAGCGCTTCGCGAGACGGTGTGATGCGCGTCGCGAATGTTGGCCTGTCGTTAGATTTTTTTATTTAGTTTTTTAATTACTTTTTGTATTGTTTTTTAATGAATGTTGTTAAGTAGTAATGTCATAATTTAATGTCGTGACAAATTTTAATATACTATTACTTTTAAAAAAAAAACATTATACGATACCTAGCTAGCAGGATTTGTGACATCTAGTAGAACAACTAAAATCAAAACTTTAAAATAGAACTTAATAACAGTGATCCTGATGACGTAAGCCATTAAAATAAAACTCCCTTTAAAGTAATTTAATTGCGTTTATTTTGATATCATGAAGAAATCAAACGACTTCATCATAAAACACCAATAACACCTCTTAACTCCAACAAAACCATCACCAAAAATATACTCATCCAGCCGGCCAACTTTGTTTAAACCGACAATCGAGTAGAAGTCTTAAAACTGACGTAAAAATCGTCCCGAACCTACCTCAACAGCGGAAAGTGAATCGCGTCTTCCCCCACTCACTTTTTCCCAGTTTTTACTCTAATTAGCGATGTAAACGCCCGTCTGCCGGCTTCGGAACTCAATTATATCAATTTATATTCTATTGAATCGGTCGTTCAATCTTTGTATTACTTATTACATTTTTATAAGTTGGTGTTTTTATTGTTTGTGGTCGGGTTTTGGTTTTTGAAGTGATTGTTAATTTATAGTTTGTTTTGGAATTAAGTTTAAAGAACTTGGTGACTTTTGTAGTCTCAGAATAAATAGGCTAAGAAAAATCCCAGTTTGTTTAGATAGACAGACTTTGGGTTCAAGTATTTTTCATCTATGTATATAATCTATATATATCTTTGCATATTATAAAACTAGCAGCGTTCCGCGGTTTAACTTGCGTAGTTCCCGCTCCTGTGAGAATGCAGGGATATAATTATGTTAAAATCTTCCTCTTGAAGCACTCTATCTATTTAAAAAACCGCTTCAAAATCCGTTGCGTGGTTTTATAGATAGCATACATAGGGACGGACAGACAGCGACGGCGACTTTGTTTTATATCATTTGTTTGCAAATCTTTCAAACTACTCAACGGATTGTTCAGTTCAGTTTCCTTATGCATAGGCATACATTATACCAATTAATAATTACCTTCCCCTTTGAACCAACCTTAGCACATCGTCGAATGCTGCATCAAACTAAACATTCCCTAATTCCACTACGTAACTAGCACACCCAAATGAGACTCGTACGTTCAACCCGACCATTTTACTAAGACCTATCGTTTACCACCACATCTTTCACAAGTACCCGCTAAATAAGGCAGTGTGCGAGCCGAAGCGTGTCTACATATAATGGTGTTGTCATGTACATAGTACATGGTGCTGTCGGCTTAACATCCAACTTATTAGACGTTTCGGAAATTCGGTTTTGCCCCGCAAGCACCACGGGCTACGTTGACGTTAGTGATGGTAATGTTGTATTTTAATTTATTTATCGATAATTTTGATATCGGGATATTATAGTGTAATACTAAGTACCCCGTTATGTCAGTCTGTTTGTTATATGAACGATGTGGTGTGAAAAATAGAACTTCTAAACAGATCTTCAAGCGGTTTTGATCTACATATTAACAGTACTCTATACACTTTCTTAATGCATTAGTGTTGAACAGAGTGATGCGTTAGGAGGGTGTAGATATTCTGGTTAAACTGAAAAACGACTCCAAATAGACATGGGATAAAGATTTTTAAAGATTCTTTAAAACTATACAGGCTCAGAAAAAAAGGAAGTTTGTTGCAGGTTTAATGATTAATTTGTTTAAGCTTTGACAACAATTATTATCCAAAACAACCCATATTCAATTATTCATGCTTACATAACACACAAAAAAAACAAATCCATAAAATTATCGACACTTTTATAAATGTCGATGTTTCTAACAAGAAAAACCGTTGAAGAAGAAGTCGTATCTAAATCCAAACCACGTTAGTTCGACAAAGTTATCGATAGTTTCATATCCATAGTGTTTCCCATCACTAAACAATATCCAGTTGGTAATGCAAACGTTTGTAACCCGTCGGCCCGGGTCTGCTCCGGGCAAATACGAACGGTAAATAAACCTATCCTTACCTACTTTATATGTATATAGTATATGTATTTAGTTACACGTGTCAACGGAGCTTTAATAAGATCTCTGTGTGTATATACATAAGTATATATGTAGACAGGCTTGTGTAGTTTAGGGGATGAAGTTTGGAAAATTGATGATAGGTATATGGGATGATATGTAGTTTTCTGTAATAGAGAGTGGTTCAAGAATGTAGTTGGTACCCGCAGGATTGGAATTTTACACGGATGAAATATTATTATTATTGGAAACAGTGAACTAATAGATCGATAAGATAATCGTTTTTTTAGTTCTAAAATAATAGGTATGAAAATATTCAAATAAGAATTTGATACAAAAATATGTTCTACTTAGGAAGTTGTCTTTGCGGTTCCAATAAGTCCTACAATCAGACAACACTATCCCATACCTAGTACCAACAACTACAAATACAGAAAAACAAAACACAATCTTAACAAAACACTACAACACTACTTTACCTATCTAGTACGTTCTTGACAAAATAACTGAAAATACCCGATAAATAACAAGTATTTACTCATGTCTGATCCAGTATTACATATTTGATACAGTAAATAAGGCGGGTAGGTACTCGTATGTTCAATAAGGCCCGTCACGCGAGGAATCCGCTGGACGGAATGTGAAACTCGTTCGTTTGTTTGCGGGCGGATGACTCCAACGAAATTCCTCCTTTGTTACTTACCCGCCCGCCTTACTATGTATTGTGGGACAAGGGATAAGCAAACAAGACTATAGAAATAAATGGCAAGGCATAGATATACGGAAAATGGGCGTTGAAAGATAATAATTATTATGGTTCATAACTTTATCTGGCTTATTATTTTTTCAGATGCAATGAGCAATGTTTGGTTTTCTAAATGAAAAACTACGGCATATTTTTATTGATAAGATAAAAAATTAATATTTCTCTCTTCCTGGCTATTTATGTATCCCACATAGTGATAAGGTCTACCTATAGTTAAACCTGAATCTAGAGTAGAAAGCACACTAATCAAGATCAATAAAGAAGAAGAGGAAAGTTTTTGTAGGAAATAATAATTTCAAATCGTTATACAAATAAAGGTTTAAAACCTTTATTTCCTCAGCAACAATAATATTTGTAATAGTCCCAGCAGTAACCGGGGACTGTCCTTGGATACATTTTATAGTGTTATACAGGGATAGTCGCCGGATTGTGCATCCTTTACAAAAGATTTAAATTGTCAAAGGGCTTTCGTGTGTTGGCTTTGTCCCGATACTAGCCTTCCAAAAGACCGGGACTCTTATATAGTCCCGTGAGTCGGAAAAAAAATACTTACCTTCATCTATTAAATTATTGCAATAAATATACCTCTTATAACTTGAACCAGCATAGTCTTAGAATTCGGTGGGCAATAGGTACACCGTCGCGTTACATTATGTATTCTGCTGACTACTCGCGTGCCTATGTACACTCGTATATGAAGCTGAGCTTATGTAAATTATTTATAGCTATGTTGCTACTACAAACACTCTAACTGAGAACTTAATAGACCTTTGAGAATAATTAGTGGGAATGTAATTAATAATATAGAAATAGGATATATCTTGATGACAGCAGGCTTGTTAAGCAGTTAGATAATACGTAAAGCACTCTTGAAATACCTACATAAACATATTTAAAACTCAATATATTATGTATAACTAATCTGCTCGACGACCTCGATATCAGAGTGGTCACCATGCCGGACTTCCATCCGTAAGGTTGCGGTATCGATTCCCGTGCGGGGTGAATATTTGTGTTAACCACAAATGTTTGTCTCGGTCTGGGTGTGTGTGAATAAGTGTATGCGTAGTTTCTGATACCCTATATACAAGCTTCAAGCTTAAGGAGTCAGTTACTATAATGAGATGATGTAGTGAATGATTATGTTATGTTGTGTTACTGACTAGTCTCATATCATCCCTTTTAGATCAAGCAAGTAAAAAAATCAAACGAAATGCAAATCGGTACCTGGAAAAGCTATGATGTCGCTAATAGAATCTCCAAAGAAACGTAATTAATTTGTTTTATACATCGACATAATGTTTTTTACCCGTAACTTAGGTACTTAATCATGGTTACTGATTGAATCTTAGAGGTCCAGATAGATCAGTTAGTCCGTAACAATTGCATTTCATATACTTACTCGTTCCTATATAAATTTGAATAAAATCAATACTACAATATTCATAGCTCAATCTGGGAACTGCGATCTAAACCTAAGTACTTCAGAAGTAGCTATTAGATACCAAAGTGGAATTCAATTGCGTTAGTTACGTGCACATTTCAGACTTTACTTAAGACCTGAATATGGAAAGTTTTGGGATGTTCAGTGTAATATCCAACTGTAGGGAAAAGGCTTGTTCAGTGAAGATTTTGGTATAGTGAGGAACAAAAAGTTTTCATTATGCTTGCATGATGCGTGTTAATGACCTGAAATGAAAACCATATTAAAAAAATAAAAACTATTCATCATCATGGGCCATTGACATCTACGTGAGATGATTTATGTAGCGTCCGTTAGATTTGTAGGGTTTGAAACGCACCTACGAAAGTGACTCTGACGTTAGTCCAATGTGGGACAGACAAACTCGACAACAGTTTGAACATGTCACACCTATGCCAGATGGATTACCATAGTTTCTATTTTCCGACATCAAGAAGAAACTATTAGAGATGCAGAAAACGAATCTGTATTAAGTTTATCAAAGATTAAAATAAACTAGAATAATTAGTAACGATAAAAATGTTCACATCAATGCCATAAAAATATTCTTCTTCGTCACACAAATATGTTTAGAACATTTTAATCAGAAGTTTCACTAAAAATCACCATCAATCACGCTATAATGCTTTTGAAGATACAAAATACATACCTCCAGAATTGCACCATCCCCTGCACTATCAAAATCATAAAGCATATGTCTGCATCAGTATATAATATTACATAAGACTGAACTAAATTGAGCACGTAACGAACCTCCCCGGTTGAGGGTGGCAGAACTTGCTTAGATAATGTGCATACATTAAACTAAGGCCAAACTAACGTTGCGTATCTTGATGAACCAAGTTTGGTACGTACCCACTTCGGTACGTACCTACTTCGGTACGTACCCGTAATTATGGGGATCGGCCCAGCCTTCGAGTATGACGGAATTTAATTACAGCTGAGAAGACAGGGCTTAGTGATGTTTAATAGTAATATTGTGTGTTGTTGTTTGATCAAAAATTGGATGATTGAATGTGGTGAGTAGTGCTGAGCTATCTCTTAGATGTATGTATGTAAGTTTAATATGAAAAGAAGTTAAAATTACACTTTGAAAGTAATGAGTTAGAAAGAATCAAAGAATCTATAAGTTCCTATAAAATATCCTATAGGAAAATTATTTACCAATTGAAAAGTTGGTAGTTAGAAAATGAGATTAAAGGCCTGTTTCACCATCTACAAGTAAAGTTCCGAGTTTTTACTTACAAGTTTTGTCTTTGTGACTTAATATAAAGTAAGAAAGAGACAAAACTAACTTTACTTGGTGAGTACCGTTACTTCAAGGTCGTAAAATAGGCCCTTATAATCGTATTAGTTTTTAATAAGGTCATTAAAATATCTCAAATAAACGCCAAAATATTACTTAAAAATAATTTCCACAAAAAATATTTTTTTAAATCCATAGCAACATATAAAATCAGTCTTTTCCCAGCGATATATGAGCGAACAGACTTACTGACATAATCCGGATTATCCGGGTAAACACCCGGTTACCCGGACGAATATCTCGTGAATATAGGAGATATGGTTGCTAGGCAACCGTGTTAGCCATGTTGGGTACTTTGGGAAAATTAAAAAAGAAAATCGTGTTTGAAAATCTTGCTAGATTTAAAAAAGTAAACTTCTAAATTATGTTCTTTATCGTGCGATATTAGTCTTCTGTGTTCTGGATTGTGTAAAGAAATCTAAAAAAAGAGTCAAAAAAGAGAGAAAATCAATTTAAATCCAAAACTAAAACCTAAAAAATTTATAAAAATTGTTTTATTTAAATTTTTTACCTTACCTTGTGTCCGCATATTTACCTAGGGTAAGTTCGCCGGTTCGCGTCCATGTACCGGTTCGCGTCCATTTTAAGGATCTCCCTTTAAAAATAAGTAAACTGACACACCAATTAAACGAATAGACATTATCGCTAATACCTCAATGTATAAGGAGCACACACGCATGGATAAAAGGTCCGTGCGACAAACCAATCCCGTAAAAAACAATATTTAATCTGACTGGTCATCAAGGTAGAGCATTTGCGCGGGATTTTTAGGAAACAAGTAGTGTGCAGCGACGCGATCGATGGTAAGTTTTTACTAGTTTTATGTGAATTTTAGGATACATAGCTGTTTCAAGACTTTAATAATGAAAAAAGGAATAATATTAATTATGAATTTGCTAATGTTTTTCATATTTAACGAATAAAATAAGGTGGACGCGAATTGCTACATCGAATTTACGAAATTTCCAGTTTGCGTCCGCAATGGACGCGAACTATACCTACAGGTGATAATAGTAAACCAAATTGCGTCAACTATTTTCGTTAAATAAATGCGATTGACTTGCTATATAATTATGATTTAAAATGTATTAATTATTCATATATTCATTTATTTTGTTATATTTTAAGTTTTTACAATATAAAATTAATTATTATTACTGTATTTTTTTATGAAGACTATGTGTTTATAATTCAAATTTTAAATGAAATGGGTAATATATTTCGTTTTTTTTTTCTAAATAGAAAATATCTCTCTCTCTCTCTCTCTCTCTCTCTTCTTGTCTCCAAAGAACTCATCTTAAATAAGATGAGTTCTTCGGAGACAAGAAAGAAGAAGTACATTCACAGAAGACAAGTTTAAGAAAGCGTTATATTAATTTCGAGACAAGATTAAATCGATAAGACACATATGTATACTATTCCCAAGACCACAATATTGAACAAAATCAGTAGATACAGACCAGATGGAGTAAAAAAACTGGGACTATTTGGAAAGTATTGGAAGATGCTCCTGGAATAGAATGAACTTGGCATCAACATTGCCTTCACCTTACATTTGCCAACGACATCGAAGTCATGGCAGAATCGCTGGAAGACATGGAGCCCTGGGACAAATTCTCGCTGACTTCGACGGAGTTTCTCATCAGATCGGCCTTAAAATGAACATGCAAAAGACGAAAATCATGTCGAATGTTCATGTTGCGCCGAATTCAATTCTGAAGTTGATGGCGAATATATCTAGCTAGCACAAACGGTCCAATTAAGTAAGTCAAGAAAATGGTCAATCGTCGAATCTAACTTGACTGGGCAGTGTTCGGGAAATTACGAAGCGTCTTCTCGTCCAAAACACCTCAGTTCCTAAGGACGAAAGTCTTCAACCAGTGTGTGTTACCAGCGATGACCTACAGAACTGAGATGTGATCTCTTACTATGGCCTAATCATAAATCTCAGAGTTACTCAGCGTGCTATGGAATGGAGAGGGCTATGCTTGGCGTTTCCCTGCGTGATCGTTTGATTGGGAGATGCCTATGTCCAGAAGTGGACAAACATAGGCTGATGATGATGATTGGACGGTATGGAAACACGATACAAGGTGGAAGAAGGAAGAGTTTTAGTGAATAGTATGCCTCAAGAAAGTTACTTAAAGCGATAGACCGATCAGATCTCATTTTTTTAAGTGGTGATTTTAGTGATAATAGTGTTTTTAATAATAATAATATCTATTCAATATTTATATTCTTAAATATATTGTTAAAATACAATCATTCTTTACAAATTAATATAAATATTACCCCTTTATTCCTTTACTAAGCTAGTGGACGCAAACCGGCTCATAGGTGGACGCGATTTGGATTTTTTGGACGCAAACCGGCGAAAACGGCTATTTCTGATATTTCTCTATTTAACAAAAAAACTAAAGATATATTTAACAAACCTAAAAGTTAATCTTAAAATAGACTATATAACGAACATATTAAATATTTTTCTACATAGAAATGAGTGCTGGGATATTTTTATAATCGCCGTCAAACTCGCCAACTGCACTAAATGGACGCGAACCGGCGAACTTACCCTATTACGTACCTACCAATTTTAATAACCCACCATTTTCCCTTGCATATTATATTATTATAAAAATATAAAGCACTATATACCCTTACTAAAATACCTTAATTTAATAAATAAAAGATTAAGTCACAATTCCGCAATAAATATTTAGTTACTTAAAGGAAAATTAGCGAACTATAAACGTATTTATTGAAGCGTATCTTAACTCCTTTCCGTCTACAAATTAAAGTTCAGTGGTTTTGAGAGCAATATAACTTGCAAATTATACCCGAAGATAGTACCAAGTATTTAATATAAGATTTCGTAACTTCTAAATAATAGCTACCAAGTTATATAATATTAAACTAGGTATACTGTGTTAGAAACATAGGTATTTATATAATATTATACTTGGTAGGTATACTCGTATTATGTGTTAGAATAATCATATTTTGAATACTGGTTTAACTTAATAACAAAATTGAACAAGAACATGTGTTTGAATTCATCCTACTAATATTATAAATGCGAAAGTTTGTGAGTTTGGATGTTTGTTACTCTTTCACGCAAAAACTACTGTATCGATTTAGATTAAATTTTGCACAGACGTTCCTTATAACTAGGAATAACACATGGGATACTTTTTATCCTGAAATTTCCATGGGATTGGGATTCACGCGGGTAAAACCGCGGGGCGCAGTTAGTTTATAAATAAACTCGGAAAACCTTTGTCTATGTTTTAAGTTCTGATTTTAATGACTGACGAACTGTGTCCCGCGGTTTGCTTTCTATAATGTTATAACATAATTATCAGCATTCTAATAGTGTAATGAGTTTAGTTTGTTTTTGATTGTAAGTTATAGGTATGTTATATGTATAGATCAGTCAGTCAGCTGCTGCTCGAAGCTGGAAATAAGATAACAAAAAGTTCGATAAAACATTCCTAGAGACAACATAATAGAACATATCGGATGACACATTGAAACTATATCATTATTGAGTCAAATAAACAAATGCCAGTGAACCATACGTCTTCAACAAAGACAAATAGGACCCTCCACCCCTCCTCCCCTACGACCCCCTATTAGAAGGCGGTGACACCTGCTTCAAGTGGCTACTGTATTTCTGTGTATTCCACTTAAGAGGAATATTGGAATAGGTACAGATCTAATGAGGTATAGGTATGTTATAATTGTTTGGGTATCAAATGTACCTATTATAATAGAACACATTACGTATTTTGATATTTGGCTGTTACCTAATATGTATTACTATTTCGATGTTGTTGGTGTAAGGTCTTAAAAATTAGCTCTATAGTTCCTCAAATTAGCTTAATCTTATAAAATTCTGAACCTCTCTTGTTATAATCTTTTCAAAAGGTAGCTAATAAATTACAGAATAAAAATATATTTCATAAATTATATGTTTTAAAATGGGAAGCTGCGAAGGTTAGGGATGGTTTGAAATACTTGGGGGAGCCCTTTGACCAGCAATGAGACAACAATATAGTAGGTTAACAAAAAAAATGAGTTTTTAAAAAAGTATTTTTAATCTAATATCTAACATACCTACATATATTCTTATTGGAAAGATATAAGCAGAATATACGTTTGTCTTGTAAGAAATTCTACTAACGTTTGAGCGACATCTAGTGGTGAGTAGTTTTATAAATAATCTATTCCATCCCAATCAATCATTCATTTACTCTAGGTCGCTAGGTGGCGGTAGAGTCTCAAATCATTATAGCAACTTTGAGTATCGAAGTAGGTGATATTGATTTGAGATGCAAACTGGATAAAGGATTTTTGATTTTTATATTTAGGCAGAAACATCTAAATTTAAATATAGAACCAGTTATTATAGTACTAATGTTAATTAATTCTTTTACAATTAATTATTTTATTCGTAGTGTCTCATGTCATCATGGTCTTCATTTTTTTTATACATATTCAAGAAATTTTGCCAGTAGGCACATATGAAAACATTACTGAAATAAAAATTTACTCATTATAATACAAGTTTGGTAAAATAAAACGTCAGTTACAAAGTTATATGTGTTTGCTACGGAAAATTACGTAGTTTACTACGAAAAATGGTTATCAAATAAAAAACATCAACGCGCTACAATTTTTCTTTAAAAGCATAGAGGACATTAAAAATGATGTTAGTAATAATAGGAGTTACAATAATAACAGAAGTGTTCTGAGAGAATCCTCTCTCCGTAACTAACCGACTTATGGGATTATGAAGTAATAAATAATAAATTCACAATATACCTATTGGACAATCGATATCTTGTGTAATAAATGCATAACTTTCTTTTTTAAAAGAACTAAGCAGCAAATTATTTTTAAAGATATTAAGTACTAGCAGCGCCTCGCGGTTTCACCCGTGTAGTTCCCGTTCCCGTGAGAATTTCGGGATAAAACGTATCCTACGTTCTTTCCCGGACCATAAGCTACCCCTGTACTAAATTTCAAGTCAATCGGTTCAGTAGTTTAGCCGTGAAAAGGTAACAAACAGACAGACAGAGTTACTTTCGCATTTATAATATTAAGTTAAGGTAGGTAGTCTGATTTTCATGTTAATCCAAGTCTTGTTGAATTGAAATAAAACATTACAATGTAACAAAACAAATAGAGCGTACATCCACAAAAGCTTACCTTTTAACATTATTGATGACTGAAACAGCCCCCCGCTCGTACGAAACCCAAATACGGAGTGGGGTCAAATGTTAACGCTCACCTACAAGTTTGCCGTCCAAGACGTTAAGGGATCAAACAAGCTAAATTGATCAATATAGTCGTTGAATAGAGTTGAAATTCGCTTGAAGGGTTTAATGTTTAAAGTCTGAAGTGGGTGTAAGAGGGTTAACCCCCCAGTTGGGCAATTTTACCACGTTAGGCCCGTGACGGTCGCCTGTAATTTTGGGGCCTAATGCGACTATACCTATTTCAAGTTACCCCTCCGTTTAAGTGCGGGCCTGACTTGAGAGATAAGACCCGAAGGTGAATATTCCCCGCAGATATAGGGTTATGTTTGCGATAGTATGTCGGTGTGAGGTTACGTATTTTATGATGATGGAAAAATGTATTAGAAAACTTAGTTGTACAATGGTTTGGTTGGAATGTGAGTTTGAATGTTTGCAGAATGAGTTAAGTAGATTAGTGGTTAAGTGTCTAGTTTAATTTAAGTGTAGTTGTTTTTATCTTAGATTTATAAATATTATTAATTTAATGAACCTATATCTATGTATATTTTATTTTTTGCAGCAAGTGACTTACACTACAGTACATATATTTTTTTGTTACTTCATGCTTAAGTAAGAATTAGTTGGCTTTTTTACTTACTAACAACTAAACTAGGTCAAATTTTTACTTAAAAATTAAGCAATCTAAGTAAAACAAAACAAACAAAATTGTAAATAAAATCCTCCATAAAAGTCTGAACTGAAACAAAGGTACAACCACGCTGGGCGTCAAGACGTCTAAACAAAGATAATGCCGGGTCCGCACCTGCGTTTCTTGAACACGACGCGAATATAAATCGCAGCTGTAAAACTTCGAGTGGTTTAATTAATTGCGTTTGGATTACACGACGCGTCCGCGACGACTGTTCGACCTTTCTGTCTGATACAAACAAGACGTTTATGTTTTAAGACTTGTTTTAAATGAGTTTCGTTTTGTTTTTTTTTTTACAAGAAATAATGTATTAGCGATGGTTAAGAAAGTGTGAAATTGCGATCGTAATGTTAGTGATTAAATTAATGTTAACTGAACAAATGCATGGATACAATTTGTAAGAATTTAATGTCATACATGTTTTTGTTATGTAACATGTTTTTTATTTTTCAGATATGTCTCGGGTTTAAAATCACCAACACGCGTGGGACAAGTATCATGGTTGTTCTCCATTGGGATCTTACAGACCGAAACTAATTTCATTATCTATACCCACTTTGTGAACTAAATTCTGTATTGAATTAGTTCAATCATGTCATATAAGTATAAATGGTATTTTGTTTCTTTTACAATATTTTTCCACTGTTTCATAACACAAATCCCACCCAATAGTTTGCTAATACAATAACAACAAGAACTAAACACTGAAACAGCTAAAACCCAAAAATTAAACAACATCCTTTGTTGGCGAAACGCTAAATTGAGGAAATTTCCATCTATTCTCGAGGCAGGCGTCATCCGCGCCTAAACCCCGCGTTCAATTTCAATAGCACCCCAACATACTCCCTTACACCCTTTTGGACGCCACCACAGCCTCCGTCCCCCTCCCACGCCGCTTAATCTCGCACGTCAGAGCGAGAGGGCGGTACCTACAGGGCCGGTCCGAAACTTAGACATATATTATTGTATTATACCGTCGTAGGTGGGGGCGAAGATTGATGCGAGGGTGGGGGGTAGTTTCGGCAACCCTACGGCGAGGTAACGAAATTTGCGTCACGCATGTGTGTGAGTAAGGGACCGACACGACCTCATATTTCACGTGAACGAAATTAGACGAAGGAATTAATTTACCAAGTTTTCTATATGGGTACTTTGAGAGGAAAAATTGGTTTTGATAATACCCCTACGCGGTGTTGTGTTGCTTCACTTAATATTAAAATGGCTTCTCCTATACGTCTTTGGACGTTCGGATATTAATTTGGGGTGCTTTGAATTAAATATTATGGAAATTTACCGCGATTTCTTGTTATGTGATGTAATTGAAATTGGAATGAATTCTAAAGATTTTATGTGTGGGTGAACCAATTTTTAATAAGGTTTTTTTTTATAAAAGACACCCTCTTTTTCTCTTACATAATTTTAATCGCCTCAAATTATTTACTTCGACGTATTTATCACATTACGCTGACCGTGGTCAATGATCATGGTATATAAAATATCTTTATTTTTAAATTTCATCAATGTGATTCTAAATGAAATTTGAAGACACAGATATTTTGTTCAATCAACTTGTTTACTATTAGTAAAAATCCTAACTAATATTATAAATGCGAAAGTAACTCTGTCTGTCTGTCTGTTACCTTTTCACAGCTAAACTACTGAACCGATTGACTTGAAATTTGGAACAGGGGTAGCTTATGATTCGTGGAAGAACATAGGCTATGTTTCTTCCCACGGGAACGGGAACTACGCGGGTGAAACCGCGGGGCACAGCTAGTACCAAATATACTAAAAAGATAAAACTAAATAGCGTTCACAAAAACACACTAAATATTTATTAAAACAAGCATTCTAATTCAAAACATACTTCAGGTTTATGCAAAAGAAAGACGTAAAAAGATACGATATTCCAAATAGGTACTAGGTACTATAAGTACTATATAGGTATATATGAAACGATATTGACTAGACGATACCCGATACTTGCCAATACAGAGCGCTACCTAACGAAGATACCTAGTACATTATATTGATATTCTTATATCTATTGTATAGGAAATTAGATACTTTGTCTAGATTTTCTGTGTAACGATTTGTTTTTATATTATACTTGTACTGGATATGTATTACGTACCTATTATAAAGTGTAATTAATTATTCGCAATCTTAATTCTTAAAGACCTCAGTAGTTGAGCTATATGTGCGCCTATGTATGTACCTAATTAGAGTCCCGGATTTTGTTCCTGGGTTAAGTGAAGAATATATTTAAATTTTCAATGTTATTAACAAACTGAGCCCTGGAAAGATTCTTGATTTCTCCTCAATATCATTAACGAGCGTCGATGGCATAGTGGTTAAGGCCTTTGACTGCCATTCGGAAGGTGCCTGGCTCGGTCCTTGTCACGTACCCATTGGCAAGATTTCTTACTCTCCGGCCTGATATAAGTCTAATAAAAGACTTATATTACTATTAAATAAAGAAAAATCTTCTCCGTAAGAGCACGAATGAAAGAAAGCTTTTGGCACAACTACAAACATACACCGATGGCAACGAATGACAATCAATACTTAAATGATGGCTGGTGGTGACCCTTAGGGATCTAAGAGTAACTGGTGTCACGGAATATTTAGTGTAAGTAGCCTTCACACATTTATTCTACAACCTACTTTTCTATAGCCAAACCTTTTCTCTCCGCTTATCAACATAACAGCAATCACTAAACCATAACATCTCAAACAAAACGACAATCTAAAACAAAACAACACCAAACCGTTCGCTTGTAAAGGCTGTGTATTTAAATATATTTTAAAAGATGAACAAAGTATTGAAAGTTCAAAGTCAGGAAACACCATTGTGCTAATTACGCGGCAGACGGCGCGCTTTCGCTTTCGACGCCGGCGGTCGTTTTAATTATTTTTTCCCAAGCGTCTCGGCGTCTGCCGGGAAACTCCAGAAAAAATGCGTTTACATTGTGTGGATACGGTTTGGGGGGTTTTTTTTTTATGTTGTTATTTGTTTATCAATATTAAATGTAACTAATAAGCTGTGCAGCTGCAAATATTTATGTACTGTGTTTTTCTTTCTTAGCATGTAGAATTGTAGATATCCATAATAACGTGCCAGAATTCAGCGCAATCCGTTCAGTAGTTTGAGCTAGATCAGTCAGTAACATTACATAACATATTCATTCACTACATCATCTCATTATAGTAACTGACCCCTAACTAAGTTCGTAACTTGTAGGGTATCAGAAACTACGCACACACTCATTCACACACACCCAGAGTGATGGTAGAGTGATGGTAGAGTAACGGTTGACTGATCTAGAAAGAAAAAGATTTATAGATTAGATCAGTATCACTCGTTAACTTTTTTATATATCGGTAACGTAGGATATCAATAATTTAACTTTCAGTTTGTCAGTTTTTACATTCTATTCATCTTTAACAAATATAAAGATGTTTAGATGGTTTTAACCAAGTTTTAACAGCAAAAAGAGATTTTATCTCAAAAGATTTATTCATAAATTTATAACCCTGTGAAACTACGACGTCAAAATATGTAAAAGTCAAAACCATATGGGGCATCAAATTTACCTAAATATAAAACACAAATTTAAAAACTATAGCTCGGCATATCCACAAATTCTACATAGAAATTAAAACCATGTGGAGCATCATATCATCATCGAATTGAAAACACCAATTCAAAAAAATACTATTCGTCATATCCACAAATTCTGTCGCAGTCGCGAACTTCGCGCTCAATCTTTGATACTTTCTTCTTGCATTTTTTTAGCTCGCCTTATTAATGAAAAGTAGGTTACTAACTTGGTACATTTTAAGAATGAAAGTTACTCCAACGTTGCCCTAGGTCGATGAACTTTATCAGCTGTCTTTTGTTTATATTTCAGTGTTTTACTATCGCTATATTTTGGCGTAAAACGTTTAGTATGAAATGTTGTATTGTTTTGTATCGTAGTGGAGTGGTCTCTAGTTTATATTACGAGTATGTGTAGGATTAACTGTGAGATTGTTAATTACTTATATTGTTAGATTTGCACGTGTATTTTTTTAAAACTTCTTTGATATTTACTTCACTACCAAAATATTAACCAAACGTTATTCAGCCTTATTCTAGGAATACACATTTCTAATTTACGTTGCAAATTAGATTCAACCATAGTAATATTTGTTTGGCTATATAAAATATTCTAATCGGTTACAAATTCATTCATGAACTTTTCCGTTTAAATTAAAGCCAGACCATTTAATGTCATCTGAATACACATTAGCGCAAATATTCCTCTAGACCACACGATAACCAAGCCAATAAAAATATATTCATATAAAAAACTAATAAAATAACTAACAAATCACATATCAACATTTGTTTGGTATCGAAACATCATTAATTATCTATTATAATATAATCCTTTTATACGTCAAAACCCTTTCACTCAGTGAGAGGACAACGGATTACCTGGACTTATTGATGAAAAAAAAAACTAAACTTTACCCACAAGGGATTTTGTCGGTGGGTGATTTTTTTTTATTTGGGCAAAAAACTTTTGAATGAGGTTGGTGTAAGTGTGTTTGTATGTTTGTTTTATGGTTATTTATAGTGTTTTGTTTGGATAAATTTGTATGATAGAAATGTGGTTTAAGAAGTTGTGTTTTAATTATAAATCACTGTTAATTATATTTATTAATTTCATAACAGTATAATTTTATATGCTTGTTCTATTTTTCAGTTCAAATTTATTTATTAAAATCACAGTATTTTATAATATTAAATTAGAAACGGGATTGAAAATAAAAGGATACCCTTTATAAAATTATAATAAAAAAAACCACAAATAAAAAGTTTTAGTTCCAACTTTTTTATTAAAAAATCTTTAGAAAATTTCATATTAATATTCTTTTATAAACTTTATAATGCACTATAACATGTTAACCCATAACCGTCCACTCCAATATCCGTTAACGAGACCCTAAAAAATGTGACCCACAAACGTACCCTAAGGAAAAAACCACTTTCATACATCTCCACACACGCCCGAGGCAATGTGTCCAAATCCTCCTGAGAAACTTGAATAATAAACATCTTAAGAATTATAATAAAATCATCTCGAATTACTCACACGAAAATACCAGGGTCGAAGCTGAGGGTGACATTTTTTATTCACACTTGCATAAAAGCAATATGCAAAAAAGTATTTCTCTTTGATATCGGAAATAATAATTATATGCATTATATCAGGGATTAAGGGTTACAGAATGTTAGTGACATTTTTTTCTTGTCACCTTCCGTTCAGATGTTTCGAAAAGGTTTAATAACATGCAACTGTATGCAAGCTGTAGTTTTTTTACTAATTGATAATCTGGGCTTCGATTGTCGATAGGGTTACGTGTAGTTTAGGAAATTCTTTTGTTATGTAGAAATATGCAAAAATGTTTCGCTTATTGTAGTATTGTTACTATTTACCTTTCGAATTATAATAAGTTTTATTCAATACTTTGTGATTTTATTCTAAGCTTTATAACAAAGTATACTTTTGATAATATAGTGTTTTTTTTATTAAACTTCTTCTATATTCGTTCAAAATTATTTTTATTAAACGGCTTTTTTCAAATTACAAAGAAAAAAAGCTTTAAATTTAAAATTCTAATAAAATGGTTAACCCCTCAAACGCTGTAGGTGTAAATCTGACATACCGCGTCCGTGCTTAAGCACTTGAAATACTTGAATAAGTAAAGGCGAGATTTTAACAATGCTATCGTTGGTATCTCGGCGTGCAACCTCTTGACTTCAATCAAATAATTACTGCCCCACGGTCCAACACACCCTGCTACTCCAAATATCCAAGATGGCCGACCTCTCCCGCCTAATTTATGCACACGATAACATCTGCACATGTTACCCGAATAAACCTTCACATGGTTAAATTCCACAGAACTTTAGTAAGATTTTAGTAACGTTTACTTTACATAACTAAGTTCGTTACTTTAATATTGAACCAAAGTTTGAATAATAACGTTTTTTTATTATTAGACAGTATAAAATATCGTAACATAAAACATTACACCCTTGACACACCGCACATCACGAATAACAATAGGATGCAGATTCTGATTGTCTAAAGATAAATAATACATTTTGATTTATAATGCAAGTAGAAAGAATGCTCTTCATAGATCGAAAATGCATAAATAGACCCTATTATTTGAAATCGGGAAGTGCAAAATATGGGTGTAACTTTTTTATGTCGTCTGAATGCGTGTCAGTGAACGGGTTGACTTACGAGGGACACATTTTTTTACTATCACACATTCAAAATAGTTCGAAAACATTTTACGGATGCATTCAATAGTGATTTGATTTATTCCAATGACATGCAGATGTAAGAGCTCGTTAGATTTATTTAACTGCTGTTTTCCATTGATTCCGCGTCACGCATGATTGGTCGTGTCGATAGGTTGTTAGTGGACTATTGTTTGATATTTTTATGACGTTTCAAAGTTATTGGACCCGCATTTTGCATTTTGGCACTTTAAATAAATATATTGACATTACAAATTATGGCTTACAACTTTTTTTTAAACACCAAAACCAAGGACCGTTCTTTAAGATCCCATTGTAAGACTAAAAACTTTTCTCTCACTAATGATATTAGTACCTACAGTGAGAAGAAATATACATCCCACCAAAAACATTCTGTAAAAAACTAGCCAAGTCTCGATGCAGCTGCTTGTTTATCTCTAAAATGTAATGAAATCTAGACAAACTCGTGCCAAGTCTATATAATCACAAAATCCAACCAAACAAATGTATAAATAATACACATTAAAATAGTTTTAATCCCAGGTATAAACTGTTATCTAAATCAGGGTTAGATAAATCCCCTAATCTACATAATAAAAAGATGAGGCCGGAAACAAATGCAGTGATAATACATACAAAGGTACGCTCGCAAAGGGTTACTATTGTGAAACTCACGAATCTAAATTAATGAGCGAATGCAAAAAAATATTGCACAATCGCGTCATACGATCTAAGTTGGAGGTTCTCAAAGTTTTATTTTTGATAAAATATTTTGTAAATAGTTGTGTTGTGGATATATTTGTTCTGTAATTAGCGATGTTCTGTGTTATTTTCCATATTTTTAAACTTTTCATGACTAGATATAACAACAAAAATATTTAAACCATTTTTGAGCATAAGCTAGACTAACAACATGATTATTTTACTTTGTACAATATTATTGAATCACAAACCTAAAAAAAAGAATACTAAAATGAGTATTGAATATTCCAAAAATTAATGTAAGTACATATAAACATCGTTTTTATTTTTTCGAAAAAATTACGAATAAAACTTAAATTATCAAAATATTTACACTGCACACCATACGACATTCTCACAAAAGACCCCAAAGTTTGACAGCCACTGCGCTCGCGCTACCTACTGATCTAATTTCCATGCGTACGCGCCGACCGTCGAGGTATCGAAGGGGTTAACTATTCACAGTATCGAATATGCATTTATTAACTTCCTGAATGGAACAAACATTAGTTTGTTTCTGATGTTTGCTACGAATGGTTGTGGTGAAGAAAGTGTTATTTGTGATAATGAAGAAAATGGAAAAGAAAATAATGGAAATTGAAGACGGTTTTACTTGAAAAGCTACACTTGAATAAACTGACAAAGATTTAAATTGGTAAGACTTAGTACAACTAACTCATAATCTATACTAGTTGGTATTATAATTACTATACTAGATCTAGACCCCTCCCCATCCCCCCCTCTCAAAAATTTAAAAAGTCTGTTGAACCAAAAATGACATGTTTCTTTCTGGGTTGTGAAAGTCTGATGGCCATCACTCCACTACTAAAATACTTTTCACCAAAGACCATAATTAGAAATGAGAAAGAAAAATATTATTTCTAGCCCTCAATACCTACCTGGTTAATTGCCAATTGTTTTCTCAATTAAATGGAAATTTTGTATGAACTTATGACCTAATTCTTTGTTTATCACGAAAATAATTCCAATAGCGCCTAGAGGATTAACATTGTCGTTGGCAAACAACATCGACATCTGTTTATTAAAACAATAACAAATCTTTTTATAAAACTTGTCAAGTTATACATGTAATTTATAACTACAGGAATAAACGTACTTCAACTACTAAGAGTCTATGTATAAATTCGCTTACTTCAACAATCATAAGATGAATTCTGTTAACTATCATAGCTGTTTTAAAAAGAAAGTATTTTTTATTTTATAAGTAAAATATACGGCTTCGAATTTTAAAAACGGGTTACCATAAAAAATGTGTAGATCGGATCAGTAAGTTCGAAAATTGGTGCGTTCAAATTGCATGACCATTAAAAAGGTTGGTTAGTAGTAAGTTCGTTTGTGTGTTCAAACAAACAAATCTACCTCTTAATATTACTATACCAACATAAAACTAGATACCAAACAGTAAAGGCCGATATCCCGAGCCCATTCCCGTAAGCACCGAATCGTCCTCACAGCCCATAACACTATCTCCCTTTAAGCCCGAAGCATCACTTTTTAAGACCCTCCTAAGAACCATTCCCCAATAGCCTGAAGCGAAAATCTACAGTGACGTCATAAAATTGGGATTCACTGACATCGTGCGTCGCTTTTATGGGTTATAAAAAATATGTGTGATTAAAAAATATGAGGATTATACCCTAGATACGGCTACGGATGCCTACGGCTAGAGTTATATCCATATATTATATACCTACGTATATAAAGACATATGTACAATGTTAGTGCCAGTTTTACTGCCTATTTAGGTTAATATGCAAATAAAGCTTTACACCCGTCTGTATATGACTTAATTTGATGCGAGAAGCCTTTTATTTTTTTAGTTACTTGCCAAAATGTTGGTCGGAGAATTAATTTCAATTTTTATGTTATCTTTTGTTTAGTTGGAGTTTAATAAAACGTTTGTTAATGATGGAGTTATACCAACTATTAGTTTATATTTTAGTTTTTACTTTTAAATTTTTCATACCTAACTTTAAATGTTTGTATTTATAATGTTTATAGATTTTCACTACTGAAGCTTTCTTTATATGCCTACGAGAACATAATATTTTATTATATCTTGCGCTATGCACAAAGAATCCCAAATCAAGAAAGTTTCATTGCGGAAAACTACCTAATTTCATGTACACAATTCAAATGTTTTAATTTAAAGATAAAGAAAACTTTATTACACACATAGGTGTCTTCACTTTTTATATTTATCACCCAAAACGGCCGGTTATAGCCCACTATACATACATTATATACATAGCTAGATAAAGCAGTATACACACCGTATCTGAAGGCTTAGGCGGCATTCGCCCGCGCACTTCCTGTTAACATAAATCCACCCCATTTCGGAGGCGAGTGTGGCAACACTGAAACACGGGAAGGTTTGGAAATGTATTTTTAGTTATATGGTTAGTTGTGATTTTTATTTTTAAATTTTTAAGGAATAATGGGTTACTTGAAGTAAGGTGTAGTAGTAGCATAGTTTGTAGTAGTAGCTCTATCTGTAACCATGAAGGGTTACGAGTTCAATCAATCAATAAATTTGATTTATAACTTTTTGTTACAATAATAATATATTAAATGCAACTATCGAGACATTACCTCCCGTGCTAGTTAGAAACTGTTACGGCAAGGTAAGGCCTTTCAAATTACAGCACATATAAAAGTTCAATTTCCGTTTATAGCGAATTCCTAGCGCGGCTATCAGTTTTTTGTAGTGTTTATATACTTATCCATATTAACGTCATTATCTTAGGTACATTTTCTGAAAACGTTACTACCCTATGCCTGGTATGTGATTGAATCTAATAACCTAATTTCAAATCTATCGATTTTATTAAAGTTTTATACCTTAATACCTTATATTCCGATTATAATAACATTAAATATTAACAAACGTTATTTTCGCAACTTAAAGCAATCTCCACACATTCCCTATTCCAACCAACAAGACGTCTATAACGTTATGTCCAAAATAACCAATAACCATAGTTTGGAGGGGACTTGCCTATGGAAAATCGATCATTCCCCTCGGATCACCAAGTCTCCCGTTTGATAGAATATAAGAAAAACATTAGAACCACGTCCTGAGGGAAAACCTTAAGATATTTTCGGCTGAGGGCCTGTCACAACTGATTTCTGCTCTGATGTTAATCTTTTATGTGCTACGCGTGCTTAAATTATTTTGATGGTTCTTCTCTTTGTGTTTTAACGTTATTTTTTGTTTTTCTGTTATGTAATACTGACTGTGATTTTATTGAAAATAGGTAATATGTACTACAATATGTAAATAGTGAACTTGCAAAAGCAACTGTGTAATTTAGTCAAGATCTCACCCGTATTTATACATTATTCGAGTATTAATAGAAATGTGAAATAATTATGTAAATATAAATACAATAGTAACCCTAAATAAACAGTATAAACAGATACGAAACCTCTGTAAATTCTTAAAGCTCACTAAAAAGACAATATATTCAACTAAGAGTGAAATATTCTCCTGACCGAGTAAATAAATGCGACCATTTCTCAACGTCTCCGCGTTTCGGTCCATTTAGATACCCCGAACTCTTAAAGCCCCAAAAATCCAATGTCCAAGTGTAGATGCGAACTTAGTATATACCGGGCGACACCCCTACAGAGATACAGGGTGATTTACGGAGGGTCCCAGGGACCCTTATCGGGTGTCGTTATGACCATGTGAGGGGTGGAAGGAGGGTACAAAGGGGGGCAAAAGGGGGTTATAATGGAGGTGAACGTTTGAAACACCGAACCACTTTGAAGGGACGTAATATGTTATTTTTAAGATGCGTGATATTTACTTTCGATCTTCTTTGTTTTTCTTTGTGTGGGTTTCGTGCGAAGTTTTATATCTGAGTGAAATGAGAGGAATGCTTTTTATATTCAATTTCAGTTTTTATTACTTTTTTAATAATATGTTACAAATAACTACGGCAGATATAAAATCATTTTATGGAACATACATTTAACGATCACAAAACAACATTTGTGCTATCGGGCGAAAAGAGTCAAAGATAAAACACCCACACATATCTACATAGATTAGATATGTGGGTGTTTTATCCAAGACCCTAGAGAACGATAATAGCTTACCATTTCAACAAAAACTATTTCATTTATAGAACCTTTAATAAGAGAATCATAACACTAATAAAAAAAATCAACCTATGTAGGTACTTAATCTTTTCTCGAGTAACGGAATAGACATGAATAATTTTGAACACAAAAATCTATTTAAAAATGTACCATCCAGGAAAATACATCTTTTCAAATTAAAAAAAGAAACAAATTCTTTGACCGAATTGGAACTTCTTTTTATGAAACTGCGAGAGTTTTTACTATTTGATATCTCAGACAATCGAAATTAACCTAAAAACATAACAGGACAATTTAAAAGAAAAACAAAATTGTATTATAATAAGAAAAACAGAAATATCTGACATGTTTTGCAAACCATTGGTCCCTGCTATAAAATTATATACGCCTACGAAATAAAATGGGTCCCCTCGCGACATTCTGCATGCAAAATTAAATTTTAGAATCCGAGTCGTTTCAATATAGGTAATATTAGAAATTTATGTACCATGTTCGAATTTGAATGTCCTTTTGAACATAAATTTTCTTGTTTGTATGACAACGTTGAATTATTGGCAGTGCCGGCTGATTACGCCTTTTTGTAATGTGATTGTGGACCGCGGTTTAGTTATGCCAGTGTTTCATGTTTATATCACAGGAATCTGTTAAGACTAAGTTAAAACATAGTTTTGGACTGCTAGACCCGACATCAAGGAGCCTGTTCCATAAGCTCTTTAAAAATAAGAGACATACATACGTACGCGTAAGTCACAGTTTATAGGTAATACGCTCATTTCATTCCTAAAAAAGTGACTTAGTTACCTTATAAACTAACAAAACTAACGTATTTTTACTCGGATAAATATACAAGTGCCTACAATAATGGTAATATTAATGTGTTAACTGATCTAATCCCAACCAACCTCGGATACATTTAAGAATGAACTCCACCCCAATACTAAGTGAAAATGAAATTAAAAACACATCAGACACAACAATTAATACAATTAAGATTGTTGGGGGAAAAAACACTGCGTTAAACTCGTGTTAAAAGTCAAAGTAATATAATTTTCTCGCCTTTTTCACCCCCACCTAATTACAAGTCATTTATTAATAAAGTAGATCGTTATAATTAGGACGATACTGTCCAAAGTTTTCCTTCTTCGTGTTACATAAAACCAAACAAATTATCGGTACAAAATAAATCAGAATACAAAAAACATTTTCCTTCCAATTTACAAGTAATAAATTACATCCGGCGGTCGGTGTTGCCCACTGAAAATATTTAACCATCAAACGGTCGCGTGGGCTCGGGTCAACCATTCACTAAAATATATTTGAATAACGAATGATATACGGTTTGTTTATTGGCGGGCCTGTTCGTTCCTTTTTTGAATTTCATTATTGTATGTTGACCGGGTCGCCGTTGGTCATTCAAATAGGGGACATGGAATGACCCTTCGCATGTTGCTACATTATGTACGGAAATTTTAATATTTTCGCAGCTTGAGTCGTGGATACCGGTTCGACAAATAGAGGGTTAAGTTATTGAAAATTTTACGTTTAATTTGTAATTTTTAAACGCACGTGTGTACTTTGTTAAAAGGTCACAGTCAGGTTACGGGTTCAAGACGTGACTTATTCTGTTGTCAATCAAGAAATTGAGTTGTTTGTCAGACGTTGTAATTCAATATTGTACCTGTTTACGTCGAATTGTGTGTTTATCGTAAACCTTAGCTTTTACAATTCAGATGTTTTCGAAGAAAATAATGTAATACCATGATAGGTTCTTGGTAAAATACTTTGATTGAATGTAATTAATTGAAGCTTGTAACCAATTAAGTTATAAGTATTTACTTACATATTATAATAGTGAAAACATATGAATATCGACACACCAGCTAGGCTAGCATGACTTCGAAAAAGCGATAGATACAGCGATTTATTGACATCCTACTGTCAAAATTTGATAAAAATGCCCGCCATATTTAATTTTACCACATGATTAATTTTATGACATTTGGTAATGCTCGCGAAATCGATATAGCTATTTGTTGACATCCAACTGTCAAAATATAATAAATATAGCCGCCATATTTAATTTTATCAAATCGTACTACGCCATATTCATTTGGTCATGCTCGCGAAATCGATATTATTTCGTGGTGTCTATATCATTTATCACGCACAGTCATGCTAGGCAGGCTGGTATCAAAATTGATATAAAAATATCTAATTACAACATTATATAAGTAAAATAAGTATATTTTAATGCGCTTTTTTATTTAATACTAACAAATCTGAACCTTGTAAGGATCAATATTATTAATCATGATTCTTTAGCAAAGCATTTAAAATCAAATCAAATTTATTTATTCAAAATAATCTTAATTCTAATACAATATTTAAGCCCAAGACATGTAACTTTGAAAATTAAATTCTCGTGTCACAATTTTAGTTACCGTACTCCTCCGAAACGGCTGTACCTACCGATTTTTACCAAATTGTATATGCATATTCAGTAGGTCTGAGAATAGGACATAGGATACTATTTATCCTTATTTAAATATATTAGATTCAATTCCCACGGGAACGGGAACTACGCGAGTGAAACCGCGGGGCTCTGCTAGTAAACTATATAAAATTAAACTAAAACATAGAAACTTATCAATTAAATTATTAATAAGTAACAAAGTAACAATATTTTTGTATCGTATTCGATTTGATTTGTTTCTGTCCAAATTCGGAGTTGGAATTAAATTGAAAAGCTATTACATCGTCAGGAAATTTGAACTAGAACCCCTGTAAGGGGTTCCCGGGGGATGAAAAACGAGAAAACTTTCCCTCTCATTCACTTTGTTTACTTTTACACTATTTATGTAAAAATGTCGAGGGTTCGAACAATCTCTAACGCGTTACGTGGAAACTTTAATGCGTAGATTATTTTTATATGTTTTCTTGTTGTTATTTAATATTTTGTTGGGGAAAGTGAAAGAATTGTGCTGGGAGGTATCGTTTGAGTATTAACTGTTAGTTTGGTGCTGAAGTGATATTTTTCGCTACAAATAAAACTAAGTAAATCTATATTTTATGGTTTCACTACTAGATTTTAATAAATTGGATGTGTTGATGTGGGCTCTATTATGTTTACGAGTATTTATGACAATTTATTTTTCCCGGTATTCCCGCTCAATATTTATTGTACCGGGAAATAACTTTATACATTATGTTTCTTATCAATTTAATTCATACACAAACAAACACATTTGAAAGATTAAAATAGTTGTTTTGAAAGATTAAAAGATTAAAATAACTCAATAAATATGGGCGCGACATTTAACTGTATCTATTTTAACGGACCTTAAAAAACCTGACGGAGGTTCTCTATTTTTTTATGTGTTTGCTACGCAATTTCTCCGTAATCATGAATGGAGCATTTTAAGATGTCTTGTTTTGTTATAAAGCGGATATTTAAACTCAGTAATTACCTATAATAACACAAGACCATTACATTAATTAAATATCTCAATCAAATAAACAATTAATGTCGTATGACACATTTAGTATTCCCGGTGCGTTAACCGCTTGAGTAAGGGGTGAATAATTGGATACATAATGAGACTTATATACAAATATATGGTATATTATATAAAATTAGCTTTACCCCGCGGTTTAGCTTAACTTCACTCCTACCTATAATATTATGTATTAGCCGTCCTCGACAAATGGGCTAGCATAATTCATAATCGAACAATAAAATATTTAGAGCTATCAAAAGTTAACCAAAAATATGACAATATGCACAAAGAGTACTGGAGAGGTCTAATATCTCATTCACTCATTAATAATATCATTAACTAAGTAAAAATATTAATTTATTTTGTCATTTTTATTCTAGTAGTCGATATATTTTACTTGAACGTATAATTTACAATAGACTAGTTGAATATCTTGAGGTCAATTCTTTCCTATCCAGCTGTCAATTTGGCTTTAGGAAAGGTAAATCTACAAACGAGGCAGTACATCAACTTATTGATTACATTGTTAAGAATCTAGATTCTGGTCAGAAAACCATTGGGATTTTCCTAGATTTAGCTAAAGCTTTCGATACCGTCTCAATTCCGATATTATTGTTTAAGCTAGAGCGTCTTGGGATCAGAGGTACACAATTACAAATCTTTGAAGATTACCTTTCAGGAAGATCTCAAAGCGTTAAAATTAGGGAATTTATTAGTGATGATCTGTCTACAAACATGGGCGTACCACAAGGGAGTATTCTTGGTCCAATCTTATTTTTGGTTTATATTAATGATTTACTATCACTAAAAATACCTAAAGGTAAGATTATCGCTTATGCGGATGACACAGCTCTTCTCTTTTCTGCCAAGAGCTGGAGTGAAGTTTTTGAGATTAGTCAAACTGGTTTTAACAATGTGTCTCATTGGCTTCGTCTAAACTTCCTGACATTAAACGCAAGCAAAACTAAATTTATTACCTTTTCTATGAAAAAATCGTCACAACCAAGTCTTGACCACTCTCTGAGAGCCCATAATTGTAATCTATTAAGCGATCGCCATTGTTCTTGTCCTCATTTAGAACGAACTGACAAATTGAAATACTTGGGTATCGTTATAGATAAACAAATTAATTTTAAGGAACAAATACAGTTGATGGCTAACAGAACTCGTAAATTAATATATATATTTAAAAATTTACGCCATGTGGCAGACTATGAACTTCTAATTCGGGTTTACAGATCCTTGTGTGAGTCCGTATTAGGCTATTGCATTACTTCTTGGGGTGGAGCGTCCAAAACATCGCTGTTAAAATTAGAAAGAGCTCAAAGAGCTATCCTCAAGGTCTCAACTTTTCGACCTAGACTGTATCCCACTCTTCAATTATATCAGAACTGTAAAGTGCTTACTGTACGACAGCTTTATATCTTTAATACCGTTTTAAAACAGCACAAACTGACAAATTGTAATAAGAATCTGTCAGGGAGTCGACGCAATGTGGTTAGATTCAAACTGGATAATTTTAAACACTCCTATGTAAATCGCTTTTTCTGTTTTCTTGGTCCATATATTTACAAAAGAATAAACCAAAAAATAAATATTCTAAATTTGAACGATTACCAATGTAAAATATGTTTACACAACTGGCTGCAAGCAATATCCTATGAGGATACTGAGGATTTATTAAAGATTCTACATTAATATAAAAAAAAACCGTAAAATATTTTTATTATTTTTTAATTTAATTATGTGATTTATATTTACAATGTATTTTATTCTAATTAAATAGGATAGTTCAATAATACTTTATTTTCGAAATTATAACAATATTTTTTTTTTTCACAGATTATATTTAAATATAACTACAAATTATTAATTTGCAAAGTATTTTAATTTTATGTTTAATTATAATTACCAATGTAATAATTTCAATCATATATTTTAATGTAAGTACTTAATTTTAAATTCAATTTAATTTAAGTAATCAAATTATATTATTTTTCCCATTTCATATGTTTTTTCAATGACAATTAAATATAAGTAAGTACTTACATTATATGTAATAATTGTATATCTACTTAATTCAATTTAATTTCATATATTATAATGACAAATCATAATATTATAATCCTACATTTTAATCGCAAAAAGAAAAACAATATAATGTAGCTAGTTGTCGTATCTAGTAATTTGACTGTGTTATATCAATGTAGCCGTACGATTTGAACCAAGAATCAGTTTTCAAGACTACCCGAATTCTCGTAATTATTGTGAATCTGTTCAAACGTTTTACCGTAACCTATAGTGTATAAAGAAACTTTTTCTTCAAATATAATTAAATTTATTATAATATTCCAACTTTAATAATGTTTGTAATGAATGTTTAAATTGTGTAACTAAAATATATTGTGACTTAGTGTTTGTGAATGGTTTAGTGCTATTTGTTTGGTGAGAATCGATTTTAACCTCAAATATATATATTATTCGGTAAGTTTGCTTTTGGAATAAAGTTTTAGAATCTATTAGTGTAAGTAATATTATAATATATTGTGTAATACAAATAACACACTCTCTCACACACATACACGCACTTTACATTCAACTCACAGAGAGAATCACCTAACGTTTTATATTGTAATTTATCAATTGTTTAAATATGTTTACTATTGGATAAATAGTTAATTTGTTATCTTGGATGAAGAGTGCTGTTTGTCTGAGATACAAGCTTAATGCTTAGTTCAGACGCAGATGCTAATTAATTATTGTAAAAATGTTTTTCTGAAAAATAAACTATTTATTTTATTATTTATTTATATGAAAATAAAACAAAATGTGCCTCTATGACTGAGTATACGAATGGCCATTCCACAAACCCATATTAAAAAAAAAAAAGACTCGTATATAAAACCATTACCCAGCACTTTCCCAACGAAAAACAGTAAAATCTTTCAACGTTAACAAAGTATCCAATCCACAACAAAGTATAAGGACAGCAGTGCCGAAAACGCTCCGTACATAATATTCGGACCCCAACACACACATAGAGTCGGCATATAGTAATCTACGCACACATGCATACGTTCACATACGGTGTATATGGGCACGTGAGTGCGGGAGGGACAAGGGGGAGAGAGAGAGGTGTATAGTTGTGTGTGGGCGTGTGAGAGAGACAGTGGTTGCAGGACGAGCGATACAACAAATCAATACGAGCGGTGGTGACCGGTAGCCTGTGTCACTACCCTCCCCCCCTCGCGCCTCACCCCGCAGACCGCACCCCCTGCCTCATTGTCAACTGCCACAGACTTGTTTAGAACTACCGAAATTGCTTCGCTGCAGCTTAGTTGTTCAGATTGCGTTCTTACTACTTAGTTAGTTTCTTAGTTCGGTGTGTGCTTTTGTTAGGTATTCGCAGTTGATTATGTGCTTTAAGTATATAACTGAATGTTGTATTGTTGTCGATGTCATTTGTGACTTGAATTTATTAGGTACCTGGGTACCAAAAATGTCGTATATAAATAAAACAAATTGATGTTACATTCAAATCTTAATTAAGGTTTATTGAAGCTGAAAAACACAAATTGGCTGATTAATAATGCCTAATTATAATTACTAACCTTTATAAAGACATTATTCTAAGCTTGATAAGTTCAATACTGAAAGTATAGAGATTAGCACCTTTTTAAAAGAAAAGTTCGTTTTTAGTTTTTTATTCTAGATAAGTATTTGAAACAATGACCATTGTTACTCAATTGCCTAATAACAATTCACCACACCACAAAAAAAAAAACAAAAAAAAACTTTTTAAAAATCCCTGTATTTTTTCGCGCCCGTCTCTATACCATTCCGAAGTCTACTCCTCCAAATCCGCTTGACCGCGTATGCCGCGTCGCGTCTACAAAACTCCCACCAAGAAAACTTGATACTTGCAAACTTTACAAAATAAAACAACTTTACCGTTTATTTCTTTATCCAAATTGAAGTTCGTTTCGTTTGACTTTCTGTTGTCCGTTTTATGCTTACAGTTTTGTTATTAGAATACTTTTGGTTTTTAATTATATTCATGTGTATAGAAGTACCTATAAAAGTGTAATTTAAAAACGAGAAATCCAAAAATAAATATTTATATTCGGTTTTTTTTATAATGCAATAAAGCTTATGCACTAAGTAAATATTTTCCAAACATCAAAAAGTCGATTTGGTCTCGATTCTATATTCGAAATGCACTAAAATCGATATTCTTAAACTTGTTACCAACGATCATGGAATACAGCCAAACCTCAACAGATTAAACAAAAGCAACACAGTTCCATTTTTGAAAATCGCTTCCATATTGCTTCGCTTTCCATCTTGTCCGTGGCGCGGCACCTTTATCTCGGAGGGTACATTTTGCTGAGTAACAGCCCAGTAACTCAGTACATACCCTCGCCCTTCGAAGGGCTCATACAGAGGGCCGATAAACTGCAAAACCACGGCAGGGGGCTGCCTCCCGATAAACAGCTCGGTAATTTATGGCACTACCTCTAGAACCCTTTTTTGGACCAAGAAAAGGAATTTATGTTGAAATTGTAAGGTTTTGTGGGTGATCTAGTTATATTTTTCGGACTTGTGTAGTGTGTTTTAATAAAATAAATGAAAATTCTGAGTTTATTTGAAAAAAATACACTAAACCACTATCGATGTTTAAATAACACACATAGAATATTAATCTTATTCTATATGTGTTATTTAAACCTACCACATGTTTTAAAATACGCACCTACTACTATATCATCAAAATTACAAGTATCAAAAACCATCTTGTTCGCCTGAAGCATAATGTATCAAAACTATAAGTACTTTTTCAAAGTTAAAATCTCGTTTTACCAAACAGTTAGAAAACTTAAAACATACATATTTATCTAGTCTAGTGATAATACTCGTATTGACTACGCATGTATTATGAATCTTATAACAACACTTAAATAAAAAAATAATAACACAAATAATCCCAAAATTAAATAAAATCTAACCATCAAAACAATACACAAAACTTATCCAAATATATAGAAACATACAAATAAATAGAAATACCCATTTTACCCTTATGGCCGGCACAGTCCGCGGCCATCTTGAAATTGTACCCCTCCCTCGCTCTCCCACGCTCAATCTTACCCCGTGCCCCCATCTTAGGGGCTTTCAAAGGCCGAAACCTACTAATACTAATGTCCTCTATGTGAACGTGTGTGTGAGATATTTGAACTCTCTGGTTAACTTTCATTTGTTTTTCACGTGCTTTGGAAAGATTGTAAATTTGATGTAGAAGTTGTTTAGTGTAGGAGTAAGAATATGTAAAAGTTTTTAGTAAAACTATATAAAGGATAATTGATGAAAATAATAATATTTTGGTAGAGTTATCACAGTTTTGAAGTTTATAATTTAATAATAAAGATGTTAGAATTTAAATTGGATTTTAGGAAATCTGTGGTAGAGATTATTGTATAGAAAAAGAATGGTAGAGTTGCTCTACTTTGCAACAAATTTGAGTTTTTCTTCATAACCATGTTGACTAAAACTATTTTAAAGTATTGAAGTGTACTACTTACTTTAAACAAACTACTTTCGCGGTTTATAAAACTCACGTAAAGACTCATTAAGAAGAGTCGTTTTATTTCATTATGTACTTTTATTAAATGAATACTTTGATTTACGCGAGAAATAAATAAATAAGGTATTCGTGTAAAAAGTATAATTGAAGACTTTAAAGCAGTTTTTCATTATATTCGTCTTTCCAAATTCAAATCTATGATGCTATATTTTGTAACTAATACTTTGATGAAATAAAAAAACGGTATCACGATTTGTAGGTTCCATTATAAAATAGCTTACTTACTCGTATATCCGTTTTGGTAGAAACTACGAGTATGTTTTTTCCAAACAATCTTAATCGGTTCCGTTACAGTGAAAAGGTAACAAATTATTTCCATAATTTCAGTAAAAATATATGTATTTCTCAATGTGTTTGTAAATATTAAAATACGTTAAAATAATTGAGAGCCATATTCCAAGATGTTTATTACCCAACCTTTACGACATGTTGTGGACATAAAAGTCGAGATTCTCTATAGTAAATGCTTTTGTGTAGCTACGAAACAAACATAAATTTAATGCAAATATTCATCATGTGGGAAAATATCACCAAATAGTATACGAAGAAAAAGTATAGTTGGAAAGTAAGTACTAGTCTGTTTTAATCTCGTTAAACAATTAAATAAAAACACAAAGTCATTTCACATACCTACAGACGTCATAAATCTGCAAATAAAACATTGACTTAATGACAAATTAAATAAATTGATTATTAAAAAGATAATCCTTCTTTATCAAATCTACGTTTTAAGTATCAAAGATACATAACGCTGATTAAATTATCAATGAATATGTAGTCCACCAAGTTTCCATCCTAGCTATACCTATATGCAGGTCTATCTATTCTATTGAAACTTTGTATCCGGCCCCAAACTTAACATTAAACAGCGTCACAAATACAAAGCAGGAATCAAAGAAGCTATCACCCCACCGCAATGCATTACCGAAATAAAAAATTCAGCAGCAATTTAGCGGAGAGATTTCCATCAGTGCCGATACGGTGGCTAAACAGAATCCCCGAAGGTGGATCACACACACACGTGAAATATTCACTCGCCATTCCAATACATCATTCATTCGTCCGCAGAGTACGGTTCGACACCAATCTTCCATTTGGCAAGAAAATCGATACACGTCCTGGCCATATAAGCATTCCGGGGGTGGCAGACGGGGTGTCTTAAGGGGGAGTTAAGGTTTAGTCCCGAATATTGAATTTCCCTTGGGACAAACCCGTTTCGCTTTGTCCCTTCGACCGGGTCGTGTGGGCCGCGGTGCCCGGGACTCACGCACACACACACCCACGCGCGTGCGTGTATGTGCGTAAGTGTCGGATAATAACATTGTAAGACCAGGCATACGTGACTTTCAGGGCGTTTGACGGGCCCCCGGGCTTCATCCAACATACATACACCTATGTACTCGTAATACATGTATGTGTATGAGTGGGCGTTTTACTTTATGTGATATAGAGGCCTCCCTTAGCATCAAAGCCTTCAAATTGGGTCTCTTTAAATAAAATTCTGTACGCACGAGTTTATGTCAAAAGAAACTGAATTCTTCAAGTTCGCTTTTAATTAAATGTGAATATTGAACATGTTTAATAATATTTTAGTGGAGTTTTTTTATATTAACTGCGTAGATTTTCATACGTTTGAGATTCTAAATTATTATTTTGTAGAACATTTCTTTGCGTTATTAAGATTACTAGGTAATTTGGCGAGAAGAATATTGACACGCAGTTTCGATTTATTTCACTCATAAACTTGCCTCCTTACTTGTTCCTTCTTTGTAGTCAGTTAAGAATAGCAATAAATAAGAGAAGGGAATACACACTAAATTTCTAAAAAATCAGACTTAACATACTACATAATATTCTAGGTACTAGGTATATTTTAAGTAGCTATACACTACATCTTCAATCGATACCTTATACATACATACATATACACCCATCTATCTAGAGTACATCCGTTGCCCAAACTAACTCCCCCACGTCCCCTAACGATACAAACAAACCATTAATCTCTCTTGTACTGTATTACCCCGGTACACTCCCTTACACTGAATTAGAAATGTATGGTAGAACAAATAGATCAGGAATAATATGATTATAAGGACAATTTCGTATGTTATAGGTACCTATGTGTACTGTGTATGGATGGGTCTTCAAATTTAAAAACGTATTTAAAAAATCTTTGTTCATAGGTTTTAATTTTAAGCCTATCTGGGGGCACGGCAGTGCCCCCCGCCAAGTCGAGCGCGAAGCAAACACTGCCGTACCATCCTTTACAGGAACCATTTCGCCGCATTTTCAGGCCCCTATTTGAGTATCTCTGGATAAACCCAGAACGCTGAAATTTTCGTCATCCAGTATAAGCTATACAATCACATACTTAAAATAAAATTTCAAGTCTGTAGGTCATTTAGTTCCGAAGTTAAGCGAATGCAAAGTTTCGTATTTATGACAGACACTCACTCACTCACTCACTCACTCACTCACTCACTCACTCATGATCATCAAAATAGAACTAGTACTTCCCATAAACCTAGAGAGCTGAAATTTGGTACAGAGTTAGGGTTTAATGGCCACATAAAGGGAAAACTATAAAAACTAGGATAATCGAACGGGAACGGGAATTATACGGGAACGGGAACGGGAATTGTAACTCAAGAACGGCTGAACTAATTTGGCTGAAAATTGGTGGGGAGGTAGCTTAGAACCAGAAAAAGGACATAGGATAACTTAAATCCCGAAATTCCCACGGGATTGGGAACGGGAATTTAAAAATCAAGAACGGCTGAATTGATTTGGCTGAAAATTGGTGGAGGGGTAGCTTAAAACCAGGAGAAGGACATAAAATATTTTTAATCCCGAAATTCCCACGGGAATGGGAACGGGAATTTAAAAATCAAGAACGGCTGAATTGATTTGGCTGAAAATTGGTGGGGAGGTAGCTTAGAACCAGGAAAAGCACATAGAATACTTTTGATCCCGAAATTCCCACGGGAATGGGAACGGGAACTACGCGGGTGAAACTGCGGGGCGCTTAATAATAAAATACTACTCCTAAAAAGAAAAAATGTGTCAAATAAGAAAACCTAATAAAATAAATCAATATTAACTCGTTTCAACAAAAATAAATGAAATCCCACCAAAAACATTCTGTAAAAAACTAGCCAAGTCTCGATGGAGCTGCTTGTTTATCTCTAAAAAGTAATGAAATCTAGACAAACTCGTACCAAGTCTAAGGTTTCTTACTGCGATTTCTTTATTATTATAGTTAATGTTGTGTGACTTGGCCGTTGAACATTGTTTAAAACGTTATTAGTGGGTACAAATCAATTTTGTTGACACGTAATGTTATAACATTATTAAAATACGCAGCTTTATCAAGCCTTCAATTGACTGGATATTGAATCAACGTTTTCCAAGTGGCAATTTTCTATCGTCAATGGGTAGCGGCTCTGGCGACAGATTGGTGCAATGGTATCATGGAGCACCTAGTTTTGTACCCTTGTGTACATGTGTACCCTTCAACGGCTAAGTCACACAACATTAACTATAATAATAAAGAAATCGCAGTAAGAAACCTTAGACTTGGTACGAGTTTGTCTAGATTTCATTACTTTTTAGAGATAAACAAGCAGCTCCATCGAGACTTGGCTAGTTTTTTACAGAATGTTTTTGGTGGGATCATGTATTTACGAATCACGAAAATGGCATAAGTACCAGATTTAAAACTAAGTATTATAAAATAAGGTGTGGGTCTCACGTGGAAAATCTGATTTAATTTGGCGACTAAGAACTGTTATATGATTAAGATTAAGTGATACTTAGATTAAATGATACTTAAATTAGTATTTAAAAACAATAGTAAGTAATTAAGTATCACTTAATAAAAAGTAAAGCACTTCAAGACAAAAGCTTCTCACTCATTACTAATATTAATACATAGATACTTAAATATATTAATGAAAATATTAATAATATAATTTAACATTATTAACCAAGTGATATATGATGTAATGGCGTCGGCCGGGGGAGGCGGGGGATAGAAGGCCACTATAAATCTCTGTCACAATGAGATAGAGACAAATACTCGGGCGTCCTACCTTTTACAAAAACAAAGTCACTTTAGTCTATTATAATGGTTTTTTGTCTGTGTCTATATAGAATAATAATCTAATATTATATTTTGAAGGCGAATAATAATTTTTCGTGGTTATTGCCAACAGTTTAAATACAACGATAAATACGAGTTTAAAACGTCTTCTTTTTCAATTCTGCTGTACCAATTTTAAAAAAAACGTATAATTATATGCGACTACGCTTAAAGTAAAAATACTGATGATATCAAAGGCAACTAAGTCATATAAAATACATTTAAACAAATCTACATAGACAAAGTCCCGTGACCCACTAGTTAAATTACATTCACAATAAAAAGAAATTTAAATAAAACCTTTTTAGCGTACCTCAAAAGATATTCCCAAAGCAGTAGGTACCATACCCATTGATACACAAAGTAATTTCTCAAGTCATAGTACCTACCTACGTGAACGGGTTTCCAATCAAGCGCCACCTTTGTAAGACATGAGCTATCGGCACTGAAGGCAGTGACATATGGGACACTGTATCCGCATCTTAGGTTTAATCCCGAGATGTATTGTGGAAACTATAGATATTGCGGCCTGAATTATTGAACAGGAGAATGATAAATTGGGTAACCATGGAGCTATGAAGTGTTATTAATGTAACCATGGAGGTAGTGGTGTTGCTATGTGATGGTATGTAGTGTAGTTTGGTAAAGGATTTATTATTTAGAGGCATATTATTTGTTTTACGTTTACAGATTTAATGTCTAATAAGTGCTTATTAATGTTGACAAATTCCTCTAGTTCGAGCAGGACATGATTCTACATAAAAAGTAATGCTTTAAATTGCACTAACCGAAATCCAAAAAAAATAACGTTAAATCTTAAAAAAGAAAAAGCTTTTATCAAGTCAGTCCAATAAAAAACTATAACGTCAATAACTTACATACTCAAAAACAAAATGACCCTTATAACCCTCTTTGAAATAAAAATGTGAATTCAAAAATATATTGCCGATTTCCCCCGAATCACCCCGAGGCGAACTTGTTAGAGCATCGGCCAAGAATCACGTTCGCTTACGTCCTTTGATGCTTCTTGTTATCAACCTTACTAGCTTTCTATCGAGTATACAAAAACTTCAGAAAAACGACACGATTTTCAACCTTCCTGCATTAAGATAAGGTATAGAGAAAATAATCTAAAATTCGAGTAAACTTACGTGCTTGGAAGCTGAAACATTTTTTTGCTGATGATTAAGTGGTATGGTGAATAGTGATATTTTATACTAAGGATAATGTATGCCAGCCGGTATTATTTACTAAAATCTGGTAGACTTACAAAAAAAAAGATCGCTTTGGATATTTTCTAAATATGCATCAATACCGAAACAAGATCTAAGTACGAAGTTTTAAAATCAACTTCTAAAGAAGATTTTCGCGCGGTCAAACAATCATCTCCAAGAAAAGTTCATATTGCCAGGCAGACAATAGATAATCCACAGCACAGTATAATAATAAACACAACTATGTAATAAAAACACAGTAACAAATCAAACGATACCATAACATAAAAAGAAAATATCAGTCATCAATTCGGATACAGAAATTCCTTACGTAACATCCAATCTGTACGCACTGATGTTTCACGCAGACTAAAAGTCATACCGGTAACTGTGATATTTGAACCATAACGTATAATATCTCTCTCTGATTACCATTTGACGAACTGAGTATTACGCTCTGATAGACTTTTTGAAGCCTCGTCGTCTGCAATTCAGTAGCAAAGAAAAAAAAGGAATTGCCGCAATATTTTACATCGACGTATTAGGTTTTTATTTTGCGATCTTATATTTATGGGACTTTGATTAATGATGGATATCGCGTTTGATATTGAGTTTTTTTGATCATGTTTTGTTTTTAAATATTTAGCTTTGTAGGTTCATCATAAATATCAGTTATAAACATTGATTTCTCCAATAATTTTGATGAAAAGTAAAAATGCAAAAAAAAAACTATCAAAATTCAATAATGTCCTTTAATTTTAAGTACTTAATAATATCTTTGTGCCGTCACTTAATTCCGCAAACAATAACCCAAAAACAATGAAGTACCATAACGGTCCGAATTGTACAAAACACACGGTCTATTTACATATCCATCAAAATTCGAGCTGTCAGTACAATCTCTTTGTACCAAACGTGACGATCAAAGAAATATACTGAGATTAATTTGACTCCCTCCTAAACAAAAGGGTTCATACAAAGGGCTAAGGTTTGTCTCTATAACTCTGCATGTCACTCACAAACTTATTGTTTTAACATAATTGTGAAAGGGACAATGGACTGAATTAATTTCACTGTGTGCTCATTAATTCGTTGCGTATTTTTTATTTTAGTTTGTGATTTTTAGTTGTGGTAGTTGATTTTATTTATTTATTTTATAGTTTTTATTATTAGTTGTTTAAAGAATATGCGGTAATCATTTTAGTATTCTTTGACTGTTAATTTTTGGTTTTCGATATTCAATCTTATGTTGGTTAAATGTCCTTTGTGTTTTTAACTTTCATAATTACCTCAAACTGAATTACTTATTTTGTGTGATATAAGTTATTGCTTATTAATGAATTTCATATTTAAAATTAAAACGTATAATTGGAATATTCTAATCTTGCAAATCCCTTTACTAATCTAACCTCCTTCAATATATACTCCCCATATCTATATACCTATACATAGTATGTATGTATGTAGGTACACGTAGTTCCCGAAACCAATTTCCTGTTCACATAGTGAATATTTAAGTAAGCGGTAGGCCGGAGTAATATCTGTATGCTGTAGGTTTATTCCAGAAAGATTTTAGAATGTTAATAACGTTAGCGGTTTTGTGCTATTTTTCCTGCGCGCATGAGTTTTCCATAGAAAAGTTGGAAGAAAACTAGCCTTTGAGATATCGCAGCATACACAAAGGATCTAAATTATAAAGGTCAATCTTACTGGCCTTCAATATAATCTTTTATCTAAGACAATTGACTATTAGATACTAAATGTATATTAATTATTAATTCTATTGTAGTATTTGTAGAATAACGTCATCATAATCGTGTCAAAAAATCTCATCAAAACTTCCAAATCTGTTGAAACACATAACAAGACACTCTAATTTATACCTTCTAATTCAGACCTTAACAAGATGCTATCCGTAAACTTATGTACATTGAAAACACCCACACATAGAACACTTCTATATATCTGTTAAGCCTTTCCAAAGTAGCGGTACCTACGTATCTCGCACACACAGAGAGCAAAGCCGCAAGGCACGTAACATAAGGAGCTTGGAAATTAATTTAGCTTGGAACTAGCTGGCAAATGGATAGACGTGTGAGCCAGAGAGGGGGAGGCTTTGCTGCCCCCTTACGGGCGGAGGGAGGGCTGGGTCGGGAAAATTCGGCGTTTAGAGAACCTTTGTGGTAAGAACGGTTACGTTCAGATGTAATTGTGTACGTTACCATGTATGGCTTTCATTTGGTAGGCGTTTCGATGTAATTAATGTTTGTAGTTGAAATTGTTTGGTAAATAAGGGAGCTAATTGGGCAATGGTATATAGTGGAATTGACTTGCCTTTGAATCGTAACGGCTTAGGATATAGGACGGTAACGAGCCCTCGTTTGTATAGTTAGTAGTTTGAACTAACTGTAAGGTACGTTTTGTAATTAATATTAATTGAATTTGGGTCTGAAAGTGATTGTTAAATTACATTATGTAATAAGGAACACGAGGCATAGCTTTCCATAAATATATTATGTTATATAATGTTGATTAAGTAAAAACTTATTCACGTACTTCCATAAAAGAACTTTATAACATAAAAACTAAACTGAATCACCTAGTTGAAGTTTGAAACGATTTCTAGTAAAGCAGACAACCACGAAACTCTTCGTTATCAAATCAACTTGTATATTCACGAAATTGGACTTAATAATTAAATATTATTGTGATGTATACAATAGAGATAGATACATAAACAGTGATAAAAAAAACATAATTCATTTTCCGAATAAATATAATTAAAATACTTGAATAAATAAAACTCACCTATAAAGTACTATTAACTTCTCGCTTTTCTGCTTTGATTTGTATAGCGTTAGGGTTGTCAAAAACTCATTATATTTTCTTTAGCGACATTTAACACTACCTAAATGTTATCTATTTTAAAGTTAACTCTTATAGATGATATCATGAAGAAGTACCTGTCTATAATTAGGAATAACACTCACTCAAAATTATCATTGTATCGACATATAATATAGGGAACTAGCAGCGCCCCGCGGTTTCACCCGCGTAGTTCCCGTTCCCGTGAAAATTTCGGGATAAAAAGTATCCTATGTTCTTTCCCGAACCATAAGCTACCCCTGTACCAAATTTCAAGTCAATCGGTTCAGTAGTTTAGCTGTGAAGAGGTAACAGACAGACAGACAGATAGACAGACAGAGTTACTTTCGCATTTATAATATTAGTTAGGACTAGTTAGGATAGTTAAGATTGAGAAAGATCATGTATCATGACTTGTAAAGTAACAAATGAAAATGGGCGTGTAACCAAACGATGGTCATGCCTGTGACCTTAATTTCGATAACTATTCTGAAACCTATAGGAATGGCTGAATCTGTTCTTGATAGATACAAATAATAAACCTATTCAATAGTAATAAATTTAAATTACATAATAATTCGAAAGAAATTATAACAAAATAAAAAGATTTCCTATATAGTGGCAGCCCTATATATTATAACATACATGTTAATATCCTCAGAGAGAACGCCAAAGGCCCTACAATATCCGTTTCATGTCCCTTTCACTCAAACATACTATATGACATATTATATGATATGATATGATATAGGTACGACATGTTATGTTGTCATATGTTTATGAAGTCCCCGGGCGATTGAAGGATAACCGTGTTAGTAATATCCGGGATTTGTTTTTTGATATTAATATGAATAGATTTTATGTTCGTGTGGGTTGTTTATTTTGAGAATGTTGTGGTGATGTGGTGAATAACGTCACTTTTTTTTAGTTTTCTTGTCTCTCTGTTTTCAATTTGGAAGTGAATTGAAGCCTAAAATTAAAACCTTTGTACAAATTATGTGTTAAATCTGATTCTTTGATTGGTGTATTGTGGGTATAAGTTGGACCTGTACCCATAGTCACCTTCTTTTTATAGCCAACGGACTATTTAAGTTTTCAATCAGAAAATGACGTAAGAAGAATACTATGACTATTTTGAAAGCTTTTTAGAAAGCTTTGTTTTTTTTTAGTATAGAAGTGTTGAAACAAAGACTAAACAGCGATAAATAAAACTAATCTTATAAAACTTACGCTGAAACGTCGATAATTACCCGTCTACACCACGTCTAAACCGATCTTCATAGATACAAAACATGATATCCAAAGCAAACTTGTACATAGTAAGCTAATATGTACATATAATGGTAGTGATGATAGATACCAAGTAGGTAAGTATAAACTTGATGAGTGTTAGATAGGAGCGTTCGCAACGCAACACTTATCTAAGGAACTCTTATTAAATCCTCCTTAACTAATCCTCCTCAGCGGTAGTACGGTTAGCAGATAAAATGATACGTGATTTTTTTTAAACTTATTTTTTAAAAATATTATTTAGGTAGTTACTAATGTGTACCTACTTAATGTTATTAATATTAAAGACTGTATATATATAAGTATATATATTTGACAATGATCTTTTCCTTTGCAGATTTTATGCGGTCAAATCTACAGTTCATAGAAATGATAGAAGATGAATCATGACTGTATCCACGAGACGAAGTAACGACGAGAAACCTAAGTCACATATTATTGAGATATTTTTAAGAGAAACCAATACTCGAATGTAAATCTTTACACATAATGTATTGGATTCTTACTGTAACACGATAATAAAACATAATACAAAATCATATTTTGGAAACCGTGATTTGTTCTCCACAAATAATAGTGAATAGTTTTCTGCAATCTGTACCAGTAATTAGTGGGACCGTTGTACATAGCCTAACGTATATAATGTAATTATGCACGTACGTACATACGAACTCCCGGTCTAAAATACTCGTGGAACAATTTGGAATTGGAGCCGAACTTGGAAACCGCAGCAGACGTCCGCCATCTTGCCGTTACTATGGCAACGGCCGCGAATTGTCTACTTGCTACCTGAAATGTAAATAACTTGTCACTTTGTTTACCGCCGTGTGAGACGAATAGTTTCATTAGTGTGCTGAGAATTAATTGCAATGAAGTGATTTTTTTAATAAATAAAGTTTAAATTTCGAATTAAAATTACTCACTTTAAAATTAGTTCCACAAAACAAAATGGCGACCAACCGCCATATTGAACTAACGAGATTATTTTGAAAGTCAAGTACTTATAATACCTACGTCTGTTTACCACAGATATGTTCAAAGAAATTAAAATTCATCCCACATACGATCGTTAACAATACATCTCGCAGCGTTATGAAAATGTCCAATTATAAATATCTTCACTTTATTAGACGCCTTACTTTCCGCCATCACATATTATCATCATGTTTGCGTCATAAAGTGCATAATATTAATGTCCATTAGTCATTTCGTTGAATGCATCTTGGTCTTTAGATTCCTCAGTATTTGCCCACATAACAACTCGAGGGAGTATTTCAATATAAACGCTGGTCCGCCATTAGCAGAACAGGCTTCGTTGTGTACTACCCTCACGGTGGAACGGTTGGTAAGTGTGGAAAGAGCTTGCTGTATATTACTTAAAAGTTTTTGTAACCTGTATAAGACTGTATCTCTATGTTAATATAGAGTAAATTAGTAAAGAGTAATGGTCGCCTAAGAGAGGTCGAGGCTCTCGGTGGTTGATGGTGATGATTATGAATGGATGACGGATGAAAGTCGCTACAACAACTGACCTTGTTATTACCCGTATTTTACTAGATGCTATAACTTGCCATATATACAGATTCATAAGTACCTATACGTAAGTTCAGAATCGGATCGAACAAAATATTCTTCTACTTCCTTAAGAAACCACAATCCTTTGATTAGGTATAGTAAGTAATCACTATGACAGTAAAAATAATTAATAAATTAATTCTACTTTTAAAGAAAACTCGATAACACTTCAATGATAGATAACCCCAATATTCTTGGTATTATTTCTAACTAATAACTAAGTAGTTATCGACTTTAAAACTCCAAAGCAACTTCGGAGATAAAACAATCTAACACTAAGAATCCATCTCCACACTATCGTAGAACAGAGGGCAGACAGACGTAGTTGTGAAGCACTCTTCATTTCGAATGCCTGTCCACGCGCCTTCTCCCGCACCCCTATATACTTGTCCTCTCGATCTGGTACACTATGTCTATGGATGTGGTATTCTGTTATATCAAAAGTGTCGTTTAAAAGCTATGTTGCAATGAACTTTGAATGATGTACCTATTGGTTATAAAATTGTATCATTTTTCGTGACTTTATTGTTTGAGCCAATGTCTTTATCTTCAAATTAGTTTTATTAATTAAGTACTAACTGTGTTTTTACACGCGTATATTTTGGGATTAATCTAATTAATCGGTTTAGAAGTTTTTGCATATAAGAAGAGTAACAAACATCTATTCATCCACCCAAACTTTTGCATATATAATATTATAGTAGGATAAGTAATAATTTACATCAACTTGAGAAATAGAATCACATAATAATCAACATTATTAATGGCCAGCACCAATTAGGGCATTTAAAAAAAAATCCAAAACATTGCCACATCAAAAAATTCTAAAATCCTTAACAAAATACCCTTAGCTCCTGTGAGTGATGAAAGGACGTGTGTAGGTGCACCGCATTGTGGTATCCCTATGCGACTCAACCATTACCGGAATGTCACCTGGCTCAAATGACGCTGAAATACTAATGACACCACATGGTAACTTTACTATTGTCTGTGGCATCGCATCGGGGAATCATTGATAAGTCAACAGTTTTTAACTCGGCCTAGGATTTAGCTCTCGACTAAGCTTAGCGTTAGTGGCTAAGTTTCGACGTTAAAGTGTTTTTTTTTTTATTTGATGACTCTTAGGCCGGTGTCTTGAATTTAGCGGGCAGCGGGGCGCTAGCGGAGCGGGAGCGCGAGCGGAGCGGGAGCGCGAGCGGAGCGGGAGCGGGGAGATACTTTCCGTGTATTTCAATGGACCGGTTTTTGAACACAGCGGAGCGGCAGCGGAGCGGGAGCGGGCAATGAGCGCTTTGCGCAAAGAGCTCGCTTTGCGCTCATTTAGTGTTGTGAAATTTAATTTTGTGACGTGTCGACATGTCCTCCGACGTGATAGTACAAATAATTATTTTAACAATTTTTTTTTTTTTTTTTTTTGTTTATCTTTAATTTTTTACGAACCTATAATCTATATCCTACTAATATTATAAAGGCGAAAGTTTGTATGTATGGATGTTTGTTACTCTTTCACGCAAAAACTACTGAATGGATTTTAATGAAACTTTACAATAATCTTGCTTATACATCAGAATAACACATAGGATACTTTTTATCCCAAAATTCCCACGGGAACGGGAACTACGCGGGTGAAGCCGCGGGGCGCTGCTAGTATAGGTATAAAAGAAAATTGGTGGGGAGGTAGCTAAGAACCAGGAGAAGGACATAGGATACTTTTTATCCCGAAATTCCCATGGGAACGGGAACTACGCGAGAGAAACCGCGGGGCACAACTAGTTTCCATTAAATGAAACAAGGAGTACGTACCCAGTTTTATACGTTGTTGGGCTTAATTGCCTTTGTTTCACATTAAAAATGTAAGAAAGAACAGCTTCATTCATTTCGCTCTTTAAAAATACTGATAGATTATAAGCGAACTGTCATATTTTATTTTTCTCATAGGCCAAACCGAGTGAACCTATCATCCGGATTAGTCTAGGAGCATCAAAATCTGTTGCGTAGTTTTAAAGATCTAAGCATACAAAGGGACATAGCGACAGAGAAAGCGACTTTGTTTTATATTAAGTAGTGATTTAGAAATTTACGCATAAAGGTTATGCTCTCCTGGTACTTCTAATCACTCTCCAAAGAAAGTCCAATTAATACGTAATTTGTGAATCAATTTAACTCAAGTTTGAAAAGTCCACTTTTACATTTCTGTTCTCCTGGTATTCAAAAACAATTATTGTAATTTTTTTAAATACATAATGTTGGTTGAATAAAAACCTCTACATTATATTTTGTTGCCGACTGTCCTAAATAATGTGGTAATACTTAGGGTATTATATAATAGGGTATCTGACCGGAATAAAATATTTAAATTTATTTCTGGACTGGGATCAGACCGGACTAGAAAAAAATATACTTATAATTAAACGGTATCCGTTACGGGGTATCAGATACGGGGGATCAGACAGGAATAACCCAGCCGCTCGATCTGCCCGCTGCTTGCCCGCTAAATTCAAGAATGGGTCTGCGCTAAGCGCTCCGCTCGCGCTAGCGCCCCGCTAGCGCCCCGCTGCCCGCTAAATTCAAGACACCGGCCTTACGCGGTTTTTGCCTTAATTTAGAGTAGACTGGAACCCAAAGTAAGTGATGATAGAGCTATGACACTAATTCATAGAAACTAAAACTCTATAATACTATGCCATATTATGAATGCAAATGAAGTAGGAATACTCATAAATCTTTTTTTTATGTATGAATAAGTAAGTAGGTGTTTCGAACACACCAGAAAACTCACTAGATCAAAGCAGTATCTTACCAAAAGGGAAACGTTATCATTCTATCATATTCCTCTGAGGAGCTCACGAAATCAAACTAAGCATTATCCATTCCGCCCGCAACGTTGGCACCGTAATTACTCCAAGAGCCATACTCAAAAAGCAATGTCACCTAAGCGCTTCTAGATCGACTGTGTGAGATTGAATTGCGTAGCCACGTAATATATCAAAGGTAATCCGTTTAAGTTTAAGGGGCACTGTATATCATGCGATGGTATATAACCCACCCCGCTGTTTGGTCGTCTAAGCAGGGTGGATCTAACGCATGTTTAGATCTTTGGTCTAAGTTGTGAGGTTAACGAGGTTTTGGGTGGAAATAGGTCAATGGATAAATAGTGTGATATTTGGTTGATTTGGAATGATATCTGCCTGTTTTTTTACTTTTATTGAGAGATACTTGTTTTATATAATAGGTCGGTTATTGCCAAACCTTTTCTGTTGACGAGTGATAATTGAATTATAATTGTGAACTTTAATAGTAAAGAAGGAACACATGGAATAGTTTTGATATCTTTCGTTTCTATTTTTTTTTTCTTATTTTTTAAATATTAATTAAAGAATATCCTTGAAATTTTTGAAAAGATATTATGCGTCTGTAAGCTTCAACTAAGCGGAGTACAAAATAAATATTCACCAAAAACTATACCTAACTACGTCATAACTCGCTAAACGCTCACAACTTGTTCCAGCTACACTTGTTCGTCAACTAAGCAGGGAGACGGGGTGTTTCAACGGGTGTAGGGGGTTACATTTTCCTGTTTGAAGGCACACGTCGCAAAGGGAAATCCTGTACAGGACAGGCCGCTGAAATTGCCCGCTTGATAAAGGTACCATGTAGGAATCCGCCTCCCTGACTATAAAGGAGAAATGTCAGATTAAATTAGTGGCCATGATGTTAGACGAAATTACAGAGTAATGTCGGTGTATAGTTTGAATTAATTGTGTTTGAGTTTCAAACAACGAATGTGTGTATGTAAAAGGAAACGAATACTGAAAATACGTGGTATAAGAAATCGTTAATGAATTTGATATGCGCTGCTGCTTTACTCCAGGGCCTCGTTTTTTAACCTCTCACTTATCCTTTCAGTGACTTAGAATAAAGTACCAACTTATATTTTTTCCAACTTCATTTCTTCTACATCAATATTCAATCTGCATCATACGCTACATAATAGAATTTAAAATACATTGTTGAAAGCACACTTACAGTATGTAAGTATTCTAATACCTGAGCATATATCATTATCATTGGCCCTGACACCTTGCTAAAAATGATTTAGGTCTAAAGTTTGAGTATCATCATCATCAGCTCATATACTATGTATGTTCCCACCGAAAGGCTTAATCGACCACTCTGCTGGCCAAATTCAAGCCAAATTCAAGCAAAAAATGAGAGTTTTAGTAAAATATCTCCCAAATCACGAATATTTGGCTACACTATTCCAACCCGTGATTGTGGTAGGTAGGTATCGCCCCACGACCCCATCTTCGCTATATTTGTCTTTACTTAGTACCGAGGCTGGTTCTAATCTCGCTACGCAAATAACTACATCACGTCTATTTGGTTTCTGATTTCGTTTTGTATATTGGCCAAGATATTGGAACTCTAATATGATATGTTACGTATATTATATTTGTTACATGTTTGATGCATCCAACCAGTAACCCATTATACAGAAGACGGTCGCCGTTGCCGAAATCGGCATGGAATACATCATCACCATCATCATCATCATTATATTTGTATTTAGACATAGGTTTAATTACGCTATATCTTTGTAGGTCTTATTAGGCTAGCGTCTACTTACGACGAAATATAGAATTTCTGAAAATAGTAGGTGTATGTACATAAATATCGGTGTCTAATATACTACTTAGTACAGGACAAAGTCCTCTCTCTCTCTCTCGCACTGATGATATTTGTACAGTAAGTAGGAATGGAATGAATACCATACTTAGGTACTAATGCGTGATGGTGATCTCGATTCTGCCCCCCAAGCATGACTGTGCGTGATAAAATATATATACACCACGATATAATATCGATTTCGTGAGCATAACCAAATGAATTATGGCGTGGTACGATATGATAAAATTAAATATGGCGGCTATATTTTGACAGTTGGATGTCGATAAATAGCTATATCGATTTCGCGAGCATGACCAACTGTGCAATCACGTGCTATAATTAAATATGGCGGGTATTTTTATTATATTTTGACAGTGGGATGTCGATAAATCGCCATCTATCGCAATTTCAAAGTCATGCTAGCCCGGCTGGGCCATATTAGATAGTAAATATCATAAATTGCTTGATCCATGAATCGAACCCCAACCTCCTCGTTTAGCAGGAAGGTGCTAAACAAGGCATATGTAGTCTAGATGTATTAAGTTTTAAATTAATTAAATCTCTGTTGAGACTTCTAACTTCTAATGCTTTGATCAATGTACGAATAGGTTTTGATCAAAAGCCTTCTAAGTATGAAATCTTCCCTTGTTCGACTGTTGTAATTAAGTAATTCCAGTTTCTGACATAAATACGTTAAAATACCTATGTACTGTTTAATATGTGTTGTTATTAGTATGATACGTAAGCATAGGTGGATTAATATTCGGTTTTTAAAAAAGATCGGCGTATAAATTGGTCTTCTAAGTACTTACCTATAGTAAAAAATCGAAAATTGATCCTAATTAACGACATATATTTGACTGGCCATTTTGCTAAATTCAGCAAATTAGTTTACATTAACACAATGAAAATCTCTAGTTTTCAAAACGACTTTTTCTATCAGCCCAGAACCATACCGAGTTTGAATCTTAACCCGTCATCTCAGAAAAAGTTGACGTTGTTGTAATTATTTTAGACTAGCTGCGCCCACGGTTTTACCCGCGTGAATCCTAATACCAAGGGAATTTTGGTATAAAAAGTATCTTCTGTATTATTCCTAGTTATAAGGAACATCTGTACCAAATTTAATGTAAATCGATACAGTAGTTTTTGCGTGAAAGAGTAACAAGCATCCAAACTCACAAACATACAAACTTTCGCATTTATAATATTAGTAGGATACAAAATGTAAATTATAATACTGATTGATCTCCCGAGTAAGCAACGTTTAAGATAATGGGTGTATCAATAATTCAGAAACCGGAGTAGGCAATTAAATATGTACTACACACGGCAGTAAATAATTAAATAACACGTGAGCTTACTTACCTAGTTAATTAGACTTACATTATACAACGGTTATTCGCCCTAAGATTTATTGGGTAAAATATGGATAAAATTAATCATACTTCCTACGAACATTTTGTAATGAGCATCTAATATGGAAAAGTTGGTGTGGGCGTGAGATTAGGATTACATATTGTACGTATACTTCTTAGTATAATTCAATTTTCTTTCTTCAAGTATTTTGTTAATTAGCAATCTTATGCTTCATTCGTCTGGCTTCGTCTCTTTTTTTAAAACAGTGATTTTGTTTTTTTAACATCATCTGGGTTTGAACCCATGACCAATAATTGAATGTTACATAATTGTTGTGTGTTCAATTAGTAAGTACTTACTTAAAATGTATTAATTTATAATTTTAATATAGAAACAAACTACATACTTAAGTACTTCTTTTTGATTCGAATTTCTTTAGAAAGTTGATACCTGAACCCTTAAATATAAAGCCTGTAAAGTAACACAGGTACTTTATAGAATCAACCTGGGAACAAATTTTTATTATAAACACATTACAAATCGATCACCGAACCAACAAAAGCAGGTATCAATAAAGGTCAATATTATTAATAAGATCGACGCATCAATGTCAAATAACACTGACATGTTTTGTAAGACGCATGGGAAAAAATACTGGCACATACAGGGTTACCCTCGCCACACACTTTTTCTGTATAGTCCCATTTAAATCTCTCGACTCATCCCCTATTTTGCGTATGCACCTTGTTGCAAATTAAGGATTCAACTGTTAAAAAAACGTGACCCCAAAAATCGTGGGTAAAAAGTTTTTTTTTATCTATTATGCTTTATTGAAATGAGACACCGGTTCCGCATATAAAATTGGTCTTTTTGTTCTCAGTGAAAGGGTTAGACACGTCGGTCTGAGTATTAAATTTTTTTTTTTATTTGTTAACCCTTTTGCTACTGTGGTTCGGTAGAGTTCGTTATTACGGTGTTAATTTTGAATTTACGTTTAGTGCACTGTAGTGTTTATATTATTATTTGTATTTAAAGTAAAATATTTTACTAAATATTTTTGTTTTCTTTGATAGATACTTCTTTTCTGGATAATGTTATGTGATGCGCTTAAAATAGACCAACTAAAAAGGGCACTAATTAAAATTGTGATTCAAATTACTCAAGAAAAAATAATCTTCGACCGAAGAGACCCTATGTTATGTTTTTAGTAGGTAATATTTAAATACTTACCTAACCCATATTTAAAAATATTATAAAACACATTTTAAATAAAAAAAAACACCTGTTTAAAATCACACCAACTACATCTCTTTAACCACTTTTAACGAAAAAAAAACAAAATTGTAATACCAGTATAATAAAAAAAAACTCCCGAGTCCGATACGATCAGTGATTTCACACTTGGCACCTATGTGACTGTGCGTGCTTTCAATTTGACAGCGGAGTGCTTTATTTGGTGCGATAAGTATCACAACGATTCCATCTATCATTATTCTCAAGGGCTCTTGTTCCTTTTGACTTTTATGTGATAATTTAATTACGATCGCTATCTAGTTTTATAATAGAGTTAAAGAGGAGAATGTAGTTAAAATATATAGGTAACGATATGATACATTTGTTTTTGAAGGTTTTTATTAAATATGCATGTGATCTAATTATTAGTTTCAAAAAGTAAGTATTACGAGTAGTTAGTCTGATTGCCTACGTCAGACTTTCTTTATCCTACTTTTTGTAGGAGATATAACGTACTGATAGCAATGATGCGACGCACACGTCCTACAAAAAGTCGGTTATAAAATCAGTGTAAAAAGGCAGACCAATTTTATCGATACAAAAAGTCGGACGTGAGCGAGCAGCCTAATTGTTATTTTGATTATTTCATATAACATATTACAAAAAATCCTCTTCTTTATTATTCCATTTTCTAAATATTGTTTATAAATCTTAATAAAACAACACAAGTAAATAAAGAAAACTGATTGCATTCCAATTGCATTTAAACAAATAAATTCAAAATACATAAATTACAATCAAACCCTTTACTTCCGACATGTTGCACAACAGGACACCACCGGTCACTCCCCGTCATTCGGGCGTTCGCTATTTACTGGTAACCCTCACTGACCCTTGACCGTTTATACCTAAATATGACCTCTCCACGGTACCCCTACCATTGTCCATGGAATTAATCGGCTAGTAGAACCATTGTGTGACCACTGTCCAGTTTACATGACGTAGTATGTGACGTAGGTAGCCCATTGTGATCGTATTAAAGGACTTTAAGTGTCCCCTACAAAGTTTAGGGTGCGTAAACTGGTTTGCAAATTTTGATAGGAATGTTGATATTGGAACTGGTTTTTTGCAGTTCAGCTGTTGTTTTGGACGTTTTGGGGTTTTCTTTTATTAGGATAGGTAAGTTTAGTTTTTGGATTTTCTATTATTAAAATTAGAGTACCTTTAGTAAGAATTCATTTAGATCTATTTTTTTTTACCGGGAATAGGCTTGCACTTGACTGTAACTCGCCTGATGGAAAGCGATGATACAGCCTAAGATGGAAAAAAGACACAGACCAGATTGTAATATAAAACACACACGAATAACCAGATGAGGAACACAACTTAGTTTGGTGAGATTGTTAGCGTTCTGCGCTTTAGAAAGAAACTCGTCGAATTTTAAAAGAAAATGTCTGATTTTAGTACTGGAAAGAAATTTTATTATTTTACATTTTTTTTTTAATATGATGCCTTTTCTTTTGGTTTTATTATTATAAGCACATACCGTAGAGCAATATTTTACTTCCTATTCCTAGTCTACATTGTGTTTATTTAGTTAAAATTTGAACCCAACTATTTTGCATACAACACACCCCTTCGAAGTATTTATTGTTATTATTTATACACCGGAAATGTTACCCTTGCAAGCAGATGTACCTACCTATATGCAAATTACGATGCACTCCTTTTAACATTGAAGCTTACTTATGCTTAGAATTTGATACGCAAAACACGTATCGATTTGAAACGTAACAAAATGTTTGAATGTTTATCTTAGCTTTAGTAGGCGCCAATTTTTGGCGAAGACATAAACAAAAATTTTAAATCGATGAAACATTATTTTGGTTTGGTACTTAGATCTAAATTAAAGTAATTAACCGTAACTACCCTAAAACTAATTTAATAGAAAGACCAATGTACGATATAAGTATGTAGTATAAATGTCAAAAAACATTTTAAACTTATATTACATTTAATGCATGAACTTTTCTCTGATTTAACTTTTTGTCTTTTAGATTAAACCTGCGTAGCTTGAATCTTTATACTTGATTTAAAAAAAAACAAATATTGTTTTAAAAATAGAATATTAAAAATTCTGCCTTATTTATTATCTGTGGTTTATCATAACTTTCAGCCAGACGAGCAGATGTTCTATTTTCAACTTTGCATGCAATTGCAAAGTTTAAAAAATCTTTTGTGGCCATTTTAAAAATAGAACTCCGTTTGACAATGCGCCATGCAAATTAGAATCCGTTCTGTTGCAAAAGGTAATAAAAATATCGATTCCGATTCGCATATTTGGACTTTATATTCATAGACATAAAATTTAAATTATTGTAACAATGTAATGGTATGCAAATATTATTTTTATTGTCGACTCTATATTGTATTTTGGACTTTGATATTATTGATGTAGAGTTTAATTCAGGTTGTTTGGCAGTGATTGATTAGAAGTGAAATTTGCATAAAGAACGCACACCTTTCACGTTGATCCGTTTTATGCAATTTTGAGTGACAGCTTGCATTGAAACGAGTTCTTTGATACAAAAATAATAATGAATGATTTTATAACACCACAAGGTAGACTTATGTACAAATACCTAAACATGAAAGCAATAATATTAATACTTACCTAAGTATAAATAAAGTTATCATCAAAGTGATAAGAAGAATACTTGCCTACTTTAATTAATATTTATTTTTAAACAAATCAAATACTTACTTAACTAAAATAGCAAACCTAAGCACCAACTAAAGGTAAGGCAGGTTCTACACTTTTCCAGAGACTGACGAATGGCAGCCTACACCTACTGCTGAAATCTAAAGGTCTAGCTAGAATCAGGTCTTGGTGTCAGTGAAGCTGAAGATCTTTTTATAGAAATTAACTGGAAAGATACCAACGTACTTCGAGTACCTACCTTTTACTTACCTACTTCCTAACTAAGATATCTATTTATATAAGTACCGACCTTTAACCTTTTTACTTATCTAGATACTAAGTAGGTATGTATTTCCGAAAACAGGAATTGTTATTTTAAGTAAGTACTTAGTAAATAAGTACACACTTAGAATCAATTCTTCAAATAAATGTGAAGGCACGCTCCAACAGCCGGTCTCTAATCAAAATAATAATCACATTTTTATTTACATTCAAAAACCGTGAACTACCCAAAACTAGTTCATACAATAAAATCCATACAAAATCATCATGTTTAGCAAATCCACGCAAAAATTTATCAAAAATAAACCAGTAATTCTTGTTGATTTACGCCAAACAGGTTTTACCACGCGCCTCTTTATAATTTGCGATTTTTTTATTGAATAGGGTAAATAATTTGGGGTAAACTGGCAACACTCGCGGGCTTTGTAACGAGTTATATTGTCCGGAATGACCTGCGATGTTAACGAATTATTGAATTAGTTAATAATTACAGTGGTGGTCACATAATTAAGAACGATTTGAAATTCCATATATTTTTTGTCTAAATCATTTCTTGTGTAGTTATTTATTGCTTTTGGCTGTAACTATTTATGTTTTGAGATAGCTACGTGACTGGGGCAAATGGGATTAGGAATATAGAATTGAAAGGTCAACTATTTTTTTTACAAATTTCATTAGTTCTCTTTTGTAACGAATTTAATGTACCAATGAAGCTGGACAAATAATTAAGAACGATTTATTAAACTGTTCAAAAGTTATTTAATATAAAACTGAGATTCAATAAATGATATTATTGTGAAAGTAAAATATCAATTTATTGTATTTTAACTGAAATTACTAGTTGGCAACATGTTTACGACTTTTAAATTACTGATTTACCTATACCGGGCGGCGACGCATTGACTCAATCAATTTTTGACATTTTGTAAGAGAAACAGAGTTCCATTCTTTGGAGAAAACATCATTACAGCTCTCTTTAAATTGACATATTGTCCATTTAAAACTATTCTCTTGACTTCGAACCAAGAATTCTCGATTGGGTTTAGCTCTAGGCTGTAAGCTGGCCAATTTTAGACAGAAATTAATTGCAATATGAGATATTCTTTAACGGTGCGCGCATTATGTTTTGGGTCATTGTCGTGCTGGAATGTTCAAATTGACCAAAAACCTACAAGAACGTCTTCAGCTTGAAGGAACATAGCTTTTCCATTAAATTCTTTGTCTTGGAATTGATTCATGTTTTCTTGTGTCAGCTTCACAGCTTCAACGCCGTATTGAAATTAGCATACAAAAATGTCATATTTCTCCATCATGTTTTAATGTCACTTTTGTGTATTTATGGTCGAGTGATTTATTCGGAAGATGTTGTTAACGTTGATTTTCACCAGAGAACACCCTAGTTTATATTAGTTTCATCAGAAAAATATCATTTTTCCTCTGTCTTAATATCCAGTTTTCACACCTTCTTGTAAGTGCCAGCCGGTATTGCCTATGGCATCGTTGCATGATGGGTACCCTCTTTTTTATTCTTCCGTGCAGCTTTCCTTTTACAAAATACCTTCGTATAGTACGTGCCGAGATTGTTGGAAGAGTTATTTCTCCCAAAATATTCGTTTTTTAGCACATTAGACCCTTTTAAATTATTTTCTCTTCCAAAACGAATGTTTTCGATCATCTCGACATGATGACTTTCTAGGTACTCAACAAACAGCAACCATTTGAAGTAATTCTGATATGTGGCAAAATGCTTCACGGCGTGAAAAAATAACGTTTTTGAGCATTGTAAAGTGTTAAATATCTTTTTGTTCGACCAAATTCTTCTCAGAAAGTTTTTTATTATCTACCTTGTAGATTTGTCAAAACTTTTATTTTTCTCCATATGAAACAATTACTTTTAAGACCTTTACAGTACTAAATGGGATCTAAATAATACGAATAGTGACTTACAATCACAAAGCTATGGAGTGTTCTTTATGTAAACTTGAATGAAAAAGTTCACTATTCAGCGTTCTTAATTATATGACCAGCCAGTACATAGTAATATTAGGTTTAGATCTAATGTATAAAGTTTATCTTTTTATTTATTAGCCAATCGTGTGTATCAACTGATGTATCGATACTATGGAAATGTTTGAAGGCATCAAAAGAAATAAAAATAAATACATCCAATTAGTTATTTTGAAAAAATCGTTACGTTAAATAATCGTTCTTAATTATATGACCACCACTGTATATGCTTTTGTCGTAAATTATACCGAATAGGTACTAAGGTACACCTTTACAATTTTTATTAATATTTATTAAATGCAGTACCTGCGTAGGTATAAATACTTCGTGATTTATGTAAGATTGAGCATTTGTATTCATAAGTAGGTACTTACTTATTTATTTCGTGTTACTTAAGTACCTAAGTACTAAACTGGGAACCTACCTTGTACCTACTTGCTTAATTGCCTGCCCCGTTAATTAAGTATAAATTGGTCGATCAATTTTTTTTGGTCCAGATCTGGAAAATTGTTAAAAATAAAAAATCTAAGTACTTATTTATTTACACATTTAACATCATAAACAGCTAGACAAATTATTAATTTTATTGATTTTACTGTGAGCAGTGTACTTTTCATATTAACAACGAAATATTTAGCCAGAAAACTGGATAACGGGAGAAAAATGTGTCCCTTGAACAGCGGAAGTTTATATTTTTTCTAGGAATGTATGACCGGATCATAATAGTAATAAAAAGTTTAGTGTAGATGTGAAGAATAAATAACAAAAATTAATCTGATAAGTACTTATATTTATTTTACCTTGATCATTGATAATTATTAGTACTTAATATGTAAGTAATCTATTATTTGAATTCCTATTTTCTTACCAAGAAACCATAAGAGTAAAATGTCTTAAACCTAAGGATTACTTACCTAAGTATACCTATATAAAAAGTATAAGTTGGTAAGTACCTACCTAATTCAAATACCATAAACATTTGTCCAATAAAACGTCCCAAAATTAATAGTCAAAATACAATGAAAGCTTTGTAATGAAAATATTTGTTCATATCACTCATAAGCTCCTGTTCATACCGACGTAAGTCCCAAAACCCCTTAGCTTGATAAAAAACTAACATAACAACGAAATAACACCTTATTTTATGGCAAAACTTTTTGCAATGGCAATACAAATTAACGATACTCTTTAATCAATCAACTTTTCTTTTTTACATAAATGGCAATACCTAAGTACGCAAATAGCGCGGTGCCAGGAAAACAACAGATTACCCGCCAAAACGCTTAAACTTTTTGCAATAAGTAGCAATACCAAATTAGATAAAATACTTTTTAATCAATCAACTTTTTAATTCATCCTAATTCCTAACCAAAGACAAAGGGTAGTCCGGTTTGGCGCCAAAACGCACCATACAACTTTTGGCAATGACAATACCAATTAACGATCTTCTATCAATAACTCTTTTTTCATTCATCCTAACCATAGACAAAGGGTAGTCTGGTTAGGCACCATAACGCATACCTACTAAAAAGTGATATGATAATCGATAATAATTAATGATAAACCAACTTTTTGCAGTGGCAATACCAATTAACAATATTAGTCAATCAACTTTTTTCATTCATCTAACTAACCAAAGACAAAGGGTAGTCCGGTTTGGCGCCAAAACGCATAGTGTATGATATCGCGCCGCCTCACACACGCAGCCACGCCCCGCGCCCACCGTCCAATAGCACGACTCGTAACCCACCGTACACGCATATTGATCTGCGGACAACGCTCGAACCGTTTACATTTCGACATATCACATGCTAAACACCGACAAACAATAACATATGGAACAAACACAAACCATTTTCAACCTTATTTCCAACCAATACGATTTTCATTTCCATGCTCAAACTCACGTCGCTTGTAACGTTCTTCGTTTGAAATCGATCGTAATTTACAATGTGGAGAGCAACGCAAAGGGTTTTGAGCTTTATCTTGAAGAGTTAGAGTAGGGTTTTGATTGTGACAATACAGGATTATGTTGCAGATTTCAAATTTGCTGGAGTGCTTGTCCTTTAGGTCCTCTCCGTGTTAAGAACCTCAAGGTGACCAGCCAGAGCTAGACTAAGTAGGTAATTTATTTATATTAGTAATGTATTGTAATTAAGTAAGTACATTGAGAACTAGCTAGCTAGACCAAGGATAGTACCTAACTTTGTTTAAGTAATTGATGTACCTGAGTAAAGTAGCTCAACGAAGTTCTTAGAATACTTGTTGTATCCATCGAATTTACTTATAATTAAGTACATAAGTAAGTACTTCCAGAGAAAATGATTTTATAAAAGTTTAATATAGGTATAGATATCTACCAAATACTTACTTATGTCCATATTCGTTTCTTTTTTGATAAAAAATGTACTATTACTTTCTGAATAAAAAAATATCTTTTTATAACGTGGATTGCAAAAAAACATTAATTTTATGGTACAACCAAAAGTTAAAACAAAAATAAGAATTCTAATAAGATTAGCCGATGCTAGCGACACCTAGTATACGCCACACGTACTATCAACTTCAATTTAACAAAGTTAATATTAGTACGGCTACTCACCAGTAGGTGTCGCTTTGTCACTAACTTAAGTAAAGCTTTAACCGCTAGATGGCGTTAAGAAAATACAAAAAGAAAATAAAATCAAATTTTATTTCAGTTAACACAAAAAAACATTAACAAAAATAAAACCTCATAAATTCCTTAATTAAATTAGGTTATTCTTATATAAATATACAAATAAATTAATTTCGAATTATGATGCCGTGACTTCATACTATTTTAAAAATGATACAAGCAATTAGCTTCTATATAAAATGTGATGTTAATTGTTATATAAAAGTACAAACAATTAAAAAGTGATTATTTGTGTTACTACAGCTAGTTTTATATTATTTTGATAATATAATTAGCACCTCTAAATATATGTTCTACATCAATGCTACATGTAATTCAAGCATACAATAATTATTATGCAGTTTAATTGTAATGCATAAACTGTATTATTCGGATTATTAATCATTTTCGTGATTAAATGTTTTCAAAGTTGATACAAATACATTAACAGTATTATTCTTACTGCTTTTTATAGTCATTTTATGGATATTATAATTCTGATGACCAAAAGTTTTATTGCACACATTATTTTAATCATAAATAATTTATTTTCTCAAACTCTTCAGACTTTCAATTTTAGAAAAAAAAATACGATATTGTCAATCTTTATGGACTACACTTTCTAGAAATATCTTTAATCTGTTATTTCATTGCAAAATTAGTCTTGTGATTTAAGTGCAATTTTATAAATATGCATCTTAATATATTAGTAATAACGCCTTGCAATGCAAAATACAACATAATCACTACATTCTAATACACATACTGGTAGTATAAAAGGTATAAATAAAGATGTTAAACATCCACCGGCTTCAAATCTTTGGCCGGCTCGTTCAGTACCAAAGGTATATCACCACCTGCATTCTTCGGCACCCATCCAGCACTTTCTTCCTCAATTTTCTTCTTCTCTTCACATATTCTAGCATGTTCATCAATCTCGAGTTGGTATTTTGGTGTTGTTATACCGAAAAAACCAGCCAGTGACTCGCCAGCGTAATCAACAGCGTTTAATACTTTAGTTCCGGACTTCCAAGCGTAGTGAGAGAACCATGGTCCCCAGGTTAACGATTTCTGGAATTTATAAGATTGTATGTTAGGTATTAGTTTACTTATTAGTCATTGCAAATAAACTTTTGGTATGATACATAGATAATATTATTGTGGTAAAATAAAGTATAAAGTTACATACTCATTATTATACTGTGGTCACAAGGTCATTCTTTAAGAGTGATTCAATTACGCAAAACATTCTATTAAAATTCTAAATTAAAATAGAAGCTAAAAACATTCTAACATAGTACTTAAAATAGTTAAAGCAGAACAACACTGTGCTAAAAATAGTTTTAACTCAGTAACGGTTACATTAAAATGTTATAATTCTATGTACATTATAACGCAGTATAATAGAACATTAATAGATCCAATGATTCATGCATGACCTCAATGTGCATTGAATATTACAATAGAAAACATACAATAAAGAACTTATCTTATTTGAATAAGTTTATAGACGGATGTTTAATTTAAAACCTGTTTAGCTACCTACTCTATAAGTAAACTACGCATAAATTAGTCGTTAATTTTATAAATAAACATTACTCACAGGATCGACTGTAGATGCGCTATCTGGTTCAGTATTTAACTCCTGATGCGTTTCTTCCACTATTTCCTCTTCAACTCCATCACTGAAATGTAGCACTCGTCCTGGTTTGTTTATTGTAACGTTAGTGGAACCGTTGTTATCCATTTTTAATTATATTTGGGAAATTAAATTCTCATTGTTTGTTTACAAGTTCACGAACTTCTTCGAATGTTTCGATTTGACTTCGATATTTCAAATTATGAACCATGACATTTGACATTGGCACTGGCATTCTGGCACTACTTTGAAGTTGACATTAATTAGTTGAATCATCCATGATTATACATAAAACTGTATCGAGTACTTTTAAAAAACAACAAACTTTGTCCAAAAGATGAAAATTGAGTCCAGCGAAGTCCAATGAAACCCATGCCGGGCTAGCATGACTTCGAAAACACGCTATATAAAGCAGTTTATCAACATCCAACTGTCAAAATATGATGAAAATACCCGCAATATTTAATTTACTAAGTAATAAATTTAATTTTATGAGATTTGGTTATGCTCGCGAAATCGATATAGCTATTTATCGACATCCAACTGTCAAAATATAACAAATATAGCCACCATATTTAATTTTATCGTATCGTACCACGCCATAAGTCGCTTACCTTTGTTCAATATCGGCTCACGGTGGTATGCAGTTTTATGCATTTTCACTGCGTTTAAAAAAAAAAAAAGGTTACCTTTGTTCTACGCTATGATACTATTAAGCTATTAACCTTCGCGTTGCTTCAAATTAAAATGAATCGAATTTATTATTCATAATGCGAGTTATTAAATTAATCGCAATCAAGTTAGGTCGTTTCTGCATCACGGACAGCTCGCATGAAGCCATTTTTTATATAAAATATTTTTTATTGCGGGAGAGAATATAAAAAAAGAGAAACGGCGTGCTCCCAAATACTGGATACATGACAAGAGAATATTGATTTGAAAAGAAATAACTATGGCAAAGTCCATCATTTATATGCAATATTTCTTCATTCATTATTAATTTATTTATTGCTTCGTTTGAGTCGAATCGAATCACCTAACGAGCAACGCGCGCGGTGGGTTCAATTTGGCGATTTTAAATTCAAGTGCAAGGTTAATTCAATTACGAGCGCGGTCCGATTTATGAAAACGGTACCAAAAGTGCACACGCGTGAACCAAATTGAAATGCGCGCTATGTGCACTGTTTGCGCGCTATCAAATAGGACCAGGATTGTATGTGTACGTACGTGTGCGCAAATGTCAAAATTTGAGTTTCGTATTCGGCATTTCAAATTGCAAGATTCAGAAAATAGTACACACTGCACAACCTATTTTCCATGAGCAGCGTTTGTATGGCTTAATGACGTCACTGATGACGTCCCATTATTTTCGTTGGTGCGAATACGCTCAATTCGGTGACTCCGTAAGCGCGCTATCGGTACCAATTGCGCGAAAAAGCGCATTTAGGACCGCACGGTACGTTTGTCGTATGTGCCTCCCGCTAGCTTATTTTTATTGTAACACACTGCTCTATCCAGTTGTTCGTCATGAAGTTAAAGGTAAAAATGGAGTCCACACTTCGAATACCTACTTGAAGCATACCTATATGTATCACTATCGCGTCTCTGTGGGCAGGCTCTCTCTTTCTAACTAAGGTAACCTCTAGAAAGAGAAGGTCTGACTAAAAAGATAGATCGGCCCACAGATAGGTAGGTATTTGGCTCAAGCTGTTGTTCCAAGTGTGGGCTCCATTTTTTACCTACAACTTCATGTTGTTCGTGGTCTTAATAGCATTAATAGACGATCGAACTTGTCCGCCCGAACCGCCGGACCGGTACGGTGCGCTCGACACGCCACACCACCGCACCGCACACGAGATGGTCCAGTGTGCTATCCGTGCTTGATCGCGTCAGACATGCCTCCAACCTTGTCAAAGGAAGCTAAAATAGCTTTAATTGCGGCAACCGTCGTAGCTAGCACGCCTATCCAAAGGCAAAGGAAAAAAAGGAAAGAATGGGCAAAATTTTATTTAAGATACAGAGACTCATACAGTCATATGCGACTGATAAAGGAACTAGACGATGAAGACTTTCGTATATACCTTCGCATGAGTTCTGATCTATTTGCTGAATTGCTGGAAATGGTGAAACCATATATTACTAAAACCGATACAGTTATGAGAAAAGCTGTGACTGCTGAAGAAAGATTATTAGCAACCTTAAAGTATCTCGCGTCAGGAAGAGAATTCAGAGAACTCAAATTCAGTACAAGTATATCATCGCAACTATTGTCAGAGATAATACCAGAGACCTGTACAGCAATCTGTAAAGTGCTAAAGAATTATATGAAGGTATGTTTTTTAAAATAATAAGACTAATTCCATACAATCTCATTTATTTATTTATAAATCACAATAAGACTAATTCCACACAATCATATTTATTTATTGTATTACAGTCAAATATTTATGTATGTTTGCTTTTTAATTATACATAATTTTAAAATTATTATTGTTATTTATTTCTTAAACATCAAAAAATCTTGTAGTTCTTTCCCTTGACCCCTAAACACAGTCTGCGTCATATTAAATTGTGTTGCTTCGCTTGGAGTCAACTCTGATAGAGTGTCAGTTGGTGATAATACTTGACTATAAGGCAAGTACTGAGCTTGTGGGTCTGCTGAATAAATTGTTATCGAATCGGCTGGTGTTTGAGGTACAGAGGTTGTCGATTGTTGGCTTAATGATGATGAATGTTGCAAATAGTGAGGTGATGATAATGATTGCGAGTGTTGAGGTGACCGTATTGGTTGAGTATGTTTAGTTAACGATGAATGTTTTGAATTTCTAGGTGATGGTGATGGTTGCGTATGTTTAGGTGAAGGTGAATGGTGTGAATGTATAGGTGACGGTGATTGTTGCGTACGTTTAGGTAACTGTGATTGTTGTGATTGTTTAGGTGACGGTGATGGTTGGGTATATTTAGGTGACTGAGATGTTTGAGAATATTGAGGAGACGGCGACGGTTGTAAATATTGAGGTGACGGCGACGGTTGTAAATATTGAGGTGACGGCGACGGTTGTAAATATTGAGGAGACTGTGACAGTTGCATATATTTAGGTGACTGTGATGTTTGTGAATATTGAGGAGATGGTGATGAAAGTTGCTGATATAAATGGCTTCTATATGGTGGAGTGTAGTAGGGTTGTGTACCAGTATGCATGTTTTTATTTAACTTTATCGAAGCGTCTAAAGAGAGTTCTCCTAATTTAGCATAAAACAATAGCTCTCCAATCATTTTTTCTACAATACATCTTTGCAGTTTCGGTAACTCTTTCAATTGACAGCTCACTGAGCGTCCAAACGCATCTGCTGAGGTGTCTTCATGCGAACTGCTTTCTTTAATTAATTGTTTCGCAGATAGTATCAACTCTTCTTGTTTCTTGTATAGATCGTTTTGGCGTTTGAATGTACTCTTTCCCTTTTTTGTTGCAGGTTCCTGAAACTGAAAATGAATGGTTAAAAATAGCAAAAGAATTTGAACGAAAATGGCAGTTCAATCATTGTGTGGGTGCAATTGACGGAAAGCATATTCTTATCGAAAAGCCACCAGACTCCGGTTCAATATATTACAATTACAAGGGAACATTCAGCATAGTTTTGCTTGGCATTGTTAATGCCAATTATGAATTTATTTACGTGAACGCAGGTACAAACGGGAGTATTTCTGATGGTGGAGTATTTAACCATACATCCTTTCATGAAAATTTATTGTCTAAACAACTGCATTTACCAGGACCCTCTATCTTGCCGTCATCAGATGTAGTTGCCCCATATTGTTTAGTAGCAGACAGTGCATTTGCCATGCATGAAAATCTTTTAAAGCCATATCCACAGAAAAACTTGACACATGACAAAAGAATATACAACTATAGACTTTCCAGAGCTAGGAGAATTGTTGAAAATACATTTGGTATATTAGCTGAACGCTTCAGGGTATTTAAAAAACCCATCACAATCAATGTCAAAAATGTACCAATAATAGTAATGGCTTCATGTTTTCTGCACAATTTTCTAAGAAAAAAGTCTGCTAACTACGTCACAAGGAATTGTGTCGATCGGGAAGATACTGAAGATAATACTTTCCGACCAGGAGATTGGCGGGTAAATGACATATCAGTCGGTCTCAATAGATCAGAGAGACAACGTACTGCAGATGGTAATGCAGTCAGACAGATATTCACGGAATATTTTAACAATCAAGGTAGAGTTGATTTTCAGGAAAGAATGATCAATGTACTAAACATTTAAGTATACATACGTCGTCGGTATTATCGATTCCCTCTGATGTCGGAGTGGTCTTCTCGTGAAGAAAAGTAAGATACGTATAGTACCATAGTATCGGAGTGTACACTTCTTCCGACCCAGCACCAGTTGATTTGCTGGATTCCACCTACAAATTACATTTGTTTATCTTAGTACGAGTATGTACCTGAATAACTTACAATAATATTACTAGTAAATAAGTTCATTTTGTAAAGTTTTACGTACAGTCGAGTGCAGATCAACCTATACATGTTTTTTGCAATATCGCCTTTAAACCAATGGAAAAAGGTGCACCACTGTAAAGCTTCACCTGCACTTGATTCTGTACCTAAATATATATTTACTAAATATAATTAAAATATTAATTTAAAAAGAGTGTTATTTATTTGCAATATACCTACCTTTTTTCGTTCACGCCTATATGCTGCTCTTAGGTGTTCAATTTTTTTCTTAACGTCCTCTATTGTGGCATGTGGGTAACCCTCTTTCCACTTTTCTAATATTATTTCTAATGCTTGATTGCGGGCGTCTTTGTTGCAATAGAGTTCGTGGGAAGAATCCCATAAACATGAGAAATCCTTATAAATTTGGATGATTTCTAAAATCAACTTTTTCTCCGTAATATTTACGGCTTCTTGCTCCGACGCCGCCGCCATTACAACCTCGTTACGCGTGTCTCGCTCGGAGGCAGAATTGCGACTAAAGCGCTAATCGGTGCGGTGCGTGGGCCACACGAGCGAACAACGCGCGAACCGCACCAAATCCTTTGGCAGAACCATCGGACCGAGCGGACCGTCAATAATAATAATAATGTGCGGCGGACCGATGTACACACTATCGAATATGGTCCGGAGCGCACCAAGGTCACGGTGCGGTGCGATCGTCTGTTAATGCTTTAACGTCTGTCAATCATCATTGTTGACAGTAATTGCCAAGAAAAAAAGCATTGACTTGACAAGCAAGTCCAAAATTAATGCGCGAAATTAGAGAAGTCTTGTTTTTAGAATAACTAATTAAAACTGAATAAATAGTAAATAAATAAATTACAATCATGGAAGCCTTCTGTAGGGGTTGTCTGGAGAAGTTTAATGAGCCGACTGATCTTACTACGTACAATGAAAAAAATAGAAGATTATTTGTTTACTCTACCGGTATTCAGGTGAGATATTTTTGTGTTTATAAAAGAAATGTTAAATGCAATGTTTTTAAAAAAAATTCACAATAATAACATAACGTTTTATCTCAAATATTCTCATAAATTGCCCATTTATTATCCAATAGCATATAAATATATAGTTGTGCCTCTGTTTTACTCGCGTAAGGTCGAATCCCGTGGAAATTTTGAGATAAAAAGTATCCCATGTGTTATTCCTAGTTATAACGGACACCTGTACCAAATTTCATTTAAATCAGTTTTGCAGTTTTTACGTTATACAGTAACAAACATCCATCCATCCTTACAAAACTTTTGTATTGATAATGGTGCTATTTTTTCCCAGGTAAAAAGAAATGACACATTCACATTTCAACTGTGCAAGGAATGCTATTTGAACATGAAGCAGTCATGTAGATTTAAGAAACAATGTCGCTCGTCAGACAAGAAGTTCAAAAGCTACATCTCAATGAAGGAACAGGGAGATACTCTAGACTTTGATGATTATATTAAAAATAGCGAAGAATCTTTAACTTTGAGGTTTGTATCTAAATAAATTGTTAAGTAAATATATTTAAAACACTGGGTTTAGTGATGGGTGGGTATTATCAACATTGGAATATTTGTTGATATGTATTTGCTTCAGCTCTGGAGCACTCAAACAAAAGTACTTATGTATAGTCCTTTGGGCAAGCTGCAATAGTTCTAATACCACAGCTTGCTCAAAGGATTCAACGCAGAGTGAAGTTTAATTGCAGTTACAAAAACTGCCTACTTTTGAGTATTTACATACAAGTAATATATTCTATTTTTAGGGCAAATTTTTCCATCGTCAGATAACTTTTTTTTTATTCAACGAATAACATTGAAATTTTGACAGTTATTTCATACAAAATGTGTCAAACGTCAATTTTATTCGTCAAATAAAAGTTATCTGGTGATGGAAAAATCGGCCCTTATTGTAATAAATTTTTTTCAGACTTCCATTGGCAAGCGCAAGCAGCACACCAACACATCAGAAACAGAAAGATGATGATAATGGTAAGATCAAATTTTTATTTAGGGTAAGTTTGTAAGGATTATTAAAAAAAATTCTTGGCATGTAGTGTAGTTTCAAAGTTTGAATAAATTAATTTTGATATTGACAACAATTATTTCATCCACCAGAATCAACATGCACAAGTATCCGTAACTTCATGACGGACATCATGCAAGGGACTGAAATGCCAGACTCAGAGGCTCGAATCATCAGAGAGCTCATTGAAGAAGAAGCGGACATACTGGACGACTCACTGGACAGCCACTGGTTACACGATGACATGTCTATTGATACTGATTTTAGGATGGATTTCAGGTTTGTTCATATTCTTTCTCATTCGGTCAACATGTTTTTTCTTGATGCAATTTTTCCATAATGTACACGTAATAACACTGTTTACTTCTTCCTTGGAGGCAACAGTTTGTTTATAGTTATTAGTTCCACTCCTATATCCTCCTATTGGTAGCATGATGTTATATAGCCTGCCTCAATAAATGGACTAACCAGCAGTATTCAAAGTGTTTTCAATTCGAATTAGTAGTGTGCGCCAGAAGCCCTAACGCCGTTACAGAGTACGTAAAAAAGACCAAACTGGAGGTCTAGTTACAGAAAATAATAATCTAAAATTAAATTATATCATTCCAGTTTCACCCCATTTTCAACTCCACACTCAGTTAACTACGACCATTGCTACACTCCCAAAAGAATTGATGATGACAAACCTAAACATAAATACTTATCACCAACTAAACATGATACATCACATTCATTCGATATGCCACTACTAGACATTGAAGAATTTGATACAGACCCTGTAACACTTGAAAATGGCGGCAAAACAAATTATTATGCAGAAAATAATGATTATAATAACGTGGCTGATAATATAACAGACATAGCTGATAATTTAAAAGAAATACAAGACAATTTAATGAATGAAAATGAAGAAAATCATATACTTGTTCTTACTAATGATGGTATTGAATGTACAGATGTATTTGATGATAATTATGGCATTAATCATGAAATGGAAGTTGTTACTGATAATGATTATGGTTATTTAGATAATGATGACGAAATTGGTATAAATAATGGTGTTGATATTAACGCAAATGATGAAACTGAAGTTATAAATAATGATATGATTGATATAAATGAACAATCATCAGACTTTATAGCTCCGACAGCAAATGAAAATGATTTGTTAGAAGCAGAAGCTAATCAAGGCAAAAATGATAATCAAAACAGTTCGCCATTGAATAATGAACTAGAATACTATATCAATAAAGTTGAAATTAAGAAAAAAGAAAGAAATAAAGATGAAAAATGTAGTATAGACAGGAATCTGGAATTGGCTTTACAGAGTGCAGATGATAAAGAATTTTCTCTTGATCAGTTGTTAACTTCACCGAGAGGTAAGACTTTTAATTGTGTCTTATTTGATAAAATCTTAATTCCGACGAAATTCAATTATTCAGCAATATCATTCTACCAAATTCGATTCAAGTAAGTAGTATGTAAAATCTTTTGATGATTATAATTTCAATCAAATAATTTGTATCTTTATTGTTTAAGTGTAACTTTTTTAATTTGAGAAGCTATGCCACCAAATAATGTATAAAAAATCTGACTTAATTTCGACAAAATTCATTGAGTTTAGTTATTAGACCAGATTCGGTCAATTTAAACAATGTTTTCTAAGATTATGTTTTGATTAATTGTTACTTTATTTTCAGTAAGTATTCGTTCAGGAGCATCAACACCAACAATCAAGAATATTCTTTTCGGAGACACTTTAGAGGATACAACACAACATTTTGATATTAATATTGAAAAATTACAACCAGATGAAAATAATACTGATATAATTGAAGAGTTTTTCAATTCAAACGTAAATAGTACTAAATCAAATGATGATAAAATTGATTTTAATGACATACAAGCCGAGGATGAGAAAGAAAATTATGACGCTAAACAAATTCAAAATGAAGAGAAATTACATTTAATCAATGAAGATTCTATCGATATAGACAAATTACTAGAAACAGGTCAAAATACAGAATTACAATTAGACAAAATCGAAATTAATGATGACCTTTTCAAGAGACCATTTTCGCCACCTGACAATAAATATGACTTAGAACAATGTCTGTGTAAAATATGTGATTTAAAATTCAAGTCGAGTCGAGCATTAAAGGTTCATTTTACAAAATTCCACAAAATTGTTATAAACAAAATTCATCAGCCAAAAAGGTGTGTTAGAAATAGATTGTGCATGTTTTGTGGGAAAGTTTATCAAGGTATTGCAAATTTAAGTAAACATGTGTCATTGAAACATAAAAATGAAAAAGAATTGGAGAAAAGGAAAGAAGAGGATGTAAGTCTTTTAAGCCATTTCTTTTAACTAAATATTACAGTAGCTATTTATGCGAACACTATGCAGTGAAATAGAAGTGAAAGAAATTAGCGGTGAAAGTTTATTTTTGTTTTACTTAATAGAATTCATTTCAGCCCATGAGCTTCAGAATTTTGTCTTACCAATTCGAAATTTGCAAGGATTAACCGAATTTAGTCGAAACTCGACAAGTTTGGTCGAAAAATTTATTTAAGTCCAATTTGGTAAACTGAATTAGATTTAATTTATCATTGGGTCACATCTTTAGTCTAGTCGAAAATTAACTAATAACCATTTAATTTGTTTCAGAATACCACTAGAATATGTCCAGAATGTCCATTGGTGTTTCCAAACAAGGATTCACTAAATAGACATATTTTAAGGAGTCATAAAAAAGGAAATAGCGATGTTGAGAAGGTTTGTATTTTTAACAAAAATATTTTGAACATTCAAATTGCTTCGAAACTATTTTATATAATTATTAATTCGATAATAAAGTTTATTATGTTATTTTCAGAAATTCGTATGCTCTTTATGTGGTAAAGCATTTGGGTTAAAGAAGAATTATGAACTTCACATGAGGCGACATGAGAAACGTTACTTGTTTACGTGCCACATTTGTAATAGAGGTTTCTACAGTAATTATGAATTGAATGAACATTTGAGGTGAGAAATACTTAAAAATTATATTATTACATCCATAATTGCATTGCATTTTAAGCTTTAACTCTTTGTATTGGTACGTATCGGTACTTATTCAATTTTACCGTCACTTAATAATTGATAACTAAAAATAAGAGTTTTTTTCTCCTTTGTCACTAATACAAACAAAGCTAGTGGATTGGATTGGAGATTGATTAAAAATATACTTAATTTAATCCGTATTAAAGTTCATTTTGCTATGCATTTCAAGTCAATCTTATTTCTTTTTTATTGTTTACAGAACTCATACCAAAGATAAACCGTATGAATGCAGTTACTGCGGCAAATTCTTCAAACGTCGAAATATATTGAAGATTCATACTTTGAATTATCATTCAGGTACTTTAATATTTTGTTGGTAGATTCACATTCGACTTTCGTAAGTGCTTCTTTGAGGCCCTAACTGAGTAAGTCTGCTCGCCCACGTCAGACAATCGGTGACCAACTTTTTGTAGGAGAAAAATAGAACGTACTCATATGGTGCTACGCACACGTCCTACAAAAAAATCGGTTATAAACTCGGTAAAAAAAAAATGCTGATTATCGGTCAAAACGTAGGTCATCGATTATTATCGAACGTGGGCAAGCAGTCTAAATGATTTTTGATTTTGAATAAACTTGACTTTACAATAATAATTAGATAATTATGTGTTTTAGGCTTATTCTACATTGATTTAAATATTTCAGGAACACCAAAGTTTCGTTGCGATATTTGCGATGCGGGTTTCGTTAAAAAATATATGGTCAGGAGACATTTGACGCACGGCAAATGTGCAAGCCGACGAATGATAAGACAATATACCACTAATCAAGACAAGACTGACTCCTAAAGAGTGTTTAAAAGAATAGAACAAACTACTAGAATGATCTAGAATCTCAAAGAATTTGTGATAGTAAGAATAATTAGAAAGTGAAATAAAAAGAATACTCTACTGAGGTAGGAGGTTTTATTTTGTCTGGATAGTTTATATCCTTACTAAACTAATATTAAGTGGATAGTTTTCGGCTAATATAAACCAAATAATTTTATACTAGAGTAATAAGAAGGATCGTAATTTATGTAGGTTTTGAAGAGTGTCACATATGACTAAAAGCGAAAAATGGTGTATAACCTATTGGCTTCGATATATTATTTTTCGTCGTACACATATGATAAGGGATTGTTATAAATAAAACACAAAATCTTTTCAACAACACGATTATATTATTGAAATAAATCCGAACTAAACAAATAAAAAAAATATACAAAAGATTTCCACTGATTTCACTATTGTTTTAAGGTACAGATGACGTTATAACTATGTTAGTTAGACTTTAAATGCACAAATAGCCAAGTCAACTACACTTGAGAGCAAAGAAATCGCACACCTGCTCAATTTTCATTTCAAGGTTGTTTTTTTTTTAAAATGCTTGTTTGTTTATTTCCGTTTATATACTGAATTAAAGTGCACACTGTCAGCTTTCAGATAACACCTTAAGCTATTCCATAACCCTTAAATTAATTACAGTAAAGCCAAAAGAAAAATTGGATCGGAAATCACTCGTTTCAGGTAGTGCTAGTTGAGCGTCTTAGAGCGGGTATAAAAGGTGAAGGGGTGGGTGAAACTTCATCATCTGTATATCAAATCGTAGCTTGGAAAGTCAGCTATAGAACACGATCACATCCAAAACAAGAAAATGGATACCTCACCAGAAATATCAGGTCAAGTGGTTGCGCTAATTGAACCTGGCCATAACCAGATTCAAATAGCCAGGCAGTTGAATTTAAGCCATTAAATGTTCTGCGAGTATATCAGCGTTATTGAGAGAGTAGTAGCTTTAGTCGCCGACAGGGTTCTGGCCAAAAACGTACAGCATCGGAGCGTGATGACCATTTTTTTGTGACTTCGTCATTAAAAAATCGCCGGTTGAATGCTGTTAAGCTCTGTCAGCAACTCCAGGAAGTGAGAGGAGTTGAAATTATCCAGTGGACAGTTAGAAGAAGACTAGCCGAAGCAGGACTGATAGCGCACAGATCAACTATCGCTCCAGAATTGACCACAGGTCACCGACAAGCACGACCACAATTCGCTACAGAACATTTGGATAGGACGATGGACCAATGGACAGCGGTACTGTACTCAGACGAGTGTAGGATGTCTCCATGGCAACGACGGACATGAAGGAGGCTACCAAAGACCAAATGAGTGATTCGCCCCGTGTTGCTTCTCAGAAAGCGTCTCGTACGGCGTAGCGCTCTAATCAAATGTTCTCGGGCAAACTGTAGTTGTGCTTGTCGGTGACCTATGGTCAATTCTGGAGCGATAGCTGATCTGTGTGCTATCAGACCTGCTTCGGCTAGTCTTTTTCTAACTGTCCACGGGATAATTTCAACTTCTCTCACTTCCTGGACAGAGCTTAACAGCATTCAACCGGCGATTTTTTAATGACGAGGTCACAAAAAAATGGTCATCACGCTCCGATGCTGTACGTTTTTGGCCAGAACCCCGTCGGCGACTAAAGCTACCACTCTCTCAATAACGCTGATATACTCGCCGAACAGTGTATTGGCTTAAATTCAACTGCCTGGCTATTTGAATCTGGTCATGGCCAGGTTCAATTAGCGCAACCACTTGACCTGATATTTCTGGTGAGGTATCCATTTTCTTGTTTCGGATGTGATCGTGTTCTATAGCTGACTTTCCAAGCTACGATTTGATATACAGATGATGAAGTTTCACCCACCCCTTCACCTTTTATACCCGCTCTAAGACGCTCAACTAGCACTACCTGAAACGAGTGATTTCCGATCCAATTTTTCTTTTGGCTTTACTGTAATGAATTTAAGGGTTATGGATTAGCTTAAGGTGTTATCTGAAAGCTGACAGTGTGCACTTTAATTCAGTATATAAACAGAAATTAAAAAACAAGCATTTTTAAAAAAAATCAACCATGAAACGAAAATTGAGCAGGTGTGCGATTTCTTTGCTCTCAAGTGTATTACAACTACAAAACGTTTAACACTAAAACTAATTTGGGTTACTTATAATCGTTTATATTGATAGGTTTTATCATTTTGAACGTAATGGTAAGGTAGACGAGCCGGAGAACTTGAACCTATCCGATCTTATAACCAGATGAAACTTAAAATACGTGTATAATAGCTTGCTTGTCAAAATCATGTCCAGCCTGCCTAGCATGACTGTGCGTGATAAAATATATAGACACCACGAAATAATATCGATTTCGCGAGCATGACCAAATGTATATGGCGTGGTACGATTTGATAAATTTAAATATAGCGGCTATATTTATTATATTTTGACAGTTGGATGTCGATAAATAGCTATATCGATTTCGCGAGCACGACCGAATGTCATAAAATTTATTACTTGGTAAAATTAAATATGGCGGATATTTTCATCATATTTTGACAGTGGATGTTGATAAATTGCTATATCTATCACGTTTTCGAAGTCATGCTAGCCTGGCAGACTATATTTAAACTTTTTAATCCTTTTATTTTGTTATGTTACAACATTAGACAACTCACAAAATTGTTTTTTATTCTTAACACATTAGAATATGTGATTAACGGGATAATTACTTGAATATTTGTTACTTTAGTAAATAAACGATTATAAACACACCATTTTACATACTAATTAATTAATAATAATTGTTTTACAACATGAATATTTTGAAAACATTACTATACTTTATTTTGGACCCCATTTAGCACTTTTTTTTATTAAGCATTTTTGTATGAAGTAAGTACCTATAATTTATTTTTTATTTATCAAATAAGTGCAAATGGGTGTCAGTGCGTTAAAAACAATTGCGTACTAATATATTTTTAAAAAGATTTTATTGCATATTTTGTCAGTTAATAAAAATGATAAGTGTTTTAGTGATGATTTAAATTAAATGTGATAAGGATTTTTAAACATATTTTTATGAGCGAATGAATGAAACATATTTTTATAATTAAATAAGTAACTGGTTTGAGAATAAAATAAATGTGATGTGATGATTCTAACAACATCACACAACATAAAATTAATAGATTTTTTGTATTTTTTTATATTTGTTTTTTTTTTCAATTTTTCCAACTATTTGACACATGCTTTTTAATATGGTTTCTCGATGTTAAGTATTATTGCAGATGTAATAAATGTTTAACAAATAGATTTTATTGGAAACGTTAAAATATAATTTCCTTCGTTCTATTTATATCTAGAACACAAACGATTTCTGTAAGTGAAACTAAGAACCAAAATGTACAAGCAAAAATATACCTAAGTGGTTCATATTTACAGATTATAATCGCACTTTGGAAAATAAAGAAATACAAGATAATAATAAAACTTAAATACGTACTTAATAAGACCTAACGAAATATTCTTCTTACTAGAATATAAAATTGTGATATTTATAACCAAAATGTTTTAAAACTATGATGATGTTCTCATCTACTAACTAATAGGGATGTCGACAGGGTAAACAAAATGAAATTCTAATTAGTTCGTCAGATAGATTTCGAAAAAATATTGGACATGTATTTTCTCTTTTTTGATACAAACAAATATTTTTTTAAGTCGCGACTTAAAAAATATTTGAGATAATAGGGATGTCTCTCTATTATCTCCAGCCTTGCCCCTACAATGGTATCTCTAACAGGTTGATACTTAATTTTGGTAATCCATAGACATGCTGCCAATGAGAAATAAAATGTATATTCAAGATATATTTTTACATCTTTTAAAATAAGTCAACTTCCGTTTGTGTATGTCCAAACACAAAAATATAGATATCTCCATGGAAAGAGCTACAGAAAGAATCGTAGCGAAGCTTCGTTATATGAAACTAGTATTACATTTCATTATTTAAAATATTATTTATCCAGTTTTTTCCATTCACGGTACTATTAAGGAGTCCCGGTCTTTTGGAAGGCTAGTATGGGGCCAAAGCCAACACACGGAAGCCCTTTGACATATTTAATATTGTGTAAAGGATGCACAATCCGGCGACTATCCAGTTTTTATAGTTATAATAATTAACAAAAGAAATACACTACTAACTGCAACTTTTTTCTTCATTTTGTAATAAAACGTGATATTGCCATACATTCTGGGCAAATTAGAATTCTCAACTAAAATATTCTTTTAAAGCTAAATTCTACACATCCTTAAGTTCTTAAAATTAAAACAATTTCTTTCTAAAAAAGAAAAATACGAAACATATTGTTTCCGTAATTATAACGAATCAAATCATAGGCCACGCCCTTTGCTTATACAAACTTAAAATTAACGAAACTTTTACTGCAATAAATACCTATTAATAATGGTTTAAACATGTAAATGTATGTTTTAAAATGATATCAACTATTAGGCTCTAGACAGACGGACTGCAATACAACCGAATTTGTCGAAAAATCAAAATTGCAGTTCAGATGCAGTTTGAATGCATTTGACAGTCTATTACAGTCATGTCGTGTCGCGGTTGGATTGCAGTCCGTCTGTCTAGAGCCTTAAACAAAACTTATTCTGCCTGATTTGCGTTGCATTTTAGTCTGGTTTAGCACTAAACCAAATTTTACAATCAATTTTAAATACTGTCAAAGTGACAGATTTGACTGACAAGGTGTCAAATGCTTACCAGGTTTTGTTAAACCAGACTAAAAATGCAACGCAAATAAGGCAGATTACCTCTATTAATAAACTAGGAATAATAGCAGTACAGATAAAACATGTTTTTCTCTTTTATTCTTAAGAATTACTGCACATGATTGAAAGAGAGGAGGCTTGGATTAACTAGACCATTGTTATTCCATACCTATTAATATGAATTCTTGAGTTGATACTGCTCTAAGCTGTCAAGTTTTATAACTAAGTACGAAAAGTGTTAAGCATACTTGGTGTTTTCTTTTAATAAATGATCCATAGTTATAGAATCAATTATTTATAGTTTTACAAAAAAGACAAAATGGCATCTATTTATAAACGGTTTAAAATAATTCTGAGTATATTAGTATCTATACTAATATTATAAAGAGGAAAGATTTGTTTGTTTGTTTGTTTGTTTGTATGTAACGAATAGGCTCCGAAACTACTGAACCGATTTCAATAATTCTTTCACCATTAGAAAGCTACATTCACCCTGAATAACATAGGCTATATTTTATCCCCGTATTCCCACGGGAACGGGAACCACGCGGGTGAAACCGCGGGGCGCTGCTAGTTAGTAATACAAGGCTACTAACATTCATGTTATCATATTTAAATAGTTTTGTTAAGATAGAATTACATTAAATTTAGAATTTGTTGTTTACAATTATTTGTGTTTATAATAGATGGCGCTACTGAGTCATGGGGTCTTTTCAAAATTGGTCACTCTAAAAACAGTTTAAATGGACTAAAACTGAAACCGGTTTATAAACGATACAAATAAAAAACTATGTATGGAACACCCTAGAAAATAGTGACAAATATCAGTACAACTGTTTTAAAAGGACACTCAATTAAAAATAGCGCCATCTATTGATGCTTATTAGCTACAATATATCATTTTTATGACGTCACTATTTAGTAAATATTACAGCACCTTGTTCTATGTTATCATCAGTTCTATCTTAAGTTATTCTCAGCTAAGACTTCCGATTTCGTCTTCGATTGACCTTTATATCTCAAGAATACGTGGCTCTTGTCCGCTAGTTGATTCCCGTTTGAGGTATTTTTGCGAAGTTCAGCCAACTCTTGGTTTAGTCTTAAAACTTCTGATAGTAGTTTTTCATTTTCCGCTTCAACTTTTTCTAGTCTGAAAATGTTAAAATATTAAGTAAGGTATTTACTTAAACTAATTTGATATAAAAAATTCAACAAATCCCTTAAGTAATGCAAGTAGACATCCAAATGAAATATGTACTTATTATAACGTAGTATGTCCCGCGGTTTTACATTTGAAATTTTATGATAATAAGTCAAATTAAAATGTTTTTATAATATTACTATACATTTGAGTCAGCAGGTTTCACCCACATGGATAGGTATAACCTTCCTCAATAAACGGGCAATGCAACATAAATGTTTTTTCTAATCAATTAGCAGTAACTGAGATTATCACATTCAAATAAATGACACTATATTGTTTATACACTATAATGTTTATATTATTAGATTAATGGATACCAAACAACTTATGATTACCTCTTTTGTCTCTCCGTAAGGTGAGTAATATGGTCACAAGCTTTAGCTAGAATTCCACCTTTGCTCGCTGAATCAGGCATTCGAGCATTAGGCACCAAGTCCGCTAACTTCATGATCCAATTATTTATTTTATCTCGCCTACGCCTTTCTACTTCATTGTGTGTTGCTCGTCTTTTATCATCTCTCTAAAAATATATGTATATTTGTAGACATTTTAGAATAACTAAAACATAATTGTTTAAAAACATTTAGGTATCTCTACCCTACCTTTTGAGTAAAAAATAACAATGTTATCCGAATATTAATGATATTAATACAAAGTATTCCAGTCCAATTAAATAATTAACATGCCAAAATGTGGTGATCATGAACTATGCATGATAATACTAAACTTTTTAAATTAAACTTTATTAACAATAAAGAACAGAAATTGACTTACCTTTTTAGTCAAAGCTTTAGATTTAGCTTTTAATGTTATGGTCCTCATTTGTTTCTTTGGCACTGCTGGCTGCGTACCGAATACCTCAACAGGGTTGCCGATCACATAAAAAGTTGCATCTGGAAAAATATGTCAATAATTTAATATACATAGGGGGTCCGAGAGGGTAGACTGATTTATTATAATCATTAATTTATTGAAACTGGATGTGATCGTACGTATACGTTTTGCACGCCACACCGCAAACTTTGTATGAAAACAAACAAATGTTCGCAATACTTCCAACACAATGCTACCGCTCCAACACCACAGCCGTACTCCACTAAACGCAGGAATTGAAAGAGGCCTTATACTAATAAATCCCTAATCTTCTTGGTCACATTGCAATGTGACAATGATTGAACTAAATTGGGTGTTTTTGTTATGTTGGTATTGTTAGGTCATGGACCATCATTCAATTTGAGCTAAATTGGATAATGCTTTTGTTGTTGTGTATGTGTAAGGCCAAAACCGGAGATGCCTAGTTGTGGAAAACTACCTGCTTACAAATAACATTTTTTTTGGAATTTCCTTCTTAGTACAAACTTTTTTTTTCTGTAATTTATTAAACAAATACTTTATAATTGAATTACTAAGTGAAAAAGCAATATAAAATCTTCCAAAGTTGATCAGCAACTGATAATAATCCTACCACTAACATGACACAAAGTTTTACAAGAGACATTAATAAAATAGAATCACTTTATGTTATTGCCAGGTCATTAATATAGAAAATAATTAGAATAAAACAGGGTTGGGGTTGGACCACTAGTTATTAAATAAAACCTACCTGACGAGTCCTGCATGGTGACTACTGTATCATCCTCTGGTACATTTATTAATTTGTAAGTCACTGAATTGTCTGTAAATACAACGATATTATTAGTATTATTGCCAGTCTAATAAAAGAACAAATAAATTATAAAAAAAGAATATAAGAATTAAACGAACAAAAGAAGAAACAATAAGAAATAAAGGAACAAAGCAAAAATTTATGTATTTTTTTTCTAAATTATCTCGTTGATTTGACAAATACTATTTATTTTTAACTGGTATAAGACTGGCTGAATTATAGTAATTTATATTATATGTAAACATTTTGTGCTCACCAATATGTTTAATATCTATGACGGAAGACGAATTTTCAACGAAAGGACGTTGTACATATTGAATTTTCTCCTCACTATATTCTAAAATTTAATCATAATTAAATTTAGCCTTAATTCAATAATAGCCAACCTATTAGTTACAGGTAATTGGATTGTATGAATTACTTATCTTGAAACACAATTACAACTTAAAAAACATATTAAAATGAATCGACAAATGTTAAAAAAACAACAAATTAAAAATAGAGTTTTGAGTGTAAAGACAATGATAGTTTTGTTACTGTTTTGATGATAAATACTTACCGAATGAACTATCCTCTTTGATCAGGTTCATGTATTCTCCCTCCGAACTGCGAACAGATGCACACAATCAAAATAAATCATACAAATTAAAGAAACAAGAGATTGAATCCTTTTGCCAACTTGTTTAAGCAAACTGTAAACCTATGGCCTTCAAAGGTATTCTACGATTGACTTATGTAACTCACAACGAAAATTGTTTGTAACACAACACAATTTACCTGTTATCTAGAGAGTTTTGTTGTAGATCATCAATATCTGGTTTTATTTTAGCCATTGCGTATAAAATAGTTTTGAATTTGCAGAATATGATCACGGGGACAAAATAAAAGGGTCATGTGACGAGGTTATAGACAAGGAAATTTTCATGATGTTGCCATCAGTCAATTTAAAAGATGACAGTTCATTTTGCAGGGATTATGACTTTAGTCTATGAAATCATTTGGACTGTTAAGAGTGACATCTAGGTTATTACAGACTAACTAAATAGTAAATCATGATCAAAGACAGAAATTCAAAAACAGTACTTATAAATTTATAGAGATGGCGTTACTCATATCACTTAAGTTTTATTTATTACTTAATAGTAGCGCCCCACGGTAGTTACCGTTCCCGTGGGTATACGGGGATAAAATATACATTATGTTACTCAGGGTGAATCTAGCTTTCTAATGGTGAAAGAATTTATTAAATCGGTTCAGTAGTTTTTTTATTTTATTTTTATCCGTGCTAGATTCTTCAAAACTTTGAAAGCTGAAGACGAGAGTTCGAAATGAAAAGTGATATGGCCCTTCCTTCTACGTATGCCAAAACAACTATTAACACAAAAACAACACCAAAATATTTTAACTGTTAACATTAAGGTTCGGAAAATTACCACAATTTAAATTTTAACGAATCATTAAGCGAGATACAACAAAAGTAATTTTAATTGTTTGTGTTTGAAGGTGGGTTTTATCGTATCGAATTAAGGGCGTATCTTTTACCTTTTCCCAACCTTTCCCGCGCCTTTAACTTGGCCAACATTATTCAGATTTTATTTATTTTTATTTACTTGGCCCAGTAATGTTAGCCGCTAAGTACCCGCGCGGTGGACAAACCGTCCGCGGAGCGAGATTCCCTACTCAGTGTTAGGTATTAAGGTAATTAAAATAAGTCGATTTAGATACATGTACTTATAGAAACTTACACAGCATTCAGATTCATCGTTGCATAATTTACTGAAGACTGACAGTCTTCTCGTGACCACGATCGGTGTAACCCGGTCGAAACGTCGAGGTAAATAATAATTATGTTTTATGCGATTAAGACCTGTAAATTATGCAACGATGAATTCCGATCGCGAAAGTTTAAAAAGTGAATTAACATTCAGATTTAATAAAATTTAATGTTTAAGAAGAATTAGAAGAGCTCGTGAGAGAGTAGTCCGTGTATGTAGGTAAGTACTGCATGGAACTGTTGCATGACCTACACTATTATCCTAGACCTATTTATCGGCGGCTCACTAAGTAGTCTTTTATTTCAATTAGGATCGAAAGTGATTTCACAGTTAGAATAATTATGTAAACTCATCTATTTGCGAAAGAACCCCTGCTGGTTTAACGGCGGCATTTGCAACCTTTTAGTAAGAAAAGGTTTCATTACAAATTTTGTCTGACCCCAAACATTAGGCTTGGCCTTTATACCTGTATCGCTAATTATGTTGTTAGAGAAAGTAAAAGTTTGTTTTTTCTGTTTATTTTAGCAACACTTTGTTAGCCTTTTTATTCTGACTCTGATTCTGATAGATTTTAGAAGAAACTGCTCATCATCATTAGCTCATATAATTGTCCCCACGTAAGAGCATCGCTGGCACAGGGGTTAAGGCCGTTGACTTCCGATCGGAAGGTGCCTGGTTCCAGGGCCGAGCCGCCCCTATGTGCGATGTGTGCGGCGCACACAGGCGCCACGACCTGGGCGCCGCGCCGCCTTCGAAATTATTTTTGTTATATTAGACCAAATAGACTAACACGAGGACTAGCAGCGAATCGTAGTTTTCTTTCCCGTGGGCATACCGGGATAAAATATAGCCTATACCTAGGCGCCAGTGACGCCTAAGTACATCGCATAAGGTGCTGCCTAGCTAGCTCGCGAGTAAATCGCTCTCGAATGGAATTGTCCGAATTTAAATAAAGGTTTTGAAGCAGTTAACAACCCCCCGTGACGTGAAAAAGAGGCGCTTCATAGGTTTTGCACACAGGCGCTGTGGGAGGTCGGCTCGGCCCTGCCTGGTTCTAACCCCACCAGTCCCGCCATGTACCAACAAACTGCTCATGACCTAATAAAATCATAAGATCTTCTTGTTTTAATCCATTTCTGTTTCCAAAAACTTCCATAAAACAAAGTCATTCTCTTAACATTATTACAGCTATAAAGTAAGTAATTAAGTCATAGCAAAATGTAATTAGTGAAAAGCCTTGGTTGCAAAATGTCCGCGGTTGACATGACAAACCGTTAAATCTGTATGGCTACATAATGACAGGGTGATGTCGGTAAATGACTTCCGATTTACGACTAAACGAGACTGTTGATGGTGTCCTAATTGATGGAGAATTATTGATCAGGTCTATCCCCTAGGCCATCTTTTAAAAGGAGGTAAGTATATGAAAGCTTAGAATAATAACGCTCACTAGTTATTATTCTAAACATGGAAGCACCCTAGCACCTACTGGTTTTTCTTAATTAAACCAATGACGCTATAGTTCTGTTATCTTTTTAGGTTCTAGGTAAACACAGGGTGTAAGTAAGTTGTCAAAAATTCAGGATGCAGAGTAGCGATTTCGTTCGCCCCGCGGATAGGTTCCTCGCCTTGCGTGGTTGACGTTCTGTGTTTGGGGATGCAGGATCATAAATCTTTATAAACTGTAAGTAATTTAACATTTACAATCATGAATGATACCGATTTCTTACAGTCGTTTCAATTATTTATCCTACTTATACATAATTCGGTAAGTAGGTATCAGAATGGAATGCTTTTTCCCATGGCAAAAGATAAGCTCATATTATACTCCTACTTAAAGATCTTACTCAACTCATATCAAATTATTATAACATTGCTATGCGGTACGGTAAATTTGGTTTTATTATATCCTATCCTTTCGGGTAAGGCCTTCTTAAGGAAAGGATTCTATTCTTGATATTAAAGTTTTAGGTAATAAACGGATTTATTACAATTTAGGTTTTATTATAGGTATTACGTTAATTCTATCTCGAACACACAATCATTTAGGTGAGCACAAAAATGAACCCATCACTGTCTTGCTACGAAAATGTGAAAGCATGTTAAAAGGTTGTCTAATGTAATTTATCAAAACGAAGTATGTACCAGAATGTAATTTACTTACTTATATTAAAGTTCAAGTATCAAGATTAATTTTATTACGTAGTTACCTATATTATTTATTATACAAGCGGCTGCCTTAAGACCGCAATACCAAAATTTTCGACCAGTCGCTAGTTGTTCAGTATGGTGCCGTTCAAGTCCTAGCTAAGGCGAAAAAAAAATTTGCATTTATACACACACTAGAAGCGCCCAGCGGTTTCACCCGCGCATTTTTCAATTTACCCCCCTTTTCTCCGCCTAGGGGGGGGGGGGGGAATTTCCAAAAGTCCTCTCTTAGTGTTGGCTACTCCCCCAACAAACATACGTACCAAATTTCAGCTCTCTACGACCAGTAGTTTCGGCTGTGCGTTGTCCGTCAGTCAGTCAGTACATCACTCACTAACGGAAGAGTTATACACCCTTATTTTGAAATTGCGATACCTTATCTCACAGCTAATGTAAACGACGGGTGACAATATAATAGTGGAGTTAGTTTTTTTCTTTTGCTTTTATTTAAAAAGTTATGATAAGTCAAAGATTTTCAAAATCCCGCCGAATTTTATTGTTATTCTACACCGAACGCTGCGATACACAGCTGAGCGCGGTCATCGACCCGAGCCGTCACAGAATACTTGATAGCTAGTGTGTCGTCTGGTAATACGACATTTATTTGGTATTTTTTAAAGATAAGTAATCGACTATCATTTTTGATATTTTTATTGGATATATGGATTCAGTTACTGCTACAGATATTCTGATTTTAATAAGTCCCATATTTTCAAAATAGGGGTGTATAAATATAGAAAAATAGATATCAAGACATATCCTTGACATATCATACAAAGTCATAGCAACCAACTTAATGTATAGGTACTTAAGTAATTTATTTTTCTTAAATCAGTAGATCTTTTAATATCTTCAGAGACAGAAGCTTTTGCACTTTAGTGGGTTCTAGCTAATAAACAAATTGTAAAACTTGGGCAAAACATTTTTAGAACTTTTTATAAGGAACTTCTGAAAAACTTATACTTACTAAGTAGTACGAGTAGTAGGTACTTTTAATAGACAGGAAACGCATATCGGTTCGTTAAGCTTCTTTTCTTTGCGTGTTGAGTTATATTTTTGAGGAGCAGAACTCAACCACCGATATATCCACACAACAGACAGGAAGTCCTAAGGTGAATCCCTGATCTGTGGATTCACTATTATTGGCCTTGCAAAGATTTATAAAAAGACAAGCAGCGCCCCGCGGTTTCACCCGCCTAGTACCCGCTCCCGTGACAATGCGGGGATAATATTATGCCAAAAACCTTCCTCTTGAATTACTCTATCTATTAAAAGAAACCGCATCAAAATCCGTTGCGTAGTTTCAATGATCTAAGCATACATAGGGACAGACGGCGGGAAACGACTTTTATTCTATGTAGTGAAGATAAAGTAAAGATTCGATCAATCGTTCAGCTAGTATCTAATAAATATACCTAACTTAGTATCTCCTTGTATTAAAACTCATCCATCTCTTGAGTTCGACCAAAAAACTAAGTTTATTAGCTTCCATAATGAATTCAGCTAGAACATTGTTCTTGCAAGTCAATCCATCAATGTGGACTTGGTTTCTGGACTCTCGATAGTTCGACATCATTTATGTAAGTAGTTATAGTACAGGTGGTAAGGACTTTATGGTCGATATAAATGTTTCACATTATCTCACTGCTACATTATCAGCTAGGCTAGCTTGACTTCGAAAACGCTATAGATACAGCAATTTATTGACAAGCAACTGTCAAAATTTGATAAAACCACCCGCCATATTGAATTTTACCACGTGATTAATTTTATGACATTTGGTCATGCTCGCGAAATCGATATAGCTATTTATTGACATCCAACTTCGTCAATATATAATAAATATATCCGCCATATTTAATTTTATCAAATCGTACCACGCCATAATTAATTTGGTCATGCTCGCGAAATCGATATTATTTCGTGGCGTCTATACTTATATTTTATCACGCATGCTAGGGGGGCTGGACTGTTTTGAAGTAGTGGATTTATAGCAAAGTCACAATTTTGCAATTAGTATCTTATTAATTTTCTGTAGTATTTAAAAGAAAATATCATTTTATACTTACCTAGCTTACCCTAAAAATAACCCTAAAACATAAATTCTATACTAACTTAAGGTACGTAATAAAATAAGGCACTAAACTATTCATCCTTTGTTACCTACGTTTACCAAAAAAGGTAGAATGTTATGTTATAGAAGTATCCCCTAGTCAAACTAAGTATATGTCAGTACTCACTACATACAAGTAGTATAAAACAAAGTCGCTTCCCGCTATCTGTCCCTATGTATGCTTACATCTTAAAAACTACGCAACTGATTTTGATGCGGTTTCTTTTAATAGATACAGTGATTCAAAAGGAAGGTTTTTAGCATAAAATTATCCCCGCATTTTCACGGGGCGGGGACAACGCGGGTGAAACTGCGGCTAGTAAAATATCCCTTAAACTAGCCAGTCCAACGCTAAGTAGATCAAGTAATTTCCATCATGCCTCAGATTACTTCGCTGGCAACTTGTGAATTGTTTGTCAGGCGGAATATTTTGAAAATTCCATCCAGTTGTCACTAGACTGCAATCTGTTGTTGGAATTGCTTTTCTTGTTTGTCAATTGTAATGTTTAAGTTTGGGGATCAAATTATGTTTGTGGTGATAGAGTAATAAGTAATGATTTACTATTTGATATTCAATTTTATGGGAGAGGCCTATGTCCAACAGTGGACTAATACAGGCTGTTGATGATAATGATGATTCAATTTTATTAGCCCAAATTATGTACTTATGTATTGTATATACCTTGACTTACTTTATACATACATTTTATTAATACTTGTGTTTCTATACCTAGAGATGGCGACCTAGCTAGCAGAGTAGTCAGTCACCATGGCGGACTGCCATCCATAAGGTTGCGGGTGTGAACCACAAATGTTTATCTCGGTCTGGGTGAGTGTGTGCGTAGTTTCTGATACCCTAGATACAAGATTCGAACTTAGGGGTCAGTTACTATAATGAGTTGATGTAGTGAATGATTATGTTACTTATATAAAACACCAAGATTTTTCTTCTTGTGTACTTATTACACATAAATGTGTCTGAGTCAAGTCTGTTGAAACAATAGACTACAAAGTTACATACATTGTACCAACATTAATGTACTAAGTTGGTAAGAAAACGGGTTTGTGGAGCAAACGAGGTATACGTACATAGGTAACTTTAATTTATCTTGTTGTTTGTTAAACTAGGGTATATTATTTTAATAAGGTTTGTGTTATTTTAATTATGTTACTATATAACGTTGTCTGTGTTATTTGAAGTAAGTTGTATTCGTAGGTAATTTATTTACTTACGTGTGGTACCGTCATAATTGTGATGGGTGGCCGAAGTGACATAATTTCTTGAGCGATTCCGAACTTTCACTTGCATTGAGAATTTGTCAATTTGACGTTCAAAAAATGTACTACCGTCGGACTTTTTTTATGGCGGATAGAGAATGAGCCTCATGAGAAAATAAAATTCCGTAGAATAAAATTGTATTAGTAATCACAATATACAGAAAAATCCTTTACAATATTAAAAGAAAAATAACGTCGAAGAAAATATGTTGAAGATTTCCTTAACATTTTCCAGTTCACGGTTTGAGATAACTCGTTGAGATAGGAAGTGATTTGCAATTTTAAACTTTACAGACAACATTTTACTGATAAGAAACGGTTTTCTGCTTTGACTTTCTACCAAGTTCAACATTGTCTTGGTGTTTATCGGTATTATAAATGGCAACCGTTACTGACTGACTGACTGATATACAAAGCTTAAATCACGGCATGGATTGTGCTGTTTGGTAAGCAGATAGTATGATCTACTTTAGGCATCCGCTAAGAAGAAAGAAATAAAAACGTGAACAAAACCGCGGGGTTCAGCTACTATATTACTAAAGTCGAATATGAATAAAACGTACCTTATTCTTAGGAGATAAACGTTTTTCACAAACAATTTATAATAAGAAGAATTACAAACGTATAAAATCTCAAATTGTTTATCAGGTAAACTTACCTTCATTATAAGGTCTGAATAGACTTAATAAGGTCGGTATTGAAAGCCTATTCTGCCAGTAAAGCTTCACAAAATGTTTGTAGAATGTCAAGGCGGGTCTGTGTTCCCTAATCCAGGTCGAAGCAAGTTTAAACAAAGGTGAAACTGACATGGGTACTGCGATGTTGGTACAATATAGACATCTTTATAGTAGAGACATGTAAAGTGAACTTTATGACACGTTGATAACATACATTTTTGATGTAGGTATGTGTGTTTTGAAAGAATATTTTCTTTCAACGGTATGTGACTGGGGTACTGTAAACATATCTTTCTTATAGGCGTAATAAATCATTGTATAGAACGCGAGTCTAAAAGGCCTTGCGGAAGCAGTATGGTCGTATTTGTAAAGAAAATATACATAGATAAGGATGTATATTCAGGCAAGTCAAGGAAAGTTACCTTTGCAGTACTCACCTTGTTATGAACTGGTTCAAGGTCTAAATATATTTTTATCTTTAAGTAAAAGTAACATTTATTGATTAAATATATTTTCCCTTTCGTATCGAAGTGAAGTTTAGGGTGAAGACTGAAATAAGTAACCTACATTACGTTCTAAAAGTACGAGACAGCGAATTTGAGGTACGGAACAACCGTACAAATTACAAATTACTTTGTAAATTAGTGGTATGATAAAACTATTACTCTTTTTATAATTAGCAAACGGGAAGGCTCGAAAAGGTATGGAACACCTTACATAAATTAGACGTGAAGTAATCAAAGTAAGTAGAAGTACTTAACTGTTTTGAACGGTGAGATTTGAAGACCATCTTCCTACGCCTTTTCTTCTGTTTTATCGTTATCTTATATCAACTTGCAACTCTTCCATATTGCAGGTATCCATGGGCAATGGAAGTTAACTTCCCATCCGGAGACCCGACCGCTCGTTTGCCCTCTACGTCATAATCATAAAAAATCACACAGGTTTAAAGTACCTATTATATTTAGTCGATATATAAAAATTCGATAAGTATAACGTGTTTCTATATCAGCAGATTAGTTCTATGTCATCTGAAACATTTCAAATGTACCCAAGAGTGTAATTCCTTGTGATTGGCAAAAAGTTTTTACGGCTTTCACAAGTAATACATCCAGTACCTATTGGGAATACAGATTCAAATCTGTGGAATATTTGGTCTCCGTGTATTCTTGGAAATTTTTCATGATTTATTAACGTTATTTTCTTATTCGAGGGAATTCCTGGATGATTTTGTGAACTTGTTATTACCAGTACCAATGCCTATAAAATCCTAACTAATATTATAAATGCGAAAGTAACTCTGTCTGTCTGTCTGTCTGTCTGTCTGTTACCTTTTCACGGCTAAACTACTGGACCGATTGACTTGAAATTTGGTACAGGGGTAGCTTATGGTCCGGGAAAGAACATAGGATACTTTTTATCCCGAAATTCCCACGGGAACGGGTACTACGCGGGTGAAACCGCGGGGCGCTGCTAGTACTAAATATATCGATAACAACAGTGTGTTAACATAAATAATTAAAAACTTTTCTATTTACTTCGTACATATATTATGAGTAAATAATATCCGAAGTGTCTAGTCGTCCAGTAAATCGGACGAATAATAGTTATTTATGGTACAAGCGAGGTAAGTTGGTGATTACTTACGAGGCGCTATTGAGGCCCGAGCCGTCAGGCGAGGGTCAGAAGATAGCCGAGGTAGTAATCATCAATACACGCGCGTACCATACAACGTTTTTCAACACACTTGCGAAGAAATTAATAATAAAATATCATTTTACGCTAATAAATAAACAGTTTTTCTATTCGCGCGCATTCAACACAACAATGGTGATCAACCAAAGACAAAAAATATACTTATTAAAAAAAATTCGAATGAATGAATGAATGGAATCGACCATAGACCTACCAAAAGTAAGGCAACATAGTTGAAGTTTGTTTTTAAAATGTATGGACACAATTTTTTTGGTATTGAAACTTTTTTTTAAATAAAGCAATTTAAAAAAACAATCTATAACTCACTAGTGAATCAAGCGTGTCATTATTCAACTGTTTTTGCACAAATAAGAGCCCCTTTATGAGCGAGTGTGTTGAAAAATTATTTATTCTAGCGGACGCCTAGCAACAGCCAAATAATATCTGCTATTTTCTTCATTTACCTGCACAGACTAATAAACGCAAAGCAGGTCAAACACATAGTAACAATAACTAAATAAGAAGCAACTTTCATTAAAAAGTTGTGTATGATTATTTGGTGTATACTTAATCTAAGAATAACGAAAGACATTAGTTTTGGGAAGGATTTCAAATAAGTATCCCTGTTTGAAATCCTTCCCAAGACTAATTAAAAACCCAATAATTCAGGTAAAGACAAACACATAAAACAGGCACAAAATAGGTGTGTTGTAAACATGAACATCGCATTGAACACAAATTGATATATCTACAATATTATGTGATCGGATTAGGATTATTGGTTTCCCATCTCGACTTGTTGAGAGGAAAAACATGGAACTGTTCGAATATAGAAATCCCTGTGGGTAATCTAATGGAATTTCGGCCTCTGTCTCACTACAGTTTTACAAGGAATTTATTGGATATGACGCGCGCCCTATCCTAACTAATATTATAAATGCGAAAGTAACTCTGTCTGTCTGTCTGTCTGTCTGTCTGTTACCTTTTCACGGCTAAACTACTGAACCGATTGACTTGAAATTTTGTACAGGGGTAGCTTATGATCCGGGAAAGAACATAGGCTATGTTTTATCCCGAAATTCCCACGGGATCGGGAACTACGCGGGTGAAACCGCGGGGCACAGCTAGTTTTTTATATTTGTTACATTCAGTGAGTGCTTAACGATGTTTTTATTAGATAAACTTACAATATTGGTTCTCGATGTTTATATAAAGATAAATAAGTAATGGTTTGTTTTAATAATGTTGGGAAAGCTTAGATTTTTTCTTTGAAATCATTGTTCAAACTGACTTAGCAAATGGAATATTTTGACAGTTATTTATGTTTAAATAAGTACTTAATTTAATGAGTTATGCATTTATTTATACAAAAGTAAATACACAATTCAAATAGAATCAAAATAATGTTTGTTGACATACCTAGGAATTACGTAAGATACTAACTAAATGGTTTAACCTGCATCTACGTACTACATCTTTTAAGAATACAAAATCGAAACAATACTAAACTATTGCTTCTAAAATAACCTTACAAATACAAAAAACCAAAACACATTCCGTTTTACAACTCCAGATTATTTTCTACTCAAACACACGCATAAAACTTGGATAAACAAGACCATAAAGTTAAATATATGTATAGAAAGAGCCCGAAGAAAAAAGTTTGTCTCATAAAGTGGTCGAACTGGTCCGGAAGATGTTACCTCATGCATAATTTAGAGCATTGTCCGCCTCTGGGCTCTGAACAACTTAATGTTGCATGCGAGAAACAAAGTTCTTCTGAACATTCCTACTTATTGCACGATTAGGTATTGGGTATATTATTGGGTGTATTTGTTTGGATATCTATTCTACGCCTTTGGCAACGTGGTGGTTTAGGTATGTGCACCTTTTTTTTTACGTTGTGAAAAAGCATAAAACTCTATACCACCGTGAGCCGAGATTGGGAGGAACCCTGGTGGCACATAGGGCTCTCCCAGGCTTGCCTGAGGTCCCGAGGTCCTAGTCCTGAGAGAGCTGGTTTACTATTTTTCAAATATAGCTCAGGTTTGAGATCATCAACAAAATCAACATGCATTATGCACGCGTGTGATTACGCCCATTCCTCTTGCCGTGGGATCTTACAGGTCAATACTTTGCTTGTACATCTGAGATTAGAGCCAATGTAAACATAAAAAATAATAAGTAATACGATATATATAATAATACCTTTAGATAGGTCTTATTTACATTTTACATTGCTAATTATATTCAAAGTCGCCTTTCACTATATTTTAATCCTCACCGTAAGCAAAAAGTCCTTTTCTTTTTAGTTTTTATCAGTCTTAAACAGAAATTGCTGTGCTCTAGTTATTAGCGTTTCTAATAATAATTCGTCTACATTTAATATAAGTATAATAGTAATACTATTTATTTTTATCAATCGTTCGTACTCAAAGTTTAATTGTATTTGTGTATGTAAATATTTGACAACAATTGATATGAGTACCTTCTAATTTTTAACCGACTTCCAAAAAACCAGGAGGAGGTTCTCTATTCGACGTGTATTTTTTTTTTTTTTTTTTGTGTGTTTGTTACGCGATTTCTTTGTAATCATGAATGGAGCATTTTAAAATTCTTGTTTCATTAGAAAGCTGATATTCGCGAAGTGGTCCCATGTCAAGGAAATCAGGATCTGATGATGGGATCCAGGAAAAATCGAGAAAAAACCCGCAACAATGTAGGCTGGGGTGTCGATTGACATTATTAAAAGTAAAACTACCTGTGACCCGTGGTTTTGCTCGCGATATTCTTGATACCATAAGAATTTCTGGATGAAAATTTTTTGGCTGTATTCTTTCGTATTTAAATCAAATGCTGTTCACAATTCATGGGTTTTAGATATAAAAAGGTCCTGTTTTTTAATTCGTCAAAACACACTGAAATAAACCCGACCCTACAAAATTTTTAAAAATGGTATTTTTATACTATTATAGGTACCTATTACACATATATCTTCAGTGCGTTTTCATAAAACTTTAGTAAAAAAAAATATTTAGATATTACAAACAAACACTGCACCAGATTAGATTGTATATATTATATTAATTAATAAATAGACAGTATAAACGTCATCCTCTATTTTCGTTTTTATTTTGACTTTGGTTAATTTTCTAAAAAGTTCTTATACCTTTGTGGTTATAAAGAAGTTTTGTAATAAAATGATGGTTTAATTGGGATGATGAAGTTAAAAAGAAGTAATAAAATGCAGGGTTGTGTTAGATTATGAATCATGAGTAACATCAGCTCATGGGACAGGATTCAAGCGGTACCCGTTGAGGTTGAACTGCTTGACACTTATAGAGCAGCGAAAAAATCCCTGTAAGAGGCTATTGCCCTCGCAACTCTCGCGGCAATCGTGGGAAACGACCTCTCCTTGCCAAATGTAGTCTTTGCTATGGTGAGCGAGGAGAGGTCTTGGATTGGAGTGTCCACCTTGTGAGGTCGTACTCTCGCAAAAAAAAGCTGCGGAGAGAGAGCGCGAAGCCCTCTCCACTAATACTATCCGCAGCAGAAGGTTGGGCAGACGGAAGCGGGACTACCACTTTGTACTGCAACCGTCATACGCCCGACCTGCGGCAGTGATCCCCGGGGGGAGATCCACTGCCGCCATATAGGCCTCGAGGTGGCGCGCGGTACTTTCGGAAGGGGGTAACTCAACATCTGTCGCCTAGAGCTACATTCTAGCTCGGAGGAGAAACCCTTAACAGGGTAGAGGCGCTGTCCGGGATCGTAGTAGCGTGCAGCCGCGTTTCTTCCGGTTTTGGCCATAAGCGCAGAGGTGGCACACCAAGGGGTTTTAGTCGGTAAGCGCGTCGCCGCTGTATCTTTGCGGCGCGGAGTCCGACATACCCCGTCGTTCCCCTGGACAGAGAAAAGACGTAAAGTCGTCCTCCCACAAAAAAGGATTCAAGTGATCCAGGAGTCAAAAGCTCTTCTGGAAGAAAATTTAAGCGTCTTTTGTAGAAGGAGACTTGCTTCCCACTAAAAATTTTAAAATAAAGTTAATTTAAAAAAATAAGAAACCGACTTCAGCACTAAAAAGTAAGAAAATAATTTAAAATAAATATAGAGATATAAGATATTATTAATACATATTTACAATTTATAATTAGTTACTTTTGAAGTCGGTGACAGCCAAAGCCTTCATTAATATTATACTCGTAGGCGCGTCTCGTGCTATCTTATAAGGAAAAAAAACTATCCTGGGCTGGCACTGACTCCAAAAGTAACTAATTATAAATTGTAAATATGTATTAATAATATCTTATATCTCTATATTTATTTTAAATTATTTTCTTACTTTTTAGTGCTGAAGTCGGTTTCTTATTTTTTTAAATTAACTTTATTCAATTTTTATCCCAAGCTTGTTGCAAACAAATATTAACTCGTTTTAAATCGTGAGGAGTTAACAAATAATTACTAAAACTTATTTATACTTATACTAGCAGCGCCCCGCGGCTTCACCCGCGTAGTTCCCGTTCCCGTGGGAATTTTGGGATAAAAAGTATCCTATGTGTTATTCTGATGTATAAGCAAGATTATTGTAAAGTTTCATTAAAATCCATTCAGTAGTTTTTGCGTGAAAGAGTAACAAACATCCATACATACAAACTTTCGCCTTTATAATATTAGTAGGATATTTGTGTGAACCACAAATGTTTGTCTCGGTCTGGGTGTGTGTGTGTGTGTGAATGGGTGTGTGCGTAGTTTCTGATACCCTAGTATCGAACTTAGTTAGGGGTCAGTTACTATAATGAGATAATGGAGTGAATGATTATGTTGTGTTATTTAATAAATCTCTCACGATTCTTCAATTCATGTGAACTTTCAAGGGCTTTCTTTAAATCCTAATAACTTTCAATTTGTTTCGTATCTATTTCTATTAAAACAAATCTTGAAAGTCTTATACTTTATTAACATTGATTTATTTATTAAATTAGGTAGTTATTTCTAGTTAATTTTACGTTACAGTTTAATCAATAAATAACATAATCATTAACTACATCACCTCATTATAGTAATTGACCCCTTACTAAGTTCGTAACTTGTATCTAGGGTATCAGAAACTACGCACACTCATTTACACACACACCCAGACCGATTATCAGCAGTAAAACACAACATTTTTATATGTGTAAGTAGTAAACACACACTAAGTACACACTTAAGTTTATGTATTATGTACGTACATGTGCAAAATAGTATCAAATAACTTATCAAACTATTAAATTATTATATACCACTTTGACTGAAGACGGTAAATGTAAATCAAGTCACCTTAGAATGGTTATCGACTTCAAAACTTTAGACCAACTAAAACTTAGAGCTTATAACTGAAATATCTTCGGTAGTAATGATGACTTGCAAATCAACGGGAGCTTTATTAAATAAGCTTCGAGCCCACCTACAGGGAGCTTTAAGAAAAATGGCGGCCATCAATCAACCTTAAAAGTTCTAAGCGATTTATTTTCCTCACCTAGGTATACGGAAATTTATCATTTCGTTACAAAAACATTTATTTTAATATTCAATAGCTGTTTTACTTGTGACGTATTTTTGTGTTACGGATTTTATTTTTGTTGAAAGATTTGGACATGGTTCTCGGAAAAGGTGGAAATAATTTGTTAAAGGTCAGTAAGTTTTGTATTGGAAATCATTATTTCCACCATTGTTCAAGAGGCAGAACAACATATTGTGTAATAGATATAAATATTATTAGTTTTGTTTAATAGCTTTTCTGTGAATAGAATTATTTTTATAGGTATAAGGAAGGTGATTACTTAGTATAAATGTGAGTTTTAATAAGTACCTATACCTAATCAAATATCGTACCTACGCCCTACTTTTTTTTTCTTTAACCTATACTGTTCCTCTGCTGGGCAAAGGTCTCCCCCATTGATTTTCAGGTATTGCGGTCCTCGGCTTCATCCCACCAGTTAGGGCAGAAAGCGTCACACACTACTAAACATAATCAATTCAAAAATAAGAGTTAAGTACTGAAAACAAATAATTTAAGTACTTAGAATTCAGCCTCAGCCTATTACGACTAAAACAAACGGGAATCTAAACATAAACAAATAAATCAATTTGAAAGCAAGCCCAACGTAATCCGTACAAAACCTAATTGGTGTTTCCGCAAAACCATTTATACATTGACGTGTCTGCATCTCGCTATATTCCATCGCAAAATACATTTGTATCAATGGATTGTGAACGCATTCATTTAGAACGGGGAAGCCCACATGCCTCTGGAGAATTGTTCGCTTCGAAACAGTCGTTGATAAAGACACAACGATATATTTAAGTCGCTGCTTGTTAACTGAGATGTCGTGGGCTGTATTGAATGTTTTCTTTTTAGATTTCTCTATGGATATTATCGAGGATAATATTGTAGTGTACTCGTATATAAACATACTAATTCATTCCAAGAATCTGCTTATTGCGCTGCATAGTTGCTAGTAGATGCTATATAGATATTTACTTTTAAGTGGAGTAGGAGTATAAGTAATGCTAATTATGTTTTTAAATGGTGAAAGTACCTCTGGCACAGTATAATAATGAGCCTTTGCCCTGTAGTAGTGCTACAGGGTATCATAACTCTTAATAATGTTGGATATAGTAATGAAGAATATGGTAATGAATGCCCAATGCGTATTGAGGTTTCAAATTCAAACCATATTTAGAAATAGGCTAACAAGCATCACTTCACTTTGGTATAAATTAAAAACAAATTCGATATTATGTTTCTGTTACAGGTCATTTGTTAAACCATACAAAAAGAAACAAACACGATTACAAAACATTTGATCAGTATACAAACAACTATTCAATATTAATCTGGTATATCTAGGGTATCTGATGAAAGCTGTGCCCATGAAACTTCAGCCTTAGCCATCGCGACACCGTGACGCCTACAAATGTCGGGGCTGTCGGCGCCTCTCAGTCTGCGTCCAGATCAACACATAGATTATATAACTGTTGGGTATCTATAATATAAAAATTAATCGCAAAATGTGTTGGTAAGCGCATAACTCAACAACGCCTGAACCAATTTGGCCAAGAATTTTTTTGTTGTGTTTCTTATTGCCAGGACAAGGTTCTTATGTAAAAAAATCTGGAAAATCACCGGGAAACTTGGACCCGGGCAAAGCCGGGGTGGGCCGCTAGTTGGGAATAAGTTTAGGAATATAATTTGAGAGAGTTTTGGTATGTATAGTGGAATGTGGGTACTTATAATATTGTTTTACGTATTCGTAGTTGTATTACGGTTTTATGTAGAGATTGCTAATTATTAACACAGTTTTCTATCTGATATGTAAATTATGGATTTTTCTCATTATACTCGCTTTTCATTAATAAATATAATTATGTTGTATGTAAACTTCGTCATGTTAAAAGATCTCGTAATTGCATAAAAACATGTCCCTCTTGCTTAATTTCTGCTTCTAAGATTCAAACCCGAAAATAAAATTTATAGTAACCCGAATTGTTTAGCTGTGACCTCTAGGTCAACAAAATGATTAGAAAATAAGCTTTTATCCCAGATAAGTGAAAATTTTAAATCTTCTTTCTTGCGTGTCGACTCATATTTTAGAGGACCAAAACTCGGCCACCAAAATTGCACTATCAGTGGCCTTGTAAAGTTCCTCGCGTTTGCAGGTGTAGGGACACGCACGGCAAGTTAGAAGATGGGCCATTGTTTGAGGAGAAATGCCACACAGACATGCACTATCAGAGCTGTAGCCCCACCTGTGCATGTTCTCCTTGCTTCGGCCTACTTGAGTCCGCAGTCTATTTAAGGCCTTTCAAGTTGCCCAAGGTAGATCATGTCCAGGGGGGGAGTCGCAAAATGTTTAATGTTCAAAAGATACCACAATTACAAGTAATTGTTTCATAATGACAAATCACAACACTCCCACAAAAGGTTCTATTATTATATCAAATGTCATGTTCCTGATACTTACACGTGCGTAACAAAAGTAGGAATCACATGGCTTTGTGTAACGCTCTGAAGCTTTGCTTTCTTGTAACGCGATATACAGCCTCTGTTAGACAACCTTTGTGATCCTCAGTACTGGATTTATTGGGTTTATCTCAGGTTTTAGACACGATTTAGTTGAAAACACTTTTGTAATGTTTAATTGAAATATTTGGCCTGGTTAGCGAAAGATTGTTAGCCTTGTTTTGAGTAAATGTTATTTGGTTCAAGACTTACTATAAAGTCGTGTTCTTAATGTATTGATTTAGATAACTTAGTCTATATTTGATAGATGATTGAAGAGCGTCGGTGGCGCAGGGGATAAGGCCGTTGACTTCCGATCGGAAGGTGCCTGGTTCGAACCCCACCAGTCCCGCCACGTACCAATATGTTTTCAATTTACGAATTCATATGTACGTTAATTTCGACGCTCTTCGATCGTGAGGAAACCTGCACACACCTAGGAAGAAATTCTAAGGTTGTGTGTGAAGTCGACCAACCCGCACTTGGCCAGCGTGGTTGACTAAGGCCTAATCACCCTAATTAAGGGTAGGCTCGTGCCCCTCGGTGGGGACATTATATGAGCTGATGATGATGATATTTGATAGAGTCAGAATCTGAAAAGTGGACACTTTTAGATTCATAAGGACACCATATATACACATCGCATATAAACCTTCTGGTGCAGTAAACTAAAATTCTAATACATACTCAGATTATATAGATACTAGCTGTGCCCCGCGGTTTCACCCGCGTAGTTCCCGCTCCCGTTGGAATTTCGGGATAAAACGTCGATCATAAGCTACCCCTGTACCAAATTTCAAGTCAATCGGTTCAGTAGTTTAGCCGTGAAAAGGTAACAGACAGACAGACAGAGTTACTTTCGCATTTATAATATTAGTAGGGATTCTTTTTATACATCATTAAAAAACCCTTCCCCTTTTAAATATTCAAGTGACATCCAAAGTTCAAAAGCGCTTGAAACTTGAATCTTGACCCCGGTTTGGGTAACAATTGATTTCCCCACAAAAATCACGTACTCTTAGGTAAAATGACAATAAAAACTCTGCGCAAAAGAAAACGAATTTATCAATATTCAATACACGTCTGCGGCGCACATTTTCCTTGATTTGAATTTTTATCTTTTATCAGAACACCGATATGAAAAGGAAATGAGCAATTCTGATCAGTAATTTAGCGAAGGAATTGACTTTATGATGATTTCTTAAGAGCTTTCCGATATGATATTTTTCATTTGAATAAACATTTTATGATTGTTTTGAAGATGGGGTCCGCTGCTTGATGCGGCCACTTCTGCATAAACCATTTCGAGATTTGGCAACGTTCCCGTCAAAACGATTTATCTATGGTACTTTTAAAATATTGAACGGTTTTTACTGATGGTTTCTTGATTCAAAGTAAAACGTAAAGTACCACCACGCCAGATTCACACACAAGATTATATTGGCACTTAGTGAAGACAAATAAATATAATTAATGCATGTTGGTGATCTCCAATTTGAGTCATGTTTGGAAATCAGCAATAGAATCAAAATCATGTATAGCTCTACCCAATAATTGAACCCGGAATCTCAGGCTTGGCACGTGCACCAGTAAACTTCCGAGGACTTTAAAAATAAAATATTAGCGGTTTAAGTCAATTACTCAAATGTTAAAAATAGATTTCGTATCCGCTTGTTACAAAGCAATTATGTTAGATTCATTAAAACAAACCTTGTAATCATAGCCATTTATTTTAATCAACATTTTATTTGATGTTTCAAAGAGAGCAATGAAAGTACGTCCTACGCAAAACCTACGAAATAGCTCTCAATTCGAGGGTCCGATTCCGAATTTAGATTGGATACTTACATCAATAATCTACGTTTAGGTTTTTGTAACACTGTTATTCATGTCATGTCGAATTTCTTATTTTATGTTTCCTATAACTTTATTGTAATTTAAAAATAGTTTTAGTTTTTCTATTTGTTCACTAGATTCCCAGTCTCTTTTGGATTTAATTTTAATCAGTTTTAGTATAATGCTAATCATTTCAGTGAAGTTTCTCCAAAACTGGGAGGATAATACGTCATTTTTTTGGTTGAACCAACTTTTTAACGATGATGTTAGTTAGAGCTCATACTTCAACTTTGACGGGGCGACCAAAGTTGAATAACTACTTTTCATAAAATCTCTTATCTACAATGGTATATACGTTCAAGTCAAGTGATTTCTATAATATGGTCGTCTATACAAATATTAACGAATAGGCTCGGAAACTACTGAATCAAAAATTCTTTCACTGTTAGAAAGGCATTCACCCTGAGTAACGTAGGCTATATTTTATCCCTGAATTCCCACGAGAATAGGAACTTCGCGAGTGAAACCGCGGGGCGCCTGTTAATAATATTTAGAAGCAAAAAAGTACAAAAAGTTTACATTTTAACAATCTTCAACATTTCTTGTTTATTGATGTTCATACATTCAATAGAGATGTCGACTAAATTAATCTAATTAGTCCGTCAGATAGATTTCGCAAAAATATTGGACACGTATTTTCTCTTTTTAACCCCCGACGCAAAAAGAGGGGTGTTATAAGTTTGACGTGTCTGTGTGTGTGTATATGTGTGTGTGTGTATCTGTCTGTCTGTGGCATCATAGCTCCCGAACGGATGAACCGATTTCAATTTAGTTTTTTGATACAAACAAATAATTAAGACGATACAGTGCATAGAAAACTCGTGTGCCGTCACAGCTACATACATTTTTTACTATGAGTTATCGTCCCAAGCCCCCACTCCTGAACTTTAAAGGGTTATAACTAAGTCAGTTTTATTGATTTAATAAAACAAAAAAATATTTCGATATCTATCTGACGGACTAATTAGAATTTCATTTAGTTTACACAGTCGACATCCGTATTACCAATAACCAAACCAATTTGCGAATACCTTTGACTATCGGAAACATATTAATAATATCAAAAGAATATTTGAACCTCATAATATAGTAATAAAAGCATGTTACACATCGTAAATGAGGTGATTCGGAGGGTCTGCCTTCGACTAAGAACCGTAATGTCGGAATATAACGATCTTACATATACCTACATATTTTTTATTTACTTTAGCTTATGGGAAATTATATAATTTTGCAATAGAATCAGTACAAACAAGCTTTTTTTTAACCTTTTATTGCATTGTCATGGGACTTGCATAAGTATGTCAAATTTCAACCTAATCGGATAACCAGTAGTGGTCGAAAAATGGCTTGCAAGATTTGATTACAGACAACGGGACAGGCGAAAATAAATAAAAGCTTGGAACAAATAAAGTTCAATAAAATCTAAGAATATGCTATTTTAAACTGTAAATGGATATTTTTTCATTTAAAATATCTGTCTGTATTTTTAAAATAATGTCGATATGTACCAACTTCATCGATAAAGCGAGTTCATCCTTAAATTTGTCAAATCCTCTCAAATAATCATTCTGCAACATATTACCCTTTGAAATCTTACTATATCCAGCGCCATCTATAAATAGTGAAACACATTAGAATATATCTTCACTTTACGAACATATCATATTAAATTTTTGAAATATTCTACACAATAATTCTTCTGTGAATGCGACCATTGCACAAATGTTCGTATGAAAAGCCTTTTGTACGTGATTCGCATGTGTGTATTATTTCCTACGTATGTATGTATGTGTATAAAGGTGGCTATTGACGAGTCAATTGAACTGATCAGTCCATACAAAAAACTGAGGCGTCACTTCAAAAGTTTTAGGCCAACTAGATTTCCCCATTCCGTCAAATCTGTTTAAGCTGAAAACCGACCCCAAAAATAGACATGGGATAAAGGTTCGGAAAAGAAAGAAGGAAGATTTCCCCACTGGAATTAGGAATCGCTCCGGTGATTGAAGACAATTTTTGGATGGACACCAGTTCAACTGATCAGTTAAACTGACTCGTCAATGGCCACCATAACAATGTTCTGTATGCGACATTTTATTACGTTTTTATTAACATTGTTCTTTTTTGTATGCGGCAATGTATTATAATGTTCAGACGTGATTTATGTTAACAAATATTTTAGTTTACAAACCACGTATTGTTAGCAAAGTGTTGTTATTGGGACTTTCCATCTAATCGCGGAATATTTTGCTAGTAGAAATAAGTAAAAAATATATTAAGGAAAGTAGGTTTTAAGACAAATACTTACTTAGTTACGTAAGGGCCTGTAAGATACCGCCTGCAGGGTAAAGATTACTTACACTGAAGGTATTGTGTAATTATTACTACAGAAATAAAAACCCAGTTTAGGTTCAACAACATATTTATTAAAAACTAAGCTACGATGTAATATAGAGCTGTTAGTGAAAACACACAAACCATTCCAGAATCCAGATATACCTGTTCATGTAAAAAACATTCACTTAAACAGGTATCGAATACAACACCTTTGATAAATAGCAAGCAGTCTGTCTATCTACTTACGTCATTACATATAAACATTGTACACATTCACTGTACCTTAAATAATATAAATGTAGTACACATATTATAATAGATATACACACAATGAACATAACGTTATTTGTAATGTAATGTGTGCCCTGTAACTCGTAATTGTGTTCAAATATGTACCTTCGGCCCCATTGAACAATTATGGTATTTAATTGTGAACAAAGGGTACATTGTTACCTGTTGATTGTTTTAAACTATATTGTAAAACAGATTTAAGGAAGGTTCATATCTGACGGAACATGCGTCTCGGTTGAGTGTGAACGGTCAAGTGTTTTTCTATACATTTGTCTGTTCTGGCGTTACGCGACCGATAATACGCGACGCATGTTCCGTCAGATATGAACCTTCCCTAAAGATTGTATTTTATTTTGAGTGTACTTAAACTGTTATTTGAGTAAAAACTCTAAAAATATAACTCTCTTGTTTATTGGGGTAAAAGCAAGCCTATTTATATTATAAAAGTTATGTTGATGATGATAACTTATTTAGTTAATAAGCTATAAAAAAATTGGTAAAATATTATGTGTTAATTAATAATAATATTCCTTTTCAGTCGAGTGATTCCAATGTTTTGAAAAATATTACTTTAATTAATTTAGTTTTAATGCAAAAATCTTTGAATGTGTTTTAATAAAAACTGCTCTGAATTTATGGGTCATTCCTAAACGAGTATATCCCTTTAAATCACCAAAGACTGACCTTTTAAAAAGAGTTGAAATTTCCTTTGTGATTTGACGTTGCCGTCCGGATAGGTGACAAACACGTACTAGCTTAATACTCGTAGTAGCTTACGTAAGCCAAACTATCGACACGTTTGTATGGTAGACTGCTTGGAGGTTTTACCCGTTTCATTGTAAGAATTTTGGTAGATATAAAGTACTTAGTGCTTTTCCTGGTTATAAGGAAAATTATTACCTGAGTCCGTCTATATCAGTCCATTCGCTTATATCTTATTAGTAAAATATATATGTATTTTTGCTTTAATAAAAACTAAATATTGGTTTTTCTTTACTATTTCTTATAGACAAACATCGGCCTGTTACAATTATTAGTATAGGTATGTATGCTAGTGATTTTGGCAAGTGACATGTTCTCTTAAAAAGACTACGAAAGAGCTACGTGTGAATCGTAGCAAAGACTACGTTTGCTACGAAATTTATTGTTTCAGGTTAAATTGTTGTCTCTTTCTCAAATGATATTCAATATTAATATAATACCTGTTATCTCTTTATTTCAAAATGTGCTAGAGAATTTCTTATACTTTGTGTGAGGTGTTAGGTCACATTTTTCAATTCAAATAATATTTTGGTTCAAAGATATCAATCGAAACTAGGTCAAGTCGTTAGTCTGTAACTACAAAATATTTAGATTAGGGGACTACATAAAACGTTTCAACACTATATTGACCTATTAACTAGGACACAAAAACATATTAACCTCTACATGACATTATTTTGCTACATACAACCTTGAACCTATTCTTTATAAACACCATACAAAATCCAACTATTTTATAAAACACTTCCTTCCCTGTATTGTTATACGTAACAGATTTCAATTTATAATGATGTCGCGGTTGGCAAGATGCGGTATGACGCAATCCTGGGGTCTCATCCTATGACCGAATTACGCCATTATTTGGAAGCAAAAATAAACTCTATTGCTTGGACTTAAGAACTAGTTGTTTGGTACATTTGCTGCTGTGACTGTATGCAGACATTAAGGCGCCTCTGAGGCGACAGTAGGATGTCTACGATGTTGCCATTGTGGGAGATAGAATCGATTTTTAGTTGTTTAACATTACGTATTTAATGTTATTTGTCTTGATTTTATGGGTTGTGGTAGTTTTAGTAAGGAAACCTTTCTAATTTGGGTCATTATTGCGTGCTGCGATGTTTTTTGTTAGCCTCCTAACAACCATGATAAGTTATAGAACTGACGCCATCGACAGTCATTATAAGTTTATGACTTTTGATGACGTCTATTATATAACTGGGAACGAACATAGAAACGCTTATTAAATTTTATAAGCCACTGCGATGAACCTGTTAAAATAACTGTCGCTACAAGAAGAAGAAGAAGTATGATAGTTTGATTGACAAATCACATAACATAACATAATCATTCACTACATCATCTCATTATAGTAACTGACCCCTAACTAAGTTCGAAACTTGTATCTAGGGTATCAGAAACTACGCACACACTCATTCACACACACACCCAGACCGAGACAAACATTTATTAGATCTACATTACAAACTTGAAAAAAGGATAAACATAACAAGAATGTCTATAATCAATTTAAAACAATAGCCATTCACCATTACCTCTTTAAAAATAGATTGAAAAACTGTATCACTCTTAATATAAAAGAATACCAAAACTGCTTACGTCAGTGTGTGCACGTATAATGTAAAATTCATATGCAGTGACGGCTCCGAGGTCTTTGATGGTGTAATCTCGACTAACTACATGAATTATACATCGCTTCTCTCACTTGTATCGTGATACATTCAGCACAAACCAGGCGATCTTAGGAGAATGGTGTTACAATTGTCTAATCTCGATTTGTGAGTGTTATGACTGTTTTATTGGTTACTTGTGGTTTGATGCATGAGGCGCGTAAAGAGTTCTTATTATTAAAGGTTTAAGTAAAGGTTTCTTATTATTTGTTATTGCGAAGTTTTTATTTAGACGTTAAAAATTCTTTGTCCTTTTCGAGAATCAATGATGAGGTCGCACTTCTATAGTAAAGGTTGAAGGTTCGATTCCCTTGTCAGGTCATGGGATTCAGACATTATTTCGCTCTAGGAGTGTATTTAAAAGAGTATGTGCATAGTCTCTTACTCTATTTATAGGTGATAAACCCAGTTAGGGGTTGGTTTTTATTAGTTTTAGTAGATGATAAAAGTCATTGAGTAATTCTACTACTTCTTCCTCAATGGTTTTTCATTGCTTTACTATATGAACTAGCGGCCCCCGCGGTTTCACCACCGTAGTTCTCTTTCCCGTAGAAATATGGGGATAAAATTATGCTAAAAACCTTTCCACTGAATCACTCTATCTATTAAAATAAACCCCATCAAAATCCGTTGCGTAGTTTTAAAGATCTAAGCATACATAGGGATATAAGGACATAGGGACAGAGAAAGCGACTTTGTTTTTTTATACTATGTAGTGATAACCTATTTATAGTTCACATAAAACTAAACATTATAATCCTTAAATAGCGAACAGTACCTCGCCCACTATAAAGGGAAGTTTAATTTCACTAAAACATCCGTGTGGGCTTACATGTAACAATGGGCTTGTATTCAAAGGCATTGTGGGAGAATCACATGTTATATGTATAGCACTTTAATTATAATAATATGGTCTATTAAGTAGATTAATTTTATTTAGGAGATTATGTTTTAAAATATTTATTAGGCAAAAGTTTATACTGACGACCTCGATGGCAGCGTGGTCACCATGCCGGGCTGCCATCCGTAAGGTTGCAGGTTAGATTCCCGCGCGGGGTGAATATTTGTGTGAACTACAAATGTTTATCTCGGTCTGGATGTATGTGATTTGTGTGTGCGTAGTATCTATCTGATACCCTAGATACAAGTTTCGAACTTAAGGGACAGTTACTATAATAAAATGATGGAGTGAATGATTATAATAATATGTATAACAACTGCAACTCTGCAATCGAGAACTGGTGTAAACCTCTGGTGCTTAGCACTGAGGATCGCACGAACGTGTGGAAGAGCAAGGAGCTACACGGCCGGTTCTACAAAGCCCTCACGGGGCCTGATGTAGACCTGCTGGCGTCGGTGAACTGGTTACGTTTTGGTGACCTTTTTGGGGAAACCGAGGGTTTTGCCTGTGCAATTGCGGACGAAGTTATCAAGACGAACAACTACCGGAAGTACATCCTAAAGGACGGTACGGTCGACATCTGTCGGGCATGCCGCCGTCCTGGCGAGTCACTTAGGCATGTTATTTCTGGTTGTTCTCATCTTGCTAACGGAGAGTATTTGCATAGACATAACCTAGTAGCCAGAATCATCCATCAGCAACTTGCTCTTCGACATGGTCTTGTAGATTCTGAGGTTCCGTACTATAAGTATGTACCGGCGTCGGTTCTTGAAAACGGTCATTCCATTCTCTATTGGGACCGGTCTATCATCACAGATAGGACTATTGTTGCCAATAAGCCTGACATTGTGCTGGTAGACCGGGTAGCAAGACGAGCAATACTTGTTGACATCACTGTTCCACATGACGAGAATCTCGTGAAAGCTGAAAAGGATAAGCTAAGTAAATACTTAGACTTATCTCACGAGATTACCGCCATGTGGGACGTTGATTCAACAATTATTGTACCGATAGTTGTGAGTGCGAATGGTCTGATAGCAAAAAGCCTCGACCAACATCTTAAGAGGCTTTCGCTCGACGGTTGGATCAAGGGGCAGATACAGAAGGCAGTGATTTTGGACACGGCACGTATCGTGAGGAGGTTCCTGTCTCTGCAGCCCTAACCGCCGGTAGTTTGGGCCCTGCCCCGCTACTGGCGGCATTCTATTTTTTAAGTTTTTATTGTATATTTTGTTTTTATTTTTTATAAACGTATATTGTAAAAACTTAAAAAATATGATAATAAATGTATAATCTAATATTGCATGTAGTGTCCAATAATGCTTTTGTTAATAAGCCTCTGCTTCTTTCGAGTCTCTATCTCATGTCTAACCATGTTTGACAGATGTTGAAAAAGGAACTAAACTAACATTCTACATTTTCTTATTCTAATTTTAAAAGTATTTTTTACAACGCTTTGTTTTTGTATACCTTTTTTCTAGCACTTCTACTACGAGTAAGTACTGCTCGATTGTGTTAAAATTTTGCATACTTATGTAAGTTCGGGGCCAGTGCAATAATGACAAGCATGACCTGATTCTAAATTCGAAGTACGTTCCCGAGGGAATGTTCCAATAGTTGACAGAATGGACACAACATTTTGTATCTTTAGTTTTCATAAATATTGTTATATACATTTTTGTCTACCGTTAATATAAAGTTGAAGAGTTCGTTTGTTTGGTTTGAGCTACTCTCAACAACTATTGATTCGACTAATCTTATCCTTTGGATAGCTCATTTATCGAGGATGATTGTAGGCTATATAACATCCCGCTACTAACAATAGGAATAGGGCAGTAGTAATATACACAAGTTGAACCGTGGCACACAACTCATTTATTTATGTCTAATGAGATTTCTGAATAGCAACTTAAATTTAGCAGTAATTACGTGTTTAAAAAAAACTTAATTAAATTAAAAAACACAATGCGCGTTAAATCTTATTGTTTATTTTGCTAATGTTCATTGTTCGTCGTGTACTCAATGGCAACCGCAGTCATTAGTGAACGAAAAGGCTTCTAAAATTGGCCATTGACGAGTCAGTTGAACTGATCAGTCCAGACATAAAACTGTGGCGTCACTCCAAAAGTTTCAGGCCAACTAGATTTCCCCACTGGAATTTGGAATTTCTCCGGTGAATGTCGACCATTTTTGGATGGACGCCAGTTCAACTGATCAGTTAAAATGACTCGTCAATGGCCACCTTTAAGGCTTCAAATGGATTTTATAGGAGGTATATTTTTTTACCCCAAAATGTTTTATTAGTACAACCAACTTAATTAAAGTACGCAAATGAGAGAAACTTTTACAAAAGGAATTTTTGGGGGTAAACGTTCAAAATCAACAAAATGTACAGATATTGCTCGAGGTTATATAATTTAAAGTAAAATACATAATTAGAATAATGTTTAACGTAAAGAATCTCTTCCTGAGATTTATATGAATGTGTTCTTTCACCATCATCATCATTATCAGTGGCCTCTACATCTGTAACAGGTTATAGGACACCTTCTACGGCTCGGTGAATAAACTAAGCTGATGCGGGACCGGCAATAACGTCCACACCTTGTGCAGGCGTGTGATGAGACAGGTGGAATATTGTCACTATCGTGCCGTTTGGCTCTTTTGACTGCGAGCCTATTAAACCAGTCATTGAAATGAGTCTTTTGGCCCTCTCTAAGTATAGGTTGTTTTATTAATTTTACGTAATTACTAATTACACCTTTCCAGTTTGATTTCTTTGTGCGCGCTTCGATATTTATGGTTAAACTTACTGTTATTCTTTTGAGAGTTTTTACTATACGGGTATATATTCGATTCCCGTGCGGGGTGAATATTAGTTTGAACCACAAATGTTTATCGCGGTCTGGGTGTGTGTGTGAATGAGTGTGTGCGTAGTTTTGATACCCTGGATACAAGTTACGAACTTAGTAAGAGGTCAGTTACTATAATGAGATGATGTAGTGAATGATTATGGTATGTTTTACAATCTAACGGTTACTTATAATAATTGTAATACCACTGTTTTCACAATATACATACGAAATATACACAAATATTAAACACAAACTAGTATCTCAGCAGAGATTTAACTACTTCACCCAACAATGTACTACATCCAACTTTAATCTAAATAATGTCAATTACAATACATATTGTGTCGCTCTATGAACTCCATTAACTAGTTAACCGTGATGGTCAAAGTTTGGTTCAACTCCGACCGAGCTGGTTTAATGATATACACACTCACATAGTTCGAAGTTTTAGATGTAACACGACAACGTACATGGATGCGATGCAGTAGTTTAAATCAGTGTGAAATCTTGTTTTGAAGACCTGATATGAAAGGTTTTGCCTACTTGGCTATTTATTTTTGTTTTGTTTGTAATTTTTAGAACAAGGTTTGGTTAAAGAAAATTCAAGGCTAGAAACAAAGAAACCGTGATCAGAAATTTGAGCACCTGTGCGTGCATAGCCCAACAAAAAACTTAAACGAATCCAATGATTTTTATTAGACTTTTTTAACTTATTTTTTAACAAATCGATCTAATGACATTTTTTTAACAACTCGATCCAATATCTCAGTAATATTTTATTATATCAAATAAAAATATATTTATCAAAAGACCCTTACAAAAAGCGACGTCCATATTTACTCTAAGTTTGGTGAAACACAAGCTTCATGTTATAGAGCACTTAAAGAAATGTTAGGAGCTTTTATTGGTTCACGCCTCATCGCTTGGCATTCGCCCAAGTCTTTGTCAAGTCATATTACAATTTAGTAAATGTTATCACGAATATTGGAACAAATACGAGTGTATTTGGCCAGAATTAAATGTTGAAATTTGTGTTAAATTTTAGCATGATATAGACAGACTTTCTTAGGATTTTGAAAAATGCATTCAATATAGATATCGCCATCCGTTAGGTTGCGGGTTCGATTCCCGTATGGGGTGAATATATGTGTGATTCACAAATGTTTGTCTGGGTGTGTGAGTGAATGAGTGTGTGCGTAGTTTCTGATACCCTAGAGCTTCGAGCTTAGTTAGGGGTCAGTAACAGTTACTATAATGAGTTGATGTAGTGAATGATTATGTTATGTTATTTGTTACTAATAGTTAGTAGATATTTTTATGTGCTTTATTTAGAAGTAAATTCACTATAATTAGAGTAAAGCAGAAACTAACTATTTTATCAGATCCCTCGGACAAGGAAAACGGTGAGTTAAAAATAACTATTGACCCAATTAGAGGCGTTGTACTCTAAGTGGTAATCAGGGCTTTATGTCACAAGAGAAAAGAGACCATAGGACTAGGAAAGAATTTAGGATTAAAAATGTATACAAATATTATTGTTTGTTTCTTAGAATCAAATAATTAGTTGTCTGTAAAAAGTACTATGACGTCGACCGACGTGCCCGGGATATATAACCTGAGGATCAAACTATTAAGGACACACTTATCCTATGAGAGGATTCAAATAACAAGAAGCACTTATATTTCACTTTATATATATTTTCAATTCACTTTCATAGTAAAGATATACATTCAAGATCACAGTCCCGATCTATCTGCCAGAAATCTTCACTTTTTTACTTATTCGATTTCTACGTCAATTACAAATTCGAATATTCTTTATTTAATATTTTTTCTTCTTGATCACAAAAAGTTTGTAATCAATCATTAGCGATACAGGTTGTATCGCTACAGAACCGACCATGCGAGAGATTTTCTTGGGTATAGGGTTGAGAGTGAAGTGTTATTTTCGTATACCAATTCAAAACTAAAGTTTTCAGGTGCTTAAACAGTTAAATGTTGTGTTCAACGGTATCACTAATACCTGCCATGAAAGCCAATTAAAGCATTTGATATTATATTTGTATTATGTGAAAAAGTATTCATGAAAAATTTATTTATTTATTTATTAATAAATAAATAAATATTTTATTTATTTATTAATAAATAAATAAATATAAAAATACTCATAAAGTTGTAATACATTTTAATGATCATTATTACACGACGGAAAAAATATATTAATTGAAAAAATATTAACCTTACTTACCTAATTGCTATACGAGTATACTGTACTTTTAAAATCAGAACATGAAATACATAACAAAGTAAAAGACAATGCCCACGCGGCTATGGACAAATGTACTGAATTCAACATTGTTGTGCCGTCATGGAATCAACTTTAAAATAATCGGAAACATGTCTAAATACTATTTTTTAAATATCAGGAAAATCTACATTGGGGTTTCCGAGATATTTACAAAAATGTAATTATTATTTCGAAGTTATGTTTGAACACAAAATCAATACAAATAAGCTAGAAAGGGACTGGACGGGCTCACTGCATTTGACGTACATTAATGTAGCATTTAATCTGTCTGGTGGTCCATAAAACCAAGAAATTACTGAGATTTAGAGCATCTTCTTATTGTACTTCAGAATCTAAACTCTACGCATTAACATACATACTCAAAACCTACAACCTCTTTGGAAAAAACATACTGGCCGCCATTTGATATTGTGTTATGACAAGCGGGCAATAAATGTGAAATAGGGTTGAGCCCGTAATGAAAAAAATCGAATACATTCGATTTATAATCGATTTTACCAAATCAGTCGGTGTATTGAAACGGTTTCAACAAGAAATTATTTCGATTTTGAACAACTTCGTTTATTTATTAAAATATAGGTACAATATATTTTATTGGAGACATGTCGCGATTGGATTCTTCCTCTTAGTAAATAATTATCAATTCCCAATATTAATGGTAATTCCTCTTCGAATGCCTCTGATACTTCAATGTGGTATATCCCATTTTGTCGGACATGTTCGCCGTAATAGGATCTGGCTTGTTTTATTTGATATGAGCCTAATGAAAATCTTTTGAGTTCTACTGACCCAAGTTTTGGAAAGTCTCTTAATTGAGGTATACTACCGTCTATGGCTGTAAATACAGCACGCCTCCTATTGATGTTGTGATTAATAATGAAATCTCCTAGGTGATTATGCATTCGCATCCTGTTATTTGCTATTGCTACGTACTCCCTATGTTCTGGCCTATATTCAATGACCCGGTGAAACTTGTTAGTCAATGCACATGCTATTCTAAAATCATCCATCATATGTGGTATGGCACGATTAAAATAGTTTTGACGGACAAGTTTAAAATCTCTTTTGATTCGTCCATTGACAACTTCCACCACCCATCGACACAAAGTGATACATCTAGATTTATTACTTGCTAAGGTGGACAGTTGACGTTCCCCCTCTGCCATTGATGCTGGCATATAAGCTTTATAACCTACAGCTTCTATATTTGTAATTGCATCCCTAAAACCTCTATCTAAAATAAAAACATCATCAACCAACCAAATATACCTCATCGCGCACTAGTGTTTCGTCACATTTACAATGAAAATAATAAATATGTTGTACCTCTTAAATAATATCAAGTTCTGTGGAATTATAGAAACTACATTTTAAAAATATAATGTAAGTCCACCTATTTTATTAAATAAACTCAATAAACTTATTTAACTTCAAACGTATTTTATTAATATATCGAATAAATCATACAATCAATATTATTATATTTTACGTAGGCGTGTATCACACGTAATAAGAAAATAGACATCCCTAGTACTGACAGGCATAGAACAAATGGCGTACTATATCGCCGGAAACATGAAATTACTAATTATTTTTCAAAAATAAATCCCCATTGTAAAAAATTATTATGTCTTATTTAAAAAATATATTTTTAATTTAGATATTTTATTATTTTTAACTTTTTGATGCACATCCCATTTTGGAGGAGTACCGTGGACGGGCAATCTCTTTTCCTTAACGTAATTCGCGTGATTTTCTCATGTTCAAAGAGAAATTAATACTTAACCAGATTTGAACAATTAAGGGAGAGAAATTTAATTCGTTGCCGTAAATAACTTCTCTTTGAGCTGGGGCTGTAAAATGATTTATATTTTAACCCTGTTTTGATAAAAAGTTGCCACAAAGGTTATACGATTGGATGTTTATTTGATTATATTTTTGGTATACCTTTGTCGTATTGTTAATTGGATTTTTTGTGATGGTATTAAAAGTGATATTGAACAATGAATATTGTATTGTTTTATTGTCTTAATATAAAGTTGAAATTAGAGGTAAGACTTACTTGTAGGTAGAGACTTCCTTTAACTTTTCATACATAACTTTTGACCTAACGAGCATACTTCCACCCCAAAGGCCGGCAACGGACCTGTGACTTTTGAGTTGCAGATATCCACAGATGACGATCGTCACTTATCATCAGCTGACTCGTCTATTCGTTTGCTCTCTCAATATATTAGGTATATAACTGTTTTCCATTGATACATTGACCAATACTTCCCGAACCTTCCCAAGTTTCTCCACAATACATACAACATATCCTTAAATCGATAACAATACCTTACGTGGGCAGTCCAAAACTCTGAACAAACTAATCACCGAAACTTCTAAAGTTAACCTTTGTGACCAAAGTCCACTGGACGTGTTCGTTCACAGAAATCACAGCATTTTGACGTATCCTGTTCAAACAACCATGTTTGACATAAAGTAAAGTATGCAAATAACGTTCATATGTGTCACACAGTTGTAAATAGTGTTAGCATTTAATTAAACTTGTTGACCTATTCCGGTAACTAACAAAGTTAGTTCAAATGTTCAAATTATGCGGAGTAGCTTGGTTGTGACGTTTTGACATTGAAAATAATAATTTATTAAAATTGTGTAACTCTTTGTTTTAGAAGCACTAAGGTAATCTACGTTTTCTGTTATAATAATAATTTCACTTGTATTAAATAAAAAAATCGTGATACCATCATCATCAGCTCATATAATGTCCCCACTGAGGGGCTCGAGCCTACCCTGTATTAGAGTGATTAGGCCTTAGTCAACCACGCTGGCCAAGTGCGGGTTGGTCGACTTCACACACAACCTTAGAATTTCTTCCCAGATGTGTGCAGGTTTCCTCACGATGTTTTCCTTCACCGCAATTTTATGATAATTGTATCAAAATCGTGATACGATAATCATAATTGACATAAATACAGATAGAGCACGTTAACCCGTCGTTGGTCGTACGTCGACGTACGAACATCATCCACAGTCGTTATAGGTAGAGGCCACTAAAGTCTTTCAATTGATTTACTTCAAAACTATCGGATGCGAGCACAAATGATCCGAATAAATAGAGGTCTAATTGCGGAAAAGTCCCCATTTTATAAGACATTTAGGTTCAACTAACATAAACCAATATATGTGCAAGGAATCAAATATACATATATCTACAAGTACAAGTAGTACGGATACGAGTACAATTATATGTAGGACAATCAAACAGAAACAAACAAAAAATTAAAACGTATATATTATTTACTTTAACGCAGATAAGCCTACAGTCGTTCCTGTTATTGTGTAATACGAGATCATTCATAATTCTGAACAAAAGTATTCGCAACAAGAACGTTATAAATGAATGAAAAGAAATTTTGAACTGATTCCAGTTCCATCTCTTTGTGTAAAGTTTCCTGAGTAATCTTTCTGTACGTTATTGCTCAAGTTTTACAACTCATTTGAGAATTTTATACTTACAAAGGATGAGCTTTATGGAATTTTAAATAGGATGAACCTCTTTTCCACTAATTTTCGTTTTGATCGTTTCAAAGGTTGCCATTTTGAAAATAATTTCATTTAATTTACCGTAATTGAACGCATTTTTAACTATGTCTATACTCTATACTCTATACTAGTATAATATTATAAAGAGAAAAGATTTGATTGTTTGTTTGTAACGAATAGGCTCCGAAACTACTAAACCGATTTAAATTTTTTTTCTAATGGAAAGCTCATTTATTACACGAGTGACATAGGCCCCATTTCATCCCCGTATTCCAACAGTGATGGGAACTTCGCGGGTGAAACCGCGGAGCGCTGCTATTGAATAATACAATGAATCCTTCATAGCCGTGTGCCATTTAACTTTGGTGTGAGTGGGTGGTGGATTGCTTCATTTGTACGATAAAGCGATGTTTGGCACCGACATTACATAACAGTGGTGGGCGGTTGTTGCCATAGTGGCTTATAATTTCATGATCATTTTCATGTTTCGGGAGGCAAGTTAAGCCATCGGTCTCGGTTGTTATGCTAAAATCGTCAATAATCGTATGAAGAGACTTCAAAAGTTTGTTCCAAAATATCTCATCATGCTCTAAAATAATTGGTTAATTAGATTTCTCCAGATTAGTATCGGCAGATTTTCGATACTAAACTGGAGAAATGTATTATACTTATAAGTATATAAGTACAATACAAGAAACAATAACATCGGTATGCTTCTTCATGTATGTGTCTACCATTAGGATAACTCTATCTATATACGAGTATATCCCATTCACTACATACAGCAATTATTATTAAACAAATACAATTTCTAATATGTAAACCAATTTCATTACAGATCCATCCGAAACATAATCATAATAACAAATACTAAATATCTTTAGTACCAAGGAAACGGTATTACGTAAAGTCTGACCGCTGGCGTTCGCCCGCAGATGGCTACGCGTTTGTTTGCCTAACTGCTTTAGTCGTTTGTATCAAAAGAACGGATGTTCAATGGATTTAATTCAGTTGTTATTTATTTTTATTATAGAATGATGTATTTAGAACATTTATTTGCTAAAAATAGGGTAAGGGTATGGGTAACTTCGTGTCCTTCGCGATATGAAAGTTCTACGTCACGAAATTCATTTAGAATATCGAATATAAACCAGAATCCTTCAGTAATTTGAATCTATTTGCGTATGTAAGGAAATGCGTGTTGTTTTGTACGTAGTACATGATTTTCTACGGTAAATATCATGTTAATATAAACTCAAATACATATGCAATGTGTTTGTGTATACACAGCCTTATCTGTCGATCTGCATAAAATGAAATATTATATTTTTAACCCCCGACGCAAATAGAGGGGTGTTATAAGTTTGACGTGTCTGTGTGTGTGTATGTGTGTGTGTGTGTGTGTATCTGTCTGTCTGTGGCATCATAGCTCCCGAACGGATGATTTCAATTTAGTTTTTTTTGTATTAAATGGGACTAACATGCGAGTGTTCTTAGACATGTTTGATGAAAATCGATTGACCCGTTTAAAAGTTATGGGGGTTTGAAAGTAATTGTGTTGGGGTTCTTTTTAATTTTTAATTTAATGTTATTTTTATTTGTTTTGTGGTCGAATAGTAATTATATCGCCATAGATTTAAAAGCCTCGATGTCAGAATAGTTCAAGGATTTGTATAAAGACAAATGATTGTTCTCGACTCTGAGATATTTGTAACATGTGTTAATGTTACAAGACTTTTCCGCAGAGAATTTTGATATTTTTCCTTCTGAGTGTCAAACTTTTATATTTCACTAGCTGTGTAACGCAGTTTTACCCGGGTTTCTCCTTCTTAGCGGATGCCTACGTTGTAATAACTCTATCTGCCTGCCAAATAACAGAATTAGTTTAAGCTGTACTGATATATCAGTCAGGGAGTAATTATTGTCTGTTTATTTCGCATACAATCTTCTAAATCTGTATGCCAATTTTAGCGAAATCAGTTTTGATATATCAGTCAATAATATTTGCCTTTTAAAACATCATTTCATCCATAAAGTATACAGTCAAACATTGCCTTATCCCTTCAACATATAAAGGTAATCCATTCGTCAATACTGAGAGTGAAATCGAATGATGGCACTAACGAATCGATCAATTAACATCAATTGGTTAATTTTGTTTCGTTGTCGCGACGCTCGGCTACTCGCAGTAACACTCCATTTTATTAATGATTCCAATTGACAGTTGGATACAGGCTCTGGGGTATTTGTTTACAATGTTATTAGTGGATATATTTGCTTATCAATTGATAAAATTGTTATTTGATATGAAAAGAGATACATTTGTAACAGTTTCGTGATTTGGAGGGCTTATTTTATCTACGATTCCATTTAACTGACCCCACGTTAGGTCTGACAGATGCAATATAATTTTCAGGCCGTCCGAACGCGGGGTTTCAATTCCAAACTGGTTGTAAAGTTTATACAATCAAATACTTGCAGAAAAAAAGCAATTAAAATTAATATTTTGTCATCTCTTCTTTTTTTACATCTCACTAGAGATTGTATCATCATCATTAGCTCATATAATGTCCCCACCGAGGGGCTCGAGCCTACCCTGAATTAGGGTGATTAGGCTTTATAGTCAACCACGCTGGCCAAGTGCGGAGATTCAGATTGTATAAAGTGCTAAACATATATCGAACCGAAGTCATAACACCATATATAGTATGTTAATAGATAAGACATTCCGCCCACGCGAGTACATAGACTGGAGTCACAGGCGCCGATATGTCGCGACCGAGCGGCGCCGTATCTTACCACCATTATAGCGCCCTTGTTATCCTTTTCATGTGGGTGAAATTAAAGGGATTCTTAATATAACATGCTGTTTATGGGTGTCTTTTTTAGCTGGTTATTTTTAGATTTTTATTTTTAACTGGATGAGGTTGTTTTAAGGTGTGTGTAACTGTGTATGTTTCGATATTTTCCCTGATTGTAACGATTGTGATGAATGTTTTTGTGTTGTCTTGTAATGTCTCAAAGTTGGTTTTGTATAGGTTTTATCGAAATCGGCTCAATACATTTTGGCTTATTGATCATTACACCTTTTACTATGCCAAAGAGGAGCTTTGAGTGACCTTTAAAAGAAACAAATATCTTAATTAATATTATAGTAAGGGTGAGTATAATAAGGTTGTATTACCAAAAAATATTACAATTTTATAATTGTCTCTGAATTTTAGTGTTAGGTACTTGTATATTTTTATTATTCTGTCTTTATTAATATCAACCAATCAATACTACATTTTGTTTACGATTGACTTTTACTTTCTTTAACGGAATAAATATAACAAGGATCTGCCTAATGGTAGACTACTTTGTCAAATGGATGGATAAACGCTCGAGAGATTAGCTTCGGGATAAGTGACTCTTCTGGTTATATTATGTAATGCTCGTAGTAATAATATATTAAACGTTTATTTCGAGTGGCTTGGTTGGATGGCTTTGAAACTCAAATACATTTACTCATCATAAGATTGTCAATCACTCATTCATCTTATAGCAAGTGATGCCTTACTAGGGTTATGTTATATAGTGTATCAAAAGTAACTCATATTCAGCCCGAGATGAAAATTGGTTGAAAAAATCATGTACCTCGCATGGGAATCAAACCCTGTTTGGTAGTCCTTTTTGAATTTTCTCTTTATTCGATTTCAATTAAAAATATACATTCGATTTTAGTAGTAATTTTAGTAGTACATTATGAGAGATTACCTTAAGTTATTACCATGCACTTACTCGTAGTATAAGAAGTGAATAAATACGTTAAATCTATCACAAACAGTGACAAAATCATTACCAAAAAACAGAATCCAATTTACAATAACGCATAATAATTATTGAAAAAACAATATCTCAATTTGTCCATCAATTGTGAGCTCCTTAACAATATTACTTGGAATTGGAGAATCAGCACTTTTTGTGCAAAGAGCTCTCGAGAATTGGATTGGATTATTCTTTTGTTTCCGTACCAATTACACTTCGCTATGTATTTTAATGGCCACGTTTACATTCTACAGATAAGGTTTAAAAGAAAATGTTTTCCTTAACTTTATGGCTAACTAGTTTGTAAGACACTTTTTGAACTTTTGCGATCGGCATTCATTGTTGCTTAATTTACGTCGAGGTAAATAATAATTATATTTTACGCGATTAAAGCCTGTAAATTAAGCAACAATAGTTTCAAAGAGACTTTATTTTCCAGTTTGATGCCTACAACAAATAAGTATAAGTAAGTGATGGCGATGTAATTCTGTATATCCCACTGCAGACAAAGCCCTCCCCATCACAAGTTTGTGTCAAATCTTCCAAATAAATTTTAGTATTGTCATATTGGCTATAAATAGATTTAAAACAAAAGCTTTTTGAAATACGTATTTGACTTTGAAAACGTTGTGACAGGTCAGGATGTTTATATATTGTCAGTTTTTTCAAAAACTCATTTTTTAATCAACCTGTATTGTCCCACTGCTGGGCAAAGGTCTCCCCCAAATCCCTTGAGAGATTCGACATAGATAGGAAGGAGCTGGCTAAGGACAGGGACAGATGAAAAACTCAATTAGTTGCGAGTAATATCTAATTAAATAAGTTAAGTAAGTATATATATTTGGATAAAACAGTTTGGTAACCAAGCACCGAGTTAATTTCAAATCAAGTTTAAATCAATAACGTTATTACTCCAAACAGCAGTTAAACTAATTGGATTTATAATTTAGACATTGTTCTACCATATTTGTAATTGCTATGAACATTTTCTTGTAATTAACGTGCTCCACCTTCAACAAACATGGCATAACCACAGAAGCCACTAATTACCTCATGTTATATGATTCGGTTCTGAGAAATCTAATTTATATTTACTTAGAAACACATACATACCTTACCTTGAACTTGATTAGTACTTACATAATTACTCGATTAAAGGTCAAGAGCTAATGATCTCTTACCTTAGAAGTTATAAACTACTATCGGCGCCCCGCGGTTTCATCCGCGTAGTTCCCGTTCTTTAGAGAATGCAGGGATAAAATTATCCTATCCTATGTCCTTCTCCTGGTTCTTAGCTAACAACACCAATTTTCAGTCAAATCAGTTCAGCCGTTCTTGAGTTATAAATAGTGTAATTAACACGAATTTCTTTTATTTGTATATATAGATAAGCGGCGCCCCGCTGTTTCACTCGCGTAGTTCCCGTTCCCTTTAGAATGCAGGCATAAAATTATACCAAAAATCTTCCTCTTGAATTACTCTCTCCATTTAAAAAATAAACTACTTCAAAATCCGTTACGTAGTTTTAAAGATTTAAGCATACATAGGGCTGTCCCTTTGTATGATTAAATCTGTATAGCGACAACGACTTTGTTTTATACTATGTAGTGAAATATTACGCACAGATAATATAATACTAAATAGTTTAGTATAAATAGTAGTGTAAGCCTGTATGATACCACTTAAGGATAAAGCCCTCTCTCTTATGGGTTTCGAGTCAAATCTTTCAACTGAATTTTAAATAAGTTATCCTCAACCGTTTGAGCTCAAATTTTGCATATGCATCCAAGCTAAGCGAACTTAAATATTTACGTATATTAGCTAAGTGACGTCATTTGAAATTCAATATGGCGGAGTTTCATAGATGGCATGATGTTATTAGCTTTAAAGCTTTAAGTATCAGATTTGCTGCAGGGTTTTAAAGTCTTTCTTCATTCATTTGAAACAGATACAGGGGATTTGCGCACGGGATGTTTTTATTAAGTCGAATCCCTCGACTAGTTTCAGCCATATACGGTAGCCTTCATCGGGAGGATGAGTGAGATGCGCCCGCGACAGCGTCTCGCTCTGCACCGATGACATAAGTACTTTGCACGTTTCATTTAATAATAAAAAGTCTTTGTTTATTGTAAAAATGTTTAGAAAATAAACGTTTTTACATAGATAACCTACACGTCTCTACCAGGAGCCTTATACTAGAACAGAAACATAAAATTATCATATAAACTATCAGTAACCCTAGCTCCCTTCGTCCTCGCAGAAACCTTTCTTAACCGAAGTTTGTTCCACTTGAATTATCCCAACTAAACAGTTGTAGGACCTCTTGACCTCTTTAAGTTTTGACTTTGGTGGTAGTTGTGTCAGCAGTTTTGTCATTAAAATCCAACGACATAGCGAAGTTCTTGTTAAAATAATTGGTGCTATTTATTTATTTGTACTTCTGTACATTATTTATTGGTATGTGTTAATAGTATTTTTTTATATTAAAATAGATAAAACTCATCCTAGTCCTTTCAAACAATCTATGTTTCAAAAATAGCGGAGAACAGATCAATACAATAACTTTGCCTTGTACTATTAAAAGTATAACTGTCTATTGTATAGCTAATAAATTAATTAATTTTCACATCACTACACATCATTAAGCAAAGATAATAGACTAAATAATTAAACACACACATTATACAAAACCATCATCCATATATTTCAATGTACTACGAAATCGATCGTAATCAATTTATCCACTGTAACTACTACACAATCTATGACAACGTTCGTAGCGGTGCTACGTCGTAGTAAGTAGCAGGTATTCTGTGACATCACGTGTAGAAACTATTCATTAATCTGCGTCCGTAGCGGTGTGCTACATCATAGTAAGTACGTATTCTGTGACGTGATGTGTAGAAACTATTCATTAATCTGTGGTCACAGGTGGTCACAATATCGGGGCGGTAGAGCGATGTAGAGAGATCAAAGGCAGGCCGCCTTTGATGTGCCGCCAAGCGCAGCGCCCTAGCCCCTCGGTCGATCAAAACAAGGGATAATAACTGGCACAATTAATAAACGTTTGGTAGTTTGAACTCGAGGAATGTTGCTATATATGAAACTAGCTATGATTTCCGGCTTAGTACACGTAATCTGGACATTTTCGGCAGTTTTAAGATAACCTTTGACAAATTTTAGGTTACACGTTATATCTGTATTTGTCATTCTCTATTGGTCTATTTTTTTTTCAAGTTGCTTATACATTGTATATTGTTTTTGCTTTACCTGCAACTTTAAGAATGTGAAATTTTTGTGAGAATGGAACGACGGGTGTTTGTTGCCCCTTCAAGCATAATTATGTGACCTATTTTGGTAATGGGTGAAGTTAGATAGATAGATAGATAGAAAATACTTTATTGCTCATAATACACACACAAAGATACAGAAAATAGGAAAATATAACAACAAACGGTACATGGGCAAAGGCGGCCTTATCGCTAGGAGCGATCTCTTCCAGACAACCTTTGACAATGGGTATGGATAGAAGAATAGCGGGAGTGTGCCTAAGAATAGACTACATATATATTAATAAACCTAAATATATATACATCCAAGAATATATAAATATATATATATATAAAATACATACAGATATATATATATATTATATATATATATATATATATATATATATATATATATATATATATATATATAAAATACATACAGATATATATATTATATATATATAAATAACATACAATACTAATGCTTATGCTACTAAAGGAAGTTGCAAGAGATGTTGATGAAGCTTCGACTTGAAGATGGCAAGCGACTGGGAATGGCGTATTTCCGGCGGCAGTTTGTTCCATAAATGAACAGATTTGAGTGTGAAGGAGTCCTTATAATAGCCAGAACGAGTCAGCGGCATTCTGAGTAAGTTGTCAGACTTGGAACGCAGAGGGCGATTGTGATCACAACCGAGGGACTGGAAACGTTCTTTTAGGTAAGAAGGAGTACGAGGGTCGTAGAGCACTTTGAAGAGGAGCAAGAGAGCATGTTTGTCACGACGCAGTCTGATAGGGAGCCAACCCAACTTCCTCCTGAATTCAGACACATGATCGTACTTACGCAGGCCAAAGATGAATCGAATGCAGAGATTCTGCAGACGCTGGAGCTTATTGAGTAGGTCTTCATTGAGATCAATGAGACAGACGTCAGCGTAGTCGATGATAGACAGGAGGAGAGATTGCGCAAGTTTGATCTTTGTCTTCACAGGAAGTAGGTTTTTCCACCTCCTTAATGCACCGGCAGCAGCAAACACCTTCCGACTGGTTTCAGTAATATGTGGTCTCCAGGAGAGGTTGGAGTCAAAGAGAACTCCAAGGTTTTTGACCACATTACTGAAAGGAAGGGGAATGCCAGCGAAAGATATCGGTGGAAAAATTACGTCCGCCAATTTCGCTGTTTGCTTAGAACCACCTATAACGATGACCTGTGATTTACTAGGATTGACGGCTAAGCCGTGAGAAAGACTCCAAGAATGGACAGTAGCAAGGTCACCGTTAATGTCGGTAATAAGCTTACCGATATCAGCTATAGGAGCCTGAGCGTAGATTTGCAGGTCATCAGCGTAAAGATGGTATTGGCAAGACAATAAGGGAGTGAGGAAATTAATAAAGATGGAAAAAAGGAGAGGAGAGAGCACCCCACCCTGGGGCACGCCGGAGGAAACGTCACAAAAGGTGGAAACCCTTTGGTCAGCACGAATACACTGCCTACGCCCAAAGAGGTATTCACGAAACCAATTCACCACCGGATCAGAGACAAAGACGGACTTTAACATGGCTAGTAAAATGTCATAATCAACTGTATTGAAGGCATTCGAAAAATCGAGTAGTACTAACACAGTTAAATGTTGATTTGACATGCCATGCCTTATGTCATCCGATATCTTTGTAAGGGCAGTCGCAGTGCTGTGTCCAGATCGAAATCCTGACTGAAAAGGGCTGAGAATATTATTAGCGGTGATGAATGTATTAATTTGGTGGTGAACAAGACGTTCGAGGACTTTAGAGAGGAAAGGAAGAATGGAAATGGGTCTAAAGTGAGCAGGTAGAGAAGGATTAGAGGTTTTAGGTATAGGGATAACTGCTGCCTGTCGCCAGCAGTCAGGGAAGGAACAAGTATTGAGAGAGAAGTTAAATATATGCTGGAGGATAGGGATAAGGATATCAGAGCCCAGAAGGATCATCCTACGGCTGATCCCATCAAGACCCTCGGCATTGGAGTGGATAGCATGGATGTTTTTCCTGACTTCTGCTAAAGAGACAGGTGAGAAGGAGAAAGAAGGACGATCTGAGGGGATAAGAGTAGCTAAGGAAGACAGTGTACTTAACTTTGTACTAGGATCAAGAAGGGAAGGAGCTGTAAAAAAGAGATTTAAGGAGTCAAGATTGAGGTTGTGAGAGATAGAGGATTTGGATTTGCCAATACCAAGGGAATTAAGAAAGGACCATACCTTTGCGGGATTACCGTTCTGGACAGAGGAATGTATGTGACGACGCTGCGCATCCCTGCACAACCTGCTACACTGGTTACGTAAACTCCTATAGCGACGCCGATTCTCATCTGAGGGATTCTTTCTAAATCTGACCTTAGCAGCATTCCGCTTATTCATAAGAGCTTTGATGTCTTCAGTAAGCCAGGGTGCAGGAAGATGCTTAAGTTTAACAGGCCTCAGCGGAGCGTGAACGTCGAAAAGCTCAATCAATAAGGAGTTGAAAACCTCCAACTTCAGGTCGAAGTTAGTTAGGTATAGAAGTTCCATATAACCTTAGATGTAAACTTGGATACTTTTAATAATAAAAAAAAACAAGTTTAATCGTCAGATAACCGGAATAATTCAGTAGAATTAGCAAATAGGATGTTTTATGCAGAAAAATATCACGCGACAAAAAAGCACGAATGAATCCACAGAGTACTGCTTCTTATATTAACACAATAAATACATAATTAGTCCTCATCAATATATATCTTTATAAATAAACCCGAAAGGGGAACAAACACATTACGTAACAAAATTACTGTTGTCTAAGTACCCGTGAACTAAGGACTCCAAGTTACCAAGTTATCTTGTCTTGTTACAACGCAATTCTGATTACTTAAAACACTCAACTTTTGGATGAAAGTTTAATGTAATAAAATTAATTAATAAACTTTTTTATAAATAGTAATGAATTTATTTTTTAATTACTCTAAAATTTTTATTAATTGTAATCAACCCCAAAAATTGCGTCTTCTAATAAATGCAATATTTGGTCCTTAAATTGTAACATTTCAATGGACTAGTAGTTATTATGAAGTTTTAATTTTAATTTGTATACTGTTGTGTAGTAAAATTAGTTTGAAATGTTCTAATTGACTTTCTTGTAAGTTTTACGAATATTAATATTATGCGCTTATTCATTTTGTTTTGTATTTGTTAAATAATATTAATTAAAATTAAATATTTTATGTAGCCCCGAGCAAACTAAAAATTAACTTATAGATTTTTTATTTACATAAATGAACACTTAACTTTGAAACTTGAAACCAATCTTTGCCTAAAAAATAACTCATGTATGAAACCACCTCCACATGAAACCATTCCACCTCTTTTCCTTATAATCCCGGGTTTCAGGGTCACAAATCTGAAATTCCGTGAATTTGGTTTTTACTCGTAGTAACGGAAACAGGAAGGTAATTAAGTCGGCCATGTAACTTTGTGATACCTGCTATGTTCACAGAAATTAGATCACCTGGATACATAGGGCTGGCACGCAAAAGTTTTACATTCCCAATTTTTGGTTAGAATCAATTCATAAATGGAAATAATCCTTACTAATATTATAAATGCGAAAGTAACTCTGTCTGTCTGTTACCTTTTCACGGCTAAACCACTGAACCGATTGACTTGAAATTTGGTACAGGCGTAGCTTATGGTCCGGGAAAGAACATAGGATACTTTTATTCCGAAATTCCCACGGGATCGGGAACTACGCGGGTGAAGCCGCGGGACGCTGCTAAATCTAACATAAATTCAAAACTACTTCACCGTTACATATTTGTTTCACATAATGAAAGCCACATTATTGCTGAGTAACATAAGCCCCCATTTTTCTACGACTACGCGAATAAAACTATGGCACGGAGCTATTTTGATAACTCTCCGATTCTATTCTGGCAGCTAATGGTCGTTTTCAATGCGGCAAGCCTGAGTATAAGCCTATGGCATTTGGCCCTTCCTTGTTGTAATGCTTCTCGCTAACCCTCCACTACAATAATAGAGAATGATTTGATAGACTCATCGCATATATCAAAGTCATATAAATATTTACTACTCAATGGGGTTATCTCTTTGTACCTATACACCCCTATTTTGAATTCGAGATACTTAATCACACAGCTAATGTAAACGACGGGTGACAATATAATAGTGAAGTTAGTTTTTTTCTTTTGCTTTTATTTAAAAAGTTATGATAAGTCAAAGTTTTTCAAAATCCCGCCGAATTTTATTGTTATTCTACACCGAACAACAGGCGAACGCTGCGATACACAGCTGAGCGCGGTCATCGACCCGAGCCGTCACAGAATACTTGATAGCTAGTAATATTTTTATTGGATATATGGATTCAGTTACTGCTACAGATATTCTGATTTTAATAAGTCCCGTAATTTCAAAATAGGGGGTATATAGTTGAGTCATTTAGAAATTAATTTAGATTTACATTTACGTTTTTAAATATAATATAACTGAATTATAATTTAATCAACCTGTGCCAACCCTACGTTGATAACGCATGAGTTATAATATAATTTAGGAGCAGAAACTGTCGTAAATGAGTTGATATTAGATAGTTGTTGTATTCATTGAGATTACATTGGGTTCGTTTATGTTTTGGAAAGCAATTACTTACTACAGAATATGTAAATTAAAACGTATCAAACATATTACATGTAGGTACATTATTGTACATGTCATCAACATTGCGTATGGCATTAATCCTGCGAGGATCAGATTTGAATGTCCAGGTTATGAATCCAGCTTATAGCGGCAGGTGTAAGCTTATGGACTTCCGATATTCCGCCGGGGAAACAGCGAAGCGGGCATTCGTTTACCACATGGGACAGGGTCTGGTCAAGTGCTCCGCAATCGCACTGTGGTGACTCTCTTAAACCCCATTTATGGAGTTGGTGGTTGGTTTTTCCGTGGTTGGAACGAAATCTGTTCAGTCGGGTCCAACATTTACGTTCTAAATCGAAACCAGGAAACTTTTAAGTGGAGTCTGAAACGAGATTCTTGATGACGTGGTCAAAATTGCCCCATTCCGCACGCCACGCTTCGTTAAGATCGAACTGGTTTTTAATTCGCTCGTCTGTCCAGATTGGAGACCTTGAGCTTACATGTTATTATATGTTTATTGTACATGTTATGACATTTAAAATTACTTTACTGAATCATAATTCTATAGAATTTGGAACCCAATAGTACATAATTTCTTTCTTGTTTATTACTACACTAGCTGTGCCTTGCGGTTTCACCCGCGTAGTTCCCGTTCCCGTAGGAATATGGGGATTAAATTATGCTAAAAACCTTCCTCTTGAATTACTCTATCTATTACTGAAAACCGCATCAAAACCGTTGCGTAGTTTTAAAGATTTAAGCATACATAGGGACATGGGCACAGAGAAAGCGACTTTGTTTTATACTATGTAATGACATAAAAAAATAAATATGGGTCTGTATATCCTACTGCTGGGTTATGCTCATACCCGTATTAATAGTATACTAAAGAAGAATATGAGAGAACAGATCTAAAATTATTACGATTCTATGAGTTTCATACTAAAACTTCAATAAAAATTAAGTGCGATAACAACAATAAGAGACCATTAACTAAAATCTTAGAAAAACAAAACACTTCAAACAAATTGAGGAGAATTCTGCAAAAATAATAAGAACAGTTGAAATATAAAACGTCACCTAATTAATGCGGGTACTGCGTTCAAACAAATTGGATTATCAGAACGAGTGACGCTTTCAAAGTCCGTTACAATCTCGTCAAGTCTTTTAGGAGATAACATTAAATTAAAAATTTAAAAAACCCCAACACAATTACTTTCAAACCCCCATAACTTTAAAACGGGTCAACCGATTTTCATCAAACATGACTAAGAACACTCGCACGTAAGTTCCCTTTAATACAAAAAAAACTAAATTGAAATCGGTTCATCCGTTCGGGAGCTATGATGCCACAGACAGACAGATACACACACACAGACACGTCAAACTTATAACACCCCTCTTTTTGCGTCAGGGGTTAAAAATGGAACCTAATCAATTATATTGATAAGGTTCTAAGTAGTATAGATGCTAAGAATAGTTTTCAGTCTGTGGTTTTGTTCGGATGGAGTTATTTTAAATCGTGTGTGATATTGTCTCGACACATTAATTCGATACCACTTCGAAGAAAAACCTTGCTCCCTGGTAAAGTGAAAAGAAAGAAGACAGACTACTGCGAAACCAAGGTAATAAATCCTGGTTTCGCAGGAGTCAGGTAGATTTTTGTCATCGCATATACTCGTACTAAGGAAAGTAAATACTTAATTAATGCTAAACTACTTACATGTTGTACTTAAACAGCATCTATTTATCCTTAACAGCCGCACTCAGAGACGTTTAACGAATACTTTAACTAATGTGCCACAATAATTTTGTCCCGACGGCCAAAATTGGAAGTTACTATTATCATTTTAATATAACTTGAATACATTTTCAACACACTGACAACCAAAAGATGCGATTACAGAGACACTGTCAGCAGCACAGAAACATTATATAATAAAACTAGTAGCTCCCCGCGGTTTCACACGCATAGTTCCCGTTCCCGTGGGAATTTCGGGATGAAAAATAGATGTTGGCCGATTCTCAGACCTACTGAATATGCTCACAAAATTTCATGAGAATCGGTCAAGCCGTTTCGGAGGAGTACGGCAACGAAAACTGTGACACGAGAATTTTATATGTATACTAGCTGTGCCCCGCGGTTTCTCTCGCGTGGTTCCCGTTCCCGTTCCCGTGGGAATTTCGGGATAAAAAGTATCCTATGTCCTTTTCCTGGTTCATAACTACCTCTCCACCAATTTTCAGCCAAATCGGTCCAGCCGTACTTGAGTTATAAGTGGCGTAACTAACACGACTTTCTTTTATATATATAAGATTAGATAATACACATTAATTTAAGTATTCGTTAAACGTCTCTGAGTGCGGCAGTCTTTTTTAGGCTGCTTGTACGTGTGTCAGTGAATGATAAAGTACTTACTGTTAGTTGCGTATTATGTTATAATATTATAATAGTTAAACTTGACATCCAGTCACCTCCATTGAGACCTTCCTAACTATTAATAACTTCCTATTATAAGTTTGGCGAGTGTTTGTGAGATCACAAACAATTCATGGTTAGTTTCGTATAATTCGTATTCTCCATTGAGGAAATCAAGTTAACAAGACTTGATTGTGAATATTACGAGGCCAAAATGTTTGGGCCCGATATTGATTAATGTTATTATAATACAATTTACGGGTAAATGATATTATCTTAGTAACGTAAGAGATAATTATTGAGAGAGCAGTGAAGAGTGATGACAGGGTGTACTTATGTAATATGTAGGTATTATATGTGTCATACGAACATACATACCTATACGATTCCTACCTGTTACCCTGGTAACTTTGAATTGGATAACAAATGAATACAATAAAGCGATTTTGTATTGTATTTTTTAAATACACCAAGGTAAAAAACTAAATATAATAAAAAGCATACTTAATATTTTCATATAACATAACATAATCATTCACTACATCATCTCATTATAGTAACTGACCTAGGGGTAAGTTACTATAATGAGATGATGTAGTGAAGCTTCGAGCTTAGTTAGGACTAAGCTCGAAACTTGTATCTAGGGTATCAGAAACTACGCACACACTCACATTCACACACACACCCAGACCGAGACAAACATATACATTTTATTCTTTTGAAACATCAACATCTTAGTTTACTTGTAACTTTTACTACTCGAGAGGATACATATTGGGCATGCATAGTAAATATCTTATGCGTATTCCTCATCAATGTTCACTTCCCCCAGTGAAATCTTGCATGCCGTTACATTAATTTATTCACCAACTTGTTTATTGCATGCCAGTTCATTAACATTCTTATTTCAAACTTATTCAAATACTGGCCACCCGTAACTCGGTTTCATCTTCATTGGTCACTGAACCTTATAACCTCAATTGCTCGATCCCGTAAAAAAGTTTCCCGCTCAAAATAAACTCGTGAATTATTCACTGTTTTTATTCCCATGCCACGGTTCGTCTGGCAAGGTTTTATTGATGAAATTTTACGTCAGTTTTTTATATTTTTGCAGTAAATAAAGTGTTTTACATACTTATATATTATTCATCTATATTTTATATTATATATATTTTATATTCTATAACTTTTGATTATTTGTTGAAAATGATGTACTATGTATATGCCATTTAGATCTTTTTAAATGATTGTTCTGTTATTATGCTTAACATTTTATAAAATAATAACAAAAAATCAAAACATACGTTTTACGTGTTCATTCAATATTGTTGTATCAACTATCATTTTCTAAGTAATTTATGAGTACTACCATAAAACATGAAGATTTATTTCTCAAAATCTATTATTTCAGTTCTACCTTTACGTTCAATACATTTTCGTAAAAGGAACGGTAGTACAAAAATAACAAGGATAAATCTCTCAGCATGTTAAAACTCAATGCTCGAAAAACATCTATTATTTTCTTTATGTGATATGTGGGAGAGGAAGAGGTTTATTTTTTAGTAAACAGATGCCCAGGGATGGATTTGAAGGGATTTCATTCATTGCCCAGGGCGACGATAGATTTCATAGCAGTAAAAAAAAATAAGTACAATGTTTTTGTAGATTTATGAAACTTTTAAATAATGTTTTAGAAAGTTAAGAAGAAGATTATTTCCCAGAATAATATATAAATCAAGGATATAAAAATTGATAGTATGTCTACTACAAATACCTAAGGGTGGTTACATAATTACCCACAAAATAAAGGCTCTGAAATGACCAAATAAATAATTTGAAAACAATGACCAAATACTTAATCAAAGTTATTTAATCATACATAACTGAATTAGCAAAATATTTAATTAAAACGTTGCTAATATTCCCCAAACAAAAGTTTACCTGTTTCAAAATAGAATTTGCGAAAACAATTTATACCGACTGTATTCCCTAAAGCCGACCCTGTAAAGGTATAAGTTGGTGGCCGACTGCAGACAGCAGCAGCAGACCACACGTCGCCGCGCCACTACTGGCTTGTTTGAATTTCTATGAAATAACATTCGTAGTGGGCGACATGAAGCTAGCTTCGCGTCGCCGAGCAACAGCGTGCGAAGTGTCATTATGACGTTAGGCGGTGACGTATGGTCTGCTGCTGCTGTCTGCAGTCGGCTACCAACTTATACCTTTCATGTTTGCAAGTCCATATTTGAAAGGTATACCGCTCATAGAAAAGTGAGTTTCGTTTTTTCATATTTTCAAATAGTAGTAACTCGGTATGCTTTCGAAAACTAAGAGAATTTGCTGTACAAAAAATATTTGAACGTAACGTATCGTATAGGTAGTTGTATCATTTGAATGTTTTTAGTTTTTTTTACTTTCATGTTATGTAAAACTTCTTATTCATATTTAACACTAGCTGTGCTTTGCAACTGACTCGACTTAATTATTATTGCTCTGCTCCTGTTAGTGTAACATGATGTTTCACCCCTTGTCTTAGTTAATAAATGTGTTTCAGTTTTCCAACACTAAACTGTGATTAGCGCGTTCGACTAAAAACAAACCAACTTTATAACATCAGCATAGATTGAGCTACTAATCCGAAGAGCATATACGTAGAAGCTGTTAAAATTTATCCTAAGTATTTTAAAGGTAAATTCAGTTTTTCTTTAAAGGTAAATTCGTTTATTCTACTCAAAATATATTTTGTTTTCCATTAAGATAAACGGATACCAGAAAATTGATAAACAAAATTACTTATCAAAAGCTTGACAACCTAAATAACACTGACGTCACGAGGTCCCATGTCCACCCACCTTTTTAAATCTAACCTTTTTAATAAAGGGCTTTGGAAATCCATTTAAGGGCGACACACATTAGTGCCATATAATCGCGCTGTGAATGCGGCTCTACATATAGTGAAAAAAACTAACCGGTGAAAGCGTTGCTGTAGTCGCATTTGTCAGTCTATTAAACACTAGCAGCGCCCCGCGGCTTCACCCGCGTAGTTCCCGTTCCCGTGGGAATTTTGGGATAAAAAGTATCCTATGTGTTATTCTGATGTATAAGCAAGATTATTGTAAAGTTTCATTAAAATCCATTCAGTAGTTTTTGCGTGAAAGAGTAACAAACATCCATACATACAAACTTTCGCCTTTATAATATTAGTAGGATTAGTAGGATTTATACAAAATGACATTGACAGTATTAGTTCCTAAAGGTGGCCATTGACAAGTCAGTTTAAGATCAGTCCAGACATATGTGAACGAATATGTGACGTCACTCCAAAAGTTTTAGGCCATCTAGATTTCCCCACTGGAATCTGGAATAGCTCCGGTGATTAACGACCATTTTTGGATGAACGCCAGTTCTACTGATCAGTTAAACTGACTCATCAATGGCCACCTTAGGCCGTCGCGTCGGGTCCAGATATGTTTGTGGAACTATACGTAAACGTTTTTATACGTTTACGGAGCTTTATATCACTAATGTAGATCCGCCATAAAAAGGGAATTAAAAAAACGCAAACAAATTGGTAACACAGTTTATTTTGTACAATAAACCTCTTTGTTAGCTATTATATATTAAGTACATTATAGCACATATAAACTAATAAATTACATTTTTACATTAATTGTACTTTTTGTACGTACATTCAAAGCATTTTTCTTTTAGCTTTCTTATTAACCTATCTACTTATTTTATTTTGAAGCGGTTTTCTTTTATTTATTTTGTATTCTTAGGACCTAATTCACCATCTTTAAGTAACGTTCCGAGTAGCTACTCACATGTTTTGTCTTTGTCACTTGATATAAAGTAAGAAAGAGACAAAGCTAACTTTATTTGGAGAGTAACTTTACTTGAAGGTCGTGAAATAGGCCCTTAGTTCAATATGAGAAATGAAAATTAAATATGTATGTATATACATGTCAGTAACGAAAATTAGACCACATCTATTAAAAGATTTTACAAAAGCGAAATTTTGTTGCTTGTAGCGTTTATACGTTTACTGTCAAGACCAAAATCGCAGCTAGAAATTTCTACCAAAATGGGACCAATCATTTTAGAATCCATACATTTGTTTTAAATCTCTTAGTTGACTTTCGTTACTGACTGTACACATGAAGTCTGTAAGTAATGAATTTTTAAAGTACTTTATATAGTAATTACAATACAATTTTGCACAAACCATTAAAATAATTAAGTATTATTTTTGCAGTACTTATATTTTATTAGTAGAGTTAATGAAAAATCAACTCAAACTTTAAAAACGTTTGAATTGATTTTCTCTTAACAAATGCAATACAAAAATATTTGCCTCTTTTTAAATGCCAATACAGAATACAATAAGGTACAGACAGAAAAACAATATTTATGGATAACACATGTTAATATTGGCACTTTATGTTAGCTATGGTGATTCCATACAGCAGTTGTTTTCTATTGAGAAGCGACTACGGCCTTGTACCAACGCAATTTCCCTATAGACTTTAAACGTTTTCAATCATACAAAGCTTGTCTTGACATTTACAAAAACATCAATAAAGAATAACCCATAAGAGTAGTGGGAAAGTAGTGGGTTTATAGAATAACTAGTAGTTTCGGCTGTGTGTTGTCTGTCAGTCTGTACATCACTCAGTAACGGAAGAGTTTTATACATATATATAGAATATAGATTATTTAATCTATACAGGGTGTCCGAGCTTTGATGCCCGGACACCCTGTATATATAAAAATGACACCCGTTTCCCGTTGTCACGCCAGACCTTGAGAACTTGATTTGACAATTTTTTTTTGCTGTGTTTGTTATGGACAGGAGAAGGCTCTTATGTAAAAAAATCTGAAAAAGCAAACGGGAAACTTGGACCCGTGCGAAGTCGGGGCTGGCCACTAGTATTTAATATATTGGACAAAAAGTTCTCAAATTAACTTTTATACATTATCTAGAACTTGGGAAAGACTTGTGACGTAGAAAATCAATCGACATTTTCCTGGCTGAAAACATACCAGTATATCTACTTTTTTGGAACATTTGAATAAGGACACATCAAACGGAAAACAACTGCAGTATAGAATCAACTTTATCAATTAAATCATTATTTATATTGTACTTATAATACGAATTTATATACCTAAAGACATACCTATATTTTTATTTACAAGCAAATATCTATATTACTTTTTACATAAAGAGAAAAGTACAGATTAACTTTAAGGTTACAAAACAATAGACACGATGCTTTAACATTATCTGAACATTGTATTGGACGGGTTATCAAATTTTTATTAAGTAAATTGTTTTAAAAAAATGTGAAATTCAGTTTGAGATTAGGCGTGTGTTCACATTTGAATGCGAGACACGTTTTCGAAACGAGAGGTTTACGAGACTAAGCTCGCTGGTGGCATATCAATTGTGTGGATGTGTGCACGATTGCACATAAATTGAATGTCGATAGATACGACAATAATTATATTTTAGAGGATTTGGTGCCAATTCTTTTTAGAAACGATTTAACTTAATTAAGCTCAAATTAACGTAGCACTGTTTTGTAGGTAATGTTAAACTTGATTTAATTAAACATAGTATATTAATCCGTTTTTAAAATGTAACAATTTTTTTTAAATATTAGGAGAATGTTAGTGTTGTACATACAAAACACATGATGTACACATTTTAATTATTGTATACAGGTTACCACAAGGCCAACTTGCAAAACATCCGTCGACTAGTTTCAGTTGACGTATTCGATAAAATCAGTATGAACGAACAACCCTTGTAAAATAATTAACGTTAGCCTTGTCATAATTTAAATTACGTAGTTATACTGCCACAAATATATCTGACTTGGTGGCAGCGTCACTGATGTAATCGCATTTTTAGTTGTCGAACTATTAAGGTCACCATTGACGAGTCAGTTAAACTGGCGTTCATCCAAAAACGATCGTCCATCACCGGAGCGATACCAGAGTTTTAACTGATAACGCGCCACGGAAATCCAACGCAGCGAGTCGCGCCCACAGAATAAACCTATATTGAGCCGAAGTGACGCCATTCAGTGGGGAAATCTAGTTGGCCTAAAACTTTTGGAGTGACGCGGACGCCAGAGTTTTAGGTCTGCACTGATAAGTTCAACTGACTCGTCAATGGCCTCCTTTAAATATGAATACAAATGTAATTCTGCACAAAATGACATTCTTCAAATTCAGATATGTTTGTGGTTTAGACATAATATTTGTGGCAAGACACAAAACAAACATTTAAAAATTATATTTAATTTATTTATAAATTATAGACACCGTTGGTTCGACTGCTCTCAATTAAGTACTAAATATAAAAATCATGCCTGAGTTTATAAAGAAAACTTCTTGATCTTGTTGTTTAAACTTCCACAAGAAAAACTTTTACCGTTATAAACAATATTGATGCGTAAAAGAAAAATAAAAAAGTTTTTTATTCATCGAAAAGTTTAACTAACCATCCTTGATTTAATGGTTGAAAGTTAACAGATCAATAAGTATGTTTGTTGGAAAGTTAAACAAACTGTATCTTGAAATCAGTTCATCCGTGACGTTTGCAACAGCGTCGAAATATCGGAAACTCGAAACAAATAATATATATAATAGGTACATGATAAATATCCCATTAATCATAATAATTCAAACTGTATCTTGTAAAAATCTTCTGATATTAAGCAAACTTTAAAAAATAATTTACGTTACAATAATATTTGTTAAATATTTAATTTGAATATCATAATTGGTTCCTTGAAACAGCCAATATTAATTGAAACTCGATCGCTTTAAATTATCTTATACTTACAATAATATCACTTTTGGTTCACCATCTCACTTCTTAATTACGGTTTAAATTCATCAACGAATATTTTAATTTTACATGAACCACCGAAGGTAAGAAAATTGAAGATAAATACTTGAATTAATTGGCAAATGCAATTAAAATTACCTTGTCTTCAATCTAAAATACGTTCTTGCTTGGATAAATATTGTTTTATTTTCATTGTAATATATAAAATGAAAATCATGTGCGTTTACACGGTAGCCATATAATATGAAACAGCTAAAGACAGTTCATAGAAGTATAAATAAACTATCATAAAAATAAAAGATCAAATAAAATTCAAAGTTTTGTGGAAATTTGAAACTAGGTTATACATACTTTGGTCAATCAAATGTTTGTGCAATATACTATTTACATTTACTTTCAAGCCAATTATAGATATACTTACAAGATTTAGTTTACAATGACAAGGCACTGCTACTTACACTTGTCGTTTTTAATACATTATTTTATGAACACAATAATTTTATGTTCATTGTTGGACAAATCACCATCGGACGAGTTGTAAAGTAGATTTTCATTGACTAAATGTCTTATAAACTTTCTAAGAAGTAGCTCTCCAATCGATCTCTCTGCAGGGGGAATAGGTGCATTACCGCGCTTACCTTATACATGTTGGTGATCCAAAGCCCGTACCATGTTTGCTAAATAGCAAGCACGGATCGCTCGTTCAGGAATCTAGCCCAGAACCATAGGTTTGGCAGCATGGTGCACATGCCACTAAACCACCGAGGTTTTAATGTAGAATACTTATATGAAAACTTTATTTTTTAATTTGAATTAATTTAATAATGGTCCTTACGATATACAAAATAAAAATGTATATCGTATTTTTTGTTAACTATTATAAAGAGTTTATTAAACGTTTTAGTTTAATTACGAAAATCTCAGAACTCAAAATATATTTGCGAGGTTTTAAACAATTCTGCGAATTCTTAAATTAATCTTCAACTAACGAAATCATATTTTAATTAAATCAATATCTTTTATAAAACAAATTAAGATTCTTTTTTTAGTTTTCAATGTTATATAAAAATCTTTACCACGCGGGTATATTATTATTTGTACGACTTATTTACACAATCTTTCCATTTAATAGTTATAAATATACGGGGACAAATTCATTTCAATTCTCATTCATTACCGATAGAATAGCGTTTAATCAAGCTCCTTCTCTAAACCGACAATTCCAAAGCATATAAATACGTATAAACACTACCACTAACAAAAGCATTTGATTATCTAATGTGTATCTAATTTATTGCACCATAGAGTCTATAATTGCGCGAGATTTAAAGCGCTATAGCGGTGTTTCTTCACCAGATTCATTACACGGTAACCTAACTACTTTAGCTTCAGATAACACTCCAACACCTTCTAAACAGGAACGTCTATAAGAGAGTACGTCTCTTAGAAATGCTCGTCTAGGGTTAGCTAGTTCGGTCCCAGTGATAGACCTAGTAAGTCTTCTTAAGGCGGGTAGTTTCAACGCTTCTTCGTATGAAGGAGGTTCGTCCGTAGGAGTGGTCTGCGCTCTACCTCCGAACGGATCTCTTGAACACGTCGCTTCTAGCTCGCTCGGGTAGAACAAAGTGACGTCAGTTCTACTCGTTTGCGGTTCAGGAACTGGTTCGTAATTAGATCTAAAGTCTTCTAGAATTTGTCTCGCACTTCGAGCGCTCGTCATCACTCCGGCCCAAGACCTCCTATTCTGCTGTTTCGCTTCATTCCTTCGAGTGGATTCTTCGATGTTATAACTTGAGTGAGTGCTCGTGATTGCTACTCTAGGCCTTCTTGCGGGTTCATCGAAGGATGCTGCTTTGATTGCTGTTCGGTTCGGTCTTGTCGGTTCGGGTTCCATTTCTATTTGTACATTTTCTGGTTCCCGTCTTAATGCCGCGTCTATACGCATGGCTTCTGAGTAAGATGGGACTAAGGCACAGTTGCCTCGGATGGCTGCGAAGAGCTCTAAGCTATCCACTGTGGAGGCGTGGGATAGGGGGAGGGTGCGGTTCGGGCGGGGTGCAGACGTCATTACGGCTGTCTGTTCAGTGGGGAGCGCCCACGCGTAGTTGGTCGCCGTCACTGGAGGCAGAGTGTCGGACAAGTGCGTGTCCAAGTCTAACTGACGACTCGGATCTAATTCGTAGTTTGTGCCGAAGATTTTCGTTATCTGGAAATAATGATTTTATTCAGTCTTTTCTATGTATCACTGTGACTGGCTACATGCATTATTAAATATTTATATGATGACAACTTTTGACATTAAGAAACGAACGAATGGGATGGGCCACATTTGTGTAAAATATTGATATATAGACAACTTCTGACATCATAACGAATGGGCGTATCATGATGGTTGATTGATTATCTTTCGATCGACACAAAATGTGTTTAATACTTTTGTAAATATAACTTGAGACACTTACCGTATAATGAACGTAGGCTGTATTACACTCAATAAGTATCCTGAGAGGCCATGACAAAAGTAAACAGGAAAGTGTCCAAAATAATATCTGTGACGAATACCACGGGCATCTATCAACGTCCCTAAAACAAAAGTATTTAAATTTAGAGCTCTTATACTGAAAACATAGAGCACAGTTTTGAATAACAACAATTACCTGTAGGCAACCATGTACTCTTTGAATGAACTGACTCCAATTAAGTCTAAGCCTTCTCGCATTTCCATGAAATCGTCAAACCTTTCATGTTCAGCGAAAAATCTCGATCGTTGGTCTTCAAATTCTGGGAAAATAAAAAAGCGTTAGTCCTAAAAACAAACGTGAACCAATTTTTATGCATTTTGACATTTAAAGAAACAAGAGCTCTTAACATATATGTATTTTAGGTGATTGTATAACATAATGTAAGAAAAATAAGTATCTTATTATTTCAAATCCAATACGCACTATTAAGGTGAAATATTCATTAAACAAAATCACAGATTCTACCATTAAAACAAGTAATATGATATTTAATCATTTTTCTTTATTACCTAAACTCATAACCAATTAAAAACTTACAACATAAACAGAAATAACTCCACTTAACTACAAACTTAATGTTCTCATTATAACAAAACCGTTTGCCAAATAAACAAATTCATTTGAAGTTTTAAATCAAAAATATTGTAAACATGTAAGAAATACCTCGAAACGTATAAAAACGGTAATAATTTATAATAATGAGCCATTCCATCTGTAAATTTGGTTCAAATATTTAATTAACAAAATATAATTTTAATTAAAAAATAATACACATTAATTTGAAGCAGAAAGGTACCTAATTAAAATATGTTCACTTTTATATGTTAATTAGCTGTGTTCTGTGGCTTTACTTGCGTTTATACGTTTTACCTAAGATATTACTTATGTAGACGAATATCTTTATCAAGCTTTTTGCCTTTTTGGTAACATTAGACGAAAACGAAAACCATATAAATATGTTAGGAGATTTTGTATCAAGCATGAATTCTTTGTTTTTATATAACCACCGGTTGTTCAACAAAGGCAACTTTTTTAAAACAAGTATAGCTTTAAAATTACGTAAGTATATAAACAAACTTAGATTTTTAAATCAATCTAAAATCTTTTAACAAATTTCCTAAAGCCAAAGGTGTTTTCGACAATATTCATATTATTTTACAAAAGTTAGAATTTAGTAGTATTACGAATACTACTAAATTCTACACTATATAAACTTTAATACTGTCTGTACGTATATCACAACTCGTTGTACTCGTGCTATGTAGTTGCTCCACGGAGCGAGAACAAATACACACCCTTCTACATTTATAATATTAAACTTCTGTTTGTTTGCGTTGAGTGATTGCTTAGCTATCGTATTAAAAGTTTCTACCAGTTACTACGATACGAGTATAAAATAGTGTTTGAAGTTACATTTTTAGTATTCGTTTCATGATTAATGTAAATTACAAGATGTAAATTGATTCGAAAAGTCAAGTTTTTGGGCACATTTTAGGGATATAAGTAAATAATAAATATATATGGGGACATTTAATTAATTCTTCGACAATTCGGTTCATCAAATCATCCTTAGATATGTAACTTTCGTTCTACCCATATTTTACATGGAACTAACAGCGAAGAGTCATTGCACAAAATCATTACTAGTCTAACAAAAATGTAATACATACCACTAGCAGCCTCGATATTAGCGAAGGCAAATCCTTTACTGAATCGGACCTTCGTAATTGGTGTTTTAGAGTCAAGCACCAGGTTTCTAGATGCATCACGCTGACCGCAACACGCATGCGCGAACGATGTGCTTGCGCTATGTGTGTTCACTCTTTCGTAGTATACCTGGATAATAGAAAATATAATTAGTATAAGCTGATATATGTCCCCACCGAGGGCCTCGAGCCATAATAGGAGGCTCGAACCTCTCGGCCTATTAAGGCGATGATTAGGCCTTAGTCAACCACACCTAGAAGATTGATTACAATATAGGCCACACTCTCTTAATAGGTAAACCAAATAAGTAGCTGACATAAGTAAACCTTTATAAATAAAAATAATACATACAGCCAAAAATAGAACATTCTTCTTTTATGAAGTCAAAATATATCCTTTTGAAGTCATAATAAATTTAAATTCCCCTTCAATATTAAATTATTTTTCAACCTACACCACTTTTACTCCAACATACGGCGAACTTTGTATCAAAAATTTTATACATTGTAAAACATTTCACAGTTACTGCAAAGTTAGCTTGAAACGAGAGTTCTCGAACACTATGTAGGTATTGTCAGCTATTGTAAGTGTTCGCGTTTCGTGCTCAAATGTTCAAATCATTCACAATCGTGCATCGTGAATGCTGGGCCGATTTGAATTGCAACGCCACAACAGAATTGAGTGAAACAGCGACTTAATATAATTAAAAAGTACGACTATCGTAGTAACTTATTATCAGAATAAACATAGCTATCTATATAGATAGCTATGTTTATTAGACTTAGGGAAGCTTGTACTATAAATGCTATAGTACGTATGGTAGGATAGATATCCGTAGTCTCATGTCTGTCATTAATGTGCATGAACATGTCTGTTTGATCCAGATATATGTATGTAATTACATCCATGAACGTTCACAATCGGTATAACAGATAGGGTCTCTACCACAGAATTCGGAATACTCTATGGTAAGTATTCCGAATTCTGTGGTCTCCACCATCTATCTATACCACTTGTTCGCCTACATACGTCATAAGACTTTATTTCTTACTTTGTATACATTGCAATTATCGGCAACCTATACAAACACACATCTATAAAACTACGTGCCCATATCGTTCAAAACTCAATTGTTAACCTCTTAACTTTTTAACTAAGTTAATTCACTCCGCACAGTCGATACGGGGGAAACAAATAAAGTGGTTTTACGGAGCGACGTACGACTCACCTACAGTACTATATTATACATATTACATGTACAGGAACAAGGGAAAGAGTCGAAGGGAAATGTATTAAATTTAGATTTAAGATATCTACATATTTGTGCTCCTACGTTTGGCTGTACCATGAGTATACACGTACCTACATATTATTATTACGTGGGTAAAGTTCTTAAACCAACCGTAAGATCATAATTGATTGAATCTATAGTTGCGTACAGATTTTAAACTTTTCAATACTAATATTATAAATGGGAAAGTTTGTATGTTTGTGAGTTTGGATGTTTGTTACTCTTTCACGCAAAAACTACTAAACCTGTTTAGACGAAATTCGGTACAGATGTTCCTTATAACTGGTAATAACTCATGGAATACTTTTTATTCCGAATTTCCCACAGGATTTGGATTCACGCGGGTAAAACAGTGTGGTACAGCTAGTAAATACATTGTTTTAAAGCATGATAGGAAAAACATTGATAAAATCCTTAGAAAAACATCAACCACACCCCATTTGGATCACCTTTGCATACCTATCGAAAAGCAGTCATACCTTCAATAAAAATACTTGAAATTCCCGATCCAAAATAAAGGTTTAAACCTATTAATAGGGGGATTTAAAAGGCAATCCACTCATATAAACAACGGGGTTTCATTGGCGAGTAAGTGCGCGTAATCGGCCCGATAACGGCTGTTGTGACCACCTTGCATTCGCTAGACTTGATCCAATCAAATTATGTACCTTTTAACGATCTTTATAATTTAACTTTTATTTTAAAAATATAATACTTCTTTCCTTGATTGTACCCAAGGTAAAAAAAGTTGGTTTATGCTCGTAATCACTGTATACATAGTATAAAACAAGTCGCTTCCCGCTATCTGTCCCTATGTATGCTTAGATTTTTAAACTACCCAACGGATTTTAATGAGATAGAGTGATTTAAGAAAAACATTTTTGCGTAATTATATCCTTGTATTTGTGTGTTACACTTTTCTTATATAACCTTAATTGTACTCTCGGTGTAAAAAAAAGTTGGTTATAATTTAGGTGAGTCTGATTTGAAATTTAAACTTTATGAGTTATGAAATAAGACTGCTAATTGAAAGTATTACGAATAAGTTAAGTTAGACTACATAGACAACATCCCGTTTCACAAACTTTGTAAAATAACTATGCAAAAGTTGCATACTCGTAACTTTTTAACTCTTCATACAGTTTCCGTCACGGGTAATTTAAGAGAGCCCTCGTGTATTTCAAATTTGTTGGAATAAAAAGTTATTGTTATTTTTATTCAAAGTAATTTTTATTTTACCTTCTCTAAATTATATTTTCATAGAAATGTATTTAATCAAAGCCTGTTCCTTCTTGAAACTATTTTTATTATGAAGGAGCAGTAAATTATTAATGAACAACTTGTCATTATTAAGAGCATATAGGTATGAAATGTTTCGCTGCTAGGCGAAGGGAGACCTTTGCCCAGCAGAGGGACATAACAAATACGACTTGTATAAGTATATTTTTAATACCTTGTAGGCGCACGCGAGGACCTTTACAAGGCCACTGATAGTGCCATATTGGTGGTCGAGTTTTGGTCCTCAAAAATATGAGTCGACACGCTAAGAAGAAGAATACTTTGTAGATGGAAAATTATAAATTTAAATCCTATTATTTATCCAACGTACATACAATTTACTATAAAACCTATTAAATTACCTGCGTGGTAGTGTAAGCGTCTCCGTTCCTGTATCGCGTGACTTGCCGCTTCCGTCTCACGTAGTGGTAGCAAATTGCCTTCCACCTGAAACAATATCCTAAATAACAGCCCACTGGACACTGACCCCGTAGGCTAGAAAATATGAGAATGAGGCTGTAATTTAAGTTTAATTGCTGTTGGAATTAGGATGAAAATAGCTTAAAATGTGCATTCTATAACAGATATAGAGATCTTTTACTGAATACATATCTTAATAATAGATATGGTAAGATATGTATTCAGTAAAATCTGTCTTGATGGTATCTGGTGTCAAGACAAGTATTTTTTGAATGATTGTAATAAATAAAATGTAATGTACAATGGATCTTTAATTTAATTTTAATATAAAAATAAAATAAAATTTGTTAAAGTATCAATAAATACCATATTATTTTTTCTAAGAGGTTTAAAAAAAAGAATCTTCTAAAAGTTCAAAATGAACTTATTTTCTCCACCTATACTAAAATAAAGCTACTCCATAAAGTTATAAATAAAAATGTGATTAAAGAGGTCAACGTTAGTTTATATTCGGAAGGTGGACTCTTTAAGTCACCGACGGTGTCATAAAGATTAATGGCGCGATTTTATAACATAATCAGGTCACTGGATTGTGCTGTTAGTGGGGGGAAATTTTGGGGGAATTTCCATACTTTGGGGATTATTTTTATTCATTTGAATACAGTTTTTAACCAGCGTTGGAGGTGAAGGCTGCAATAGTTGTGTCAATGGTTACGATTAATCATATACATAGATTGATAGATCATCATTTCGTTAATATTTGCCTTGGTTCTTATGCAAAAACGAAATTACTGCGAAATATTCTTATTCTTATCTAAGTTTATTCGTATTTATTATCAAGTACTTATTTTTTTATTTTTTACTTATGCAATTTTTTTTCCTACCAACCAACAACACTTATTGCAATGAAAACATATTAGTTATTCTAAACCCTAGTTACTTTAGCCTTGTACAATCAAAACAGCAAGTTTTGTTTTAGCTTCATAGTACAAACTTAGTATCCACATCACGTAGTTAGTCGTAGCCCCGTAGTGTCGTAGCATCGTAGCGCTACGGCCACCTGCATGCACAATCAACTAAGTTTTACGAACAAAGCACTACCTCACAAAATGATATATAAAATGTTTTATTTCTATAATAAAAGCGAATTTTATTGTTTTGGTACGAAAATAGAATAACTACTATTGAAAGATATAGTTATCAACTTGACTTTTTATGATACATTAAAGTTGGGTTAAGATAAAGATGAAATCTGTTGTTATTATTGTTTTAATTTCCTCAAAAAACATTGAATATAAAATCAGAAATTTGATAACAAAAGAGATAATAATAACTTATAAGTTATCCGCACATAAAATATTGTACGTACATAAACGTGGTTTCTATAAAATTCATTAATATCATGTTTTGAATGCAGTTTATTGTTTTGTAAACTAAAACTTCGGAAGACTTTTGGTAAATATCACACATCATCGGTATAGTCAGCGTCAAATAAAATTTACCTCTCTTGGTTGGCAATACCAAAGTGAGCATTACCAAGGGGTAACTTTTTTCTTACACTGACTGTACACCTAGTTAATTTTCTGGACTGATGCACAGATAAAAATCAACAAACTAATACAAATGAAAAATGGGACAAAATAAGATATAAAAATGACTTACCAAACCCTCGGCGTGGCGGTTCTCATAGCATTAACTCTGGCACTAACTGCGGCCACATCGACCCTCCTCGCCAGCTGTATCCTCGCAGTACTATGATAGCACTCCACTAGGTACACCAGGTACAGTAAGAGCACAAACGCGATGGGTATGTACGCGTACCCAACGTCACACGGCGATTCCCTGACTGTCCTCTTGATCGGGTGCCTGAGAGACACAAAACTGTTTTAATTGTTAGCGGTTTGAATTTAGATGTAATGTTTATTGACTAGTGGATAGTAAACCTTATAAAAAAAGAATAGCTGTCGACAAAAAACCTTTTAAATCAAGGAAATTTTCATCAGGATCAGTTAAAAAAGGTCGCCTCTAGTCCGGAACTGATATAAAAAGTGATACAGACAAACATTGAAACATATACATACGATGAAATGTAACCACCTGGCAAAGCTAGTTAACGAATAGGGTATAGTTTTCTGAGTAAGCAAAATGAAATTTAAATTAGTCCGTCAGATAGATTTCGAAAAAATATTAGAAACGTATTGTTTTGTTTCATCAAATTAATAAAACTGACTTAGTTATAACGCATTAATGTTTTAAGAGTGGGGGCTTGTGACGTCAACTGTTGCTTAAAATGGCAGCAACCTGTGACGTTGCACGAGTTTTTGACGCACTGTATCGTCTTAATTATTTGTTTACATGAAAAATAAAAAATTACGTGACCAATATTTTTTGGAAATCTATAAGAAGGACTATATTTTTTTTGTCAACTAGTGGACGATTACGGATTTGATTTGATTCGAAAATTACATGGTAATAATCTCTATAACTTTACAAATACTGTTATTTGAATCTGTTGTCCTAGAACTACTTAGAAATATACACCTGCATCAACTCTGAGTATCGTATTAAAGTTTATTCACCTAATCTTATTGTTTATTTATTTATTTATTTATTTAAGAAAGGTACATTTACAGTAATGCATATAATATACAGATATGAAGTATTATAAAGGTGGTTTTGTTCTTATATGACTACCAATAACAAATGTACACAACATTGACAATAATTACACAAGACAAATAAAATAAAATAAAATAAAACTATGGATATAAAGGTTACATGGTAAAAAATAACATTAAACCATAATAAGTATAAAAAAGGGGGAAAATATAAACAAAAATGGGAAAGTAAAATAAAAGGAAAACAAAAAGTGATTGTTAGTACTAAGTAGTCGTGGTACTTAGTACTTGTTAGGTGTACTTATGAGAATACAACAATAAATAACCTTTGTAAAGCAAACACATTTATAAACTTGTCTCTTAAAACATATTTACTGTTCAAAGGACTTCGTCGTCTATTTATATCTTCCTTTTATGTTTTCACAAAAAGAAAATTCTCCTTAAGTATATTTTGGCCAAGATTTTGTGTGGACTTTAAATCTTTTATTATGTTGTCGCTATTTTGTATTAAACGAGGTTTACGAGTTGTTAATACTTACGTCTAAGGAGAGATGAAAGGTTTTGCGAATTGTTATTTTTATATATTACTAGCTGCGTCCCGCGGTTTCACATGCGTAGTTCCCGTTCCCGTGGGAATTTCGGGATGAAAAATAGATGTTGGCCGATTCTCAGACCTACTGAATATGCTCACAAAATTTAATGAGAATCGGTCAAGCCGTTTCGGAGGAGTATGGCAACGAAAACTGTGACACGAGAATTTTATATATTAGATTTTTTATAATACTGTGCTGTGTTTGTTTGTATATTCAATATTTTTAAAGAATATTAATATAATTTATGCTCTGTAACATATTTTTTAAATAAATAATCTCTACTAATATTATAGAGAAGTAAAGTTTGTGTGTTTGTTAAATTGTAAGGGGTAATCTCGGGATCTACAGAACCGATTTCAAAAATTCTTTTACTAATGGGAAGCTATATTGTCAGCGAGTGACATAGGCTAGTTTATCCTTGTATTCCTACGGGAATGGGAACTACGCGAGTGAAACCGCGGGGCGCTGCTAGTTCTTTATAAATATGAAATGCTACTTCATTTATAAATTTTCAAGTTTATATTTCACATAACACAATATTGTGATTTGTGACTCAATAATGATTAAAAGAAAAATATGATTCATATTAAATATATTATTTTGGCTATATTTGGATAACATACTCAATTATTTGATCATCCCCTAACCTTTAACAACCCCTAACTTCATTCACCTTTAAGTTCATTGCCTGTAACTGGCATATAGGTTACACATATACATACATACACACACCGACCAAGATATACATTTTACGTATACAATTCAACCTGACTTGGTACAAATTAGGGTAAGTACAGATAAGCTTGAAACGCAGAATGTATGTCTAGCCCAATATGTAATCTAAAAATACAGTTGGTTAGATATCTGTATCTTTTTTTATAAGCCAATCTAAGCAATCTATTTTAACACGCTGCCTGTCCTAGATTCAAGTCCAAGGTGAGGTGAAAATTTTAAATTTAAATATTTTTGTTTAATTAGACCGTATCTTGTCCTTAAGCCATCTAGGCATTCTAGTTTTTTAACTTCTTTAGTGTGGTCCTAGGATCAAATCCCAGAGCTGGGAGGTTTTAAATGATAATATCAACAGTTTAGTCATTTGCTTTAAAACACTTTTATATTTCGTTGATAAAAACAATGTAAGGTCACGTTTTCATCTTCTAATTTATATTCAACGTATTTGTTATGTAAATAAGGTTCAAAATAAATTACACAAATTTCTCCAAGAAAATGGCAATTATTATGTTCGGTCAACTTTATGTTAATTTTAAATGAACAAAATTGACATTACCGAGCTTTTTTATTATTCAGTTTGGGTTGAAAATGTTGACAATTTAGAGATGATAAACTTTTTTTGTGAAATAATATGCAACAATAACGACAACAAACATTTATGGTACATACAAATATTTACTCTATCTGGGAATCGAAACCGCTACCATGTTTGGTAATCACTCTGACACTTGGGCCGTATAAGGTTGACAATATTGAATATCTATACTAATTATAAAGCTAAAGAGTTTGTTTGTTCTAACTGGTCCGATTTGAAAAAGTATTTCGGTGTTAGATAGCCCATTTATCGGCTATAGGCTATATTTTATCCTTGTATTCCCACGGTAACTGGAACTACGGGGGTAAAACCGCGGAGCTCTGCTAGTAATTAATAAAACACCAAATTGAAATAACACTAGTTAAAAATCAATTTTACTGTTCTTATAACTATACGCGAGACTTATCTTTAAAACAATTCATTATAAAAGAAGTGATACATAGTTCTGTCTTCCGTGATTAAATGTGTCTATACCGCAATTCAATTGGGTTATTGTACATTGACCACAAAGTAAACTCACCACATTTTGTAAACTCCATACATTGAAAGTAAACTCACCACATGCATTAAAAATATATGTAAGTTAGTCACAGGCGGGTAAGGTTTGTTGTAAATTCGCCACAAGTCCTCAGTTATCAAATTTTTTGCTTGAGGTAGCGATAGCAAGGAAACTTTTATTTTTTTAGAGAATAATTATATTGATAAAATTAAGAGAATAAAAGTTAAAAGCCAATGAAAACAAATAAGAAATTAAGAATTAACAGTAAGTAACAACATCTTTCTTTTCTCCTGCGCTTTTGCATACCTACTCTATCACGCGCTTGCTCACTCGCTGTATCTATCTCTTTCTGACCGTATCGGTCAATGCATCAAACAACAGCTTATCAGTGCAGTGACTCCCTTGACCTTGTCGATGCGCGTGTGATTATTTGTTCTGTTAAGTGTAACATGTTGAATAACAGTCAGCAGACCAACCAGTCGATTGATTTATATCCAAAATAATGAATCCCAATCAACCGGGCCCTAGTACCAGTGGACATGGTGTAAGTACTTATTTTACATTACAATGAATTCAATTATTATAGAAAAAATACTAATTACATATACCTATTTTATTATCTAACCTCCTGATTTTTGATGATTGAATTTTAATTCATAGGGAATCGATATGGGAAAAATAATTATTATTTTGCTAATTTGGAATTTGGGATAAAATGTACATAACTTTTTTTATAAATACTTAATGCTCTTGTATGGCTGCGGTACTCACGAAAATCATGCATAAAAACGCTAAACAAAATGGCGGACGGCTCGCGCGGTGCGTATAAGTTGAACTTACTCATTGATGAAAAATAGATAGACATATATTTTTTTCTGATTTCTTTACTGGAATATACCGAGAAACATCACTTAGTACAAACTTTCATACTTTGAACGAACACTTTTTGTTAGTAAAGCAAAGTTTTAGTTTATAATTCTTTTATTTTTTACGCATCATTTTTAATTAAATTATGTACTACGTATGTTCTTTTCAGATCACATTTACCAGAACTGAAAGAGGACGCAGGATGCTTCTGAGACATGGCTATATGTACACTTTTCATCGGGAAACTAAATTTGGAACTGATTGGAGATGTACTAATCATTCATGTCGTGCAACTATTAAAATTTCGGAGAATCATGCCATCAGAATTTTGCGTGAACCGGTCCACAAGTGTCAACCAAGTACAGTAAAAACTGAAATTATAAAGATAAAAAATCTTTGTAAGGAAGCAGCAGCGAACACGAGCACACCTATGCCTCAATTGTATGAAGAGGCTTTTCAAGCAGCCAAGGATGCGGGTTACGAGTTATTAAATGCCATACCCAAATTTTCAAATGTTTCACGAACACTTTACAATGTGAGGAACCGTAGGCTAAACGTGCCCAAAACACATTTTTCGAGATGCGAAGATGTCATAATTCCAGAAAAATATAAAATCTTTTTTTTGTTATTTGACGATGACAGTGAGCCTAAAAATAGAATTATAGCTTTCTGCACTGAGGCAGCTCGTGAAGTCATACCAAATCTACAAATATTCTTTTTGGATGGCACATTTTCAAGCTGTTGTACACCATTCTATCAGCTGTATTGCATACACAGAGACGTAAATAGTGACGACCATTTCTCGAATATAGTCCCACTTATCTACGTCCTCATGCCTAATAAGCAGGAACGGTCTTATGAACGACTTTTCATATCACTGATGCAAAATTTACCTGTATGGACACCGCGTAGAATGATTGTTGACTTTGAGATTGCTGTGATAAATGTCATAAGAAAAGTATTTCCTGATGTTGAACTACAAGGATGTAACTTTCATTTTAAGCAAGCCCTGGCCAAAAAAGCTCATGCCTTACAATTGAATGATATCGAAGAGAAGAGACACTTAGCCATGTGTGCTGCATTAGCCCATGTAAAGAAACATGATATTGAAGACGCATGGTTGCATATCATGGAAGATGCTCCACAGAACGAAGCAGTTACAAAATTCAATGATTATTTTGTAGCCCAGTGGTTAGAAAACACTAGTATACAGTTTATGTGGAATGTACATGGGGTCCGTCATAGAACAATAAATCTAGCAGAAGCATGGCATAAACGTTTGAACAATAAGATGAATAAAAAAAAACCTAAAATGCTTCACTTTCTTGATACACTGAAACAGGAGGCTGAACATATCGACTGGAAATTGAAGAATTTCCAATTCAACATCCCCTTAAACTTGAGAACACGTCGATCTATTGCATATGACAAAGAATTGAAAAAAATTTGGGACAATTACGATGACATGTCCCTGGCTGAAGTTCTTAAAAAACTTTTTGTTATGCAACATTTTAGAAACTTGTAAGAATTATGAATCTATTGCAAAAAGTATTAAGCACGTCTTTTTTTACATAGTTCTAGGTAAATCGGCCACTTGAAATCTGTGATTTTATTTAGATTTTAAGGTTAATTTTAAAGAAAATGTGATTTTTATTGTGATTTAATTATATTTGCATACTCAATAGTATTGAGTATAAGTAATTAATGTTTAGTTTTTTTTTATATAGTTTTAGGTAAATCGGCCACTTGAAATCTGTGATTTTTATTTAGATTTTAAGGTTAATTTTAAAGAAAATGTGATTTTATTGTGATTTAATTATATTTGCATACTCAATAGTATTGAGTATAAGTAATTAATGTCTAGTTTTTTTATATATAGTTTTAGGTAAATCGGCCACTTGAAATCTGTGATTTTTATGTAGATGTAAGGGTAAATTTAAAGAAAATGTGATTATTACTGTGATTTAATTATATTTCTATAGTTTTTCTAGTAATTGTAATGTTATGGGCAAATCAGCCACATGAGAACTGTGATTTTCAAGTAGATGTAAGTTTAATGGTTGAAATTGCTGTGTTTATGAAAAATAAATAATGTTTTTATTCTACTTATTGTTTGATTTTTCTGCAGACCTTACACAAAAAGCAATGGTGGTGAGTTTACAATAATTAAAATTAATAATAAACAATTTACTTCATAAAAATAGAACTGTGGTGAGTTTACACTAACTTTTTCTGTGGCGAGTTTACTTTGTGGTCAATGTACAACAACCCATTCAATTAATCTACTATGTTTATAATACACTATTAAGTAAATACTCACTTGCTAAAATCAATAAGATCCCTGTCAATCTGTGCGGTGTTACACCAGGCGACAGAGCCGAGGCACCCGGCGATCATAAGCGTCAACATGAAGCACTTCCAGTTGCCTTCTCTTCTTAGCACACCACCGAGGCTTTGACGTCGAGGTCGCTGCAACAAAGTTATGACGTCAACGTTTTTGAAAAAGGAACGTCAATGTTTTCGAAACTTCAACGGATGGGACATTGTTTTTGAATTGAGAACTTCGATAGAGTATTCTTATATTCTTTTTTTAAGATACCAGATTGATAAATTCTTTTTTTAAAGTCCCGTAAAAATTTAAAATAAACTTTTCATGGTGAAAGAAACGTTGACCGTATCACAACGGTCGCGGTCGCGAGAAGACGTAAATTAGATATTAAACTGTGTTTAGAGATATTGATTGACATATTACCACAATAATATGTATTAGTCTTTTATTTAGGTCCCTAATCTACCCTACTCCACTATCTTAAAGGGGTAGGCCTAGACAAATAAAGTTTGGCACGTAAATTCTTTAAATAACGAAGGTGAGTATCATGAAATGTATTCTGGACACATACTTACTTTTAGGGATTCAACACAGGACTTTAACGCAAATACATAATTTCGTGTAAATTGTTTTATTCACGATAATGACTCTTGTTTTAAATGTTAATAAAAAAATAAAAAAAGTTGGTATTAGATTTGTATAGTGTTTCATACACTTGGGTTTTCCGAATATTGTTTATACATACATTAAAAAATCCTAGCTGAAGTGAAAATTTTAAAGTAAGTGTTTTAATTTCAATATATCATGTAGAAGTATTTAAAAATTAAATAATTATACATATAAATCCAAACCACATTCACACATTAACATCACAATCATATGGCTTATATTCGTATGTGAAAACAATAGCAGTACATTGTACACAGCACAATGGATCGGGCGCGCTGGACAAATGCCTATTGTCTCGATTGATGCTAGCTATCAAACCTCCGTATGTGGGCTGTTGGACGAGTTTCACCAGAATTTAGAGGTTTATTGCAGATAAATACGGGCATTTTGTTTATATACAGCATAGACTACCTAACCTACTCAAAAGGTGTACAGTCTTTAAGGTTAGAGATAATACCGACCGGACTACTAAATTGTGAATGAGCTGCAGTATTAAATCGATTACGTGATTTATAAACTAATAGTTGCCTGCAATCTTAACACACGTCTTCTAACTTTGTTTCCTTCTTCTACTTCTCTTCTTTGTTTTCATTAGTGAAAACTGTATCGATTGTATGTTTTAGAAATTGAGCAGAAGACAGACAAACATCGACTTTGAGTTATTAGATGTTCAAATAAAAATAAAGCTCCGAGACTAATGTACTTATATACTTTTTTATCGACTGTCCAAATTAAATAATCAATTTTAGTTGTATTATATTATTATTGGCAGTACAAATTTGAGTAAAAAAATCCACGGAAAATCGGATGCCATGAAATCTGTGCGGAACAGGCGGACTGGTTGTTATGAATAACATTTAATATTAATGGCATAAGAGCTCTTTCCACGGTTATGTTTGTGTAAGATAATTGAGATAAATGAACGATGTTTTATGTTTCAATTTCCATGTCAAATTTAATTGCAATCCTGAGTACTTGTCAGTAAATATTATATTATGAACGTACAACAACAAAACAATATTAGATAAATATTAATTTATTATATTATCTAAGTACTTTTTAAATTAAACCGTTAGGATAGGAAGTATATGCTTATTAAATTACCTGAGACATTTTATTTTTGTACAAAAAAAGTATTGTTAAAATTAAACGGATTAACAAACCCTGTTTAAAAACCTGGAATTTATACCTCGGAGTGTTAGAGTATGCAATGAATGTGTCGGGGGAGACCCAACGAACCCTAATCGCAAAGAATCTACCCTCTCTATTTACATTGACCTTAATAACTTCGCCGGGAAATCCTTTGGGGTTCCGATCAAATATTTTTTTTGGAAAATGAAAGGTTTTCCCGAAGTGAAAACGATTTATTTCTATGTTTACACCTTTCGGTTATTGAACATGCGTTTGTAAAGGAAAACTAATCACAGGTTTGTAATACAAGGATATACGGTTGTATGTGTACTGTTGGTAAAGAAAGCCAATTGAATTGACACATTGATACATACTCGTATGTATGTTCAATCCTTTTTTTGTAAGTCACTGAGAGAAACAGTATTTTTTATATGATTCTAACTTTTTAAAAAATGATTAAGAATGTAAATGATATAGAGATATTAAAATAAACTCGATAATGGAACAAAAATGATTCGAATATATTAATGTGTTAATCGATTTGACCGACTGAGTGGAACTACTGATTTAATTATGAAAATTCTGCAGGGTTTTGCAGTTGCGTTATCTTATGTTTAATTCAATTGTATCACTATAATAACGGTCTTTGGTTTCACCCGCGTTAGTTAAATACAAGGTTTGTAAATCCTGAAATTAGAACCTTCAAACAAACTCAACCCCGTTATAATATTAGTACAATACAAACAATAACCAATAGTCACAAGTGCAAGTAATTCTCATTACTAAAGTATAAATGAATATGAACGCTTTGAGAGTTGAGCACAAAGCCAACGGCTCAGTGCAACGTCAATCAGAGCCACCTAATTGTCTAAGTGAGTCCGCCAAGTGGTCTGTTCGCATTGATTACGGGTTAGGTTGCGTGCACACTATAATATACACCCCTATTTTGAATTCGAGATACTTAATCACACAGCTAATGTAAACGACGGGTGACAATATAATAGTGAAGTTAGTTTTTATATTTTGCTTTTATTTAAAAAGTTATGATAAGTCAAAGTTTTTAAAAATCCCGCCGAATTTTATTGTTAATCTACACCGAACAAACGGCGAACGCTGCGATACACAGCTGAGCGCGGTCATCGACCCGAGCCGCCATAGTGATTGTCACAGAATACTTGATAGTTAGTGTGCCGTCTGGTAATACGACATTTATTTAGTATTTTTTTAAGATAAGTAATCGACTATCATTTTTGATATTTTTGTTGGATATGTGGATTCAGTTATTGCTACAGATATTCTGATTTTAATAAGTCCCATCATTTCAAAATAGGGGTGTATCGATTATTTTGATTGTTAGTGAGAGTATTTATTAGTAAAGACATATTCTGTGGTTAAGAGAATACAATATGTAATATGTATAGTGAGAGTTAATATAAGGACTATTTCAACAAGACAATTAAGTAAATCAAAGTTATTCACTGAAAATAATTACAATTCAAGAACAAGCGTCCAGGGACAGTATGGGGATCCGTAACAAGAAAGTATTTTGTACGACATTATTTACGCAGTCTACGTACACATGCATAAACAGAAAGACCTCCCGTTATTAGTTCTTTTGAACATCTTTGTTTTACAGGGTACGTAATATACAAACATAACTCCTGTACAATTGTATTACGTGGAATTCCTACTCGAACTGCACACATGCCATAAAATAAATTCAATACAAAAATTATGTGCCAACAACACTAAAATAAAACCAAAATAAATAAACATTTTCCTATAAGGTTTATTTGCCTTTTGCGCCGGTTTCCACCCGAGAGAATCGCAAAGGGTATAATAAAATGGAGTTTTTATGAAGAGCTGAGAAGCCTCGGATATGGAATCATACGCTATGATTACTGTAGTACGATCAATGAGGTATGATATTCATTTAAAATTCATTTTTTGGACCGTATTTTTGGTGAACCCTTTTTTATATATAATTTCGTAGTTTTTAGTATTTCATATCAAAGTGGCACATTATTAAGTAAAACGTTATAATGAGTAACATTTTAGAAACCCAATTTGTAACTGAAGTAGTTTTCTCCGAAATGGATTCAACTTATTTTATCTTCTCCTCTTTTATAAATGTATGTAGTAAAATAACCTCGGTGTAGTAATAAAGAAGTTCCAGTTAAAAGATAATTACAATTTTATTACAGTTCACTACAACCGACGGTAAAAGTTATTTTTACTTTTAATGGAATTGTTCCGGGGAAAGCCGAACCATCTCACCATGCAAAAGAAGGTTTTATATTAGCAGATCTTAACTACTTAACCAAACATCATGAAGTTCTGCATAACATGATCTTAAACTGACATATTATCAGAGATACAGACGGAGAAAACAAATCGAACAAACCCAAAATTCTTACGAAATCCGCTAGAGTTATTTGAAGTTTTGTTTGTTTGGTATTTGAGCCGCGTCTCAAAGCTACTAATAAACTAACTTTTAAATCGATTTTCCAATAAAAACTTGAACTCTTTTCACGGTCAGGTAGTTCACGATAGCGGAACCTATTCTTTGGTTGCAGTTTGTTTAATCGACTCCTTTGGAATTGCTAGTCATTGAACATTCTATCGAGTTTTAATCGAATCAAGATTTTCTCTTCAGTTTTGCTATAAATGTAAATTTCTTCTTTGTTATTCAATTAAGTTGAACTATTTTTATTTTGTTTTTTATTGAGGAAAGTAAGTCGGTAAATGGATGGGTCATAAGAATGTGGTGTATTGTATGTACTCGTAAGTTTTTTGCTATTAGACCTCAATAATTTGGGTATTTCTCTATATTTAGGTATTACTTATATTTTTAGTGGGTAGGCCCAGCCCTTCTGGCTGGGAGAGCCCTACATGCCCCGTGGGTCCTCCTCATATCGGCTCACGGTGGTATGCAGTTCTATGCATTTTCACTGCGTTAAAAAAAAAAGGTATTACTTATATACAGAATGCAATAGCGATGATGTACGAATACTAATTTATCGACTGAGGCAAATTAATCTCATCCACGCGAAATATTACTAATAGCATTGGTCAATTCTAGTACTAACACTATAAGTAACAAGAGTATAGTAAATACTAAATCCAGTACAATTATTTCCACTGTTTTCTTATAAAATATTGTAAAAGGGTCTTTAGCTGAGAGCTGTCCGTTGTCTTGTCGGTCGATCGCTTGCTCTAAGTTAGCTTAGTGAGAGCCGAGTAGATCCATCTTGATTACATTAAGATGTTAAGTCATCTTAAGGAGAGCTTGTACTCTATTACTTAGTGTGTTAAATACATGATAATTATTTTTTCAACACACTTGCTCATAAAGGGGCTCTTATTTGTGCAAAAACAGTTGAATAATGACACGTTTTATTCACTAGTGAGTTATAGATTGTTTTTTTAAATTGCTTCATTTTAAAAAAGTTTCGATACCAAAAAAATTGTGTCCATACATTTTAAAAACAAACTTCAACTATGTTTCCTTACTTTTGGTAGGTCTATGGTCGATTCCATTCATTCATTCATTCGATATTTTTTTTAATAAGTATATTCTTTTAGTCTTTGGCCGATCATCATTGTTGTGTTGGATGCGCGCGAAAAGAAAAACTGTTTATTTATTAGCGAAAAATGATAATTTCTTCGCAAATGTGTTGAAAAACGTTGTATGGTACACGCGTGTATTGATGATTACTATCCTCGGCTATCTTCAAACCCTCGCCTGACGGCTCGGGCCTTAATAGCGCCTCGGAAGTAATCACCAACTTACCTCGCTTGTACCATAAATAACTATTATAGAAAAGAATACTCATTATACAATTAATATGTAGGTTTATAATCTCGTGGCTTAATGTTTACCATTGAGTATTTTACGTGTCATTAATACAGGAAATTGAAACATTTAAGAAACCCAAATATTTGAATGTAATACCATTATTTTATTAGGCTGTTATTGTAATGAAGACTTAGAATTAGACTTGAAGACCGATTTCTCAACTACAAACAACATAATCAATCACGTTATAAAATAACCTGGTTATTAAAGAACGAATTAACATGTACAAGTAAAACTCAACTTTAATATCATTTAGATATAGAGCTCAAATTATAGTTTTGTTTTCCAACTCAGTCTCTTAACTTGTTACAAGCACATGTTACTCTTACAAACAGCTAACTAAACACAATAAGGTAAGTGCACCTACATCTGGCTTATATTTCTTTGTTTTGTGTAAGTAAAAATAAATATGAATGTTTTGTGTTGCTAAATTTCAGTGAAAGAGGTATAAAATAATCCGTAAGTTATCCATAAGTAAATCCATTAGTTTCTTTAATAAACTTATAGATTTACAAATGTATAACATAACAATTTTGATTTTCGTGTCTGTACTACAAGGTTTAAATATAAAAGACCAAAGAATATCTGATCAGATCTTTTAGATTTCCAGTGTCCATTTTTAAGATTCAACTGCAAAGCAAAGGTCTTTCTCTCTGATGATAATGTGTTGTTCAACTGATGCTACTTCTTATCTAAACTAAACTGTTATTGCATAATATAATATGATATTTCTAGATCATATCACGTATGTATCATATTATATTATATCATATCACGAAGCACAGTCAAATAAGGCTAAATCAACGATGTTAATAAAGGATTACTAGTATAGGCGTACCACAGGGTTCAACTTTAGGTCCATTCCTGTTCTTGGCATATACTAATGATCTCTTATATGATGGAAGACTTATAAATGTAGATGACACTTTGATATTAATGTAACATTATAATGATGATGTTATTTAAATTCAATTACTTAATTTTCATGCTATATAGTTAATCCAATCAGATGGTAGAATCAATTTCGACGTTCATAAGTGCCTTAACTGAATAAATGATTTTTGCCTTTGACTTTGAGTTAGGCTTTGCCACTATAATAAATAATGCACAATAAACCGAATTTTTACGAGTTTGTATGAATTTTATATAAAATACTCGGAATTTTGTCACATTTTTAGTTAAGTAATGAAACTATAATCAACGCTTGGGTGGCGGCACGATTAGAGTGCTCACAAATTTATTCCAAGCACATTTTATTAGTAAATGACTTTGACCTTACCATATATCTTTAATAGTATCAAATCTACTTAATTTCATTATATATACGAACTCATCTACTTCGCTAATGCCTGAAACGTGACCAAACCATAAATAAAACATTATGGAGAGCAAACAAAGAATAATAAATCTATTGTATTAGACATATTTCCTGATCTGTATCTATTAATATAATATTGGAAAGCTAAAGAACCTCATTTGTTATTGTATTTGTTTGTTATATAATATTAAATATGCAAATTCTCTTGCATTATATAGTTCTCATAGTTATTAACACTAAGTAAATAAAACTGTAGTAGTTATATTTTTGAAACAGATAAGTAATTTCTAAGATTATCGGAAAACTGTCTTTTTGTAATTTATCCAAATATAAATAGAATATACAAATATACCTAAGTAATCAGTTTGACCTCCCTCAAAATAACTTCTCTCCGTTTCTTTGTAATTTGTAAATTAAATTTCTTATCATAAGATTATTCCGGAGAATGAGTGGGAATGGAGAAAATCTATTGTTATGAAAGCGTAACAAAATTACTGGTACTTTGTTTTTTCATGTTTCTGTATCAGATACAATCTTTTTGTAGTTGTTTTTTCAACTACAAATTGGACACGTTAAATTATAGAAGAGTTTCATAAAGGAGAACTTATTTCGACAAATCTTTGTTTCGTACTATTATTTTTGGTTCCAATATGAACGAGTAGGTATGTGCATAAATTGCAGGTTGCTGTTAGCCAATTGACTAAATTGTTAATTATTGTATTTATTTAGGTTATTATTTATCTATCCATAATATACATTTTAGAGTCTTTCATTGTAATCTATTTTGGCATTTCTGCCTACCATACAACCATATACCAAACATGCTTTGCAGCTTAAAGCATGCTTTGCTTTTTGCTTAAAGCATGTTAAGGATTAAAGTTTAAACTTTTGCGGTTTAAATGTCACTAGGTTAAATTCGTTTCAGTGAGCATAAATTAATAATTATCTACAGGTAAGATACCAAACTGGAAAGGTTTGACTGCGGGAAACTGGCAGCTTAAGCCACCTGATTCAAATGAATAATGAATTTATATGTATGAGCCGAAAGAACCTCGGTTAATTATTGAGAAACGGTGGCCGTGTAAACAGTGAAATGGACTATCAAAACCACAATTTACCCCAATAATAATATCAACAAACCACACCAAAATAGGTCACGGTTGACGAGAACACGCAATCAATACAAACTTTTATATAATAAATAACATAACATAATAACATAGCATAATCATTCACTACATCATCTCATTATAGTAACTGACCCCTAACTAAGTTCCAAACTTGTATCTAGGGTATCAGAAACTACGCACACACTCATTCACACACAAACACCCAGACCGAGAACATTTGTGGTTCACACAAATAATCACCCCGCACGGGAATCGAACCCGCACCTTACAGATGGCAGTCCGGCATGGACCACTCTGCCATCGAGGTCGTCAAATGAAACATCCATGTAAATAAACCTTAAAATTACATCAATATTCATGAAAATATAAATTGTTTTGCAAACGAACCGAGGTTTGGATTAATATCCAATATTTACTGTCTATGTACGGTAAATGGAAAAGAATTTGTGTAAATATAATTTACATGAAATATATTCTGTCGCGTTGGGATTTGGAATTAAGCGACGCTTGATGTATTTATATTTTGATGGGTGGCCATTAGAAATACGACCAAACTAACAATCAATGCAAGAATAATTAAATTATTTGTTTATTCATTGTCTCTTCGTTTCGTTTTTCACGATAAAAGGAACAATGAATCGAGTTGGAGACTTCGGACCTCATAGGTACTAACTCCCGATACTAGTACCATTCCTCAGTAGAATCAGTTCATCTTCGAACTATTATAGTCACAGCTACACTACTAGTACATCAATATATGCATTCTAAATTCCAAACACTATCCAGTTTGATATTCCGCCACAAACATCCAGTGGAACTTCGCGTCAGTAAAGTTTGTAAATTCTCCACTCGTTAAAATTTGTTTCCGTTTCTCATTCAACCGAGACCGTTTGGATTGCTTTGGAAATGTTATTTTTTTAATTGAACCGCTCTGTTATGATTGTTGTGTTTTATTTTTAAATAAACAACGTTTCATGGTAACTGGCAACTTTATGTTTGTGTGCGCTTAATTTTGTGTACAGTAAATAATTTAAATATACTTAATGACAATTTATTTATAACTATAAAATACTATTAGACAAAAATGTTTTTATTGAAAGTACCGATAAAATGACACTATTTTTTCCGTTTTGAAATATTTTTTCCCAAATCAGTTCATGCCCTCAAAATGTATCAATCATCATCATCACCACCAGCCTGTTTTCTTGTTCACTGCTGGACATAGGCCTCGTCCAACTGTATGCCTTTACAAAATAATAACAATTAATTTTCTTTAGTAGTAAAACCATCGGTACTTTCTTCTACAGGTACAAACCCAATTTTAATCTTTATAACTCCAGTATACACACAAAAATGCTGTAACACAAAATATTCACGGCGTTATTAGTTCCCAGATATGTGAGGTGCAGTTAAACCAGAAATTGAAAGCTGAAATTGATGGACTCTGCATCGGTCTGATAGGACGAGGGATTTAGATTGATGAAACGTTCACAATCGCGTTCACTGAGTCGAGTATTTGAGAGTTTTCTTCTCGTACGATGATTCCATGATTCGATCAAGTCTCATTCTGCTTTATTTGCGTTGCATTTTTAGTCTGGTTTAGCACTAAACCAGGTTTTAAAATCCATTTTGATACTGTCAAAGTGATAGATTTGACTGACAAGGTGTCAAACGCTTACTGACAAGCCAAGCCTCTCGTGAAACAACGGGGACCGCCTTAGATAATCTATGTAAGGGATAGAATCTATGCTATCAACCGCGTGTCCATTTTATGTAAAGTGTCAGTGTCTACAACTGCTACTAGGGAAGTGCTTAGTAATATAGAGCATATCGATAAAAACTTGCTAATAACTATATAAATGAGAACTTTTTAATAATAAAAAATAATTTATGATTAAATTATATGCTTTATTGAAGATGGACATAAGTATATAATATTTTTAATGAAGTATATTAACGATGTTTCGAAAATAAAAAAATAAAAATCAAAACAACAGTGAAAATAAATCCAACGAACAAAATGGCTCGAAAAACTTGGAAATTAATAAAATCAAAACAAAAATGCAATTCTAATCTTACAAAATATTGACTTAAGGCCTATTTCACGTTCTTCAAGTAAACCAAGTAAAGTCAATCTTGTCTCTTTCTTACTTTATACAGGGTTACTGGTTAAGTCGACCTATTCCCGTCAAGGGCGTGTAGTGTACATCGTTTCTGACTGATTTCCCCATGAAACACCCTACACTAAACCTTACCGTTTTCGAGATATTTCAATTTATTTGTTTTTATAAAAATCACCGGATCTTCGGCTATAAGCTTAGATATTTTCAAATGCGTATGTCTTATTATTACTATTACTTGATTTTAACGTTTAAAATAAGGTGCTTTGTGACCCCAATAACAAATATTGTACCTAAAATGAATAAATAAGTAGTTGTAGACGATTAAAACTTATAAAAAATAATACAAATCAGAAAGTTTATTTCTCGTTCAAGGATATCTAGAAAAAAAAATATGGCACCTGTTTGGCAGATATACCTAAAAATATCTACGTTTCATCAGCTATCCATCGAGGTATAACAATCTAGGGTTTTATCGAAATTTTGTACAAAACATGTAGTTTTATAGGCTACTGGGGAGGATAAATAAAACAATAGGTCAGCATACAGAGCATGATACTAAACTTATTTAACTTTTAAGTTCTACACACACCATTTTTGAGTCTAAATTTCATGTTCGACATGTCCGCCCCTTTTTTTTTTTTTTTTTTTTTTTTTTTCCTAGGGGAAATGCAGTGAGGCATCCCCGCAAAGCGGCGGGGTATGTGGGACTCTACACTCCACCAGTTTGGGGTGGTGGAGGTCCTACCCACTAAAACCCCTGGGGCGATTCATCAAAGCGCTGAGTGCCTCTGCAGCGGTGAGCGGACCGCATATCCGCTACAGCGGCGGCGCGTGACTCCTGACGGGAGTCTCACCGTGGGGCGTAAGGTGTTGGCACCCCGGACAGGAGGGATGGGTTCCTGTCCTCGTCTTGTGAGCGTCACAGACGCTTCTTATTCTCCTCGTGAGGCTGGTCTTAGCGGACGCTTAAGGTCCGCAGCCTCAGTTATGGGGGCTGGTGAGTCTGAAATGCCCTCCTCCGCCGCCCGACTCTCCTGCTGCGGATAGGATCTGAGGACGCGGCCTCTCTTTCCCTCTCTGCAGCTTCCTTTCTCTTAAGGACATCTTCGCTGAAGGCAATGAAGGCTTGCCAATTGTTCTCCCCTCCAAGAATGGTATTGACCACGCTCGGGAGAGAGAGGTCTGAACCAATTGCACTGATGAGTGCGCTTGACATGTCCGCCCCTGCGTTGCACACATCTTCGCATTATTTTGCGAAGACCAGTTTTCACTACTCCAGTAGTTAATTTTGTTCTTATTTCATTGGCCGCACTAATGATTCTGTCTATCAGTACTTCAATCGATGAAATTGGGGTAGGTATACTTCAAGTAGGTATTCGAAGCTTTTGCTTTAAAATGAGTTATTTCAGATAAAAAATGCCAACAAAGACTAACATGTGAAAAGATAATACTGGATTCTTTACTCCTCCTATAGTTGTTCTGGATTTGCAAAACACAGCACAACACGACATAGTTTTAGTTTCTCACAAGATTATTAGGCTTTACGATGATATTTTATAACAATTTTATTTTCAAGTATTATACGTCGCAATGTTGTGGCCGGCTAACATGTGAAAATTGGTGTTGTCGCAGCGTTGACAAGCTTACATTAGCCTTCTCGTTTGCTCTATATGACGATCCGTGTAATAGAAAGAGAAGCTCGATAATGTTGACAGATTAACGTCAGCTCTAAGGCGGCTTCTTCAGAGACCAGAGAGAATCCTGGTCGTGATCCTTATTCTATGGGGACCGCCACCATTCGTTTCCATGAAACAGAGAACTAGTCATCTCTTTCTCATGTATTGCCATTACATTTTAACTTGCTTTAAAATAGGCAAAAAATAATCGTTTAATTTGACTAACACAATCTATGAAATAATATTCAATGTTTTATTATATCGTTAGAAACCTAATTATATTGTTTCAAAACATTTAAAGATAGACTATAGTGCTCTCAGTACCATACTTAAGTAAAAAAATAAAAACAAAAAAGGTATTTTATAAATTTATTATTAAATACTTATAGTGAAATAAATAAGTCATAGATTTGGATAGTGCACACGCAGTATTATTTCGGTCCAGACTGTACACCCTTTGCTAACCCGTCTCACTACACCGTCTAACTTGTATTTCATTTAAATCTGCTTGCTAACCTCTGTCAATTAAAAGTAATCTGAAAAAAAAGAAGTTATGTTTACTTACTTATGTAAAGTTTGACAAGCTGTAGGTTTCCCCCCCCCCCAAAAATCCTTTTATGTTAATCAAATATAAGTAAATGTTTATATTGGGCGGGAATCGAACTCGTAACCTTCGGCATAACAGGCAGGTTCACCACCAAATACACCACACTGTATAGTCTATGACTCGGTCGTCAATCAAGAATTGTTATTTGGTATTTCACGAACTTCGATAAGTTATGTAAATCATTACAAATTTTTAGGTATTAATTTTTATCATTAACTTACCTATTTACTATAATGAAAAAATATGTCGAGTATTTAACTAAGAACTGACAACACAAACCTGTGACAGTCAAAATCTATATGTGTATTTAATTTTAAGGAAATAAAGTGGCCTGCTGCTTACTTTTTTCTATAATCCATTAGTAATCCTTTAGAATAGTATGTGGGGCATCACTTTTACATGCTTTTAGATTATTTAATATTTTCAATTTATAAATAAAGATTTAAAACACGGAGCACTTGATACTAAAGACACTGACAATAAATAAATGCCATTTTGACATTGTCACCGAGGTTCCAATTTCTGCCGTTTCACGCGTCAAGCGGTCGGGGAGTACCAGGTTTTGTTAAACCAGACTAAAAATGCAACGCAAATAAGGCAGATTAAGTTTAGTTTACATAAAAACTTATTCGTTTACCGTGTTTTTTGTTTGAGTAACGAACTCGGAAGAGGTTTGTTGGAAGTTTTCGTTGATCTGACATTTTCCCTGTTATTTAATTATAAAGGTTTGGTTCTTATTTTGTTACGATTCTGTATTTAAATTAGTACATTGATAAATTACTAAACAACATAGTCATTTTTACTGATACTTTATCTTTTTGGTTTTGCGAACACAAGTAACTAATACCTATTACGAGTATAATCAAGAATAATATAACACAATCGATATTTTTAAGTATAATATTTCATTTTCATTTTTGTGCCCTGCGTTTCACCCGCGTAGTTCCCGATCCCGTGGGAATTTCGGGATAAAACGTAGCCTATGTTCTTTCCCGGACCATAAGCTACCCCTGTACCAAATTTCAAGTTAACCGGTTCAGTAGTTTAGCCGTGAAAAGGTAACAGACAGACAGACAGACAGGTTAGGATTAGGATAATGTAGTGAATAGGAATACACTCTTATAATTATTGTTATTAACTACACTGCAATAAATATACAACGAAGGTCTAAGATCAAAACTACTTCCCACAAACTCTATATCATACAACAATCTCTAGTTTATACCCTTTATATGTACATCGTCATATCATAGAGGTACACAAAGTACGTCATGAGAGTGAACCGGGTGAAACTCCCGACGGGAAACCGAGCCGTCATAAACGCATTTGTCAACTCCCGAGCTAAGTAACAGGATTACAATATGTATTACAACGGATTTGTTTTTATATACAGACTAGTGGCGCCCCGCGGTTTAACCTGTGTTAGCTCCTATCCTCAAATGTATACTTAATCATTTTTTAATTAAATTTTATATGTCATGTTAATACATTTAATTGCATATTAAACAAGTAATTATGAAATATTAAATTATATTTTATGTTGGCAATAAAGGCTTAAAAAAAAGGGTAAAAATAATAGCTTCTCTCCTATTGGTCTTAGCGTAATTATATATAGTGTTCTAGCTGTGCCCCGCGGTTATACCCGCATAGTTCCCGATCCCGTAGAAATTTTGGGATGAAACATAGCCTATGCCCTTTCCCGGACGATAAGCTACCTATACTAAATTTCAAGTCAATAGGTTCAGTAGGTTAGCCGTGAAAAGGTAACAGATAGACAGAGTTACTTTCGCATGTATAATATTAAAGGATGTAAGGTAAGGATAGCCTTCCTCAATAAATGGGCTATCTATTTTTTAAATCGGTTCAGTAGTTCCTGAGATTAACGGGTTTAACCAAACAAACAAACTCTTCTATAATATTAGTACAGATTATGCCACCTTCATATTGAACTCGGATTGTTACAAAACTTTTGTCACCGAGAATTGTTTGTCAACTTTGTAACTTAAGAGTTGTTAGTCTAAGAACTTGTTTGTTTGTTCGAATATGTGTATGTTCAAAGATTTGTAACATTTTGAATGTTTTATGTTGATAATATATTTCAAATCTATATTTCTCTTTCACGTAACTTAATTGGAATGATAGAGGCTTTTTTATCTGCAAATGTATTTTAAAGGCCACTAAGTAAAAAAATATTATGCTATTTGTGACCCGGTATTGAATCAGCTAAGTTTGGACAACTGCACTTTGTGTAATTTTATTGATCTTCGAAATATTCTTTTCTCATTTGTGTTTATGAATAAGTATTTACAACGTTTATAACTAAACAGTGCTGTTTTTAACTTTCCTGATAGTGGGAGGAAACACGAATTTGTTAAATCTATGTTTAATGGAGGATTAAAGTTTATAATCATCTCGCAAATAAACAATACCTCCCTTACTAATCCTAATAAATCTTTACCTTTCAAATAGAGTCAGAAACTAAGCAAACTGCTAAATATTTTGTTTAGAACTGACAATAAATTTCGCTTATGAATAGCCAAAAGGCGTGAAGGGTCGACAGGAGTTTCACCCCAGGAATTATGTAGTGAAAACTCCTTGGTATCAACAAACTTGAGAAAAACGAAATGCATTCTTTTTACAAAACGGAGAATTCATTGAATTGTAAAGAGCGTTACGATTTATTGCTCTGAATCTGTACAAGTACTTTATTTATACAATTTTGTATAAAAGACTGTACTTATTTGAGGAAGTGAAGGCAATATTTATGGGAAATCTAATATATAAAATTCTCGTGTCACAGTTTTCGTTGCCATACTCCTCCGAAACGGCTTGACCGATTCTCATGAAATTTTGTGAGCATATTCAGTAGGTCTGAGAATCGTCCAACATTTATTTTTCAACCCGAAATTCCCACGGGAACGGGAACTACGCGTGTGAAACCGCGGGGCGCAGCTAGTATACATATATTTCTGTGATATCGTCATTATCAATGGCCTGTAACAAATTATTTAAGCAGTGTGTAGTGATATTGAGCGACACCTTCTACGGTAACTAGTTAAACCGATGAGGGAACGGGAACAGCGTCCACATCACCTTGTGCAGGCGTGTGGTAAGACAGATGGAATATTGTTATTTTTGTGGCGTATCTACGTTATTGTACTACCCTTTATATTGGGAAGTTTTTTGTACAAAAATAAATAATCCTTTATCATTTCAAAGGCGAGTTACCCATGCTTTAAATAGCATCAGATATTATTAACCAGGCTTTTCAATTCTTAAACGAGTTGATTCCGATCGCGTAATCGAAAGACATCATCTGATTGCACCAGAAGTTCCTAATTGATCACAGATTAGATGCAAACAAGTTTGTGATTATTTTTTATCATCAATGGGTAATATTAATCATATTTAGATGTACGACTATTATTCTGTTGATAAAAGACTAATAAGAATAATACTATTAGGTAAATAATAATATATAATAATACTATTAAATAAATAATACTACTACCTAAGTATTTTCTTACATGTCAGGGTTACGGTTGATCCAAGTTTGATCTAAGTTATAGTTTTCTAGTTCATGCCAGTTTTTCTAAATATATTTCGCTTACCGTTAAACGTTTGGTTACTACATACATATATGTATAAAACTCTTGATGAATATCCACACTATCCGCCACAAGGTTTGAATAAGTAATAAAGGTTGAAAACATCGTGTCGATTCCGAACTCTGTAAATAATATCAACAGAGATCAGTATCTCAGCCTGGACTAGTTGCTGCAATAGCGCGTGCCGTTTTGTAATCTCTTCTTGTTCATTTATCTTTCTTGTTAAATTCTAATACTAGAGACTTATCTATTTATTTATTAAACAAACTGCAGTTCAATAAACAAACCCAATCGCCAGGGTTGTCACTAGCAAGCAAAAGGTTGCTGGTTCGATTATCTATTTATTTATTTATTCAGAAAAAACATCAACAGCTTCATACATTAAACATTTTTTCATAAATGTACAAGCAAATCAAAATAGTTTCATACATTAAACATTAAATCAAAATAGCTTCATACATTATACATATAAAGCCAATAACCGCTTTATTGTTTATAACATTTACAAATACCTAAAGGTTCAGAGACAACTTAAGAATTAAAACCTTAATGAAAATATATTTAAAAAAAGATGTAATTAATAGAATAAAAAAAAAATGGATATATTATCGTGCGAGGTAAGTATTTGTGTGATCTACAAAAGTCCGTCTCGGTCTGGATGTGTATAAATGAGCGTTAGCTTAGTTTCTGATACTCTAGAATTTAAAGAATCATACCTGTATGACTCTAGAGTTTAGAGTCTAAATACTAGACCATGTCTAGTGTATACAAAACATGAACAGTAGTTTATTTAATAAATACAAACCATCAAACTTTATCAAAAAGTAAAATGATAATTAAAACCAAAAATAACATTAACAAATGAATGAAAGTACAATAAGGATAACTGTTCATTGTTTGTATTAAATTGGTGAGAAGGAACCAAAATAGGATGAGCCGAACAATGGAACAAAAGCAGAGTCAACAGATAGAGATACGCAATTGTGGTAAACCTTTAGTGTTATGTTTTTAAATTGTTATTTAAAAGAGGAATAACTGATTTTATAATGACTTTAATTATCGAAGATATCTCTTTTGTAACAGAGCACTCCTAACGATTTGATCTACAAAGCTAAGGCTAAAATCGGTCAATAAGGCATCATCATCATCGTCAATATTAAAGAATTTTATTATTAAACGAAACGTACGTCAATGATGAAGGCCATCGGACGTGGCTGAAACTAGTCGAGGGATTCGACTTAAATAAGTACGTACTAACATTCCGTTGTTTCACATAAGTATTACAGAAGTTTCTATTTTGAAAAAATAAGACAAAATTCATGCAAAGGTAGAGTATTTGTAATATATTATATTCTACTTTTGCCTGAATTTTGTCTTCTTCGATATTATACAGTCTTCGGCTTGTTTAGGGCATGCATTTTTATTACCAAATATAAACTAAACTAAAATTAATCAAAACGAACACGATACAATAGCTTTCTATGTGAACAATTTCTTTGTTAAAATCATCATATTTTCAACAATAATTTTATCATCAATCATACTTGCCGTACGTGTCCCTACACCTGCACACGCGAGGACCTTTACAAAGCCACTGATAGTGCCATATCGGTGGTCGAGTTTTGATCCCCAAAAATATCGACACGCTAAGAAGAAGAAGATCATCAATCATCATACTAATATATTCCTACTGCCATAAAGCCCACTCTCAGTAAGTATCAGTTTTAATTAAAAAAGTATCAAGGCAACTTATCGAGGGGAACAAAAGTTTAGATTGAGTTGTTACTCGTAGATTCCAAGGTGACAGAATTAACATAACATCCGTCTTGTTAAGTAACGAATTGTGGCTACTTACTGGTTTCTACGAACTTCTTAAATAATAAGAGCTAAGTGATAAGATTTCATTTACATTAGTTTATCGATCATATAATTAGTATCTGTTTTGCAAATTGACATAGTTGTGGTGATTATTATACAAAAAATTAAAAAAAACCCCAACACAATTACTTTCAAACCCCCATAACTTTTAAACGGGTCAACCCATTTTCATCAAACATGTCTAAGAACACTTGCACATAAGTCCCCTCTAATACAAAAAAAAAACTAAATTAAAATCGGTTCATCCGTTCGGGAGTTATTATGCTACAGACAGACTACACACCCACACACCCACACACACACATATACACACACACACACACACAGACACGTCAAACTTATAACACCCCTCTTTTTGCGTCGGGGGTTAAAAACTGCTTTATAAAAATAATTTTAAATTATCACGAAATAATGTTTTGTTCACAAATATATATAAAACAAATAATTGACAACATTTCGATTAAAACCTGTTTATAAAATGTCAATATTAATTAAATTTGATTATTAAAACCAATATTTCCTAAGAGAAGTGAGCACCCTTCAAAGAGGATCTAAGATGGTTGAAACGAGAGTAAATTCACCTTCTAAAATAAGAGAACGTGGGCTCAAACCTACTTATAAGCTTAAAGGCTTTCGGGAGCTATTACTGACTCGTGCAAAGGAAAACATTTGTGTGGAAGTCGGAAATATTAGCATCTTTACACGCAATCATCATGGTATATTACGTACAGGGTGAGATTTAAAAAGAGAGGTTTTTTTGCAAGGTCATAGGAAATTCTTAGGTTGAAATAAAGGCTGATACTTGTTACGTATTTTCTAGTAATATTATAGTTAACTAGCTGCGCCCCGCGGTTTCACACGCGTAGTTCCCGTTCCCGTAGGAATTTCGGGATGAAAAATAGATGTTGGCTGATTCTCAGACCTACTGAATATGCTCACAAAATTTCATGAGAATCGGTCAAGCCGTTTCGGAGGAGTATGGCAACGAAAACTGTGACACGAGAATTTTATATATTAGATGTCAATTTATGTAACTTATTATGAACGTTATGTAATCTACAATTTCATATATCTGTGTAAACGCTTAAAACGATCTCTAAAACGATAGAGTTTTACTAACACTTCTTGATTTTAGTAGATCCAGTCACATTTAGTTCGCATACTTTAACACTAACTACACACTAAATAAACTAATACGTAAACAGTAACACTAACTACATTACAGCTCAGTACAATTACTTCCCACAACTATTCGTAACAAAGCGAAATGTTGTGAACAAAACAAAATGAAGGAAAGCAATGAAAATAATCTTCGGTTAATACTTGACAAAGCGGACCGTTCACACTATAGTCGCGATAGAAACTTGGCAAAGAACTCCAAACTCGGATTACGAATTACTCGGTTGTATGATGTCAACTAAGTTTAATTAGCTGCCTGTTTCAGGCCGCTTCAGGATACCTATTACGAGGGAAAACTTTTTTCCGTTTTATTGTACAACTTTGTTCTTTGTTTTTACATGCATAGGTGCTAGTTTCGTGTAATAAAGCTAGAAAGTTTTATAGTTGTTTTCTTTTTCTTTGAATTTTACGACTCAAATAAAAGTGGACATCGCGCCAGACTGTCCGATGGAAGGTTACGGTTTCGATATCCGTGCAAGGTTAATAAAAATTTAATAATCAATAATTGAAAAAAATATATTAATAATGAATGATTCACAAAACCAAAAGATTCCATTACTATGTATGTTTATTATGTCTTGCAAGTAGATATTCAAAAGGTCAACAATGAAAGTAAACCAACATGAAGATATTTTCTTAAACTATCGAAAATAGGGAATATTGATCCGTGGAAAGGTCAAGGCTTATCTAACAAAAACTTTGGAAATATCCGTAGTGTGTGCTAACTCTATTGTGTTTGGATATGAACCTGATATTTTTTCTATTTCATTTCAATATTGCGCATTTAGACTTTTTAATACCTAGGTATATCTGGACAGGACACATATCACACATCGCCCTACATCCCAAAGACCGATAGACATCCTTACATCTTTTTTAAGTACTTATATTATACCAAAATTTTCAATTATATAAAATTAAATCGATCTATTCCGATCCAATACCAACAACTAATACCAATGGTATTTGTTTTAAAACTTTATCATTTTCTATTCCGAACGGATACCACTCAAACCACTCAACAAATACCATTGGTATTAGTTGTTGGTATTGGATCGGAATAGATCATTAAATCTCTTGTTCGATAGCTACTATTACGCTATAAAAATATTATATATTCTCTCGCTGTTATATAGACTTATTTAACAAACAAATTCAAATCTTCAACAGTATTATTCAAATGTAAATAACCGTGAAAACGGAAACAGGAATGTTGTAAACAATTTTAATTATCTTACAAATTGGATTGTGCCCAATTCTCTAAAAAACCAACAAGAATTTTCGTTGAAAGATGCATTGTTCGCTTCTTAGGGTAGCCATTGACGAGTCAGTTGAACTGATCAGTCCAGACATAAAACTGTGGCGTCACTCCAAAAGTTTTAAGCGTACTAGATTTACACACTGGAATCTTGAACCGCTCCAGTAACTGACGACCATTTTTGGATGTAAGCCAGTTCAAATTTTATTTTTGTCTTTGATGCACCACTTTGTATACTTCAAAAAATTGCGATCTAGCCACATTAAGGCTAATAAGCAATTTCACTTTAACTTACACTAATAAAATAACTGTTGTTCAACTGATCAGTTAAACTGACGCGTCAATGGCCTTTAAAGGGAAACGAAGAACGTTGCTCGTTAAAAATAACTAACTCGAAAACGTCGAGGTAAATTTTATTAAGTGAATGAGCCCTCTCCAGTTTCCGCCTTTACAAATTGCAAACGTTAAATCAATTGTGACAATTTAATTTATACTTTAAATAAATTGGCATTAAATATTTAATCGATTGGAAGGTTCGGGAAATGGTTTGTTTTATTGTCGTTGATCGCCCCGAGGGTAATGTAATGTGATTAATATTTGTTTTAATAGCCGACCGTTTTATATTTTAGATGTTATAATTGTTTTTGTGAGATTGAACTTTTAAGAAACAAGTAAAAGATGTAAGTGCATATTTAGTTGTATTCGTAATTGGCATGGCAGGATTTAAATGAAGGGAAATTGCTTAAAAGGGAATTTATTTAAAAAGGTCTACCAACAACTGTTACAATATTACATGCATAATTACAGTTACTACTAACATTTGCTAGTTGCACAATCACTTAAAGGTAAACACCACAAATCCATAAAACAAAATTAAGTACAGCAAGAGTTAAAGAATCAATCAAGAGAATGCGGGTTGGTTTTAAATATATATTAAAACTTATGGTACATTTTATATATTACTTTTTGCTTCAAAAACGTGTAATTAGCACACTCCAATAAAAAAAACACTAAACAAAACTAAAAGTAGTTTAACTTAAACAAGTATCTAAGTAGAAACCCCTGAGTAGGAACCGTTGGAGGATCTGTTAGTTTTCAATTTACTGGGAAAGTTTATGTTTAGCCAGCTTAAGATGTTAAGAATACTTATATTGATGCACTTGCTTGGATTTTCAATCTTAGCGGTTAATACTTAAAGTATAATTTACGTTGTTATGATAAACTTAAGTTATGTCTGGCTATACCTTGGATGTTGGTTGACCGCTGCCTCGCATTGTATAGTTGTGGTTTACGTTATATTAAGTTTTTAAGTTATATTATTTCTAACCGTTAACCAGATATTTTAGTTAATGATTATAGATTTATGCACACAAATGGGCATCAATAGGATTTTTAATTTATCTAAAAAGTAGGTCTGCGGATATTTTTTTATTCTACAACACATGACTGTGCGTGATAAAATATATCGACACCGCGATATAATACTATCGATTTCGCGAGCATGACCAAATGAATTATGGCGTGCTACGATATGGTAAAATTAAATATGGTGGGTATTTTTATCATATTTTGACATTCGGATGTCGATAAATCGCTATATCATATCGCGTTTTCGAAGACATACTAGCCCGGATGATGTACCTATAATAAATGTATTACGATCAATTGTACAAATTAAATAATATGTATTACACATATAAACATTTATAATTGATAATAATATAAAATGAATGTAACAAATTAGCTATTGTGTGGAATGTGATGGCAGGTAATTTCATGTACAAACAAAGCCCTTTAAGATAATTTCGATTTAATGGGACGAGGGTCGGTGTCTCTGACTCTGTTGTTAGTTTAGGTTACACTGTGATATTTGTAAAGCAATCTAGATTTTGGATAACATTTAAAATATATCTTGTAACTTGAATAAACGTTTATTTATTACCTTACTTATATCTCTCTTTCATTCATCGCAAAAGATGCAAAATCCGGGTTCACTTAATTGCCATCTAGTTTCTGAATAAGCATAGCTTATACATAGATGTGAATACTATACAACGAGTAAACTATACTATCATCAATCCATATTTAGGGTGAACACAAACCATCTAGAGAAACAGAAATACTAAATAAGTATATATTTTCGTTGATTTCATTCAACTTCAGGTTTTATGTTCTTCTTTTCATGTTTTTTATCATTATTATTATTTCTCATAATTTGTTATTTAAAGTTCCTCAATTATTTTTTTAGCATAAGCTGCTTGTGTTATATAGATTCGATATGTGAAAACATGTAATTGGTTAATAGCTGTCTACTAAGTTTATTGTGACTGTATATAAAATTAGAACTGTATGTTTTCCCTGGAAATAAAAATAAAATAAATAAAGTATTTCTACTATTCATTGGCGGCTATTTTACAACCTACTCGTATGTACGTCGTTTGCTCATGCAGCTTTTTCATTATATTGAATTATATTAAAATTACGTTAACACAGTTTTTTTAGGTAATTTCAAACAAAATCTAGACATTTTTAGTCTGAAAACTCCGAAGAACAGGCAACGTGTATCCAGGAAATTAATGTAGAAGCATGAAATTTTTAACAGAAGCTTCTTAACCCAGTTAGTGTAGTCACTTAAGGATGAGACTAACTTCTATGCATAGAGTCACCGGTATTATGGATGCCGTCGGACACTTTGTATGCTGGAGCAATGTCTGGCAATTTTTTTTAGTATTATGAAATTGGAAAATTGGGAGCTACACCATATTTAAATGAATTTATATCATTTTATTGAATTCTCAAAAGTACGCGAACATAATTCGTAATTAGATTTTTCAGTATTATATGTATGTTTGGTATAAGAAAGCCATTTATACCAGTCATACATTCATATACAAACGCAGATCGAGACAAAGGTTTATGGATCACAACTCTGTGCTAGGGTAACATTTTCGAAGAGATTTAAAAAGGATTGTTTTCCAGATTGAACAAAAAGATTTTGTAGATTGAATTTCTTTAATAAGATCGACAAAAGTCTACCTTAGATCGAATTACTTTAAAAATCCAAGTGGTGACGTCAATAACTTTTTGCAATTCACCGAGAACTAGCCGAGGGCGTGCATGAAGTTACATTTACTGATGACGTCGTTCCAGAACTCGTTTCACTTTACATACTTATCGGTTTTCCGAATAGCATATAGGTAAACACATAAGGTTAAACGTAAATAAAGGAACGCAAAATGATTTAGATTTTTGGAGTCAAATATTTTAGATTTTTAAAGAAAATGAGTAAAAATGTTGACTTAATTCGATTGTGCTAATTTAGTACGTAAATATCGTTGTGTTTATGTTTTTAATTAGGTACATTATTTTTATCACATAAATATTCTGCCATGCGTATTTATGTTCAGATGTTGAGAAATCATCTCTAGTTATTAGTTAGTGCCCATTATTTTCATTTTTTTTACATACTGCATGTGAAATTTCAATATACTCATACTTGTAGATAATATAGGGATCGAAACCAAAAGATAAAACCATGTATATTATCAATACGGTTGGTATCATCATTTATCATAAACAAGCATTAATTTTCTTTCCATGTTTCCATAAAAACAGTCCCCAAATACCTTTTACCTTATAATTAACAACATTTGTAATCAAAAGCCATTTTTGGTATAATTAACACGAAAATTTCCTTACGAATCTCTCGAGAGGGGTCTCTTTACCGTTTCCAGAGGGTATCTTCTTAATTAGCGTTTAAATGTCATCTGAAACGATAATTATGTTATAATACGTTCAAGTTTTGTTAAATAATGTTTAGACATTGTTAATTAGAGGTGTAGAGGTGAAACGGTAAGGAGGTGAAGGTTAATGGAAATATATTGTTACTATCCCAAATTTTTTTTATACATACATACTATGTTATTTTTCATTTGGGTTGATATACAGGGTGTCCGCATCGATGTCAGATACTTAAATTGAAAAACAAAATGGCTGCCATATTGTAATGGAGATGGCTAGAGAAAATCGGCATCGTGATTTGTCGATAAAAAACACCATATTTTACCCTCTTAAAGTATCCAGCATCGATGCCCGGACACCCTGTAAACTTGTTACTTGTTGACAGGCTCTTCTCCGCAATCGACTCAGTTGCTCCATTTTGCGTAAGGTATATGTATATTATTACTCTTGTCTAATAAACAGACCATAAAACACAAAATGATTATTTCAAATCGGATTAAAAGTTTCTAAGATTAACGCGGTCAAACTTACTTTACCCCTTTTTAATAGCATACACGTATAGATAAACACAGTAGATTTTCTAGTGAAACTTGAATCCACATTACCTCTATAGAATCACAGTGAAAGGAAACTTATTTTCACTTCTAAATTCACCAAAAGGTGCTTTACATGTATTTCTGTAACCATTTTACCTATTTGCTTGACCATGGACGCCTACCAAACCCTTTAATACATTATTAAATGCCATGAACGTGCATATTTCAGGTTTGCAAAGGTTTGCAACCTTATTTGAATAAAGTTGTATATACATTTTATATGAAATACGTCGTTCGACGTCCGTCCGCGGCATTCTAATAGATATTATGTAAAAGTAGGGAAACCCAAATTGTGAATCATATCCCCAAACTTATATGAATGAATAAAGTTATGAGTATTATAAGTTATGAATAAGAGACACACATTAAGATTTTGTAATGAAAATCACCTCGGCATGTGAAACTGTCTGCTAATTCTGAGGTTCTGGGTTCATTCCTGTGTTTATGGGAGCAATGCATGTTTTCCAATCACGACTTACGTTACTCTTTTACTTGTAGTGCCGTGGTAGAAATCCCCATCTGGATCCTACGGCACCCCAATGTAACGCGGACGGAAGTCGCTGTGTTTTTAGTGGGTAGGCCCAGCCCTTCTGGCTGGGAGAGCCCGACATGCCCCGGGGGTCCTCCCAATATCGGCTCACGGTGGTATGCAGTTCTATGCATTTTCACCGCGTTAAAAAAAAGGTTACTCTTTTACGCAAAACATATTGTTTAATAACAAAAATATATTTTAAACACTGTTCTCTACAATTTCCCACAGAATCAACACCCGCTAATAAACCCGTAGAACACACCCAGCTAGTACTCATAATAAAACCGAATATCACACGAATGATACCATAATTAATTATTGACACACCACTCTAACGTAGTTAATATCGAATACGACGCGTCATGCTGAGCGAAACATGAGGTGGTCTTCGATAACGATCCAATACCGATATATTGTATTCAATGGTTCATACATAGTAATATACTAGTCACTTTATTATATGTTATGTTTATCTACTAAGTAATCTAATGTTATAAAACAGGAGTTTGTTTGTAGTTTAACACGCTTATATAAGGTAGGTTTTAAAAATTGTGCCTTCCTAAAGGCTGAAAATAGTCTTTCATTTTATATTACGAGTATTCATGATGAAGATGATGAAAACAAATAAACTTTTCAGATCATCGTTTAACACAACATAACATAATCATTCACTACATCATCTTATTATAGTAACTGACCCCTAACTAAGCTCGAAGCTCAAAGTAGAAAGAAAGTATCAAAAACTACGCACACACTCATTAACACACACACAGACCGAGACAAACATTTGTGGATCACACAAATATTCACCCCGTACGGAAATCGAACCCGCAACCTTACGGATGGCAGTCCGGCATGGTGACCACTCTGCCATCGAGGTCGTTAACATTTGTAACATTGTGTTATTCGCTAATTCGAAGACAAACATTCATTCAGAGCGAGTTATTAGTTAGTTTGTGTACCTACAGTTAGAAGGGTCAAATTGTTAGTTAGGTCACGTCTTCGAAGGGACGAACGATCGATATTGTGTGAATAAATAACTCGATATGTTGTTTTTGTCCTCATAATCTATCGTAGATTGGTAATCGGGTATGGACGTCTTTATTGTGATTAATAATAATAATAATAAGGCCGCAGGGCACCTTTGAGGCGGGGTGTCGGGGAGTAGCGACCCCGCGGACCTGACGCGCTCCCGGGGGAGGTCACCATTCCTCACCTCCGCTTGCCTTCACTGGCCGGCGGAGTGAACACTGACGGGGAACAGGTCCCCCACCTCCGTGCTTGCCTTCATTGGCCGGCCGGAGTGGAGCCCGCGAGAGCACTTTGGTGCTCGGAGAGTGAGAGGCGTTACGTAAGTGGTGAGTTGGCTTAGCATGAAGCTGGACCCTCGGGCTCAGTGGATCGCGGTTTAAAACCCAGGGCGTCTACTCCACTCTCAAAGCCGCTCGTTTCATGTTGCCCCCTTGTTGCGATTCGAGCGACTTGTTTGGGGGGCCCAGTTATAGAGCTGGCAAGTCTCCATCCGCCACTTCGTACATGTTTATAGCATTGTATCGGCGGGTGTCATAGTCCCCATAGTTCCCCAATATCCAGTCCATTAAACATCCCATTCCCATAACCCAGTCGTAGTTTTCCATATATTTGCAATAGTCCCAGCAGAACCGGGGACTGTCCTTGGATGCATTTTATAGTGTTATACAGGGATAGTCGCCGGATTGTGCATCCTTTACACAAGATTAAATATGTCAAAGGGCTTCCGTGTGTTGGCTTCGGCCCCATACTAGCCTTCCAAAAGACCGGGACTCTTTAATAGTCCCGTGAATGGAAAAGACATGACAAAATAATAATAATGTTTTTATTGTATATTTTGTTTCTATTTTTTATAAATGTATATTGTAAAAACTTAAAAAATAAGATAATAAATGTATATATGAATAATAATAATAATATTTTTATTTCACATAATTAGTTCTACAATAATATTTTGAAGTCCCTGACCTCTGAGCTAGGTATGAACCTGTGTTACAGAGACCAGTGCCCTCTTACATAGGATAGGTTACAAAATAAAAATGTGATATGATTACAAAAAAAAAAAGAAGAATAATAAGGAAACAGAGTATTATTTCATAGTTTTAAACAAAAACTAGTTTTCCGAATTCATTTCATTTTAGTATTATGTTGTGCCTGTGTGTGTGTGTGTGTGTGTGTGTGTGTGTGTGTGTGTGTGTGTGTGTGTGTGTGTGTGTGTGTGTGTGTGTGTGTGTGTGTGTGTGTGTGTGTGGTGTGTGTGTGTGTGTGTGTGTGTGTGTGTGTGTGTGTGTGAGTGAGTGTGTGTGTGTGTGTGTGTGTGTTTGTGTGTGTGCGATTAGTATTCGGCGTGTATATATACGAGTATAAAATAGTATTATAATTGTAGACATATATTTGTATAATTTATGCATAAAAAATATATAAGATGATGGATCGAATATTATGCAGGTACGTTTATAATAATAACTGCTCGGTTTTATTATAGTCTAGGGAATGCAAGTGTTTTTTAAGTTTTGATTTAACTTCACATGTCCGTAATGGGTATATATCTAGAATTTTGTTAATCTTATTATACAGATATATTGAATAATACAATTGTTGACGTCTTGCCAATGCTGTCCGTAACTTAGGTAGTAAAATAACACTAACGATCGTTCGTTTATACTTCATCTTATCGCTGTCGTATGGTGTATTTTTGTGTTTATTTAAAAGTAAATGAAAAATATACAGCTGTCTGACACTAAGAACTTCACACTTAGCATAAAGAGAAGTAGTCGGAGTTCTGTAATTACTGAATGTCATTACTTTAAGTAATGATCTTTGTGCTCGTTCCAGAAGTATCATGTGTGTTTTACATGCGCCTCCCCAGGTCCCGATGCAATAAGATATTACTGACTGCGCAAGTGCAAAATATACTTGACGCAAAACATTAAAGTCAGCAGCATATCTTAGTTGTTTAAACATCCAAACAAGTTTTCTAACACGAGATGTAACACATTCAATTTGAGCACGCCAATTTAAATTTTGATCTATCATCACACCAAGGTACTTAATTTGATTAGTTTGTTTAATTTTAAGGCAGTCACATGAAACATTTTGTGGAGATACGCATGAATGTATTTTAAGGTCTAAATTGTCTATTTCAAATTTACCAACATTAAACTGGAGGTAGTTTGATTTAGCTACGTTAAGTGTTAGATAGTGCAACATAAGCCAATTATTTATGGTGCGAAGCCCTGTTTCAGCTACGTCTTTTACCTTGCACCAAGTCTCTCCGTGGAACACAACAGCCGTGTCATCGGCATAGGAAAAGATTTTTCCATTTCGCAATGAGAGGCAACACAAGCCGTTGATATACACCAGGAAGAGACTCGGACCGAGGATACTTCCTTGCGGCACGCCATAGAGTACTGGAGCTTCTTTGCTAATACAATTATCAATTTTTACTTGTTGTTTGCGGTTACTTAAGAAGTCCTCAAATATTTCAAGTGTTTTACCTCTTATCCCTATTGTTTCGAGTTTGTTTACAAGTTTGGGTAGCGATACAGTGTCGAATGCTTTAGCCAGGTCCAAAAACACGCCCAGACATTTTTGTTTGCCGTCAATATGTCCTACAATATTTTGGGTTATCTCACTAACGGCATCATCGGCACTTTTCCCTGATCTAAACCCATATTGATTGGTGGATAAGATATTGTTATGTTCCAAATAATTGACAAGTCTATTATTGAGAAGTTTTTCTAGAACTTTTGAAAGCGACGGTAAAACAGATATAGGCCGGTAATTAGAGACACTGTATCGATCCCCTCCCTTGTAAACAGGAGTTATAAGAGCTATCTTAAATACGTCTGGGAATTTACCTTGGGTGAAACACAGTTCTATAAGCCTAGTTAGGGGAGGGACTATTTTATGCTTTGTAGATTTAAGAAATTGTACTGGAATAGCGTCCCAACCAGGTGCACTGTTAGTTTTAAGTCCCGAAATGATTGAACCAACTTCTAAATTATCCGGAGGAAGTAAAACCATAGAATTGGAAACCGAATTAACAACAAAGTTTTCAGAGATTGGGTAACGAACATTTGAGTAACTTATGGCGTCCGCAAGTCGCTTACCAATGTTTGAAAAATAATTATTTACAATCATAGTGTCTTTATCTGCATTCGTATTTATCAAAGTTGATGCCGTTGTTTTAGAGTTATTGTAATTTATTATAGTTTTTATTGCATTCCATTTGTCTTTATTACTTTTTGCCGATAGTAGTAATGATTTCTCATAGGCACGTTTACATTTCTTTAGTAGTGAGTTACAGTAATTGCGGTAACGTTTGTAGGACAATTCAAGAATCTTGTTATTAGGGTTAGATTTTAATTTTTTGTGCAGCTTATCTCGATGCCTTATGCAACATAGTAACCCAGGTGTTATCCAAGGCTTCCTCGTTCTTTTACGGCATGGTTTTACATATGATTTAGAAAATTTTTCTATAGTATCTTGAATTGTTACTACAAACTTATTAGCTGCCTCATTTGCGTCAAATCCTGGTCTGATATATGAAAAATCAATTTTTTCAAGGTAATTAGCACACTCATTGTAATCAATTTTAATGATTTTAGATCCATCAATAAAAGACTTCCCACTATTCATACGTATGTCCAAAACAATAAGGCAATGATCGGTAATTGCGGTGTCAATTACAAACACCGATACAGGTAATCTAGTTCTAATCATAATATGGTCCAAGCAATTTTCTAATCTGGTGGGAAACACGTGAGCGGGTAGCATTCCGAGTTCAGCAGTTAAATTTAAGTAACTTGCACTATGCCTATCTTTATTGTTTGGCTTTATGTCAATATTAATATCACCTGAAATAATTATGGTATTTTTATTTAAGTTAATGGGAGTAATAATTTCAGAAATGGAGTCTAAAAAAGAGTCAGTACAAGTATAAGATGGAGATCTGTACACTGTCAATATATAAATGTCAGGTATAATATGTAACAAAAGGAAATTAGCCCCCAGTTTTACAGGTTCAGTGACTGTGCATTTTATATGTTTTCTTACATAAATAACTATTCCATCATTTTGATTATAATATATTTTTGAGTAAAAACAATTATAATCATTCAGTATTGGTATATTTTTGTTTTCGTTTAACCAACACTCAGTTAATATAATTACATCAGTTTCAGAATTTAAACGAGATAATTGTAATACTAAACTGTCAAAGTTTTTATAAATACTGCGTATATTTTGTGTAACGAAACTATATGAAAGGTTTGAATTACTCCTTAAATTGTTACATGTTTCTATGTCACAGGTGAATGCTGATGCTATTGTTAACGTATCTAATTCAAATTGCAAGTCATTATTTATATTATTAATCATTAGTATAAAAAAATAAATAGTCGTACATTGTATTTGGCAGTACAGAATCTAACAAAGGAAATATTACAATGAGGTTATCTTTTAATACAAAAGATATGTCGTGCAATAATTGATTAGAAATCGGGCTTTTAATTATAAATAACAAATGAAATATGATTATCATATTAATATACGTATCCTTTTTCTCATGAAACACATAAGATATATATGAATTTGTATTTTTGTAAATGTAATAATTAATACCATTTGTACTAACATTCATTCGCAATGGGCAGGCTGATGTTGTTTTGTTTATTGAATAACGGTATTTTATTCTTAATTGGTTAGACAACGCTTGTGATTGCAAATGGGTCACGGTCAGTGTAATCCTTGGGTCTGTGCTAATAACATGTTTGCACTGATCGTAAAAATAATAGTGGTGATAGTTACAAACTAATATTAATGTACAGGTGTTAAAAATACATTTAAGTGTGAGTAATATAGCAGTATATATATAAATGAAAATTTGAATAATATAAATTATATATAATAATACATTTGAATTAAAGTAAAGTGTGTAGTTTGTTGGTGTAGGGTAAGGTGTGCTGTTACATAGTGTTTGTGATAATATTGATTGAATAGTTATTGGTTGACATATACAGTTATTATATACGAATGTAAACATCTTTGAAAATATGCAAATTCGGTAAGTACTTGCCAATCTATCAGTATAATCATAATTAAAAATATGCAATGTGATCATATTCAGACTCTTACTGTTACGCAGACTCGATGTACATAGCCGATAGAAAATATGAGGTACTAGTCAATTTTTTTGTTTAAAATTTTCAAGCTGGTTCTCGTCCTTGATAAGAATAGCTGGTGATCCCTCTGTTTTCCTGACAAACACCTTGCCATTCGTGGTCCAACAGAACTTGATGTCATTTGACTTTAGCAGTAACCTTCCGAGATAGTAAAATCGTTTTCCTTTTGCAGTCAGATGTTCACCGACGTATATTGGGGTTTGCTGATCGTCCATACCAAGGTGTGAAGCATTCAATTTCTTTGTGGAGTTGTTGAGATTGTATGTTTTAAATGCCTTTAGAAAATCGTATTTTATTGATGGATTGTCAAGTTCAATAATTAATGACGACATAGGTTTCGATTTATAACTAGGTTCTCTGTAAACATTCCTTAAATGGTTGAAGTCTATTTTTAACAGACTACATATATTTTTGAAATACGTTTTTATGTCCTTGTTCTTCTCATTTTCACGCTTTGGAACATTTCTTATTTCTAACTGTGAGCATTGCATTTGTCTTGTTATGTCGTCTAATTTATTTTCCAGGATTTGAATATGTGTTTGTTGTTGTTTTATTTGCTGATCATAGATAGTAATTTTTGTGGCAATATCCTCGTATTTGTTTGAGAGAAACTCAATGCTTTTTTCAATGTCGTCCAATTTCGCCAGTTGATTTTTCAAAGACTCAAATTTTAAATTCATTTCGTTACGAAAACTGTTTAGTGATTTCATAAACTCTTCCTTGAACCCTTGTAGATTAGTACTAGTGTCATTGTCAACCTGTGATCTGGGACGTTTGTATTTTTGTTTTTGTCCCTCGGGGTCAGTACCTATCTTAGCTGGTGGCGATTGCTGCATATTTAGGCCTAAGTATTGTGTTGCCGCCGGCCGGTGCGTAGAAGTAATGTGCAGGGGGCGTGGCCTTGTAGGTGACCGGACAAGCGGGGATAGCTGCGTAATTGGGTACGCTGTTGAGCTCAAAGTCCACTAATTTCCTTCTTTGTCACACACGTTTAATGCTATTATAACTTATTTCACTCTCGGCAATATTTTTGAATAAAATAATATTTCGACTGCACAAACACGTCCACACTCTGTGAGAGTCGAAGGGGAAGGGGGATTATATCGTACAAAATGACTTATTACATGTTGGATTAGATTTGTAATGATTTATGCAAGTTTTTTGACTAATTATTATTTAAAATTGACTTACATTGACTGATTGACAAAGAATGTAACGATTTTTATAAAAAAATATTTTATAACATATTTAGGTTTGAAGAGTCTCTTTGTAACTAAAAAGAGTGCTAAACAGGGTTTTTTGAAAAATCGCTTCTAAAAGAGATAAGAAGGATTAAAATAAGTAGAAGATACAGCGAAATTATTTTAATATCAGATAATCAAGAAAATATTTTAAAAATAAACTCGTGGGCTAGAATAGTAGAATATTTTCGACGACCTAGATGGCAGAGTGGTCACCATGCCGGACTGCCATCCGTAAGGTTGCGGGTTCGATTCCCGTGCGGGGTGAATATTTGTGTGAACCACAAATGTTTATCTCGGTCTGGGTGTGTGTGTGAATGAGTGTGTGCGTAGTTTCTGATACCCTAGATACAAGTTTCGAACTTAGTTAGGGGTCAGTTACTGTAATGATATGATGTAGTGAATGATTATGTTATGTTATGTTATTTTTATATTGCCAATATAAAACCTTGTCAGGCATATAGTTTATTAAAACAAAAACGCTCTGCAGTAGTACTAAAACACCAGTAACTGGATGCCAGCGGATATACACGATATTCTAAATTCTATTGCATACTGATGCACTTGGAAATATATAGGCACTATTACGTAAGCTTAATTATAGTAAAGATACAGACAGACTACTGCATAATATGTCATGTCATGAAAATACTCGTAGATTTATTGTAAGTAGGTAGTTAGTGTTTGACCTAATGGCACAGTAGCCGCTACACTGAGTTCGGGAATTCGATTCCAGTGTAAAGTAAATTTACAAATAAGATCGGACGATTCATATAAATAAAGTTACACCTGAGCACACTTGCGCTAAGTCTAAATTTGTCCTTAGTTGAATAAAATTTATATAATTAACAGAATACCTAAGTCTAATGACTATGATATTCACTAAAATAAAATAAAAAAATAAAATAAAATTAATAAAAATAAGGTAGATAATTCTCAGTTTCCAGTTAAGAAACACACCCATCATATAACATAGTCACCAAAACATTCAAACTAAGTACACCAAGTTTATATCATAACACAATACACATAAATGCAATAACAAACCTAAATATCTTGAACATAGAGTCGTATAACTTCAGTGACGTAACTTGTTCAATCTTTCACGAGTTCAACCTTTGAGGAGGAACTTTAACCTTGAGATATTTAACCTTTTGGAGATTCCTCAAATCCCTCTCTCCCTGCGACCTCATACAACAAACTAATCTACCCTTATAAGTGTTTGTATAATGCTTTAGTACCTCTAGAGATAAGAAACGTTGAGAGTCATTATGATATGAAACTTCCTGTGACATAAGAAAGTAATAATGATGTTCGGAATTATCGGCAGGTTTACAAAGAAATACAGAATAATATCTACCTAATATTAAACAATAAATAACATTAAATAAAAAAATTAAAAAAACCCCAACACAATTACTTTCAAACCCCCATAACTTTTAAACGGGTCAACCGATTTTCATCAAACATGCCTAAGGACACTCGCACGTAAGTCCCCTTTAATACAAAAAAACTAAATTCAAATCGGTTCATCCGTTCGGGAGCTATGATGCCACAGACAGACAGATACACACACACACACACACACACACACACAGACACGTCAAACTTATAACACCCCTCTTTTTGCGTCGGGAGTTAAAAATATATATTAATACTAGCTGCGCCCCGCGACTTCGTACGCGAAGAATAGTTATTTTGGGCTAACGCTAAATATCGATGTAATAAAAAAAAATTTATCAATATGTGGGTCTGGCAGTCGAGATTAAAATTAAACAATAAACGTGCCTATATTATTCGTTATCACTACATGTGTAGTATAAAACAAAGTCGCTTTCTCTGTCCCTATGTATGCTTAGATCTTTAAAACTACGCAACGGATTTTGATGGGGTTCGTTTTAATAGTAGAGTGATTCAGTGGGAAGGTTTTTAGCATAATTTTATCTCCATATTCCTACGGGAACGGGAACTACGCGGGTGAAACCGCGGGGCGCCGTAAGTGACATAAATTAGGTAAACTTTAATATTTTATGTGCCTACATAATTAAAATACCCCTATTAGATATGATTTAGGACAGGCCCTAGCCCCTCCTTAGGTAGCTGGTGCTGACCCCCTAATATCACTTCCACGCCACTACCTCTTCCACCCCACTCCCCTTCCACACTAATACATCTTCCACACCGCTCCCACTTCCACATCACTCATCATTACTTATTTCTGGTCTTGTACCCTCGGTAGGGAGATCAATGAACTGGTAATGATGATTTAAAACACATTGGTACGTGGTGAGGTTCCAACCAGGCACCTTCCGATCCCTACATCACACCGTCCTACATCCACACTAATCCCATTTCCACATCTCTACCACTTCAACGCCTATCCCGCATCCACTCCACTCTCATTTCCACTCCACTTCCACGCCACTACCCCTTCCACCCCACTACCACTTCCATCCCATTTTTTCATGTTTTCTTCGGAAGAGTCGGCGTTTCATAACACAATACATATTCAGTAGAACGCCGATTATCTGAATTAATTGGGACCGGGGTCGATTCGGATAATCGAAAATTCGGATTATCGCACATAGACTGCACATAGCTGAACTCGCGCACGAAGGGTTCCGTACCAAAAACGACAAAATAAACACGTTTGTTGTATTGAGAAGCCCCGATTAAATATTTATTTTATTTTATGTATGTTTTCCTATAGCGGCAATAGAATAGAAATACATCGTCAGTGAAAATTTCAAGTGTAGCTTTAGCTATCACCGTTCTTGACCTTGGATATGCATCATTCTCTCATATCATACGTCCAATGTCTATGGTTCTTGAGATAGTCTGGTGACAGACGGACGGTCGGACAGCGAAGTCTCAGTAATATGGTTCCGTTTTTACCCTTTGGGAACGGAACTCTAAAAACGATGTCACACATATAATAAACTATAATAAGTTCTCAAACAGTTCTACAATATCTATAGCTCACTTAAACATCTCGATCAGAGTAAGTTATTATATTTTATTTATTTATATTTAAGTTGCAATACCAATGGGCCTTAACAAAAATACAAAATATAATAAATCACAACAATTAATAGAGGTACGTTACATAGTAACTTAGGACCGATTCGGATAATTGGCGATTCGGTTAATCGGCGTTCTACTATATTAGAAAGTGATTTAGATTCTGCGAAAAATTCTGGAAAGATTCTGGATTGTAATTAAGCGAATCTATGTATCTATAATAAGTGGGTGATTTAGTTATAAAAAACCCTGCTCGACTTAACTAATTTCATACCATAAAGCTAAAATCGATAAATCGCACATGAATAATAATTTTCGTATAGTAATATTTTAGATCGAAAATGTCTGAAGATATGATAAGTAGCAATCAAATTATGAGTAAAATATCTAATTAGGGCGAGCAAAGCGAAGCCCTTGTAACGCAACAATTTGGTGGTACATTTTATGAAAAAACATCAAAGGAAAAAACTACTTCACCTACAGATTTGATATTTGAAATAGTTATTTAAATTAATGTCTAGATTTATAATGCGGGGTGAAGAATATTGATAAATATCTATTAATTAAGTAGTAAAAATCCGGTATTTTTTTAATTTACTTATAGTTTTGATACGCTGCCTCATTTTCCGTCAATTTATTTTAGTCCGCCATTTTGTATACATTCAGCTGTCAAATTACAAATTGAAACACATGTCAATTGTCAATGACAGTAAGGAGTATTGATATCAATTTCGACGCAAATCAACCCCAAAATAACTTTTTACCCCTTTTTAATCATGTGGTGATGATTTGAAGAAAAATGAGTATCACATATTTAATTAATCTTTTTGAAGAACATTTATGCCAAGTTTGAACTTAATCAGACCGAGGAATCACGTTGTCCCATACAAACTTTGCAACCCCTTTTCACCCCTTTAGAGGAGGAATTTTCAAAAATCCCTTCTTATCGGACGCCTACGTAATACAAATAACACACCCTCCAAGTTTCAGGTCTCTACGATCAGCGGTTTAGGCTGTGCGTTGATCCATCAGTCATTCAGGACAAAGCCTTTTATATAATGATATATGTAGATATAGATAAAGTAAAAATAAATACATAATTAAAAGTCAAATAACTATTTTCGTCATTTTCTTTACCACGCAACGGATTTTTACAAAAACGATGTAGGAAATGATCGTCAGATTTACAAAAAAATATATTTAATTTTATGAATAGAATATTAAAAAATAAAAAAGTAAATCTAAATAAAATTAAAATATCAATGTTTTCGTCTACCTCTTTCAACTTTTTCTTTACCACCCAACGAATTTTTATACCATATTTTCCAAAGATATTTTCCATGAATAGAGCGATAAATAAGGAAGGTTATGTCAGGGAAAATTTTCCACGTGGGCGTGGTAGACCGAATCCCAAATAGAAAATTGCAAAAAATGATAAAAGGACTCAAGAGACTGATTTGACGAAAACCATAAGTGACATGAGTCATGGGATTTTTTAAAAGTAATTCCGGCATTTATAGCTGTATTCCTTTTAGCACACTTAAAAAATAATCCGCTTTTTTTACAAATATTTATCTATTTCCTTAATTATATGGGATAGGTGTCAGAGAAATTTACCCTTTAACATAATAAATTACAATACAGTTAAGACCACGGGGCATAAAGTATATAAATATAATACTTAAAACATCCAAAAACAACCTTTATTCTTTGATCCCTTTTATCCGTGAATTTAATAAAAACAGGTTTTAATCAGAGCAATAAACCTCTTTATAGAATAAAACCACAGACTACTTTGTATTTTAACTGAAAATGAAACAAAAATATATTAACGGCTGTTAATTAAAAGCAAGCATCAGCGGATAACAAAGAAAGTTTAAAAGGAATACAATTTAATATTTTTATTTCCCATTTTAAGGGATAAAATGCCGGTCGTTTTATCTCTAACCTGATTAATGAAATCCCATTCCAACCTTTTCTGATTTATAACTTAACAGGTGAGGATAGCGAGTGATATACTGCACGATAAAATCGGAAAAGACCGATGACTCACAAATTTTGTAGAGGAATGGAACCACATTTGTATTTCGTATACTAAAATTATACAAAGGAAAAGTGGTGATGACTTGGATCCTTTGGATAATTGGGAGTTCGAGGTCTTTCAAACGCTGCCCTGATTTTTTTTTTCAAGTTTTACCACCAAACTTTTGGTGTAATTCGAAATTTAAAGTACACACATCAAAAGTGTCTAGGGATCAACATATATTTTTGCAATAACTTTTCTCCTGATTGATATTAATTAAAATTTTCTTTAAGGATTCATCAAATAAAGTGTTTTCGTTTGTCACAGTAACGATAAACCAAGTCACCTTTGCATTAATAAAGAAATTTGCCATTTTCCTAATAAAGGGATTTTTGACATTTGAACCACTAACATTAAAGTTCGAAAAAAAGACTGAAATAACAGTTTTCTTTAAAATTTTATTGGGTAACTTAAACAATTAATAATCCGTGTTTCTACCGCGAACACTAACAACACAAGAACATCGGTTTGGCATACTCAAAATGAGTTCATCCAAATCACGCTGTGGAATGGCCGCCCATGTTCGTTGCAACAACAAAAAAAGGTCTTCTTGCGACTGGATACCCTCCATATTCGGCAGAGCTCTTCTCTGTAGCATATCCCATGCATGCTCAATCGGGTTCAAGTCTGGCGACTGAGCAGGCCAGGGCAGGACATTGATGTTAGCTGCGGCGAGAGTCTGTCTTACAACTCTTGCGGTGTGCGGTCGTGCATTATCATGCATTAACTGAAATAAGGGACCGATTTGCACTTGTAGAGGAACGATGACGTCTGATACAATCGTCTCAGCATAAATTTGAGCGTTGAGGTTGCCTCTGATCCAAATCAACTCAGTTCTTCCGCCGATCCAAATACCCGCCCATACCATGATGGTTCCACCACTATAAGGATGGACTTCCTGGCAGGATTTTAATCGCTGTTGGCGTCCAGGGGTTCTCCAGTGTCGTATACGTCTTGTATCCGGTCTCATACCAAAACGAGACTCATCAGAAAAGCACACGAAACGCCATTGTTCTTCTGCCCAATTTCTGTGTTCAAGAGCCCATTGATATCGAATCCTACGATTGTGCATTGCTATAGGTGGTACCCGTAGCGGTCTTCGGGAATGAAGGTTCACTTCATGCAAGCGGTTTCTGACTGTTTGGTCGCTAATTAAGTTCCCTGAAGAGTGATGAAGCCGCACGGCTAACATCATGGCGGTTATTGTTGGAGCTCTTCGAGTTAAGATTTGAATGTATCGGTCTTGTCTCCGTGTGGTGCAGCGATACCGTCCTCCATGGCGCTCAGCCACGGTACCAGTGCTTCGGTAACGTGTCCAAAGTCGACTGATAACACTCTGACTTGTATTCAGAGCTAAAGCCACAGTACGTTGCCGGGAACCAGCTTCTATCATTCCCACGGCTCTGAGCATTTCTTCCCTGCTTAAATGACGTCGCCGCTCCATAATAACGTTGGTTTTAATCAGTAGTAGGGAAACAGTAGCACTAATAATGTCTTCAATGCGTTGTATGTTTTTATAGGGAAAATATTGACAGCTGATTTTCATCTTTTACTCGAATTTGATTCACAGTTCCTGATTCAAATTATGAAATGCACCAAAAAGGATCCATATAAATTTATAAAATCATAAATTTATTACAAAGCCACATCTCAATCTCAAGAAATCCGCATAAAAATGCTTGATCCCTAGACACTTTTGATGTGTGTATTTGAAAATAGAGATTTCTTTTTTTTTTCTTAATACAAGAAGTATGTGGTACTTTTGTTTCTTCAATATTTTATTTACTTTGGTCTAAATTATGTATGATGTGGTTTGACCTTTACCAAGATGAAAATTAATAAGATAAACTTTGTTGTTCCTTACATTTACAACTTCTTTTGTAACTTACAATTTAATTAAGGAAATGTTTTTCAGCTTTGTGAGAAGTATAAAATGTTATAAAGTTACTAAAATTTGAAAACCACGTTGTTTAAATTATTATAAGATTATAGTTATTTATGGTACAAGCGAGGTAAGTTGGTGATTACTTCCGAGGCGCTATTGAGGCCCGAGCCGTCATGCGAGGGTCTGAAGATAGCCGAGGATAGTAATCATCAATACACGCGTGTACCATACAACGTTTTTCAACACATTTGCGAAGAAATTATCATGTTTCGCTAATAAATAAACAGTTTTTCTATTCGCGCGCATCCAACACAACAATGGTGATCGGCCATAGATTACAAGAATATACTTATTAAAAGAAAACGAATGAATGAATGAATGGAATCGACCATAGACCTACCAAAAGTAAGGCAACATAGTTGAAGTTTGTTTTTAAAATGTATGGACACGATTTTTTTTGGTATCGAAACTTTTTTAAAACTAAACAATAAAAAAAAATCTATAACTCACTAGTGAATCAAGCGTGTCATTATTCAACTGTTTTTGCACAAATAAGAGCCCCTTTATGAGCAAGTGTGTTGAAAAATAACTAAATTATTTCGTTTAAATTATTTCTAAAAGAAGCTATTTAAATGTCTTAACTCTTTAAAATGTAGCCATTTTTCTTTTTTAAACAAAAACATAGCTTCATCAGCCTTTACAAGAAAAAAGCTAACTTTTACACATAGAAAATAATTATTATTTACCATGAATGTGTTATCTCATTTACATACGATCATATCCAACGTAAAGCTATGTTCACGTTCAAAGGGTGTGTTTGAGCGACAGGCAATTGTGGCGAGCTGACCACAGGCCAAAGCAATTTGTTTCTATATACCTAATACGATATTACGTTGTTTTTTTTTTTTTGTTTTTTTTTATGACTACAAGTATCAGTGATCAATTATATTTTGGTTTTATATTTTTCCGAAAGGTTGCAGGTTCGATTCCCGTGCGGGGTGAATATTTGTGTGAACCACAAATATTTGTCTCGGTCTGGGTGTGTCTGTGAATGAGTGTGTGCGTAGTTTCTGATACCCTAGATACAAGCTTCGAGGTTAGTTAGGGGTCAGTTTTTATAATGAGATGATGTAGTAAATAATTATATGTCAATTCAAAAAATTGCATATTTTTTTTTAAACTTAGGTACTGCGATTACTAATTGAACTGAAATATGGTATAAAATACATATAACCTGATTTTATACTCAAGATTAAAAAAGGGGTAGAAAATTATCTTTCAAAAATCGAAACTTCGTAGGTAAGTATAACGAATTTTTAAAATCGTTTCAGTACATCCAGAGAACCCAGCAACTTTACAAATTCATTTGCAAACTTTAATAACCTAAAAACTCTTTATATTATTAACACGAATCGTAAAATTTATGAAGTAAAGATAAAATATACAACAAGATTACAATACGCACATAGCGATATTCGTAGTATATAGACAAGTTTCGTATCAGCCTTGCAATACGGTTTCAACTAGAAATGTGTTCTATTTACATTCAAATGTAGGTTGGTACTTAGTATTTTAATATTGAAGTTGAGGAACAGTTTCTAACTTTATCTGCGGCGTTCAGAAACTATATTCATTTATATTTCATAACTGTATTGTACAATATATGCATAGTTCTAATACAGTTTCGAACTTGTCACTTCAGGTTTTAAATGATTTATAGTTGACGTTTTTACTGAGAAGTTATAGGTAATTATTGTTAGTTATGTATGACTAGTTGTCTAGTACTACTAACAATAATTAAGTCCATAGAAAAACTATTTGTTCCCGTAGTTATCATAATTATCATTGCGTATTCTGCGAGGATCAAACTGCAGCCATTTCCAAGGTATATAATATATACAAAATATATAAATATTTACTCGGTGGGGACATATATGAGCTGATGATGTATGATGATGATAAATATTTACTATCATCATCATCAACAACAGCCTGTATTAGTCCACTGTTGGACATAGGCCTCTCCTCCCAATATATACTACACACATCAAAAGTGTCTAGGGATCAAGCATTTTTATGCGGATTTCTTGAGATTGAGATGTGGCTTTGTAATAAATTTATGATTTTATAAATTTATATGGATCCTTTTTGGTGCATTTCATAATTTGAATCAGGAACTGTGAATCAAATTCGAGTAAAAGATGAAAATCAGCTGTCAATATTTTCCCTATAAAAACATACAACGCATTGAAGACATTATTAGTGCTACTGTTTCCCTACTACTGATTAAAACCAACGTTATTATGGAGCGGCGACGTCATTTAAGCAGGGAAGAAATGCTCAGAGCCGTGGGAATGATAGAAGCTGGTTCCCGGCAACGTACTGTGGCTTTAGCTCTGAATACAAGTCAGAGTGTTATCAGTCGACTTTGGACACGTTACCGAAGCACTGGTACCGTGGCTGAGCGCCATGGAGGACGGTATCGCTGCACCACACGGAGACAAGACCGATACATTCAAATCTTAACTCGAAGAGCTCCAACAATAACCGCCATGATGTTAGCCGTGCGGCTTCATCACTCTTCAGGGAACTTAATTAGCGACCAAACAGTCAGAAACCGCTTGCATGAAGTGAACCTTCATTCCAGAAGACCGCTACGGGTACCACCTATAGCAATGCACAATCGTAGGATTCGATATCAATGGGCTCTTGAACACAGAAATTGGGCAGAAGAACAATGGCGTTTCGTGTGCTTTTCTGATGAGTCTCGTTTTGGTATGAGACCGGATACAAGACGTATACGACACTGGAGAACCCCTGGACGCCAACAGCGATTAAAATCCTGCCAGGAAGTCCATCCTTATAGTGGTGGAACCATCATGGTATGGGCGGGTATTTGGATCGGCGGAAGAACTGAGTTGATTTGGATCAGAGGCAACCTCAACGCTCAAATTTATGCTGAGACGATTGTATCAGACGTCATCGTTCCTCTACAAGTGCAAATCGGTCCCTTATTTCAGTTAATGCATGATAATGCACGACCGCACACCGCAAGAGTTGTAAGACAGACTCTCGCCGCAGCTAACATCAATGTCCTGCCCTGGCCTGCTCAGTCGCCAGACTTGAACCCGATTGAGCATGCATGGGATATGCTACAGAGAAGAGCTCTGCCGAATATGGAGGGTATCCAGTCGCAAGAAGACCTTTTTTTGTTGTTGCAACGAACATGGGCGGCCATTCCACAGCGTGATTTGGATGAACTCATTTTGAGTATGCCAAACCGATGTTCTTGTGTTGTTAGTGTTCGCGGTAGAAACACGGATTATTAATTGTTTAAGTTACCCAATAAAATTTTAAAGAAAACTGTTATTTCAGTCTTTTTTTCGAACTTTAATGTTAGTGGTTCAAATGTCAAAAATCCCTTTATTAGGAAAATGGCAAATTTCTTTATTAATGCAAAGGTGACTTGGTTTATCGTTACTGTGACAAACGAAAACACTTTATTTGATGAATCCTTAAAGAAAATTTTAATTAATATCAATCAGGAGAAAAGTTATTGCAAAAATATATGTTGATCCCTAGACACTTTTGATGTGTGTATCTTGTATACAAAATGTTTTATACAAGATTTTCTAGCTATAAGTACAGTAAAAGCTTTTCATTAGATTCACTAATGCAATGCAGTATACATTAACCAATGCAGACTGGCAATAAGGCTTAAAGGATTAGCTAACATAGCTAGCCAGTTAAGCCAATCTTACTAAAATTGAATAAACAACCAGATCAGACTGTACTTTTTATTTTACTCTCGAAGTGCAATATTTTTTATAAGCCAAGTTTGGAATGGGAAAGCAATCTTTTCTGCATGTAAATCTTTTTACATTGTTTTTCCGGGCACTCTGTTAATCTTTGTCTTTTTATTGTATTCTTATTTTAGTTAAACAGTGTTTTTACAGTATCTTTCTACACTTTATAACTTAACTTTTAAGAGAGGCCTTGCACTATCGCAATGATGATGATACTTTCTTAACCGATTTCGGCCTCAGCGACTGTTTGTTGGTTTGTTTCGATATTAATTATATTATCAACTCGAGCTTTGCTGTTCAGCTCGCCGCAGGTGTGCTCGATGGACTTGCATATCCAATTTTGGATATATATACTATCGCAATAGCAATAGAATGTCCAAGTGACTTTGATTTATAATGCCCTAAAGTTTGATAGCTATAGTTTTATATTAAAATCAGTATTCTAGTAGTATAATCACCAAAATCAGGTTAAACTAATTAAATAGTTGCGATTTGTTACAATGATGTCTGTTAATGTAAAACCTTCTTTTGGTTTGCGATAATAATTTGATTTATTTCTAGAACAAGAGATATTATGTCCATGTGAGCTATGATAGTGATACCTGCACTGCGGCAAAGCGGTATAATAAAATGTTACTGTCTCAGTTTCATGAGCAACAGAGTAACAGTAAGTACTAGATACTACCACGGATACTACCCACGTCATTTGGAGGCTAAAAATTTAAGAACTCCTAAGTTATTTTTCAACACACTTGCTCATAAAGGGGCTCTTTTTTGTGCAAAAACAGTTGAATAATGACACGTTTTAATCACTAGTGAGTTATAGATTGTTTTTTTTAATTGCTTTCATTTTAAAAAAGTTTCGATACCAAAAAAATTGTGTCCATACATTTTAAAAAACAAACTTCAACTATGTTTCCTTACTTTTGGTAGGTCTATGGTCGATTCCATTCATTCGTTATTTTTTTTTAATAAGTATATTCTTTTAGTCATTGGCCGATCACCATTGTTATGTTGGATGCGCGCGAATAGAAAAACTGTTTATTTATTAGCGAAAAATGATAATTTCTTCGCAAATGTGTTGAAAAACGTTGTATGGTACACGCGTGTATTGATGATTACTATCCTCGGCTATCTTCAGACCCTCGCCTGACGGCTCGGGCCTCAATAGCGCCTCGGAAGTAATCACCAACTTACCTCGCTTGTACCATAAATAACTATTCTAGCCCAGACCTAAAAACTTTGTAAGCGACCACCGGTCTAGAAATATCGTTAGACTTTAGTCTGAATCTCGTGAACAAACTTAGGAAGCTCCATTTAGAAGCCGCATTACGACGATTCAGATATCTTTTGAGCTTTCCGTAGACTCCCACTTCCAAAGTTTCGTATCAAAAGCTACTGCAATTATATTACTGAGACTACGTGAACTGTTTACAGCAGTTAGTTACTTTATCTTAAACTCGTTATAAGCGTTTCCGTGCTTTTGAAGGGCGTTTCGACAGACTTTTGAAAATAATGTGATGAATAGATTTAGAGGTTCAAACGATTCAAAGGATTTCGAACCTTTGAGGCTTTGAATCAAGGTTGAGATTAGTTTGAAAACAAAAGAGAAAAGTACTTAATTGAGCAACCTTTTACGACTTACTTTATTGAGCAATAATTTTAGGTTTGAATTCACAACCACTAAGTGTATAAATTGAGATGATACTACGAGTCAAATATTTATTTCTTTCTATTTCTCAATTCTAATGATAAGTTCAATGAGAGGGATTGTCTGAACCGTGTTGGTGATCTAAATCTCGAGCCATGTTCAAAAACTATCCAGGTTGTATATCTTAACATAAAAATCTAAACCATACACTCTGGCTTGCAAGTCCACTGCAGTTTCCAAACCTCTCAAACACTCACCCCACACAAAAACCATTAGAAATATACAAGAAAACAAAATAGGTATAAGGTCGTCATTTCCATGCATCCATTAGCAAGTTCCCAGTCCCACAGTAACAGGTAATCCGTCGGGCGAACAATGCATCAAAAGGCACACGAGCTCGTCACTGCCACGCTTGCTGTTCAGTTCAAGGTACCTCGGAATGTCTAGCTCTCTTACGTGTACAACTCGTAGAATAGAGACGTCTTAGTGTACTATGACTGTACGTACAGATAGGTATTTTGTATAAGGAACATGAGACATTTTAAATGGAATTTTGAATTTATTTTTAAATGTTATATTCAAGTAATAGGCTAAGATCACAGATTATAGAGAAAGGTTGATGATGCTTGAAAACTGACAAAGAAACTTGCAACATTTAACATTTAGATTGTCTTCCAGATTAAATATTGTAAAAGTCATCTGGTTTATACAGATACGGAAATCAGCCTACATAGAAATATTCGTACAAAACGGAACATAAAAATAATGTCAACTATTAACTAAAAAATATATTCCAACATAATCCTTTCACAAAGTAATCTCGAACATTTTCCGAATAAAAAAAGAATTTACGTACAATTCCAAAGAATTTATTGAGGGTATTAAGAAATGGTAACTACAGTTTTATTACAACCCGCGGAAACTCAACGATGTGTTGATAAGGAAAACAGATTTCACCTTCAAATGAGATTATGAGAGAAAAAACGGGAAATGCGAGTTGGGACACACCAAAGGTTTTGTATTATAAATACGTAATTTGTTTTATTAAAAAGAAGTGAACAGGAAATAACGCCAGAAATATTGTACTTGTAGGAGATCGAATTTAACTTTTTGTTATTATCAAAATTAAAGTGCATGTAAGCATGTAAACATGATGATTACTCTTATTCCTCCTGACTGTACTAAAAATAATAAAATTCATCAGTGAGATATGGCTTCTGACAGATGTTTCTTACGTTTACTTGTAACACTGTAAAAATCAAGTTTCATATACTGCATTTCTGTGACAGAGGGACGGACAGACAAATGGACAGTGGAATCTTAGTAATCTAATTTTCCTTTTGAATACGGAACCAAAAAACAACTACGATTGTCCCTTAACTAGGGTTTCACACAGAAAAAAGTATTTCAAAACCAATAAGACGAAAAGATCTTCGATTCAGCCCTCAACTACCTCCTCATCCGTAAGGTTGCGGGTTCGATTCCCGTACGGGGTGAATATTTGTGTGAACCACAAATGTTTATCTCGGTCTGGGTGTGTGTGAATGAGTGTGTGCGTAGTTTCTGATACCCTAGATACAAGCTCCGAGCTTAGTTAGGGGTCAGTTACTATAATGAGATGATGTAGTGAATGATTATGTTATGTTATGTTATGTTACATAGAATAAAACTAGTTCCAAAACCAATATATAACCAAACAAAATAGGGTATGTAAAACATTTTGCGTTTTTTATGTGTTCTATCAACCCTATCGGAAAGGTGACATGGAAGCTATTTGTAGAACGTATAGGGAAGTTTATTCGGGCTTATAACTTGCCACTCAATTTGAGGTTACCTACCGCGTTTTATCAGAGATAGCACTTGAGTTTGTTCCCTTGTGTAATGACGTTATTGTATCAAGTATGTTTGGTTGTAAGGAAGTGGGATATGTTTTAAATATATATTTTTATTGAAAGAGGGTTTCGTTGTTTTTTGTTTTTTTTTATGTATTTTCAAAAGTAACTTTAGAAAAGTAAAGTCCAAGTCTTTGGATAACTTCGTTTTGGATGTTGTCATGTGTCTATTAGAAACCAATGTTTTTTTTGGTCTTTAAGAATATCTAATTAAACTAAACTTTTAATCAGATAAACGAGACTATAACCTCACAAGTAAAGACTAGACTAAGGGCCTATTTCACGACCTACAAGTAAATTTACTCACCAAGTAATGTTAGTTTTGTCTCTTTATGACAAATGACAAAGACAAAACATTTAAGTAGCTACTCGGAACGTTACTTGAAGATGGTGAAATAGGCCCTAAGTCTAAAAACACAATTAATTTAGAGAGCAAACATATCAATCAATAACTTGTTCTACAGACAGACGTTCTCATCCATTTTAAACTTTTACTAGACTTCAACCGCTTCTAAATTAGCCAAGTTATGAAACTGGCATTATATTCGTGTCTCGTCCAACCCCCATTAATAACTTAATAATATATCTCTGTCCTCGCCCAAATAAATATATCACTACATAGTATAAAACAAAGTCGCTGTCGCTGTCTGTATGTTCCTATGTATGCTATTTTTTTTTAAACTACGCAACGGATTTTGATGCGGTTTGTTTTAATAGATAGATTGATTCAAGAGGAAGGTTATCAGTAAATAGGAAATTGTATTACTGTATTCTCACGGGAGCGGGAACTACGCCGGTAAAACCGTGGGACGCCGGTAGTTTAATATATACATGCATATGTATGTATATTTGTGAAGCGTTTATCATTAGTCCCAGAGGTTGAATGTAAACAAATTTATATTAATAACGTTTAGGCAAACATTTACACTGTGATCGTTACATGTGTGAACATTAATTGCTTTGCTTTTGATTATCGATATGACATGGAATGTTCTAGATACTATTATTTGTGTTTCATGCGGTTATAGTGTTATATGACGTCTACAAAATGTTCTAGAAAGTACTAATATTGTAAAGTAGAAGAGTTTTTATAATGAGCTAGGTTCAATAACTGATAATACAATTTTGAAAAATTATTTGTAGCCTATTTACTTACGAAGGCTTCAGTTAGTTTTTTTTCAAATCAATGAAAAAGTGTATCCTTACTAGTATTTGTTTATATAATGGATTGTATCTATTTTATTTATATCTATGAGCAGACAGTTTTCCTCAATTAGACCTCTCCAGTTGGGGTCTTCTGTACGTGCTGCGGAATTCATTGTGGAACCAACTGTTAGACTTCCAAGGGCACTAACTACTGGCCACAGCTGTCGATGATGTTAGTACAACTGAGACGAACGGCTTAATATGCCTTTTGATGCACGAAAACGCTAAAACACACTTACTGTCATACAATTTTCTTATAACGCAATAAAAGTGACCTATATGATGTACTAGCTGTGCGCCGCGGTTTCACCCGCGTAGTTCCCGTTCCCGTGGGAATTTCAGGATAAAGAGTATCCTATGTTCTTCCTTGGACCATAAGCTACCCCTGTACTAAATTTCAAGTCAATCGGTTTTGTAGTTTAGCCGTGAAAATGTAACATACAGACAGAGTTACTTTCGCATTTATAATATCAAGTAGGGATTAGTAAGGATATAAAAGACTACGCACAATATTATACAATATACTTTACTATCAATTTTAGTTACAGTCACCCAAAATGGTGACGCCGGTGATCATCATCATTGGCCTTTACATAAACGTTTTGATGCCGGTAGACCTTGCTTAACTAATTTTCGATTAATCCGCGGTTACCACTGGACAAACCATCAATAAATTAAATGTAGATTTACAGAAATAATGTCCAAAATTAAATAGTTTATGTCCTCGTGTGTACTAGTGTTTATTCCGCCCCAAATCCTAAACGGCTGAACCGATTTATGTGTGTGACGTGTGCGGTCTCGGTTGAATCTTCACATTATCCCGCGTGAAATACAACTGGTTTTCTTTATAATTTACGAGATGTATCCTATCCTGTGATTTTATGCCCATTGATGTTAGTGCAGTAGTTTAATGTAGCCTAGGCTGTAGGGTAATATAGATATAACATATGCTCGTAGTATAGATAGCCTAACGTCGTTTGGGAGTAAAGTAGCTTAGCTTATCTTCTGAACAAGCCTTCTTCCAAAAATCGGTAAACGAGCTTTTTAATATTTAAATATCTATCGAAAATTGTTAAGTACTTCTGAGATAGTGTGAAATATTTCATGTTAGTACGTAAAACAAAAAACATTCCGATGTATCCATTATTTTTATATTTCCATCATAAAAAGTAAAATAAGTATGTGCTCAAAAAATCATGCGATTTTTAATGTTCAATCAAAATGCGAAAGTGATGTTGATATAAAAAATGTGTTTAATATTTTGTTCTTCAATTTTAAGATTTTTAATAAATGATAAGGGCTTCATTATAATATTGTATTTTAACTTAAACAAAATGATTAAATTAGCGCACTAAAGTTTTTTTTGGAAAACCTTAAAAAAACTTCAAACGTCTCATACATACCTAATGTGATTTAAAGTACAATGAATAAAAAAGGATGGTACAACTTTTTTAATTTTAAACATTTTCCTTTGCTAACCGTACATTTTCCGGGAAACTTTTATATAACGATTGCTCTTGGAACCGATCCAAGTGTACGGTATCCTGTTATATAATATAATGAGTTTCCTTACCAAGTCCTCGTCGTCATCCGAGAATATGTTTGTCCTCTCCTGCCCCGACATTTCACTAAATTGAGCATCCAATCAACTAAATATTCATCCATGGCTCACCTACACAACACATATTCTGTACACCACATAAACTGCATCCAAATAACACATGCATAAAACATTTCTCTCAAAATTTTAATATCAGACAGAACAATGCAAGTCCACTGTAGAATATAAAGTAAATTCGAATGTGTTCGAGTTCGGAATGTATTGCGTAGTTGATGGAGTACGTAGGTAGGTCCGCACTACGCGAGCGATGGACGCGTACTGCGGCGAAGGGCGGGCAAGAAAGCACTGCAGCGTCTCGTAGCTATGGCAACGCGAAGCTTTTCGCGTCACTAGCTGCGGAGCTACCCCTATTGCATTTGGGGGTGCCACGTAAACACACGAAACTGCGCATTCAAATATTTGCGGGCGAACACCTTTTTTTAACGAATTCCGACAGTACGACACGTCAGTGGCGACGTGATGGGACTTTTTATTAAAAAGTTTTGTGTCTGGAAAAAAATAAAGAGAAAAGGGTTGTTTGTGATTTCGAATCGTGTGTTAGGCTCTATAGTTTTGTGAATTATAAAATGGAAACATCTTCTTTCAAACCCCCCTTGTCTCATATCTAATTGGGGTTACTTTGAAGTTTAACCAGATTTGGAAGCATGTTAGTATTGTTAGTATTCTATGTGGAGCGACTGCCATCAAACTTTCACAACCCAGAGAGTGATACGACATTTTCTAGTTACATTAGAAGGCGAAAACTCTAACTACCTACGGGTAGTTAGTACAATATGTTTTACACCCTAAGTTTATCATTCGTTACGACGAATGATAAACTTAGGGTGTAAAACATATTGTATTAGAAGTTTTTTAGGTAAAATAAGTGAAAATAAGACTATGAATATAAAGTAGTCATTTAAAAACATTGTTTTCCCAGTAGCTAATAATGGAATTTTCACGCGATAAAAATCGATGCTTTGTTATTATACCTAGTCAATCCTTTCTTACGAGTATAATATAACGTAGTATGTAAAGTAGTTATAATTGACAAGCTGACACGATATTACCAGCTAACTATATTCCGCGGGTTTTATCAGGATTTCAATTAACCGTGAAGTTTAATTAAACCATGCATGGTGCAGTTAAATCGATATAGTTTTAACGGTGAATATTAGAGGCTGTTCGGTCCCTTCAGTACTCGGTGTGATGGTTTCGTGTAATATCGATTTTGTGGTGAATACAGTCGCTTTTTGTACTGTTTCTTGGTGAATATGAACGCAATGTTTATGGATTTATTACCAAACAGAAATTTTATATGTATGTATTTGACGCTAAAGTTATTGTTCAAAAAAGTAGTGTTGGATAGCTTTTGAAGAAGCTTTTCGAATAGAACATAAGCTTAAAAATCTATAAAGACTATTACTATTTTAATAAATGAATCCCTATTTCCCTTGGACACGCTATAAATGGCTGCACTAAATTGGGTAATGTTGTGTTAAGGACTAAGCGTGGTGGTTGCATAAATCTCCTTTACTATACTTTACTAACAGTGCAAGAGAGGCTTTTGTCCTGTACTGGGTTCATATAGGTGGTTTTAAACTTAGTTAAAGAACAAATAAAAACAATATCTGAAGCTCATAAACTACAATTAAATCACACATCTAAATCCTACATTTCATTAGTCTAAGTACCCATCTAGTGGCATTGGAAATGAAATGATTTCCAATACACTTTAAGTACTGCGACTACGTAATTGTAGGACTTAAAGCATACACCTCTACCGCATATAGCGTTAATTAAAGCTTATTTAATTAACTGCAATTCGACAAGTATGCTTTATATTAATGTTGGATAATTGACCGAATAATTTAAATGAAATTGTGTGTTCCATGACAGTCAATAATCGGAAAATTGTAAAATGTTTTGGTGGTATTAATTTTCGGTGGATTAAGTATTTAAATGTTACCGATCTTGTTTGTAATTAAAGTCTTTAACTTTTATTATCCTGTTAGATCCCACTACTGTAACGAAATGTTCTTTGTATGATGATATCACAGATCAGGGAGTGACCTTAGGACTTCCGTTATGGATGATATTAGTACAATGAGGAGGAACTGTGATTTCACTATGTTTGGAAACCATTTTTTGCATAATCTCAAACATACATCGCTTGACCAAGGAAATTAACCTGGGACTTTGGTCTTCGCTGTCAAGTGCGCATGACATCAGTCCTCCATCACGCTTTGAGGGTCAAATTACAAAACAGCGATGCAATGTTCTTATTTTAAAAATCTACGAGTTCGCTCGACACTTCGCAATAACTTGCGAATAGATTCGCGTCTCACATTCCTGCTATGCTGTGTCAAAGGGATGAAAAGAAAATAGAGGTTGGAGAAACACCACGCTGTAGAAATTACTTCGACAAGGATAAAAAAAACAACAGGAAAAGGACCACAGTAGAAGGATAAAATAAAGGAAAAATAATTACTTAAAAAGGATCAAATAGATGGGATTGGTATTTAATGTCAATAATCATTAGGTCAAACTCTATTAGGGTCAAAAGGTCAAAAGCTTATCAGTTAAACAGTTTATGTTTGACTAGCGTCTCGCGGTTTCACCCGCGTGGTTCCCGTTCCCGTGGGAATACGGGAATATAATATAGTCTATGTTACTTAGGGTGAATGTTACTTTATATTGGTGAAATTATTTTTGAAACCGATTCAGTAGTTTCGGAGCCTATTCGTTACAGACAAACAAATATTTCCTCTTAATAATATTATAAGTATAATTATATATTCTAAGTGTACAAACTCATAATTTAATCAATACTCAACATCTTTTATGAGCAACTGTAAAAAAACTCACTTAAGCGATGACGTAAAATTGTATGAAACAAAAGAAAATTTAACTGAATAAGTGAAAAATTACGAAGATAATTTAATCCCGTGTTGAATTTCTCAACTACGGTTGTCTACTCAAATTCACTTTACGAAGAGAATATTTTCTATTTTATTTAAGTATTATATATAAAAAGTTAACTGTAACCTGCGGTTTCACTTGCGTAAATGTTTATCTTGAATAAATATTGGCTCAAAAAATAACATGTGGAGTCCTCCCTCTATATCCATATATTCGTAAGTCCATTGCTCCGTATCGACATGAAAGAAAAACAAACAAATAAACATTTTCACATGATATTTGATGAACTTGATCATCTACTTTGATAAATGTATTGAAAATATCAATAAGCTTTCAAGTAGGTACATAGAAGAATTGAAGACCAAATTCGAAATAAGCACTAAGTAACAAAGTTACTCTCGCATTTACCTCTATAATATTAAATAACAGATATTGACTGTTTAATCTATATAATAAAACATTTTCATCAAACAAAAATCACAATAGATTTATCTAAAGAGATACGAAATTGACATTTCTGGAACATGACACTGAATTGTACTTATTACAAAAGAAAATGGATTTCCAAATATTATTCTGTAAAACAAAACAAAATCAAAGGAATGGTTTCTCAATTCCATTCCATGCCAAATCGAGCTGACAAAAACATTCGCAGGTATCTTAAAATATGTATTGTTTTCTATAAAAATGTTATGTTATATTCATCTGAGCGTTTGATAGGTTTTTTTCTGTTAACAAATTCGCATTTCGCTTGGATAGGTTCGGAGGGCACGTAGAGCCGTCGGTCCCGGGTGTCGTACTAACATCATCGACAACCGTTACGGGTAGTTAGAGCCCTCAAAAGTCTAACATTTGGTTTAACCAACAAATCTCGTATAGGTGGCTATACGAGATTTGTTTGTTAAACCAAGTTGGTTGTGGAGGTCAGATGGCAGTCGCTTCACGTAAAATACTGACATTCCGTCAAATCTGGTTAAACTGAAAACCGACCCCAAATAGACATGGGATAAAGGATCGAAAAAATAAAGAGAGAGGTAAAACATTTGGCTTTAAAAATGACTAAAATAAATATTGTATTTATCTAATCCTTAATTTTGTAGTCATAGTTTCAATGTTAAACGAATAAACTATCAATAGAAATATCCCGACGCCTATAAAAATTAACAAGAATGTGTTAAACAATTAATTGCTATTCTGATTTTATAAGGCGTTTACATTTGTACCGAGTAATATAAAGGTTAAGATTCTCTTTGTTTTCAAAGTATTGTAGTACATAATAATAAAGGTCTCTCGATTTATTGTACACATATAGACAAAGACATAAGAAGGATAAGTTGGCGTCTCTCAGTCGCGTCTCTGTGGCGACCGCTGATACCTAACGATTGGAGCCTTTCGTTCATAATAAAACTTTCCCATTTCTTTATACCTAACTAGTTTTCGTTAATAATTTATTTAATGGACTTTGTTTAGGTATTTCGTTAATATGTATTTTATTTTAATAAAAGTAATTTCTCAAAGGGCATTCTTAACAACAATGAAGGCAGAACAAAAAAACTCTATTGTTATTTTTCTAGAGGTATTTTCCAAATAAATAATTATAAGAACATTTTAGTCAATATTAATAACCTTGTGTATTTTTTAAAGTATTTTTTACTTATTTGTATTATCTACAGCCAATTACTTTTATAAACAACCATATTTTACCAACCGTGCAGTGCAATTTAATGGAAAATAAACTCAAAGCGTGAAATAAAAAACAGAGCAAAACACTGCGCTACAACATGCCTGCAGGCATCTGCCAGGCAACCTGCAGTAGTTGATACAATCAAATTACCTTAAACAAGCCTCTGGCTATTACGGCATCGTGTGTACGAACGTATAAAATTGTAATTTCCATTTAAATAAGTCCCAAACCTCATACAAAATAGGTCGATTTTAATAATATAGGTTGATTACGTCATTATTCGTCCTACGTAGTTGGCTATAATCTAGCTATGAGTCACAGACGCATTGGCCAGGGCTGCCAAAAATACCCCCTCCCTCATTCCAAGGTCGATCTCTCTGCAACATTTATAACATATCAGAATGTTATAATGACGCAATAGCTTTTTAATCTTGGTAAAATGTTCTGGCTGGAGAGTGGTTCGGGTCTGCAAGATCTAAATCTTCAATCTTCCGGAATTGAATGAGATGCAAACATTTCAATTTTGTGATGAGGTTGCACTTTTATATTAAGTAAAAACGTTTTGGGTACAAATCATAAGGATTAAAAAGGTTAATCGAATAGTAAAGTAACAACATAACATAATCGACTGTTTTATCTTAACTAGGTTTATTACCTGTATCTAGGGTATCGGAACTACGTGCGCTCTCATTCAAACAACCACCCAGACCAAGATAAATATTTGCGGATCACACTAATATTTACAAGAGAATCCCACCCCTTTGTTCGCCAGTTTGAAATGACTACTCTACCATATAAATCGGCAATGTGATGTGTCTTTCTTAATCATAATAGCTTTGACTAAAACATTTTTAATACAAGACTCTTGTGTATTTATACTTGTAAGTGAAAGTTTTCCTCAATAACACCTCACTAATTTGGGCCATATGCCTTCTGCGATATTTTTAGTACGACTTCTGATAACTCTAACACTATATGTTATTGTTACTTTTCTATGTCTATTAAACTTGTAATAATAATTACTTCAGTAGCATAAAGTTATCTATTAACTCTTTGTATGTTAGATGAAGAATGGAAAATATTCAACTTACGTTAACTGTAAAAGTTTACAATGTATTTTTATGATATTCCTTAACATGGTTAAAATCTTGAGTTAGAAGAGGCAAAAAAGTTTTGAAGTGTCCTTTGACCTTTTTAGAAACTCCTTTGGGACCTAGAATGTAATGAACAAAATTAAAGATGTAACCACAAAGCTCTGAATCGTGCCCCGCGGACTTATTCGGAATCCAGACCCAAATTAAACAAAGGTATGTATCAATAAACTTATCTAAATTTTAAAAATACTGTACCTACAATATTTTAGTATAGACCAAAAACATTCACACTGAAACAGACATGTTCACGTGGGTACACAAATGTTTTGATAAATTCAACCCGTAACATATGTTGTAGCACAAAGAGTCAGCTTAGGACTTCCGTCCTGAGGTATAGCAGTTAGAGACACTACCAGTTAGTAGTGTAGTTACACTAAGTACTTGGTAATCCAACAACAATATACTTTTCTGATTTTTTAACTACTTAAATATTACCAGTTAAAGTTCAGTATTTTAGCTTCAAATGAATCCATGTTCCACCTTATGTTTTCTTTCTTTCTTATCAAATGTGCGTAACTAATTTTACAGTATTCATTGTAATTTATAACACGTTCCATGAGTGATACCGTCTCGATTCACCGTTCAGATTGATGTTAGCTATTGAATGTAACCCAACGCACTGTTACTATCGATTGAATCAATTTGTCACTCCTGACAACTGTAATAGATTCATCAAGTGAATTGATAGTTGGTACATTAGCGGGTGGGTTTTGATCGGTTCCTGGTACGTTTGTACGATCAACATTGTTATATAAGTCGTAAGATAGGTACCTAATTATAGCTGCTGTAGTGTAGTCACTTATACTACTGTTTAAAATATGGATTTAAATTAGTAACCATTTAATCGTTATCACAAAAAAAATACCAGCCCGAGTTTCTGGCCGATTCTTCTCGGCTGATGTAATTCCGAATCGGGGTGGTAGATTCAGTGACCTTCATAAGTGCCTCATTGAGGCCTTAATTGAATAAATGATTTTGATTTGATTTGATTTAAATTAGACCTGTAAGTTGCCAGTTTTCTACAATTAGTTCGCTCCACATTCGGTTATTTGAGCGTAATACTTAGACCCCTCCACAAGCATTGGGTTAATTAGTTTGTGCATGCTATGATATTTTTTTAAATTTGGAATTTTTATTTGTTTCTTTTTCTATTTTTTTTTTATCCGAAACACCGGCCTTAGTCATATCACATGAACTTTTAATCACTTTATCTACTCATGTGCTTTTAAGTGGCTAGTTTTCCGCAAAGACCTCAGGAGAATGGCTAATTAATGCGTTCTAAATATATAAGATGAATTCTAATTTTGAAATTCTAAAAAGGTATTCCTTGATCCTCTTAAGAGGAAAAAGAAAAATAAATGAATAGACTAAAAATTAAGACACTTAAAAGTCATAAAAATTGCAAATAGCTTCATGTCAAAGAGTAAAACTTGATGGAGATTTTCATTTCGGTATATTATTATATTAGTATATTTAAAACGATTACAAGTAGTAACAAAATGCGTTTAAGATAAACAAAAGTTTGGTATAAAGTTTGTTAGAAACAATATAATTTCAAATATCTGATAGCCTAAAATATATTTCAGAAAATCATCAAAACTTCTTGACAGTTCTAAAACGGGCATTAAACTTGATTTATAATTAATAAATCCAATAACTTCTATCATTAATATTTACTCAGATGTCAAGATTAAACAACCAGTTAAAGTGTCAGTAACACTGGTAATACTGTGATGGATGAAACAAGTAACGATCCGAGTCCTTACAAAACCCTTAAAAAACCCAAGATGACACATTTTCAAACAAATCAAACACTTGAAACTGTCCGCAAAAATTCACAAATTGATGTATGAAATTATAACAAATGTACGTACTTTATTGTAAACTAGCTATGCCCCGTGGTTTTACCCGCATAGTTCCCGATCCCGTAGGAATTTCGGGATAAAACATAGCCTATGCCCTCCCCCAGACCATAAGCTATACCAAGCTACCCCGGTTCAGTAGTTTAGCCGTGGTAAGGTAACACACAGACAGACAGAGTAACTTTCGAAATTATACTACCTTACGCTGATAGTTTAAAGTTGTAAAGACTTTTTGATTTTACAGGGACGATTTTGAGACGATCTTGGGTTTTTTGTACATCAATGATTTGAGTCTAATTGTCCGTGAAAACTAATCAAAGGATTCCTCTTCTCAAACAAAACACGAGACCATTCGAGGGCAATGAGCTGTTCTTAATGTTAACAAAATCGGTCACCTGTATACGTACTACGAGAAAATAATTAAGTATTTTTGTATGAATTTCTTATTAAATATCTTGTAAAACCGACATTGCTAAATATGATCATATCAAATAACTATTTTAGGCTCTACCCTATATTAGAGATAGATTATTAGGTATACGAGTTAGATTATATATGAGTTATGAGATTAAATTCTATTTTTGTACCTAATACATCGTCGTATTCGTGTACTTTTTTGACGAAATCCAATATATAGAACCTTCATAAGCCAAACAGTTGGTTGTACCAAAAAATATGCACCTCGGAAAATAAACTCAAATCAAAAAGGTCTGAGAGTTTACCTGATAACAAATTACAACTTCATGTCAGTTTAATATCATTTACACCGAATAAATCGAAAAAAACGGACCTTAATTACGGGACAAAGGTCCCTAATCAAAAGTAGATATGTAAGTACACTTTAAAAAATCTCAAATCCATTCTATAAAAGTTTTCCCTACTCTATGGTAGTTCGAAATTCAATATCTTGTCGTAGGGTAAACATTCCATTTCCGAGTGTCCCGTCTTGAAGCGGTTTCGCGGAATGTTGTTACGTTCAGAGCCGTGTGCTGCTCGAGGCTCTTCCCTATTTAGCCTTGAACGATCACAATTTCCTTCAATACTGAATATGGATTTAGAAATTATTTAAATCATGGAAATTTACGTTTTTTATTGGAGTAAAGTATTAACTTTTAAGTGGTATCTACAGGTAACTGTTAAACTGGAATCTATCGTACATTTACATAAGTACTTATACAATTTATACCAGAAACAAAAAGTATATTGTAAAATCTCAGTGGCTTCGAAGGCATCTCTCTCAGTTATGATATTACTACAGCAAGGAAGAACTAATTAAAATGAACATAAAATTAAAAACTTAAATGACTAAGTACATTGAGAACGTGTTTAAGATGAGTGCGATAACACAGTGAGCTATGAGTGTCACTTGTTGGATTCATACAGCCCTTTAGAGTTACTAACGAAGCACTCTCAAGGCGAGAGCACTGTGCTTCTTGTGTAGGGACCTGTAGCTTTATATTCTTTGTACGTTTATGTTGGTTTATTGTGTTATAGCAAGTGGATTCGATCGGCTCGTGAATCAGAAGATGAGTTTCTGGTAAGTTACAATGTACTTCAAATCAAATCTATTTATTCTAAAAATCTTAATCTACTACTTACAAATATTCGGACCTCAACACTCTAGGCTTTGCCTGACCTGTGGGACCTATGTATGTATAACACCGCTAGAAGGGCTAGTTATAATGAGTTAAGAGTCTGTATGTACTTTTAAGTGGGCAGTTCTCCGCAATGAGTTTGAATTTGGGTCGCCTGTGCTGTGTATGCTGCTATATTTTAACTTCCCGTGACGACTCGATTGTCAATGACTTAGGCCTTTCCCAGAATCCGATATTGTAGAACTTATAGTATTACTACACCGATGTAATAATGTAAATTCATTTACCATATATCTAAAAAAGCATAATAGTCTTTGCCTTGTACTACACTACCAACAGCGTAAACACTAAAGCATTATTACATACTTCACCAAACGGATTAAAGATATAATTGTTTATGTTCCTTAATTATGTACAAGAAAGTAAACTTAGTCGTAATGGAAACTTGTTACGGACCAAGTCAGCATTAAACCCAACCAGATGGAAACCGATTGGATTGTAAATACTACAACCAGTTTCCAGTTAATGTAATGTACCTAACTGTTGTGGTACGTACCTAGTTAATGTAACGGGATGGTAGAATGTACCCTCTATTATATAGGTACAGGTTAAAACGGCAGCAGTTTTAGAGCTGTCCCAAAAAAAATCACCAACATAATGTACACCATAACATAGATATACATTAAACATACGTTTACGAGAATTTGTGTCTTATTACCTAAAATTTCTTATAAATAGAACTGAATTTTGTCAGACAATGAATTCAATGGATCACACTGTAATTAATAGTACTATAAATCAGAGCATTAAATTCCAAAGTTAATTTATTGAATCAAATTCGATCATACAACGTGTGTCTACATACATGTTTCTCAAACTCTGCCAATAAAACCTACAAAATAGAAACCATGACAATGAATTGAAATCAATAAAAATGTATATGTATAACAATAAAGACCAATTTAAGATTGTATTGTCCAATGATGAGATCATTTCCTATAATATGTCTGACTAATATGAATTACATTTATGGTTTGGGACACTAATTTGGGGAATTGCGTAAACACTTTAATTTAGTTACCACTTGTGATTTTAATAACCACGAATTTTATATAGTATGGGGTAAACCTTAGTTGCTAAGGTTTATCGGCAACACAGATTATGAAGTCAGTTTAGGACTTCCGCCAAGAAAAAGAGATGCCTAGTTCTCTTTTCCATGATCGGCAATGACAAAGAGACATACACTGATCTTGCATCTGGTCTGGGTATTTTCCATCCTATCTATCCATTGTTACTAAGAAAATGTGTAGGTACAAGTTTAGCCATTGTCTAGTATGATAAGTACAAGCTTTTGATAATTTGGCGCAGGACTGATAGTGTCCGGATATAATTATATGGAGAGAGACTATTTTCTCTGAATTAAATAAAACAGAGAAATTTCTTTCTCTTAAAGCTACATTGAAGAGGAATACGCGTTATCACCCCTCTTGTCTAAGGTGATTTCAAATTCAATCCATGATTGTGAATCAAAATACAACGCTCAACAAAGAAATCAAACCGGGACCTTTTAGGTCTTGGCAGGCAGGTGCAAGCCACTAGATCGCTAAGGCGACTACTGCGCAGTTATTAGTACTTTGTAACTAGATTTTCTTTTTATAATGTACCTGACGCAGTTCAGGTAAATAAATTAATATGCTTGCGGCGTTTGCCTATGCCTATGTAAATTATTTCTTATTAATTACGCATTGGTATAAGCAACAAAGATGTTAATTTTCGCAGAATTCTTAAGGTTAAACGTTTTGAACCTAAAATATATTTTTCTTTACATACAGCTGATGGTTACTTGCATACATTATTGGTATTCTTTTTTGTCCATATTATAATTTTGAATGTAAAATATGTGTGGCATTTCCACCTGTCACATGAAGTTATTGTTACAATAATTACACAGTTAACTCTATTATTAGTAAGTAGGACAAGTTACAAACGTAGTTACATATGTTTATATTGATTTACGAAACTAGACTATGTATTTTTTACCAACTGCACTACACCCATAGCATTTACATACATTTGACATTATTTTATCCTGTATAGGGAAATTTAGATAAATGTCGATGGCCTATCCCTCTAGAATAATATTACTTACTATTAGTGAAGGCAATTTTAAAACAGTATAAACCTGAGTTATTCTTAACTCATTTTCACCATCAATGAGGATTTTAACTTTATCAGTGAATCCAACCATTATTTTTTTTATTATTTTTATATTCGCGAATTGGGAGAGACCTATGTCTAACGTGACCATTTATTTTTTTTGTCAGAGCGGGACATCTGCGGAATTAAGTAATAAAAAAAGTTAGGTATTAGTGTTGTACAAGTTTTTTTAATATAGAACATAGAATAACTCAAAATAATCAAAGCAAATAAGTAGTGACGTGAATTCTAGTTTGTATTTTTATATTTATCGGCTGAACAAATTTGTTTTAAAATATCATTTCGAGCGAGAAAAATACATTTTAAATTATTGTTTCGTGTGTTTGGAAAGCGGGACAATTTCAGCCTCGCGGGGGACACCGGGACAAACTGCCTGAAAGCGGGACTGTCCCGCCCAAAGCGGGACGTATGGTCACGTTACCTATGTCCAGCATGTACACATACACCATACAGGTTACCGATGATGATGATGATGATATTCGTAGATTAAATAGCTCTTTTAATCTTCACCTCAACAATGTTAATTTAATATAAATAGTTTAATTACCAATAAAACCATAGAATCATCGAATTTCTTCTTCCCATAGCAACAGCTCAGAATTCGAGTAGAAAAAGACATTTATTTAACGATCTCTTTATAGGGACCATAATTTACGTTATGACGTATTATCATAGCAATATGGCTGTTTATGACGTCACTAACCATCCCCAGTTTATGAGACGCCAGAGAACACTGAATCATGCTTAGGGCGATATATCTTTGTGCTTAGTTTGTTAGATAACACGGTGTTATAATCTTATCTAGTCTCATATATACGTGACTGTGTTTGATTACTCTGGAGTAATTAAAAACATGTTTTCTTCTCAATTTTTATAGCCTTTAGTCATAGTTTTGGGTAAGAAAGTAAAATTATTAAAATAATTTTAATGTCTTGTTAAATATGTCAAGTTATTCAATGCAATAGAAATACGAAGAACGTTAAAGAAGCATTGTAAAACATTATTGTCATAGTTAAGTTATTCAACATGTAGTGAACACCGACAAATTTAGTTCAAAACATCTGTCTGTTTTGTCTTTAACTTAAAATACACTATCACCTGCAACGGGCACCTGTTTCGTGCGAAAAAATATTGTCTTCAAAACACCTAGCATTTCAACCATACAGCGCATGCTTCTATCAATATATTTCGAACGCTCAGTTGATTTTTGATCAAATTATAATATTTGTAATGTGTCTTTTTCATGATAATCCTGATCAAGAAAGCCGGTACTACTATCAAACGCCTTGGTACGGAACGTTCTATGAAGTAGATTCGAAACTGTAATATCATCATTATCAGATCATATATGTCCCCACCGAGGGTCAAAGGCTCCTCCGTGCCTCTGTGCAAATATAAAAGTTGACAACAAAACTAATCCCAGAGGTCAACATCATGGATAATCTCAATAATAAATGGAAATGGCACAAATAGGGAATCCGATCAATACTAGCCAAATTGCAAATAACTGCTTATAAGCAAGTCACATAAGTGCTTCAGGATTACAAAAAATCCAGACATTATGTCAATAAAGTAGCAGATTATGTTTACAGCAAATATTGACCTATGACGTCGCGGCATTCATTGGTTATCTTATATCAAAACTAATGCCAAAAATACACACGAAATAATGAACAGTTTGACTTAGATACATCTTATTTGTGGAGACATTTGTGCTCGTCTTGTACATACTTAGTTACAAATTATAGTAATTGACCTCGAACTAGGTCAATTACTGGTATCAAAAACTACACATCTACTAATTCAAACATAACTAATATAAATGTTTAATTAAGTAAATGGTGATTTTCGTCCAAAAATAGAACCTTCATCTAACACCCACCCTCTGTTTGGCAATTCGGTGTGTAGTTATTGCTCCACCACTGAGATCATCAAATGCACCATCTATGACTTTATTTCTATAGCTTTGTGCTAAATATTGCGTACGAATCTTAGGCACCTATTCCACCACAACAAAATAGCCATGTAAGCAGGGCAACTAGAAAAGATAGGACTGGCAACAACTGGTCCAATACAGATGTTTATATCAGAGAGTTATCCACTGTATCTTATCGATCTGGCTGGCTTTACAGCATGAACAATGTGAAGTTTACGTTCTGGAAAATGTGTCAGCGTCTTCTAGGACTGCACTCTTGTATCCTACAAAACTTGCCTGCTGCCACCATCTGTGATCGTCAAGTGAACTCTTGTCGCCACCGCAAAATAATGAAGAAAAGCAACTCTATCTGGGTTTTGGCAGTGTTAACAGACAAATATCAACTAATCGGGTATACCTATCATTATTATACTGTGACTTTACTATACATCTACTCATTTTCTCTCTTTTAATTGATACGAACAAAATATTTGCAAGCTAGAGTCGCTACGTCATCAACGGTGTGTGTCGAATGCTTTATAGAGCGCCATTAGTGTGAGAACATTTGAACCTCTGCAGTGAGAACGCATTCGACACTAAAACAACAATAACCTTTTTCCCATTGAACGAGAAACAATAACATTTAGATCACATTATACCGTTACGAAACTGTTTCATGTTTTAAAAGTTACTTTTTGATATTACTGTTATATTTTTAATTAAGTCTATTTATATTAGGGCCTATTTCACCATCTTGAAGTATCGTTCCGAGTACTCACCAGTTTTGTATTTGTCACTTGACATAAAGTAAAACTTAACTTTACTTGGTGAGCAACTTTACTTGAAAAACGTGAAATAGGCCCTTAGTCTATTTATGTTAGACTAGTAGCTCCCCGCGGTTTCACCCGCGTAGTTCCCGTTCCCGTGGGATTACGGAGATAAAATATAGCCTATGTCACGCACTGATAAATTAGCTTTCCATTAGTGAAAGAATTTTTGAAATCGGTCCAGTAGTTTCGGAGCCTATTCATTACAAACAAATAAACAAACAAACAAATCTTTCCTTTTTATAATATTAGTATAGATATAGACTAGGAGTTTATAAGAGTATATATTAAGAAGCAGTTGTTTTAACTGAAAATCTGAAACATATAAGCACGCACAAAGAACTTAGACCATAGGATAGACTATAAGAGAGGTCTAAATGTGAAGAACTACCCGCCGAAATATACTAGATGAACTCCAAAGTTACCAAAATTAGACACATTGTCTTTAAGTAAGCCATTTTCTATCTAACACAACACGGAACACTACCTACATTATTTTCTTATCTTTATTCTCACTTAAATGATCGGTTCTAGATAAATAAGCCGGAGATCACTTAGGAACCCTCGATAAATAACAATTTAACGTTCATTACCTATTACTCTACCTTAGAGAGGCCAATTTGGATAGAATAATGGGACTAGGATACAATAAACTGTTGTCATAGCTACAATAGAGTCCGAATTTGAAAAAAATACCAACCTTCAATAGATAAATACTCAATGCCAACGAAGATGCAGGTATGCCGGTATAACTATAGTAACTATCCATTATTCTGTGGCACCAGTAGGTTGTTGAACAACAGCCTGACCTTGCCGCCATGACGTAACCCACCTTCGAGACCAACGACAATCGTGGCAACTGCCCGACTTAACGAACGTGCGCATACGCATCCCAAAACGATATTCGATATTTGAAAACTTGAATGGAAATGTTTGAATTAAGAATGATGTTGTGATTAGTAAAGTGACAGTTTTGTGTGAAATTAAATGGTGAATGGACATTGAAGAGTTAACTGTGGAAATATTGGATAATTGTTAAGGTAGGTCAATCACTAACAAATAAGGTACACAAGGTCAAAATACCGGATAGGCGAGCCCTTGGCCTCTTGTGGATATAAATTAAAATAAAAGCGTGACCACCAAAATGGTTGTTTTACACAATAATATCTAGGTAGGTACGTAAGAATAACAAATTACCCAAACTTAGTAGATAGGTACGGTTATAAAACTAATTTAGGATCATTTGAATAATCTGGTGATTATCACGTGTGTCATTTGCACAATTTTAGATAATACCTAGTGTATTATAAAGGAAACTTCTAATATCATATACCTACGGTTAAAGAAAAACGAATTCAACTTTGCAAAATAGGATGATAACGATTTAGTGACGGTTAAACTTAGTTTTAAAACCTATTGTTGTTTTTATCGATACTTTTACAAGAAAGTAAATATTTATTGTTGTTTTAAAACAATAAAGGTTACTTATATGGTATTTATATATACCTAGTTAGTTAGTTGTTTTACATAGATATTAAAGATTTATTTAGTCCTTTTATGAGTCCATTATTTCATTTGTTTCATTACTCAACTTCATCCTACAGAAAAAGATTGTCTGGATTGATAGTTCTAATCTGGTTTTAATCATTAAAAGTTTTTATCTCTTACATTAGAAATATAATTTGTTTTATTAAGATAAATATAAAAGTTTCCAAAAAGAAAATATTTAAAAAATTGTGTTTAGTATAAAATTCTGGGACCATCAGTAATAGAGTAGGTACTTATTTTATTAATATCTATTGATATTTTTTATTAATTACTTATCCACGTTAATAAAAGCAATAATAGAAAGTAATTTCAGTGATTCCATTTTATTAATTAATATCTAAAATATAAATTAACAAACCTAAATTAGTAGAATGTCAAGCAATTTAAAGCAGACGTTATGCAAATTATAAAATCTAGTTTGCGATTCTCGAATAACGAGATCGTTGACTCAACCGTTGTATTTATTAATAATGATATAGGTAGATAACTTTTAATAAAAAAATAATTAATAAAACCATTTTTATAATAAAAAATCTCACTATAGCTTATGGAATCAATCATATTATAATATTAACTTATCGACTAATTATAGTGTTTATATTGAGTTTAACACTATTATGTATTTTATTACAAGCCATTTATAATAATATTTTTAATTAGAGAAAGTCTCATTTCCTGTTGCAATTTATCTTTCAAATGATACGATTTTAATGCTAAAAATCAAATTTGATAATAAAGATATTATTGATAATAAACTTACCTATAACCTAAGTTCTGATTTACCATAATTCATTGCAAAATATCTACGTAATCACTTAATCACAGTACATAGGGTAAGTTCGCCGGTTCGCGTCCATGTACCGGTTCGCGTCCACTTTAAGGATCTCCCTTTAAAAATAAGTAAACTAACACACCAATTAAATAAATAGACATTACCGCTAATACCTCAATGTATAAGGAGCACACACGCATGGACAAAAGGTCCGTGCGACAAACCAATCCCGTAAAAAAAAATATTTAATCTGACTGGTAGTCAAGGTAGAGCGTTTGCGCGGTATTTTTAGGAAACAAGTAGTGTGCAGCGGCGCGTTCGATGGTAAGTTTTTAATAGTTTTATGTGAATTTTAGGATACATAGCTGTTTCTAGACTTTAATAATGAAAAAATGAATAATATTATTTATGAATTTGCTAATGTTTTTCATATTTAACGAAAGAAATAAGGTGGACGCGAATTGCTACATCGAATATACAAAATTTCCAGTTTGCGTCCGCAATGGACGCAAACTACACCTACAGGTGATAGTAGTAAACCAAATTGCGTCCACTATTTTCGTCAAATAAATACGATTGACTTGCTATATAATTATAATTTAAAATGTATTAATTATTCATATATTCATTTATTTTGTTATATTTTAAATTTTTACAATATAAAATTAATTATTATTACTGTATTTTTTTTATGAAGACTATGTGTTTATACTTAAGTTTTTAAATGAAATGCGTAATATCTTTCGTTTTTTTTCTAAAAATAATATCTCTCTCTCTCTCTTCTTGTCTCCAAAGAACTCATTTTAAATAAGATGAGTCATCAAGGAATAACTCATCTTAAATAAGATGAGTTCTTCGGAGACAAGAAAGAAGAAGTACATTCACAGAAGACAAGTTAAAGAAAGCGTTAAATTAATTTTGAGAGAAGATTAAACCGACAAGACACATATGTATACTATTCCCAAGACCACAATATTTAACAAAATCAGTGGGCGCAGACCAGATGGAGTAAAGAAACTGGGACTATTTGGACAGTATTGGAAGATACCATCGAGCTCCTGGAATAGAAAGAACTTGGCATCAACATCGCCTTCACCTTACATTTGCCAACGACATCGAAGTCATGGCAGAATCGGTGGAAGACCTGGAGGCCTGGGACAAATTTTCGCTGACTTCGACGGAGTTTCTCATCAGATCAGCCTTAAAATAAACATGCAAAAGACGAAAATCATGTCAAATGTTCATGTTGCGCTGAATTCTATTCTGAAGTTGATGGCGAATATATCTACCTAGCACAAACGGTATCGTATCCGCAACGAGGTGATACGCAGGAGAACGAAGGTGCGGCCACCTTTGTTCTCCAGCGGTGACAATGGGCAGGGCACATAGCAAGGAGAACTGACGGCCGATGGAGCAGCTAGGTTCTTCAACAATGGAGACCACGTACTTGGAAGCGTAGTGAAGGAAGACCGCCTACCCGATGGACAGACAACCTGGTAAAGTTTGCCTGCATTGCATGTTAACCATCCCCACTGGAAATCATTGGGAGAGGCCTATGTTCAGAAGTGGACAAACATAGGCTGATGATGATGATTGAACAGTATTAAAACACGATACAAGGTGGAAGTAGGAAGAGTTTTAGTGAATAGTATGCCTCAAGAACGTTACTTAGACCGATAGACGGGTCAGATCTCATTTTTTTAAGTGGTGATTGTAGTGATAACAATGTTTTTAATAATAATAATATCTATTCAATATTTCTTAAAGAAATTGTTAAAATACAATCTTTCTTTACAAATTCATATAAATATCACCCCTTTATTCCTTTACTAAGCAAGTGGACGCAAACCGGTTCATAGGTGGACGCGATTTGGATTTTTTGGACGCAAACCGGCGAAAACGGCTATTTCTGATATTTCTCTATTTAACAAAAAAACTAAAGATATATTTAACAAAACTAAAACGTAATCTTAAAATAGACTATATAACGAACATATAAAATATTTTTATACATAGAAATGAGTGCTGGGATATTTTTATAATCGCCGTCAAACTCGCCAACTGCACTAAATGGACGCGAACCGGCGAACTTACCCTACATACTATTGCCTATTATGGCACATGTAATGTAACATGCACAATGCATAATCAATGACTCCATTATCTTATTATAGTAACTGACCTCTAACTAGGTTTATTACTTTTTGTTTGCGATACCCTACATGTCGAAACTAGAAATACAAATATTATCAATTTCTTCTTTTTACAATTAAATTGGTACCATTGAAAATGTAATACTAAAAATATAAAATAAAAATATTTTTTTTTGTAAAAGTATATCTAAGTTTATACTTATGATGAAAGGGATATTCATTACGCGTGTTAAGTTATCTGTGCCCCGCGGTTCTACGCTCGATCCCACGGGGATTTCGTGATAATAAATATTTTAATCTGGGCAATAAACTTTAATATTGGTATCAAATTTCATCTAAGTAAATCCATTCAGTCGTTTGAGTTAAGATGCAACGAACATACACAAAACTTTCGGCAAGAATTAGGGACAAGAATGTGATTCATAAAAGCTTTAAAGAAATATTACCACAGTGTCCACAGTATTTTAAAGGTTTGCTCCGAAACAAAATAAATTGTATGCTCTCAGAGGACAAATTCAATAAAAACAGGACATAATAAACAGGACCGTTAGTACAACTATTCAAACACCTGGTCCCGTACAAACTCCAAAGAATTCTTATCACAACTCGTAAGGGCACACCTTTTATCTGGTTATTTAAGGTCATGCCGTCTGTCCTTGGCCCGTTCATTCACTGGTATCCCCCTAACCTTTACCTCTGGCCAGCGAACCGAGAAACGCTTCCTTAAAACCAACATAAGACGATCCTTTGTACAAATATAATCGATGAGAGATGAGGATCTAATGAAGATGGTTGTTCTCGTACCAATTAACCGTTCAACCTGGAAATAGCACAATGTGTTCCGATCGCGTCCCCTTCGGATGTGTTTGTGTCTCAATAGTTTTGTTTTTGTTGTTAGTGATATTGAAACTAACGTATTCTTATTCTTGTACCAAAGTTGGTAATAAGGTGAGATAGTATGTACTCGTATATCTATATAGAATAAGTTATGTGTATGTACGTATGTCACCCAAGTCCGTTATAATTATCCTCATTGCCGTGATATCATACAATGACGACCCTGAACTTTAATGTGAAAAAAATGTTCTACACTTTTTATATAATTTTATAAATGGTCGGGTGTTAATATTCCAACTTATTTCTAAACATATACTTAGTTTACTAGCTGTGCCCCGCAGTTTTACCCACGTAGTTCCCGATCCCGTACGAATTTCGGGATAAAACATAGCCTATGTCCTTCCCCGGACCATAAGCTACCTCTGTTCCAAATTTCAAATCAATCGGTTCAGTAGTTTAGCCGCTAAAGGTAACAAACTGACAGACAGAGTTACTTTCGCATTTATAATATTAAGTACGGATTACTTATTATTTGTTATTTCTTATTTTATAAAAAAAAAAACTTTCTATGTAGCTAATTTGTAAGTGCAATTTCTTATGTTTTTATTAATTTGTGAAAGCTTGTCATAGGCATTTTTTGTTATTTTAAAACCTTTATTTATACATATGTCGTTATTAGTCCGTAAGCTTTCTTAAAATAAATACTTAAATAAATTATATTGCAATGTTAAAAAAACTAACGTTTTCTTGTTCAAAACTAGCTAGATATAGATACTAAGATGAGTTTACAATGAAAACTGTATCGAGATTGTAACGAAAACTGTATTGAGTAATTGAAATTCAAAACATGTTTCAAGTTTGTTATTGTTGTTATTCCCTTCCTCTTTGCCAGTGAGAAATGTTAATGAAAGTGTACCTAGTACTCGGAGTACGCTCCAACGAAGGGTGGCGACATAATGACAATAAATGAAAGTGCTGGAAGTGTTTGTTCATAGAAATATACTAGCTTCTGCCCCGCGACTTCGTACGCGAAGAATATTTATTTTGGGCTAACGCTAAATATCGATGTAATAAAATAACTTTAATCAATATGTGGGTCTGGCAGTCGAGATTAAAATTAAACAATAAACACGCCTATATTATTCATTATCACTACATATGTAGTATAAAACAAAGTCGCTTTCTCTGTTCCTATGTCCCTATGTATGCTTAGATCTTTAAAACTACGCTAGGGATTTTGATGCGGTTTGTTTTAATAGATATAATGATTCAGTGGGAAGGTTTTTAGCATAATTTTATCCCCATATTCTTACGGGACCGGGAACTAAGCGGGTGAAACCGCGGGCTAGTGACATATAAATTAGGTAAACTTTAATATTTTATGTGCCTACATAATTAAAATACCCCTATTAGATATGATTCAGGACAGGCCCTAGCCCCTCTTTAGGTAGCTGATGCTGACCCCCTAATATCACTTCCACGCCACTACCTCTTCCACCCCACTCCCCTTCCACACTAATACATCTTCCACACCGCTCCCACTTCCACATCATTCATCATTACTTATTTCTGGTCTTGTACCCTCGGTAGGGAGATCAATGAACTGGTAATGATGATTTAAAACACATTGGTACGTGGTGGGGTTCCAACCAGGCACCTTCCGATCGAAAGTCAAAGACCTTAACCCCTACGCCACCGACGCTCTACATCACACCGTCCTACATCCACATTAATCCCATTTCCACATCTCTACCACTTCAACGCCTATCCCACATCCACACCACTCTCATTTCCACTCCAATTCTAGGCCACTACCCCTTCCACCCCACTACCACTTCCATCCTATTTTTTCATCTTTTCTTCGGAAGAGTCGGCGTTTCATTACACAATACATATTCAGTAGAACGCCGATTATCTGAATTAATTGGGACCGGGGTCGATTCGGATAATCGAGAATTCGGATTGTCGCACATTGACTGCACATAGCTGGACTCGCGCACGATGGGTTCCGTACCAAAAACGACAAAAAACACGTTTGTTGTATTGAGAAGCCCCGCTTAAATATTTATTTTATTTTATAGCGGCAATAGAATAGAAATACATCATCTGTGAAAATTTCAAGCTATCACCGTGTTTGACCTTGAATATGCATCATTCTCTCATATCATACGTCCAATGTCCATGGTTCTTGAGATAGTCTGGTGACAGACGGACGGTCGGACTGCGAAGTCTCAGTAATATGGTTCCGTTTTTACCCTTTGGGAACGGAACTCTAAAAACGATGTCACACATAGAATAAACTATAATAATTATAACAAACACAGTTCTACAATATCTATAGCTCACTTAAACATCTCGATCAGAGTAAGTTATTTTATTTTATTTATTTCTATTTTAGTTGAAATCCCAGCGGGCCTTAGCGAAAATACAAAATATAATAAATCACATCAACTAATAGAGGTACATACATAGTAACTTATGACCGATTCGAATAAAATTGGCGATTCGGTTAATCGGCGTTCTACTATATTGGAAAATGTTTTAGATTCTGCGAAAAACTAAACTGCCAAGTTAACACTGGGATTGTAATTTAGCGAATCTATGTATCTTTAAGAAGTGGGTGATTTAGTTATAAAAAAAACCCTGCTCGACTTGAACTATTTTCATATCATAAAGCTAAAATCGATAAATCGCACATGAATAATAATTTTCGTATAGTAATATTTTAGATCGAAAATGTCTGAAGATATGATAAGCAGAAATCAAATTATGAGTAAAATATCCTTAAAATATCTATCAAAGTAATTAGGGCGAGCAAAGCGAAGCCCTTGTAACTCAACAATTTGGTGGTACATTTTATGAAAAAACTACTTCACCTACAGATTTGATATTTGAAATACTTAGTTATTTAAATTAATGTCTAGATTTATAATACGGGGTGAAGAATATTGATAAATATCTATTAATAAGTAAAAATACGGTATTTTTTTATTTACTTATAATTTTGATACGCTGCCTCATTTTCCGTCAATTTATTTTAGTCCGCCATTTTGACATTTGGCTGTCAAATTACAAATTGAAACACATGTCAAAGGAGTATTGATACCAATTTCGACGAAAATCAACCCCAAAATAACTTTTTAGCCCTTTTTAATCATGTTAGGTGATGATTTTAAGAAAAATGAGTATCACATATTTAATTAATCTTTTTGAAGAACATTTACGCCAAGTTTGAACTTAATCAGACCGAGGAATCACGTTGTACCATACAAACTTTGCAACCCCTTTTCACCCCTTTAGAGGTGGAATTTTCAAAAATCCCTTCTTATCGGACGCCTACGTAATACAAATAACACACCCTCCAAGTTTCAGGTCTCTACGATCAGCGGTTTAGGCTGTGCGTTGATCCATCAGTCATTCAGGACAAAGCCTTTTATATAATGATGATATAGATTATACTAGCTGCGCCCCGCGGTTTCATACGCGTAGTTCCCGTTCCCGTAGGAATTTCGGGATGAAAAATAGATGTTGGCCGATTCTCAGACCTACTGAATATGCTCACAAAATTTCATGAGAATCGGTCAAGCCGTTTCGGAGGAGTATGGCAACGAAAACTGTGACACGAGAATTTTATATATTAGATAAGTACCTAGGTTGTCAATGCACTCGTAGCATAAGGTACTTAAACTTACAGAACTTACTATGTGTCATTTATTACTATCATCTCAATCCGGTATTGATCAAATTAAAAGTTTAAAAAAACGAAAGATAAAGTTTTGTTTTTAAGCTTACCTATAAATAATCTATATAAATAAAACAAGAACACGACAAAAAAATCTGAAGTGAGCTAGATCATCGGCACTATTTATTGTAATACTATACCATCACCCTACATTTACTACTACGTTTAATTTCCCATAAACTTATCATTAATTCCAAATCCAATAAGTTTTTGCAACAAATACCAATACCGTTTCGAGTAAACCAATATCCAAGGTGTTGTTTATCGAAGCATACAATACATTGTGTTTTCTTTCTGTTCCAGCCTCACGAATGGTATCAAGATGACACGGAAGTTCTTATTCTGTTTTCCCTTAAGGGTTGGCAATGTTGTTTTCGGTTATATTATTATTGTAAGTATATTTTGTTTACGTTTTTTCTAACAATATGTGATCTTGACTATCTATTTACGTGTGTTTATCTATTTTAGTATTTAAGTTTACTTGCTAGTTACCACTTATTAATTAAACAATATAATATAATCAGCTCAATACAATGTCCCCACCGAGGAGCACGAGCCTACCCTGAATTAGGATGATTAGGCCTTAGTCAACCACGCTGGCCAAGTGCGGGTTGCTCGACTTCAATTAAACAAAAGAAAACAAATTGAAACTCACGATGTTATATAATGGATACGTTGCTTTCACATATTCAAACATTTTTGATAGGTATTGAAATTGAACCTATACTTCAAACAGATTTAATTTAAAGTTCTGGAATATTTTTTTACAATTATACCGTATCGGATTTGTTCAATAGTTTAAAAGGTTAACTCGAATAGGTACCTATACACAAATCCATCCTTTATTGTTCAAAATATGTTATGTCTATGATTATTAAATGTATTATCCCAGACATAATCATTCTAGTGCATTGTAATAGGTATTCGATGAGTTGTTATGATACATGCAAATCGAGATGGTCATGAGGTAGCCATTTTCTATAGGTAAAAGGAGAGAGTTTAGATTGAATACAAATTATATTAGTATCTACAAGAAGAATTCAATTTGCTTGAAAGTACGATAATGAATAAAAATTATAACTTTAAAAGAATGATAAATATTTCAAATATTAATAACCCCATCTTGAAAAGGTCACTTATTTATTAAAGATCAATTGATTTTTAACAAACAATAGAAAAGTTCGAAGACATTTATTTCTCTAAAATAAAATGTATTTGTATATAGCGCTATGTAAATATACGAGTACATTTTATACATTTTAAATCTTGTAAAGGTCTTGAGAGTCCATTACCTTGAGAAAGAAATACAAGTTTACTTAAAATATTTTATTCAAATGCATCTACAATTTCTTGCTATTTTATAACCGCTTACTGACAAAATATAAGTCTCGGGCAAGCGTCTGTCGTCTTTCTGTTTATATTTTCTTTTCGAACTTATACGCTTTTTACCTGAGATGGTTTGCAATCCAGGACTATTAGGTATAGCTATATTATGTGCTATAGTATAAGTGTTATAGAAAAAAATGTAGTGTATAGTAAATGTCAATCACGAAAAATCTGCTGAAGGGGTTTAAAATTTGGATAGCTAAATAGTTCGAATGAATATGCTTTTATTTATGCCAAAATGTTTCATGAAATCAAAACTTTTTGAATGAGAGCAGGGACACAGTGTACCAGGTAATACTGGGGTGGTTTTGGCGCTAATCCTTTATACTACAAAGGTTAGTAAAAAACTAAGTCTGACTCTATTTTCCCTATTTTTGAACAATGCAACGGATTTAAATTCAGTTTTTCCAAGATTCAAGAGAACGATTTGTATTATGTAGGTTCAACAAGATTTAACACGCGCAAAACCACAGTGCATATCACAGCTAGCTATTTATAAAACATTTTATTGTAAGTGCCTAATAAAGTTATGAGCAATTGCGTTCAAGATGTTCATTATAGAAGTCAATGCCTTGCTCTTTGTGTAAAGGTCAATTACCTTACACCTTTTGTTTTGTTTTGTGTGTCGCAAATGGATAAAAATATTGTAAATTCTAGTCAATATTATTGGATATTTGTTTCTTTGCATTTTTACTGCATAAGTATGGCTTCTATTGAAATAAGTATGGGTCATGTACTCATCTTGTTTTTTTTACTATAAAAATATATTATTAATGATATACAAATGTAAATGTCATATTTTGTAGGCTCTGTATGTTGTCTATATACGAGTATATCTTAACTACAAGAAGATGTAAAGGGTACCTTAGTTAGACGATGGCTGCCTAATTTTGTAATGTTCATGACATAATGTACCTAAGTTTTAACATAAATTACTTATTCCCCAGCAATATACAATTTAAATAGACATGTACGATAATAAACTAGCCTTTTGAAAGACTTCTAGCTGTTTGAACACTAAGCGCTACTGGAACAAATTGAATTTGTACTTCAAATCCATTTAAGCGCCTGCCAACATTTTGTGGCAACATCATTTGCGAATTGCTGTTACACTTTTGACAGGCGTATTTTGTGAGGTTTAAGCTTTAAACGAAAAGGGTACTATTAAATATGTACATTATAAAACATTATAATGTATTGATAGTTATATTTTTAACAAGTTTAATGCATACATAATTTTAATAATTTAAAGTAGTAACCCTTTTTATTGATTCTTTATATTTATACGTAAATATTCAGTAGCTTTTTCGCTCTATCAACTACACCAAAAAGAAGCTACAGATCTAGCGCTTACCTTTAATCTTAAAATAATATTAATAAATACTAAGAAAACATAGTGCAAACTAACTAATCCAGCTATCTTTGTTTCAGTTATTATCAATAGCAGTAGTAGCATACCACTTGTTCCAATTGGGTTTGAGTATCGTCGACAAGGAAGATGTACAGAACCACGAAAAGTTCAAAGATTTCCAAAGTCTCGAGAAGATATTTGGACCGGCTAATGGGACCCTCGTAGATATTGTTATAATGGTTTATTATTTGAGCTATATTATTATTGGAATGCTGCTGTTTTTGGTCGGAATTATTTTGACCTGTGGAGCTCATAAGGTGAGTTATCATTTGCATAATGCTTTTAATAATTAAGCGATGAATAAAGCTATAAATGAAATCTCTGGAAAAGGTTGGTCGTAGGTGTAGGTACTTAATTCTGCCACAAAAATATACAGGCTAAATAAGAAAGTTCTGTGAAGTACCACTTCTTTGCTACCACGGTTTTCAGCACGGGTTCAAAACCCAGCTTAGGTCAAAATTGTGAATAATTCATTCGTATACGTTCTTTAATCTAAAACAATTAAGTATGTTATTTTACGTTAAAACAAACAAAAAAAAATAAGCATTCACTACATCATCTTATTATAACTAACTGACCCCTTAGTTCCAAACTTATATCTAGGGTATCAGAAACTACGCACACACTCATTCACACACACCCAGACCAAGACAAACATTTGTGGTTCTTCAAATATTCACCCCGCACAGGAATCAAACCTGCAACCTTACGAATGGCAATCCGGGATGGTGACCACTCTGCCATTAAGATCGTCGTTAAATTAATAATGATTATAAGTTACTCAAGTTAGTTTCAAACACAGAGCATGGAACATAAACCTCTATAGAGGCCACAAGATTCTCTGCTCAGTAATTACATAGTATGTAATGTATAGGCATATACCTTACTAGCAGCGCCCCGCGGTTTTACTCGCGTAGTTCCCATTCCCGTGAGAATACTGGGAAAAAAATATAGCCTATGTTACTCAGGGTGAATGTAGCTTTCTAATGGTGACATAATTAAGAAATCGGTTTATTAGTTTCGGAGCCTATTCGTTACAAACAAACAGACAAATCTTTCCTTTTTATAATATTAGTGTAGATCATCATCAAAGGCCTTTACATCTGTTACAGATGATTTAAGCAGTGTATGGTGATATTGAGCGACGCCTTCTGCGACTAGTTAAACAGCGTCCACACCCATTAAAAGTTAATTTAAAAAAATAAGAAACCGACTTCAGCACTAAAAAGTAAGAAAATAATTTAAAATAAACGATATTATTAATACATATTTACAATTTATAATTAGTTACTTTTGGAGTCAGTGCCAGCCCAGGATAGATTTTTTTCCTTATAAGATAGCACGAGACGCGCCTATAATATTAATGAAGGCTTTGGCTGTCACCGACTTCAAAAGTAACTAATTATAAATTGTAAATATGTATTAATAATATCGTTTATTTTAAATTATTTTCTTACTTTTTAGTGCTGAAGTCGGTTTCTTATTTTTTTAAATTAACTTTATTTTAAATTTTTTAGTGGGAAGCAAGTCTCCTTCTACAAAAGACGCTTAAATTTTCTTCCAGAAGAGCTTTTGACTCATGGATCACTTGAATCCTTTTTTGTGGGAGGACGACTTTACGTCTTTCCTCCGTCCAGGGGAACGACGGGGAATGTCGGACTCCGCGCCGCAAAGATAGAGCGGCGACGCGCTTACCGACTAAAACCCCTTGGTGTGCCACCTCTGCGCATATGGCCGAAACCGGAAGAAACGCGGCTGCACGCTACTACGATCCCGGACGCGCCTCTACCCTGTTAAGGGTTTCTCCTCCGAGCTAGAATGTAGCTCTAGGCGACAGATGTTGAGTTACCCCCTTCCGAAAGTACCGCGCGCCACCTCGAGGCCTATATGGCGGCAGTGGATCTCCCCCCCGGGGATCACTGCCGCAGGTCGGGCGTATGACGGTTGCAGGACAAAGTGGTAGTCCCGCTTCCGTCTGCCCAACCTTCTGCTGCGGATAGTGTTAGTGGAGAGGGCTTCGCGCTCTCTCTCCGCAGCTATTTTTTGCGAGAGTACGACCTCACAAGGTGGACACTCCAATCCAAGACCTCTCCTCGCTCACCATAGCAAAGACTACATTTGGCAAGGAGAGGTCGTTTCCCAGGATTGCCGCGAGAGTTGCGAGGGCAATAGCCTCTTGCAGGGATTTTTTCGCTGCTCTGTAAGTGTCAAGCAGTTGAACCTCAACGGGTACCGCTAGAATCCTGTCCCATGAGCTGATCTTACTCATGATTCATAATCTAACACAACCCTGCATTTTATTACTTCTTTTTAACTTCATCATCCCAATTAAACCATCATTTTATTACAAAACTTCTTTATAACCACAAAGGTATAAGAACTTTTTAGAAAATTAACCAAAGTCAAAATAAAAACGAAAATAGAGGATGACGTTTATACTGTTTATTTATTAATTAATATAATATATACAATCTAATCTGGTGCAGTGTTTGTTTGTAATATCTAAATATATTTTTTTACGAAAAGTTTTATAAAAACGCTCTGAAGATATATGTGTAATAGGTACCTATAATAGTATAAAAAAACATTTTTAAAAAATGTTGTAGGTTTGGGTTTATTTCAGTGTGTGTTAACGAATTAAAACACGGGACATTTTTATATCTAAAACCCATGAATTGTGAACAGCATTTGATTTAAAACACAGCCAAAAAAATTTCATTCAGAAATTCTTATGGTATCAAGAATATCGCGAGCAAAACCACGGGTCACAGGTAGTTTTACTTTTAATAATGTCAATCGACACCCCAGCCTACATTGTTGCGGGTTTTTCCTCGATTTTTCCTGGATCCCATCATCAGATCCTGATTTCCTTGACATGGGACCACTTCGCGAATATCCGCTTTCTAATGGAACAAAAATTTTAAAATGCTCCATTCATGATTACAAAGAAATCGCGTAACAAACACACAAAAAAAAAAATATATATATACACGTCGAATAGAGAACCTCCTCCTGTTTTTTTGGAAGTCGGTTAAAAATAGTGTAGATACCCATTAAAATATCCAGATCTATAGATAAACTAGTTACTCGCACCAGTCAGCTAACATGATAAATAGCAGAATGACGTGTTTCACATCAATCTCAAAAAGACAAGTTACATAACACAACAACCAATTAGAAATTGTTCTCATAATACTCGTAATAATTGTTCATAGAAAACTAGGTTATAGTTTTTGAAGATATCATAAAAACTTCCGTATGTAATCACTACATACATACATACTCGTAGTATAAAACAAAGTCGCTTCCCGCTGTCTGTCCCTATGTATGCTTAGATCTACATAACTACGCAACGGATTTTGATGCACTTTCTTTTAATAGATAGGATGATTTGAACCTTCCCCTTGAAGGTTTTGTAGCATCATTTTGTCCCCACATTCCCACGTGAGCGAGAACTACGCGGGTGAAACCGCGGAGCTCCGCTAGTGTTATTTAAGTTTTTTTTCTACATAGATTGTGTAACATTTGATTGGAATTGAATTTTTTAAGAAGGTGTAATAAAATTAAATGTTTTATGTTTATGAAGATAGTAAAACGTAATTAAGAAGTGAAATCTTGATAGAATTTACAGCTCTCCGTAATCCTTTGCTGTGTGATTATGTAATGATCTTTTAAATTGTTAAAAATAAATTAAGTTTTATTTAAGAATCTTAGCATACTTGTTTTAAATTGTAGTTTATTGTGTTTTAAATAAAATATTCGTTAATTTAACCAATAGATTATTATGAAAATCGACGAATTATTATAAAAACATTAAGAAATTCAAAGTTATTTGTAAAGTTGTACAAAAGGCACAACACAATATTTAACTCAGTTGAAAAGGTTAACAAAACAACAGGTAAAGTGGAACCCACACTGTTAGTAAACATAAAAAAACATATTAATACTTAGACCTACTAATCTCCATTATTTGTTTCAGGCAAACCACTGTTTGGTATCAACGTTTTTCGTGTACAGTTTCTTCCATTTATTCTTCACCATTGAACTTATTGTTTTCGAAGCTTTATCAGCCGGGTGGATACAGTTGGGACTCCTCTTACTCTCTGATGGTACGTTGAATTAAAAATTATGTCTAACTAGCGGCCCGCCCCGGCTTCGCACGGGTCCAATTTTCCCGTTGATTTTCCAGTTTTTTTTTACATTAGAACCTTCTACAGAGTGTTAGAAAACTACAAAACAAAAAAGTAGCCAAATCGGTCTAGCCGTTCTCAAGTTATAGCGTCAGAAAGGAAAACCCGACTTATTTTTATATATTAGATAATTTATTTTTTGGATCAAATATTTTCACTGATACTTTACTTATTACCATTAGCATGTGAAGTTCAGGTCAAATATCAAAGAGAAATCCAATATGAAATTCCGAATCGACCCATGAATGTTTGTTGACGTTTGAGATCACCAACTCACGTAAAGAAAACGTGGTGATTATACGTCTATTCTTCTCTGTATTAAAATCATTAGTTGTAGAAAAACCTTTGCTCTACATCAAAATCTTACTGGCCAACGTGAACTAAGTAAAGAATTTTTCAATAATTTGTCGATAGAATTAAAAAGGAAAAGAATAATGAGAAAATTTTTATCTCTACAATAACCCCTGCCTTTAATAGAAATTTTGCTCCAGTAAAACCAATTTCAATTTGCTTTAAGATGGAGTTTCCTACCTGACGCTGAATTGTAATGAACTGGCAGCCAGTTCTAAAACTAAAGTCAGTTTTCATTACTTTTTCTAGAATTTCATAACCTTTTTTAAAAAAAATCGTAAAGAACTTGAATTTTTTATCATCTTTAATCGTCTGGTTCTTTAAATTTATGATTCTTTTTTCTTTGTTTTAGTGCTCCTGATAATTTGTCTGTTCAGTGTCAAATATCTAATGGAAGCCATCAGAGCGGGCAATATATACAGCCGCCCAGGAGAAGTTTATTACAAATATTAACCTAATTTATTATAGCAATAAGGTTTATTTTTATTAAGCATATATTTCAAATCCCTTTAAAACTCCAGTGTTGTGATTTTATGTGTAATCTTAAGTATTTATTATATTGTATAACTTATAATGTACTTTATTTAATTTACCGACACAGAAAAGTCACAAAACCTTTGATATTTATAAATATTTAATTAAAAAACACTTATTAAATAAGAAAGTTACAATTAGAATAAATAAATTAAAACTTATCACAAATTAATACAGTCAAGTGTAAGACATTCTACGAATTACTGAACGTTCGCAATAAAAACATTTCTAAAAGATATGAGTATTACTTTCAACCTACTGCGGTATTCACGTCGCGTTCGCTCCTAATATTTGCAGACGTCTTCAGAATAAATTAACAATCACAGCTACACAAGCATGCATGAGATAATTACAGTCTAATAGTATCTAAAGAGGTTATCTAAATGCAAATCTGGTGTTTGTCTGATATCTCTTCTGCGTCGCCTTCGTCCCAGCATCATGGGGACTACCATAGCCATGGTAGCAGGAACCATACCAGCACCTACAGCTGCCAACAACGTGGAACTATCTGGAGATACATTTGATACAACCCTCCTTCGAAGCACTCTAGTCTTCGTCGGCCTAAATTGTGACGCAGACATTTCTAAATCGTTCTTCTTATCCATATCCCTTTTAGACTCTTCAACTGTCTGAAAACTCTTTTCAACTTCTAGTAAGCCTCCGTGAGATGTTGTCATGTTGGTGTGTGCGTTGTCAACAGGTAATACAGTGAGTGCAACCGCTTGATGTGACGTCATAGTTGAGACATCTGCGCGATCGTCAGCGGGGGGGTTCAGTGATCTTTGTCGCTTCTTATCGCGGTATCCCTTTGTTGTAGAAAGTAACACCCATTGACCGTCACCGTACGGCGGCCTGGACCGATCGTTTTCGTACTCAGAACCGGCGTAAACCACTTCGGTAGGCCGTTTCAAAGGTCGTTTCGATATCGATGCTTGATGAAGCGCTTCGTATTCGTATGGGAAATTAGATGGACGGTTATCAGTGACTACTGAATCTGATATACCGTAAAAAACTGAATCCTCGTTGTGATAATGGTCGTGATTATCTGAATCGCAGTTCGGTTTGTGAGGGCGCCTTCCTTCATCGGATGACCAAGAAAGATGGCTGACTTGCTGCTGCGGTTTGTTCCATGATGGTCTCGATGGCAGCTCCGATTCAATATCCTCGGGAACGTGTAACTTATTATTTATGTATGTGGGTCGACTCAAGCTAGGTTTCTTTTGTTGATAATTAAAGCGATTACCGTTGGGTTGATTGTTCGCACTGGTCAGTATACTTGTGAATCTGCTGTCTTCGTCGTCCGGGTACCGGTCATCGTCACTCATCCAATGAGAAGGTTTCTGCTTTTTAACATTTGGTTTCCATTTTGAAATTTTACTGGTTGACCAAGCGACTGGTTCCAAACTCACCCAGCCATCTTTATCGTCAAACGGGTGTTTGTGTTGTTTCACTTTTAATCTGTTCCAGGATGTGTATACCTTACTGCCGCTATCACTGTCTTCGTCACTTGGAGCACTTGGAGTGTTCGTATGATAGCGATTAGGCTTCATTTTCTTCTTCTTCTGTAGTTCTGCAGCCAAAGCCGTAATAGCTTGTAAACGATCTTTGTACGGGAATTTAGCGTCATCACTATAATCCTTTAGTTTTTCAGCAGCCAACATGTAATCTTCAAAGTCTTCCTGAGGGCCATCACTGTTCTCCTTGAATCCATCGTCACTGAAGCTATCTTGACAAGACGGCCCGTAACACCTCGGTTTGTTTCCGTTAAAATCGTGCACAATATGTGTCATAAGATTTTTTAATTCAGAATCATCCTGCTTCAAAGCAATTTCTTTCCATTTGTTTTGGTCGCTCGCTTTCTCTATAATTGTGATTGGATCTTTTCCCGGCACATCCAGTTGGTAGGTTTTAATTTTATCTTCGTATTTCTCTATTTGCGTAGGGTCACCGCGATCGGCGACCGCGAGGGCGAACACGCAGAATAGCAGTCGCACTGTCATTTTCATCGAGATGAATTCACTTTCGTTTCGCGTGTAAGCGCGCAGAGAAGCGCGCGCGCACTGAACGCCGCCGACAAAAGCACCTCTCTGATATAGTTTTGAATTGTCGATGCACAATAACCCTCCCTAGGCTCTAATGCAATGGTAATTTTGTATTCGGTCACGACGAATGAGCAAGATAATTATGTGGCGATTGTCGTTTACCGCCTGCTATCTTAATTCGCTATCGCTGCTCTCACAGGGCCGTGACCCGCGGTACACGGGTGAAACCATTTTTCATTTTATGGGATGTTTTCTCCTTAGATAATGATAGAAAAGTTTCACAGACGCTTCCCACAGAGTAAAAACTTTGTTCTGTTTACAATGCAAATTTATCTCTGTTCGAATATCTTGGTACGATAATAAACTTTTAATGAAAAGCAAATGGAAAGAGACTATAAATTAATGACAGATAATAATTTAGTTATGCTTCAAAGAAAATGATCTTCCATTAAAATTTCAAGCGTCAATAATCACGGTAATAACATACTCATAATCGTAGATTAATCATACTCATTACGATTCATAATAATACATTAGACGCATGTCAATGAACGCTACACAATTAAAAGTGCATCTGTTTTGTTTAAAACTATAGAAAAATAGTACAATTTGTTGCGTAGTTTGATAGAACAGTTACAATTTCAACAAATAAAACTATTGTTTTATAACATAACAAAAGAAATGGTGACTTAAATGTATCACAACTTTGATTTTGTTTTTGCCACTCGGTTAGATCACAATAGAGCTATTTAGGTGAAAGTTTAGTGGAGTAGATACTGGCATAGTAGCTAAAAAACTAAACGTTGTATTATTTTATTATGTCAGCCAAACTGTCAGTGAATGTAAATATTACATGTTTGAGGATAATGTTTAATGTGACGCGTTTTATTTACCTCTGTTTATTTAACTTTCGTTTCTGTAGTAAGCTTATATAAATTTGTGTACCAAGCAATGTTTATTCGATGTTTTGATGTTCCCAATTTATAAAAAAAATTCTTAGTACAAATAAATTAAATATATAATTAAGTTTATATTCGTATGTTTTAATTAACTATCTAAGACCAGTTTTGTGTGGGCGAGATGTCCTATAACCCCTAAAAACGGTTACAAAACATTATACTTATAACCTAACATAATATGTCAAAAGTAATGAATAAGAACGAAAAAATCAAAGTATTTTGGATTAAAATCCTTCTAAAACAAAGCCATATCTCCCAACACCCGATACACAATATGACCCAAAATAGAAAACAGCCAGGCTCTCTCTAGAGCTGTTATTATTCGTATCTGAGCTGAGATCATCTCGCTCTAATTATACGCTGCACTTTTACCGACCAATCTCGCCTCACCTCACCTGCCTTGCTCACGTGGGATGTATTATATTATAGTAAGATACATATTTATAGCACTTTATATGCTAGGCTTATTTGTATACAGATTCTCATCAAGTTGGTCAAAGACTTTTTAAAGAAGTTTTTATGACGTAATCTTTGAGTGTTTGGCAGTAAAACTTTGAAAATTGCAGCGTTTCGTCCTCTACTATATATATTTTAAAGTTCGTTTCATCTTCTCGTACGAAAAGAAATACGATAGGTTTATTTAACAATATTATTAAGTCAAGGCAAAGGTGCAGTGACTTTTTGAGCCGCGGAGTTTAAAATTAATGTTTAAATATTAAAATTGTATGCATACTGCATTCAGACACACTTTGGATAAATGTGATCTACGTCACTCTCTGATGCTCCATCTAAATCCACGCACTTGGTAATCAATATTATAATCTATCGCAGGTTCATTACTATTGCAAAATGCGAATCTGAGTCTTTACGAGTATAAAGAACAGAACACTTTTTCGTTTAGAACAATTTAGATTGAAAACTTGATTGTACCCATTTATTTATTTTAGCAGGTAACTTATTGCATAATCCACGAACATTTTTATTAATCTGGGTGTGTGGTTTCTGATACCCGAAATGTAATAAACTTAGCTAAATATATATTATTGATATCTTTGATTTACACGAACACTACACATTGAAATAAAACACTTAAACGGATTTTTGTCGTGGTTGTATTTAGTCGTCGTGTTTTTGTAGTTTTTAACGTCAGAAAATGTAAAACAAAATATAAGCACGACAAAAATCCGTTTTAAGTGTTTTATTTCAATGTAAAGAAATATTGATAGAGTGATCGATTAATGTTCTACTCCAAAAACTAAATAAACGTCTTGCAAGTACATAGGGCTAGAAGTCTATAAATCAACACACAGACGTTGAAACTGAAGTAATAAGGTCAGCAGATACCTATAGATAGTGTTATACTTCCCCTAAGAGTGGTTCATCGTGGCTCCATCTAAACAAGAGCCCCCTGGCGATGGCGGCCAGTCACGGTGTCAACAATCCTCATTTAACGCCCGATGCGCTTTGTATGCTTTCTAACAAACAGATCTGTTGACAATATTAAAAGTTTCTATTTTTATACTTTCCTACCCAACTATTATATCAATTAGATATGCATGCTTTTGGTTTACATGGTGTTTTGATTGTTAAATTGATACTTAGTAAGTTTGGAGTGTTTAAGTTATCAGATTGAAATGTTTACGCATTTTCTTTTAATTTAGGAGACGTGTTGTTTGGATCGTAGTTGTTGGTCAATTATTGGTCAATTATTATTTCTTCATAGAAATGATCGATATTTTGTCTGGTAGAGTTCTCCTTTGAGTCTGTGTAATCAAACGAAAAAAATCTTATAGTTTATATACTTCTCAATAACATACTCTTAGCAAAAATAAAATTGTATTATTTTTATGATAATAAAGCACTTAACATTCCTTAAGTGCTAACTTATATAATAAATAATTACTCAAAACACAAAGAAAGGTATACAAATAAAAGATTACCTAATTAGAAAACACCGGAAAACATAAAATACTTTTAAAGTGAAAACAGCACATTGTAAGGGGCAAAGAAAAGAGGAAGCTCCTAATGAATCCAAATAACTTAACAGTTTGTCGACTCTATTGTCATATTGTCATGCAGTAACATACAGACTATTGTTTTCATTTTGTTAAACTAAAGTTGGGTATACACTTCGCTAACGCAGATCTATATTTATAAAAGAAAGTCGTGTTAGTTACACTATTTATAATTCAAGAACGGCTGTACTGATTTGGCTGAAAATTGGTGGGGAGGTAGATAAGAACCAGGAGAAGGACATAAGACTTTTTATCGAAGACCTCACGAGTCCGATATTTACACATTGGCTCACTGTACAGCGAAACCCCAATCGCAAGTAGCTACATTTATTGTAATTAGTGTAATTTTCCATTTTATATATTATTTTATTTTAATTTTACTCTGTACTTTATTTTATTTTTACTTCATTTCTTTATATTATTGTATTATTGCTTATGGTTATGTGTGATATGGGTAAATCAGAACCTGAAATAAATGACTATTATTATATTATTATTATTATTTATCCCAAAATTCCCACGGGAACGGGAACCACGTGAGCGAAGCCGCGGTTCACAATTAGTTATTAATAAAATAATGGTAATGGGTGTTATTGACCTCACGAAAAACTCTTAAGAGCCTTTAATTTTCGGACAAACTATGTGAAGTTACATTTGTCATCATTATCAGCCTATGCTAGTCCACTGCTGGACATAGGCCGCTTCCAATGATTTCCAGCGGGGGTGATTGATTGATTTTTTGAAAAGTCGTATTTTCTCACAAAATGATATCACTACGAGAATTGTTTCTTAAATTTTTTATTCAGTCATAAAACCTTTTGTTCAATTATATCATGTAAGTACTTATAGTAAAGAATAAACTAGATTAGAACGTATCCAATCCACTCAATTAAATGTCAATGTAGCGAAGAATTTTATAGTTCCCATTATGTAGTACCCAAGCAAAACTTACGTTATATAAAACATATAACTGTTCGGACTATTAGGGCTATATTAAGTGCACTAGGCCGTAAATTTAGAAGGAAATTAGTGCCAATTCCATCACATGGTAATGGACCATGAATGTGGGACAATGTTATCTACCTAATGGGGTCTATAGGCACTCAAATCATGGTCCCATAATCTGAATCATCATGGAATGATGCGTAACATTTTGATAGTCATCATCATCATCTAAAAATGATTTTTATATGATGTTTATTGCGCTTGTGTGTTCCTAACCTAACGTATTACATACCCAATTGAAGTTACATTTAGTATTGCATCACGAACTCGAAAGCATAATTGTGATAAGAGCATGAAACAAAGCACTTTCCTCGACAATATCATATTAGACTTGCCCAAAATTTAAATCAAAATGGACAGAAAAAACTGTGGAGTAGTGCTTTGATTTCTTTTTATTTTATTTATAAGTATTACAAATTATGAAATACTTTTTTAAAGAACAACTGTCTGTTTTTATATGTTTTTTATTTCCCAGAATTTTATCCGTATAAATGAAATTATCGGAAGTGTTTTTTAAAATAGACTGTAGTTACTAAATTGAATTCTAGTCTAGAAATATCGACTTCTCAGAAAACTTAATGAACCAGTTCTAATTTTATTCTCTTTGCAAAGTATTTACTCACGAAAAAATATTCAGTAACTTTGAAGTTACTTAATGTAGGTAAGTACTTACCTTTTAAAATATTTGTTACTTTGATAAAATATGAGATTTTCGTCTGGTAGACATTTACTTGAATAACAATAAGTTTAAAGTCGATAAATTCTTGGAAAACTGTCTCATCAAAAGATGTTTCTGCTTAGATCTCGTTACGGAGGCCTTCAACCGTATTGTATTCTTTGCGTTCGAGGAAGTTTACACCGTAACAAATTATATTTCTACTGATTTATGTCATGAACAATTTCAACTTCAAAGATTATTAAGTGAGGAGAAAGTTTAAAAATATTTAACTAAAATAAGAAATATTAAGTATTTTTTGGATAGAAATAAACTGTTTAGTGTGGCTGATAGCGGCTTTAAAATGAATTAGAGGATAAACTTTTGAAAGCCTTATTCGATGCCGTCGTTTCTTCCGTAATGAAAAACTGAATGTGTGTATAAGCTACAGCAGAATATCAAGAGGAGGCGAAAGGGTATGAAGAGTTCGACTGTTAACCACTCACTAAGCTTTTTCGTCAAGTCTCATCAAAATCATAAGCCGAAAAGTCAAAATGACGAAAATCATAACGTCGAAAATCAAAATGTCGAAAATCAAAATGTTGAAAATCAAAATGTGGAGAAACATAATAAGTTAAAATGTCGAAAAGACAAAATGCCTAATATCATAATGTTAAAATGTTAAAACGTCGAAATGTCAAATAATCGAAAATCATAATGTCGAAAAGATTAAATGTCGAAATGTCAAGAAGTCGAAAATCATAATTTCGAAAATCAAAATGTCGAAAATCATAATGTTGAAAATCAAAATGTGGTAAAATCAAAATGTCGAAAATCATAATGTCGAAAATTAAAATCTCGAAACTCATTATGTCGAAAATCATAATGTCGAAAATCAAAATGTCGAAAATCATAACGTCGAAAATCATAACGTCGAAAATCAAAATGTCGAAAATCAAAATCTCGAAAATCATAATGTCGAAAATCATAATGTCGAAAATCAAAATTTCGAAAATCATAATGTCGAAAAATCAAAACCTCGAAAAACAAAATCTCGAAAGTCATAATGTCGAAAATCAAAATCTCGAAAATCATAATGTCGAAAAATCAAAATCTCGAAAATTATAATGTCAAAAAATCAAAATCTCGAAAATCATAATGTCGAAAAATCAGAATGTCGAAAATCAAAATCTCGAAAATCATAATGTCTAAAAATCAAAATATCGAAAGTCATAATGTCGAAAAATCAGAATGTCGAAAATCACAATCTCGAAAATCAAAATCTTGAAAATCATAATGTCGAAAAATCAAAATCTTGAAAATCATAATGTCGAAAAATCAAACTGTCGAAAATCAAAATCTCGAAAATCATAATGTCTAAAAATCAAAATATCGAAAGTCATAATGTCGAAAAATCAGAATGTCGAAAATCATAATCTCGAAAAACATAATGTCGAAAAATCAAAATCTCGAAACTCAAAATGTCGAAAAATCAAAATATCAAAAATCACAATCTTGAAAATCATAATGTCAAAAAATCTAAATCTCGGAAATCATAATGTCGAAAAATCAACATGTCGAAAATCAAAATGTCGAAAATCATAATGTCGAAAAATCAAAATCTCGAAAATCATAATGTCGAAAATCAAAATCTCGAAAATCATAATTTCGAAAAATCATAATCTCGAAAAACATAATGTCGAAAAATCAAAATTTCGAAACTCAAAATGTCGAAAAATCAAAATGTCGAAAATCATAATGTCAAAAAATCAAAATCTCGAAAATCATAATGTCGAAAAATCTAAATGTCGAAAATCAAAATGTCGAAAATCATAATGTCGAAAATCAAAATCTCAAAAATCATAATGTCGAAAATCAAAATCTCGAAAATCAAAATTTCGAAAATCAAAATGTCGAAAATCAAAATCTCGAAAAATCTAAATGTCGAAAATCATAATGTCGAAAAATCAAAATCTCGAAAATCAAAATCTCGAAAATCATAATGTCGAAAATCAAAATCTCGAAAATCAAAATCTCGAAAATCATAATGTCGATAATCAAAATGTCGAAAATCAAAATCTCGATAGTCAAAATCTCGAAAATTAAAATCTCGAAAATCATAATGTCGAAAATCAAAATGTCGAAAATCAAAATCTCGAAAATCAAAATCTCGAAAATCAAAATCTCGAAAATCAAAATCTCGAAAATCAAAATCTCGAAAATCAAAATCTCGAAAATTAAAATCTCGAAAATCATAATGTCGAAAATCAAAATGTCGAAAATAAAAATCTCGATAATCAAAATCTCGAAAATCAAAATGTCGAAAATTAAAATCTCGAAAATCATAATGTCGAAAAATCAAAATGTAGAAAATCAAAATGTCGAAAATCATAATGTCGAAAATCAAAATGTCGCAAATCATAATGTCGAAAATCATAATGCCGAAAATCAAAATGTCGAAAATCATCATTATCTCAAGGTAAAATGATTTTCTTTTGAATATTTTTCTACTACTTCACGTATTTTAAAAGAGTACACCAGCCACTTTTTTAATAAGATTTAACAATGATGTAATATTAATAAAAAAAAAAACCTAAATAACAACTACAATACTCCATACATTTCCCGGTGTGACGGTCAAGGCTGGCCACATTTCACTTTCTGATACCAAAACATTTCACTGTTCTCTCTCACGGGCCTCGGAGAAATGTTCACGCCGCGTTACAATTCTACCTCAAGATATTATCATTACGTTCTAAGGCACGAATGGTCTTCGGATGTTACCTGTCTCGCTGTGATTTATGTGCTCGAGGTACTACTGGACTAGTTTTGAATGCTGTTTCGTAATTTACCTGACTTTTTATGGTTTTGGGTTTTGGAGCAGACTTAAAAGAACCTATACATTATACTTTTATAAAGTTACTTTATTGTTAAACTGTTGAGGTTAGAAATTTTGAACAGGATATTTAATCACCTTTTAGAAATAGGAGTAGGACTGAATCATGTTTAGAAAACATCAAAAATTCATGAATTGAACTTGAGACTGGGATCTAAGATTATAATGAAAGCTTTCCAAAACAATTAATTTAGCATAACAATAAGTAATCTATCCTGTTAAATATAAATTATCATAATCCTATAATTTCTAAGACCTTAATAGAATACTTAATTACGCTCGCTTTAGATTGCACACTTCTTGAAGTGGAAGGATTTACAGAGCCACCATTAAATCTTCATAATATCCTTATCGCAATTCTTGCTTGATATTTCGAGGTAATCCCCGCAAAAGACGTTATGATCCCATCTATGACTTTCCCTTTTTCTACCAATCTTCTACTACTTATAATGAGTTCTACTATAGTATGATTATCAAAACATTTCACTATGCTACTAACTGTACCCGCGCGGAACCCTATCCCGTGAGAATTTTGAGATAAAAAGTATCCGATGTGTTATTCCTAGTTATAAGGGACATTTGTATCAAATTTCATATAAATCGCTCCAGCCGTTTAGACGTGAAGAAGTAACACACTTTCGCCTTTAATATTAGTGTGAATTACGTGCGTTCCTTAATCTGTTATAGCTCCAAAATTACCAAAAATAACATTAAAAAAGGTTGTTAAAGTAATAACGGAAACATAACAAATGTTTTTAAAAGTTTTGTACCGCATTATGACAACTGCATTGACCGTGAAATAGTCGCGTTGAACTTTGAATATTTCGGTACTTTCACTTAATTCATCGAGGTAATACCGCAGCAGAGAAATGTTTACGCAATAATGAAGCAATGGTGAATGTTTTCACGGCCTTTTATAAAAAAATTGTTTACAATAATAACAATGAATCTTTTAAACGGTGCAAAGTTTTGTTATTTCGAGTTTTCTCTTGCTGTGTTAAGTTTTTAAAGAAAATGAAAACAGTATTCGCGGTTTCCTCAATGTTATTAGGTAGGCTGTAAACGATGGATTTTTTATTGATACTAAACTACTGGAGCCTAACAAAATCTTTTATTACATTCTAAAATCTTTAGTGATATAGGTAGTCGATAAACATACCGGTTATTAATTTTATGACTTAGTCATTGTTTACTATGAACTTGATAGCAATGTTTTTCTTTATAAAATTGTACTTCGTGCATTTTGTTTTGATTTTTTTTTTCGAATATTGCCTTGTTTTATACCAAACTAGCAGCGCCCCGCGGTTTTACCCGCGTAGTACCCGCTCCCGTGAGAATGCATAGCTCGTAGTATCATACAATCTCGGCACAATTCACCATCGTGTGTTAAAAAATTAAGTAACAGCGCCATCTATTGGTATGATTTGTGCCTACAAAAAGTTACAATAAAACACGATTACTTATACACAATCCCATGGGAATTTTGGGATAAAAAGTATCCTATGTGTTATTCCTAGTTATAAGGAACATCTGTACCAAATTTAATCAAAATCAATGCAGTAGTTTTTGCGTGAAAGTGGAACAAACATCCAAACTCACAAACATCCAAACATACAAACTTTCGCATTTATGATATTAGTAGGATTAAATTGTTCATCTCAATATCATGCAGCAGCCTTTCTACCACCTTTTTACGAAACCAGCTAGCGCCATCTATCATGAAAATCCAACAACACATGCGTGCAATAAAAGTTCGACAAAACAAGTTGCTAGACCGGCGGGGATGCCAGTGAAAGGTTGCTCTTGTTTCTTTATAAAGTCGCTAGATGGTGCTGACTAGTTTAAGAATATTTAAACAGATGTCACTACTATCTACACTTTGAGGAAAAATGAGATTTTCTGTAAAAGACAATTTGAATGCAACGCACCAAATCTACATAAATAAAAAAAACCTTTTTAAAAACAATTTTTTATTGCATTGCCATGGGACTTACTACATAATTATGACAAATTGGTCGAATAATGGCTTACACGATTTGATTACAGACAAAGGGACAAGTGAAACTAAATAAATAAAAGCTCATAAAATAGTACTAAAAAATATTTTTAGTACAACTATAAAATTGTGTAATTTAATTACGCAGTTTCACGCGCATTATCCACATTATGTGGGAATTTTGTAATAATTGTACTTACTAAGTACATATTTATTAATCCAAATACTTTATTTAATAATATTTTGTACCTACTAAACATCCAACAATCTGTATAGTTTAAAGAAGACAGCACTACCAGGTCTTGCACTACCGCGTTCGATTGAGGGCCTATTTCACGACCTTAAAATAAAGTTACTCACCAAGTAAAGTTAGTTTTGTCTCTTTCTTACTTTATATCAAGTGACAAAGACAAAACATGCGAGAGCCTACTCGGAACGTTACTTGAAGATGGTGAAATAGGCCCTGAAAAAGTCTTGCACTACCAAATCTTGAACTACCATGTCTTGATGGATGAAGTCTAGAACTACCTCTAAGTATTTTTTGATATTCACACTATTTTTTTATATAATATGTGATGCTAAAATCTAGCAAAAAGTGTATTTTGTTAGATTTTTAACCGTATTCAAAAAAGGAGAATGTATTTAATTCGACGCGATATTTGTTGTGCTATAAACAGAACACTTCTATGGCAGATTAAACCATGCTAAACAACATTGTATCGTTAGACATTATGTAACACAATATAATAAATAACTACAAAATATTACGTTAATATAATGAACCATATACTTATTTACTCCCTTTCAAAACCACATTACCAAGTCTTTTGTATTGTTCTAGAAATAATTTTATTTTCATTTTACTTACCCTTTCTTCGGTGAATGTAAACTGTTACTCAACGAGGTAGAAAATTCTAGAAATCTGGTTTATTACCTACTTGGAAGCTATTTGGTGTATGAACTTGAAACCACTTGAGAGGTCAATGGCATTGAGAAAACCAATTTGTTTAGCGAGATTTCTTTCTGGGAAGTTTATTTCCTTTGGGAGTTTTTGAATATGGAAGATACTTATTTCATCGAAGTTAATTTCGCAACGTTAACAAAAGTTATGTGTATGGGTTGTTTATTATATGTACTTACTAGCAGCGCCCCGCGGTTTCACCCGCGTAGTTCCCGTTCCGGTGGGAAAAGAAATTCCCACGGGAAAGAACATAGGTTCTTTCCCGGACCATAAGATACCCCTGTACCAAATTTCAAGTCAATCGGTTCAGTAGTTTAGCCGTGAAAAGGTAACAGACAGACAAAGTTACTTTCGCATTTATAATATTAGTTAGGATAGATTTTAATTGAAAATGTAACGTAGATGTTACTATGGTAAATCATAATATTTTTTGTTAACTTATAAACATAATTATGTGTATATGTATACTTAATACTACTAATAGGTATTATAAAGCCGAATGTTTGTGAGTGTGGTTGTTTGTTCCTCTTTCACGCAAAAGCTACTGAATGGATTTTAATGAAACTTGGTACAGATGTTCCTCATACCTAGAAATAACACATAGGATTTTTATCCCAAAATTCCCACGGGATAAGGTTCCACGCGGGTAAAATCGCGGTGCACAGCTACTGATAAATAAAACCCTTTGATCCATATCATTTTTGACGTACCTGCATAGGTACGAGCGAGTAGTATGCAGTATAATAAGGTAGGTACTAGTTACAACCCAAGAACCAGACTCATCACAACACCCTTAAACCATACAAACAAACCAAAAACAAAACAACATTACCCTACTTTAAGTCACAGCACAACAAGAGACCTACATAAAGAATTATTGGAGCCAAAAATTCATGTCAATACTATAAAATGTAACATATTACATCACAATACCCGAACTGTGAACACGTAATTGTTACGGAACTAAATCAACGCGTATGAAGTAAACGATGTTCCGGTGTTTTAAATCTCATTCTCGTCTCGTCATCGTCTCGTTACAATACGTCATAATGTGTCTGTTAGTGTACTTGGGTAGTGATAGATGATCTTAATATTGTGTTTCCTTATGAACGTCTAATGTCTGTCTAGGGTTTTAGGAAGGAATGAAAGCACTAAATTTAGTACCTAAGTAACGTACGAGTAATTTAAGTAAAGCAATATGATTAGCTTTTCCACTGACGTATTCAAAAAATAGATTCAATTGAAATTTTCATCTTTGTTGGATTGAGCCTAAACTGATAGGGAAATGGAGCTATGGATAGAACAAAGGGCTGTCTAACCATTCGAAAATCTAATTAAAAAGCAAAGTTTTGGCTAGACTATATACACTTTCGCCTTAAAAGTAATTTTTATTCAACTAAAAAATAAAGTCGTCTGGAAATCTGGCACATCCCAATTTTTTAGCAAAGGACGTTCAAATAAAACCGTGGAACCCACATTGTTACTTGTTACAACAAAATTCCTTACGAAATTGTATTGCTACCAAGTTACAAAAATGAGTGTATGCTACTAAAGAGCAAACAATAGCACCATTAGGAGATGTCATCGTGCGTGGCACAAACAAAAGCGGCCGGGAAGAGATAAAACAGCGATGTTAACTAGAACACAGTCAAACGCCCTATCAGCTGTCATTGTGGACGCACTACCTGCTTCCTTCATTGCTCACCCATACCTCGACCACAATGGTTGTTCTCCTCGTCTTACTCACCTGTGTATTTGTTGTGAACGGGGAACATTCGGGCGCTTACTCATCGCCTCAGTACGCGAAGAAAATGTACCCCGTGACAGGTTATGACACGAATGCTTTACTGCCTCAGGAGAAGTCTAGAGTACCGTTTAGGGAAAGTGATGAGTCAAACGGGAGGTACGATAGTGGAGTGAATGATACCTCGCAGTACGGAAGATCTTCGTTCTTGGAGACGGCTGGTAACTTCCTGAGCGGTACTGGAGGTCAGATGGTGACCAGTATAGCTAAAGACTTCATCGCCAGGTCTACCGGGAGCAGTCAGGTTGGTTTTGACTGCGTTTCGCAGGTTCGTATCGCACACACATTAAATTGGCACGCTGCATGAGTAATGCTTTTTTTTGTTGCATAGATAAGGAAAGTGATTCATGGCTGAGGGATTTTTGTTGATAATAATCTAGTTACGTCGACCTACGATGAAATCCTTTCCAAATATTCGTTAATATTTTTATTTGCAGGTCCTCAGTTTGAACCTGACAAACCTGGTCATCTTAATAATCTTGAAGGCTCTGATACTGGCTGCTGGTTTCTTTGGAGCAGGCGCGTGGAAGGGTGGTCATAGCTACGGAAGAAGTCTTGAAGGTAAGTTTACTAGTATTCCACTATTTTTTTATATATTTTTTTAATTAGTTAAAAATTCGAGTATATATATTAACCCTTTCGTTATCTTCTATAAGTACAACATTTTTTGAAGTTATTATCAAGTGTTATTTTTATCCAAAATTTTCGCTTAATCAGAAATTTTGTAAATTACACGAGTAAATAATGGGCCTCAACTGGTATAATAAATAAATCTTAAACCACTAAATACCCATTACTGTACTCAGACAACATAACAATGACATCACAAAACCATCTGGCTTTTGAAACCTTTACAAAAAGACACGTCGCGGGACTGACCATCGCTTTAATCCAATATCAGTAGATGCGTTTGCCTTGTCTAGTTTTGATAATCCTATTCCTGTAGGATTATCTCGTCTGGCCCCTTGACCGGTGGTATTTTGTGGAGTAATAATGTCAATTTGATGACATGTCGCGCTAATGTAACGGGTCCAGTTGGACATTGAAAGGGTTATTTATTTAGAGAAAATATAACCAGTTAATTAAGTTTTTTTTGTACCGAAATCACTTTGTTAGAAACACATAAATACTTGGAAGTCCATAATAGTAATAACTATATTACTGTAACAAAAAATAGTACAAACGCCATATTTTAAAATACTATCGTAGATAATGAATCACCCTTTTTTAATCCGATCAATTGAATTAATATTTCCTATTTTAATTTCGTATTCATTATTATCCAACATATGCGTGTGGTTTCTTATCATGTCTTACTAGTTAAGGATGAGTATTCAATAAGATGATGATAGTTTTCTTTTTGTCTGTAACTAATCTTAGATAACAAAAACGCATCCTACATCACTGAGGACGAGATAATGCTGTACCTGACCTACCTGGCCGGCCAGAATAGCAAGAATTACAACTGTTTGTATCTACTTTCGTGCAAAAGGCCAGAACAAGCTAGTCTATACGCGTCCGGCGCTGAGCTGCTACTACAAGGAGCTAAGTTGATGCAAGGGTGAGATTTATAAGTCCTTAAACTTTTTTTATGAATTAGCCGTTTCCATATGTGTATGTATGCATGTTTGTTAAATTTTTTACGTCAGTTCCAGGGCCACGTTTTTAATCAATCTTCACGAAACTTGGCACACGTGTTTTTTGATATCTAAGCTTCTTTCGATTGGTGAAAAGTTGGGGGTAGAAAAATCAAATACAAAAGGAAAATTAAGTAATGATTATGCTCGCTAGGTTTCTACTATTGACCGTAGGACCACTAGTTATAACATTTATTTAATCATTTTCGAAATTCTGGGTCAAAAACGTTTTTGTACGTCTCTGCATTCGTCCCAACTATGAGTAATTATCATTAAAACCAAAACCTTATATTCCAGAAACTCGATAGAACTGAATGAATACGGCAGCATATCGGACGGTATCAAACACGCGGCCGACTGGGGCGAGAAAGGCATGTCCTGTGACACCAGGTACAAGTGTGGAGACTAACGGATTTATGGGATATTAGTATAATGTATGTGTATGTATAGAGAATTGTGTACTTTAAATTAAATGTTTTGAGTACAGTTTTTCTTATTTAAGTACTAAATTTTACACAAAGATATATTTGAAAATTACAGTAAAATAAAATTACCCCAGCTGGGACTTGAACCCAGGACCATGCTGAACCGTAGCACTAGTCTAAACTGAGGCCTCGGTAGCGCAGGTAGCTCAGTCAGCAGTGCTCGGTGAAACATTGTATAAAAAAATATTGTCATTTTAATAAAGATGTTTTTGAATATGGCTGTCTGCTTTCAAATCGTTGTAAAAATAAGAAAACTCGAACTGAGATAGTTTCAAATTGATTTTCTATTTCATGGTTGTTAACTCTAATCATTTTCATGATTGAACAATTTTCCTTCCAACCCTCTTTGTGCATTTAACAAATAATACTTGAAGTTAATTTCTATTATTTGCCTCTTACTAAGTAACAGTCATTGTTATAGATATATTATATTAAGGGCCTATTTCACCATCTCCAAGTAAAGTTTCGAGTACTTACTCACAAGTTTAGTCTTTGTCACTTGATATAAAGTAAGAAAGAGACAAAACTAACTTTACTTTGTGAGTAACTTTACGTGTAGGTCGTGAAATAGGCCCTTAGTATATGAAATTGTAAAAACTATGCTCCTGCTTTATTGTAGCAAAAGTCAAGGAAATTGTAGTAACAATAGCTTTTCCGCAGTCGCTAAAATATTATCGTAGTTTTGTTATTTACCGAGCTATTGTATTGTATTTGTACTGAAATTATAAAGTATAAACTCTTCTGAGTCAAATCTCAAAAAAATATTAAAGATTTTTCCGATATTGTGTATTTATTTTAAGTGACGCTAATTCAATATTGTTTTAGTTTATTGTGTATATTTCAGATTAGGTCAAATTATAATCACTTACTAGCATTCGTGAAATGCGTTAGAATTTTTGCGCAAGAAATAAATACTTACTGAATATTGTAGAATATTTATATTTTGTAACATAATGCAAACAAAACTTCTTTACAAAAATTAACAATACTTATTTACTTATATTAACAACAAAAATAGCAAATAATATCAAATTATATAAGTATTATATTAGGCCTTATAAGTAATTACAAATCTATTGTCATTTTAAATTTTAGTCTTAATATAATTATTATTTTATAATCTTTAAATATATTTTTATAATACACGATATGGTAAACAATTAATTTTGAGGCAATAAATAAAGTGTAAATAATGAAAATGTCTCAATTATTGAATAGATAATATCTTTATCGTTTTTACATTATACATAACTGTACGGTCGGCGTCAAAGATACTTGGTTGGCATACCAAAGCTCAAAGTGAGTATTACCAAGGGGATTGGGTACCAATACTCTGACGCTGACTTTACACAAATGATAAAATAATCAATTAAAGAAAATCCCAAACATAAAATTCATCTTTTACAACTAAATCAGTATAAACTACAACAATAACTGTAAGGTGACCCCCGGGCCACTCTTAGGCCGCATACATTGCATGCTATCGAAAGTAAATGTGTTATACAGTTCTTAATTTATCGACAGTTTACAATGTCACCAGACAATCTAAGAATATGAACTGTCAGTGATTATAAATCAAACAGTGATTGTTGTAAAATTGTAGAAGAACTAGCAATTTTCTAGCTCTTACAATATTAATATCTTGTACTCACGATTTACATAATCTTGACATAAAAACAAAACAAAAAAAACGTGTGGCACTCGGGGACTTCCGCGGTAAAGCTATTGCATAGCAATTTTATCAACTAATTGTTTTTTTTTATTTTTGTATTGCATTTGGGACTTCATAAAATAAAAACTTTGTCTACATTACTATAAAAACTTTTTGGAAAATTTACAAAAAAAAAGTTTTCGATAAAAAAATAATAAAAACTTTTTTTTCGTTACGGAATTTCTGGATTCGGTCCCCGCGCTCAAGGCCCTCGGTAGAAGCTATGCAATAGCTTAAAAACTCGGTTTAAATATAGTTATTAACATAATATACTTAATTTTACTATACATATTATTACTTAAGTAACAAATTGATACTGTCATTATTTGGTTATCACTTTATTCATGCAGGTACACTTAAGGACCATTTACAAGAGCCATCGTTGAGCCAAGCCACTAAGCCAGTCCCAAAATACTTCAATAACTTATACAATCCAATGCAGTGGATTGTCTTCGTTTACACTCATTTATTTCACTGGCTTCCATTTGAGTATATTAGGTCAGTCATTGCACTGGCTCAGTGACTTGTACTTAAACACAGATCTCATGTGAATGCTCCATTACGAGTGCGAGATCACGTCAAGTAACAACCATAGTTTCTTGTACTAGGGTGACTGTGCTAACACCACTCTGGGTATTCGATCGGCGGGGTTGTTCGCCGTCGCCGCCCTGTACTCCGCGTATGATATGTACCCGTCTCCGTCCGTGTCGTCCGATTCTAGGGTTTTATCTACTAATGCTGTAAAGGAAGAATAATAATCTATAAATATCTCCGAAATGTATGTACCTACTCCAATGAAACAAATTGAATTTTCTTATTGAATAGACTCCGAAACTATTGGTATGAAATTTGCAACAGATATTCCTTAAATGATGATGAGATTACCTATATAAGTGTCGATATCATTCGATTCCGGTTCTATAGCGGAATCATCATCAGGACTTGGAGACTCGTGCTCCATCGTGTGGTATACCGCCTGAAATATGATAAGAAATAAGATGACACTAAAATATCTCTACGTCAGCCTCTATCATCATGACGAACTATTACAATGAATTCCACGGTGCAATAATCATTTAAAAGAAGCATATTATAACAAAATTGAAAATTTCAAACTTACTTTCAACAGTTCTAAACCGTCCAATTTTGAATTTCGATCGAAATCATGCGCTGAGAAATAGTGAAATTCTAATTCCTCTGGCGTCATTTTGGACAGTTGTTCTGGTGTTAAAATTTGGGCGTCTTCTTCTATATGCCTTTGAACAATGTAAAATATATCAGTAACTTTATATTAGTTACAGTAGACTAGTTTAAAATCGCAATTATGTTGTTTCAAAATCGTGCAACATATCTAATATCTCTAATCCACATAATAAATACCTGTTGTCCCACTTCAAAACTTCCATGAAACCAAAAAATAGCCTATATTGAATCTTAGTTTACTCTATAAAGAAACTGTTTTAAAAATGCAATTCTTTGTAACTTATATTGAGACTATATGATGTATCATTCATCTTCTACGGATATATTTTATTTTGACAAAAATTAAAGCTATGTTCATTATTTCGTAAAAAAAAACCCCCGCATTACAATTTCATGAATAAAAAACAAACATCTAAAACTCACTTAACATCATGTAATAAATGCACATCACTAGTCAGCGACTCCGATCCCCTTGGCTTATAGTGATGATGTTTGTGTTCCACTGGCGTCTGTCCGTGGGGGTGATGAGGACCTCGTCGCAGACCGTAAGCCATTGCGTTTAGTAATATAACTAGGGTAGCTGTAAGGAAGTATACAAATTATTTATCTCAAGCTGATTGATTTGATAAGTAAAATTCAAGAGTAACTTTTAAAACCTAGCAGAATATGCTCTAATTTTGTGTATTCTTGTTTGTAGTAAAAATAGAAACTTCAAATATTTAGTTAGTTCCAATATTTTTTTCAGCAGTATGTATACATATAATACTGGAATTATACAAGTATTCAAACATAGAAAACACCCAGATCAAGAAACGTTTTAATGGTATTATTTACAAAGAGAATCACAAAGTTTAGAAAACTAGAGACAATGGTAGTTTTAATTTTCTTAGTGTGAGTCTAAATGGCGATACGTGTAAAGTTTAGTTTATTAAAGCAATAAAATGCAACGTTTGAGTATCTTTCCATTTAGCTACTGCTGACCAACCATTACCGAAGATGGTCAACATGGTCATCGAAAACAATGCAACAAACTTACAATCAAATCGATCAAAGTAACATTATTTAATACCTGTCTTTAATTTAAAATCCATTGTAATCTCGATAAAGGGTACTCGTATTTGGGGCAGCTGGGTTTGCCCCATGAGGTCCCTAATGCCCCACAGAGATGCCCCGTAGGGACCCAATATTCACACCTCATTTCACAAGGGCCTGCCCATTTCATTTGTCATCGTCTAGTTAAAAGTACGTCCAATTGAATGTTTTTTTAATTAGCTACATTTATTGTTCGTTAATATTTGTAGACCGTACAATCGTAAGTTTCTTTTTAGTATAAGTAAGTATATTTGTATTGTTTCTGGCATCATTTAAGCAGATTATAAATATATTTACAAAGTTATATTAATACGAGTACGCTGCATTATGTACAAACTTACATAATATGTTTTTAAACTTTATCTATAAAGATATTTTGAAGATTCGTGGTTTAATTCCCAAACTAAGTTCAGTACATAATTAATTTACAGTTCTTACTGTATTTGTTATCTACATATGTACTTATAACGCTTTTATATCAAACCGCGCAACAGTAGAAAAATACAATTTTTACCAAAATAAGTAACACAAAACTTCTAAGTACATCGTAATTGTCTTATCACGATCGCATCTATATTCGCAACATCAAAACAAAAAGGAATCAGGTGGTTGCGGACCCCTCGTAAAAAATCTATTACAAAGAACTTTCAATATTTCGAATGCATAATTTATTTGTGTCCCCTTTTGGAACATTTGGTCGGACGGTAAGACGAGACCGGTGTTTAATCGGACCCTACTTTGTAGAGTGTATAAAATGAAGCTGTAATGGGGGACAAATTATGCGTTTTATGTGACAAGTGCGCCGGCCATATGCCCTGGTGTCCGCAGTAAGCGGTGCCGAGCGGGGCCGCGGAGCAGACATAGTGTTACAAAGTAAGGAGAGTATATTTGGGTGAGACACACGGGGCATGAGAGTAGCGCGCGATTATGTTAGGCAAATGGTATTGAATCTAATTTTGAGGTCTTGAAGGAATTTGTTATGCTGGCTAAAAAGCTGGTGGGAAATTGTTAAAATTCTACGCTAAATATTGGCTAAATGTGTTTACTTTATAGAAATAATATTAAAACAGAAATTCATTAAATAAAATAGGGCAAAAATAAAGACTTGAAAAGGTAATATTTACTTATTTCCAAATTATCATAATGTTATATACTCAAACCTTTCCATTAATTAGTGAATTTTATATTTATAAGAATTTTCTTAAGAAGTATCTTGGGGAAAAGTTTAAATTTTAAAATGAGGGAACGCTAGAAAACAAAACTAAAATGCAGTTAGAGGTGCATGGATGCAAATAATTAACGTCATCTTTATTAACATATTACATGTTCCCTGATTTAACCAACCGTGTGTCGTCCCTTATAAATCCAAGGGACCAGTCGCTCTCGCTACATTATCGGCCTATAACACCCTAATCCCCAGTGATCACACATCTACGCCTCATCTATTCTTTTATTACTATTGTATTTAGCAACATTATGGCTTTCAAAGTAAGTATTATCATAGACTCTTTCATAATTTAACTTTATAAAAATCAGTGTTATTAAAATGATCGATTTCTCGAGTTAATTATAAAGAAATATTTGCAATTATTGATAGGGATTATTTTGTTTGCTCTAGATTATAATTGCTTATAAATAGCACTATAAATAAAGTGTTTATTTTGAGATAAAAATAGGAACAACAAACTATCTTCATAACCTCTTTTAATAATGCAATATTCATAGAACTTTTATAGAATTCATTAGATTACAGTACTCACCTTCAAGTTTCATTTTGAGTATAAAACTTAATAGTTTTAATTCAACAAATAAATTAAAAACACAGAAATCTAATTTCTTGATATTTGACACAACATTTTTAACAAATGTCAAACTAGATATCTCTTAATGCGCATGCGAAACGTTCACAAACGAATATGATCCCTATATCTTTGATATTACAGTTCTGTTTTAATTGTAGGTATTAATAGACGATTGGCGCATGGCATTTGTAGATTTCCCTGGACATTTTCCAAGGTTTAAAATATACTCAAAAGATGGCGTTAGTGGTAAAGATTGTAAGAATAGTATCTTGTATGGATGGATGGATGTTGAGTTGATGTCCCATTACGCAAAAACCACTGAACGTATTTCGATGAAGGATTAGCATATCCCTTAATTTTATACTGAATTTTTCACAGGGCTTACGGGTGAAACTTTGAGGCGCTTCTAGCTTTTTTAAATGGTGATAATGACTATAGATGCTACTTTCTTTTGTTTTTTTAAACAATTGCATTTTAGCTTTTCTTCAATTTATTTCGGACTTTTTAATGTTCTTTTTGCTGATAAACTTATTTCTACTACTTATTTCACTTTTGATTGTAATACATATTATATACTTATTACAAATTGAAGTGTTAAATCACATGATGTAGGTAGCCCGTTTATCTAAGAAGGCTATATAAAACCACGCTACAAACAGAGAAATTCAATAAAATCATATTTTTTATTGGCACATTTTTTCTTTCAACCAGCAAAATCTCATTAGAAATACGGCATTAATAATTTAGGAACCACCCTGGCTGGTAATAAATAAATAAATACCTAGTATACCAACTTTGTCCTATAACAAATACCTACTTAGTATAATTGATGAATAATACAGCGATAAAAATATTCAGCGTTATGATGTTTACATAAAGGAGATGAGATTTTCATAGAATTTTCAAAGAATAGTATATGGGATGAGCCCAATCGTTGCATATATGATTAATATGAATTCTGACAAAACTCAACTTCTACTACTTTACTACAGAAACATGAACTTTGACACAAACAAACACGAAAATTGTTCGATAAATAGCAACAATGTTTTTTCTGAAACATATTATTTATACATCATTAACCGAATAATACAACTTCACCGTCATACATATAACATAAGAATATCTATATAATTAAAATAGATATTAATACCATTTGTAAGTGACGTCATTCAGTAAACCGATACTTCAACATCAATACAAGTACGGCTGCGAGAGGAAAAGCCAAAACTCATCACGATGTTTACAACCCTCTATCTTTTAATACACAATATAAGCACACGATGTAGAACACTTGTCAACAACTGGAAACTCAGAGCGTCATCTCATCTATCGATAATAGCCCCTGAAATATCTATATAGGACTCATTTTCTCTTAACTCTTCACTGAAATAGATCTTTATTCCTTTAAACGTAGGAACAGAATTTGCTGGCACAACAAGGAATTTATACAAGCGAAAAACGTCTTTAGTTTTCTATTCCACAACTTTGCAAGCGTTAACTTTTACTTGTTAGTGGTAAGGTTCAGTTTTGCGTGCAGCTCGGTTTGTGGAAGGCTTTTTGGTATGAAAATGTTTATGTTTATAGCGATCTGTTGTGGGGAAGTTAAAAAGAGACGGGTGTATGTGAGCGTGTGAGGGAGTGTGTGATCAATACGTGAAGCGGGTCTGCGTGGTACTGGAGGCTTGCTCTAATGGTCGTTTTCTTACATTTGCATGCTAATTGACTTCTCCTCTCGTCGCCTTCGCTTTTCCTTTTGTCTCTTATATGTGAGACACAAATTGAGACGAATTACCGTCTTGTTGGATTGTACCGAGGGAAGTTTTGCGAACAAATTTGCATTTGACGTTGACTTTTCTTAGGATGTTACGCCCACTTTGATACAGGACAGATACTATTAACATTACAATGATGCTTACTCAGAGTTAGATGTCGAGTTTACGAATTTATGATACAAAATTAATACTATATTAGGTTTTTTTTTACTACTTAAATATAAAGAGTTGAATAACAGCTTTTATAACTTAAGAAAATCTACCCAATTAGGTAATCAATAAGTACCTAAAAGATAGAGTAAATTTTAAATATTCCTAGGCATCTATGCCAGTTTTGTCTAGGTTATAAATTTGTTTTGTGTAAGTTCTGACGAAAAGTATGAAAAACGACTGTTAGTTTTATTAGGTTACCGAATACCGAATATCATTTTATTCTAAAAAAATAGATTTCATATTTTTATGATTTGAATTTCCAAATACTCTTTCTTAGAGTTAACCTACGATATAAAATAGAAACCGCATGCAAACACGGCCTAAGCTTCAGTGGTTTAGTTACTTTAACACTAACAACTTACTTAGTTACTTATTGTAGTCTGATATCGCTACACAAACGTGGGATACTGATGCAAGCACCTAGAATTAAAAAAATCTATCAAAAAAAAACATTAAGTAAGTAAGGTATTTTTATTGCAATCTCATTATTGATATCTATGATTTTTGTCGTGGTTGTATTTTGTTTTACATTTTCTGACGTTTCGGATTCTTTACAGAACCCGTGATCACAGAAGACTAAGATGGACTTTTTACATTACTTTGTACAGACGTCTTCCATCTTAATTTTCTGTGATCACGGGTTCTGTAAAGAATCCGAAACGTCAGCAATCTCATTATATTGCAAAATACCAATTGCCAATATCTATAACCCAATCCGATCCAGATTGTAATTTTAATGCCAACATTATACCGCTCACAGCAATCCGTAAACATTTCTGCGAAACTTCGCAACGAGAATATAGTAGGTAAATGAAACATAAATCCGTACGTTAGTAACAATAAATTTTCGGTTTTCTGTATCAAACGGAGATTTGCGGCGTAGGAGGGGTGCGGGCGGCGTTGCTAGGCAACCACCCCCATTGCGAGGGCGCCCCCACTCGGATCACTTTTAAACTTTCATGTCGGAAAGTTTTTAAGGTTTGCTTGTGGCTCTCAGATTCGCCATCTTTTTGTTTTAAGCCTCTTTACCTAGAAACGAAAGACATGACCACGTCTTTGTTTTCGGCCCCAATTTAATACATTATAACTTCAAAGCTTTTAAGATTTAATCAACAAATAAGTATCTTTTGGTTCTTTGGTAAATATTCATTGATTTTGAATTTATGGTAAAGTATAAATAAAAGCTTATACTTACCTAAGTACGTACGTTTTCCAAATATGATACTTTGACATCTGAGGAAAAGTTTCTCGAGTATTACCGAGACATCCATATTTTTAAATTCGTTCTAATAAAGCTATTTTTGTTCATTTTAACCGCGTAAAAAAGGCCTATTTTTATTAAGGTCAAATAACTCAATCAAAAAACAAAAAGCATACATGCATACGTCATTAAAACAAACGTCTATCACGTTTTATAAAGCTTCATTTCCAGTCATTACCCATAGAACTTTAAAGTTCCAACCACTAAATGTTGCCATCAAAGTGCTCGCATTCACAAACGGGGAAAATCATTTTTCCTCGCTCATTTAATCTCGAAAAATGAGGAAAAAATCCACAAAGCTACTTACAAAGTACATGTGTGGGGAAAATAAAGCGTTACCGTATTTTAGAACAGAAAATATATGGTGGGAAAACTATTGAACTTGGTATGGATAATGGAGATTTTCATTCGTTTTTACTGAACGATATTTATAAATGCAAACATCGTGTCAAATTAAAAAGTAATTGTAGAAGGTTCGAATTCCAACTATTTATATTCGCATCATATTTAAACGGCTCTATTTGGCTAATTATATTTAGTTCGTCATCAAAAAAGTTCGCGTTTAGATACTTTGGGAAATCGCAGCCGTGTGAAGCCAAGGTGGGCCACTAGTATATTTATAAGTAACTAGCAGTGCCCCGCGGTTTCACCCGCGTAGTTCCCGTTCCCGTGGGAATTTCGGGATAAAATACCAGAAAGACAGAGTTACTTTCGCATTTATAATATTAGTTAGGAAGGATATCCTTCTAGTGGTAAGTACTTCTAACTAAACAGTCTAAAGGTCTTGAATCCCAATTACAATTATAATTTTAAACGATGAGCTGGTTACAGAAGATTCTACATACATTTCGCGGTTTCTGTTCTAGGAAATCTGGGCAAAAAATTAAAACCATACATTCATTATGTTAATGCATTTAACAAAACGTCTTCAAATTTTTACCTTGAGTTTTTATTTCAAAAAAGTAAGTTTAACTAGTTTCATTGTAAAACTACAAACATGTTTTATTATAAAGTAAAATATTAAGTATTATAATTCCGATCAGTTTTTAATGGTACTTACTAATAGTACTATCTTCGTTATTAATTAAAGAGAAAACCGATAAATCACAAGATATAACCCAAATAGAACAACATATAACCCAACACATGATGAGGTACGTTAGACGTTCCACTTACAAAAAAGAGGAGCAAAATCAAAATGTAGGTACTTTTAAAATTACTTAAAGCGTCCCTACGGCGGGTTTATTTCAATTACTACGGAACCCTAACCTTGTTTTAAAAATTCAGTGTGCCCATTTTGTAGATACTTTTTTGTAAAGAAGACAAAGTTTTTAGCTCGTAGAGAGCGGTATACAAAATTGATGAGATACTGAAACCGCGACTCGCAAACCAAGCAACCCCGAAGGTGCTTTTAGTGCCTAATTGGTGAGCTTTTAAGACTGCCTCGCGTTCGTTTGACGCAACGAGGTACCTACTCCAAAGAGTAAACGAAACGCCATTTTACCGCGAAAAAATGTTTTACCAACCATTTTTACTTTGTTATCGTTCTTCTGCTTTTAGATGGCTGTGTTTAGGTTTTCTTTATTGTTTTGTGTTTAATTTTTAGACATAATGGATAGTAGAAATAGTAGATAAGCAAACTTTTAAAAGTGTTATGTGGTTTATACTTTGATCTTGCTTTGTCAAATAGCAAATTAGAATTTTAAGCTATAGTAGGTATCTTAGAGCACTTTTCATCATCTAAATTGTTTACTACATGAGATAACAATTTGTGAAACCATTGTCATATATATTACCTTCATAAAACTATACAATTTTGAACCGATCAATAAAATAAAAAATCCAGTACAATTACTTTTGAGACACACCTTTTTACCCTGGCATAATAACAAAATCATGGCCGCCACGTGGTACCAATAAAAAAGTTAACAGTTCTAATTTCAAATTAACAGTGGGCGTCACTCTGCACGCGCTATAAATTAGGCGGTAATTTTGACAGCGGGGTAACATAGAATTTTCCTGTCAAAATATTTTTGCAAACAATCGACGTTCACAATAAATCGTAATTTTAACAAAACAAAACCACAATTAGTATAATAGTTAGTTGTGAATTGAATTGTGTGAATAATTGAGTAGTATTTTTGATGTGTATTCACACAAGCCCTTGTGCACAATAGCTTCAATTGAATTTAAAAAGTTGTCATTTTTTGCAAGTATAACTTAAAAATCAATTACTAATATAAGGAGATGGTTATCTTAAACTATGTTTAATAAATTAAAACTAAACACTCACTTTATTTATTACCTTAACTACCCCTAACTAAATTCATTACTTGGTAAGGTATAAGAAACTAAGCACATTCCTACTCATTCGTTTACACACTAAGTAAAAGATGAAGAGATTTGATTTATTTTTAAATTAATTCATCATTTAGATATTAGCCGTCTTACCATAAATCGATGTTTAAACACTCTCTAGACCACTCTTCAGTCAAACACGATTTTGGCATGTTAGACCGTGTTTGAATTTTTCTTACCACAAATCGTTGTCTTGCTCTTGTCTTGAGAAAAATGGTTTTACTCATAGAATAAGGATCACGATACTGTTTCTCTCTGGTTTTAATAAAATACGTATGGCAATACATAAACGCGTTACGTTATATGCAGGACAAGTTGAGTACAACATAAACAAATGTATCTCAAAAGTTGATAATAATTATTGAATTAAGTTATTAATTGATATAATTTATTTTTAAAAGTATTATTGTCTATAAATATAATTGTTGATTGAAGAAACAGTGAACTAATTACTTGATATTTTCATTCTCAAAGATCGTTTAATCCGTAAAGGAACGTTTTTTGAATTGACTGTTGATCGACGTTGTCTGACTGACTTATGTCATGTGTGACTATTTATTCAATCGACGTTGTGTTTAATTTTATATTTTCGTACAATTTTAAATAGTTAAAACATGCAGAGTAGCAATTAATGGATTTGTACCGTTGCGTTGCGTTTGTACCGAAAACATGAGCAGTCGTGTCGTGCCGCAACAACTGCCTCAATGTTCGGCAGAATAATCATTTTGTCACTACTATCAACAAAGGCGAGTTACGTGAGCTACCCAACAAGCCTCATCTGGTGCGTACTATTGAGGTTAAGAGCGTAGCTGCACCGAAGAAACAGCGAACAACAGTCAGTGCAGCAGAGAAAGGCGACGTGGATGGCTTCACCCTGGTGGAGAGGAAACGTCGACCGTATCCGTCCCGTAACCGACGTGGTATCGCCCCTGCTACAGCAACAGAGGTCACCTTACGTGTTGTGGAGCCTACCTGCACCGTATCGTTTACTTCAAGTACCTACGAAGTACACGGACATGTTCCTCATATATTTGAATGATTTTATATGTGCGCGTGGTTTGAGAGGCCTTACCTTACCGTAACACAGTTTGTAACTAGCACGGGAGGTAGGGTCTCGAGAGGGGTCTCTCTTAGAGTATAATGTACTTATTGTCTAATTAAATAAATTGAATTCAATGACACAATGCAGTTCTTTCATTAGAATATAATTACATTAATACGTTTCGAATAGTTTTTTTACATCTTTTCATATTCTCGCCGTTTTGGAGTTTGTGCACTAGCGCCATCAAGCGGCACCTTGTAGTAACAATATAGCAAAGAGGTTGAATAACAAACTAAAGAGGTCATAATATCATAATCGATATAAAATCACGTTGACGTTTCAAATCAGCTGATACAAATTCAGGCGGCCATTTTAGAAATAGCTTTAGACAAGGGCATCAGGGTTTTTAGGTAGACTGTCATTTCAGACACTGCCTAAACCAATTTTAGAGGTAAACATCGATTTGTGGTACAATTTTTTGTAAAAATCATTTTAAACTATGTTTCAAATTTAGACTTCGTTTTGTGGTAAGACCGTAGATGTCTACTTACTCGTAATCTAGAGTTCCTCTTTACCTAATTTTCATTTACGTTTGCATTAAACATTTCAATTAAACAATTTTGTAACGGAGCGTTATATAAATATTTTATCAAGGAAAATGTTTGAAAAAGGATATGAATTATAAAATTACCTCTCAAACGTTTCGTGTTGAATCCGAAGGGCTATATTAAGGGATTTACACACGATTTTGATGCTTTCCCTATCTTGTGATGGCTAAATGATGGAAGGGTCTGAAGGGTTCAATGCACTTAACTTTAGGTAATTTTCATGACCCTCGGAAAAGGCTTACTTAGTATCATTACAAAAATGTTTTTATTTCTTGTAATTTCGAATTTTCTTTTACCAAAATTGGAATAGGTATGGCAGTGGAAAAGTGGCTTTTTTTGTTTTTTTAAAATATTCATAAAATCCTACCTAATTATAGGAAATGATTTGTAAAAAAACCAGACACGACGAATGAACCTATACGCGGTAACTTAAGGCAACCTCAATCTCAAACATCTTGTAATCATTTGAACTCTCATTAGAACACCCAAACCATTATTTTATATGTGAATTTATCTTCTCAAAATGAATTACATTTTCTATGATATTCTCCCAATTTTCCTAGAGATTAAGTTTTATGGATTTGCATAATATAAAATGGTTATTGATATGAAGTACCAACATAACTTCTTTCTATATAATAATACCGTACCTAGAAATACAAACAGTCGCAACTATAGATATAGACTAACAAATATTGTGATGTTCGAGATACAGAGGGGAAGGGCGAGGTAATTGCTCGAGATGATGTTTAATAAGTTTTTAATGGGTACGACGAAGCAGGCCCCGACGTTTAACCATCCCCGAACATACTACAATATTTACAACCAACCTTATTTGATACCCCATCCTCTTTCAACCCTTAATGAAAGGAAAAGTTTTCTAGGAAATTAAAAGGGTCAAGATTAAATGGTAATGTCATTTATCTTAGAGAACATTTCAATTTTACCTTCCTAATACGAGATAAACCTTTGTAAACTTTGTTATTATGTATTACTAGCAGTGTCTTGCGGTTTCATCTGCGTTGTTCACGTTCTCGTGAGAATATGGAGATGAAAATATACAGCTTATACTTATAGTTCTTGCTGGTAAGGTAACTATCCATAAGTGAAAAATATTTTGAAATCGGTTCAGCTGTCTTAGAATTAAATATTAAATAGTCAAAGTCGAGGAAAAGTTAAAACGGTCCAGTTTATTCACAACATTTTTCACTGAAGAACGTACGAGGTGAATTTTGATACTTATAAGTACGTCTTTTAACCAAGAATAGCATATTCGTTACTTTTTACCCCAAAATTCCCATCAGAAAAACGCAAAGAAACCACGAAACAAACCTGGTACCATACCTATATATTTATCTCAATAAAATAAATAGTAAGTAAGTGTATACGTATGACCGGAACCACGGAAGCGGACTCCCTCAGGAAGCCGCCTCGTCGCCGGAGCGCTAGCCCGGATTTATTCCCAGCTATTTCGCTACAACATCATATTTTCCACCATATTTTTAATGCCGTGAAATAAATTATTTCGAATATTTCGTTTTATATTTGCATTCTTATTAGGTTATAATGTTGGTTTGATTTGGTGGTTTTGGTTGAGGAATTAGCAGACATTATTTTGAGCGTAATTATATTCTAATATATAAAATTCTCGTATCACAGTTTTCGTTGCCATACTCCGAAACGGCTTGACCGATTCTCATGAAATTTTGTGAGCATATTCAGTAGGTCTGAGAATCGGTCAACATCTATTTTTCATCCCGAAATTCCTACGGGAACGGGAACGGGAACTACGCGTGTGAAACTGCGGGGCGCAGCTAGTTTCAATATAGAATAGTGCTTTTGAAAAGTAAGTCGACTTGTAGCTATTACGCTCCTTCTACTCATATTTTATCAGTGAAAGAAATATACTTTTACACAGTAGTGGGACTTTACGGGTTCATAAGATTCTTAGCCCATTATACAAATTATTTAAACGGTTCCCTTCTTATATTTTCACAATTAGAATATTATTTGTGTGTTATAGATGTGTGTGAATCGATGCTCTCAGTATATGTGAATTAGCTTACCAGCTGCCGCGGTTATAGCGCCATGTGACCACCACCCCGAATGTATTAAGTACTCGGACCCATATGGATGAACTATCGTATATGTTTTAAGGTTATAAGAACACAGGTCTTAGACGTGTACTTATAAAAACAAATTAAAATTCTCTATATTTACATCTTATTGTAATTTCATAAATTTTAGGGTTAATTACTTTGTAAAAACGTCGCATTTATGCCGTTAAATTGTAACATTTCATTTTCCAGAGAGCAATAGTAAGTCCTTACTCCTCTCTACAGCAAGGTGAAGGAGACATTAATTTATTTATACGGGTTGTTAGTACGTAAGTACCGACAGCCACATTCGGTGGCCTTCATCAAGAGGATGAGTGTGATGCGCCCGCGACGGGCGTCTCGCTCTGCACTCCATAAATTAATGATAAACAATGACGTACGTTTCCTTTATTAGTAATAAAAAGGTGAAGAAGTATCCGAACATCAGTGCTACCTGGAATTTTTGCACAGCAGCTGAGGTATCTTCTTTTACCAGAGTTTTAATTTTACTATTTATTTTCAAAATATCTGTCACTTCTAGCAATTTAAGTACATTTTATTTATTTATTTACAGATCAAACTATAGGACACATCTCACTAAATAAACTACAAAGTAGCAATAATTCGCGACATTTGTTATGACCATGTGTGTCCCCGCCTCCACTCTGATGTCCTAGTAATAAATACCTTTGATAATAACATGGCACTGTATCGAAGGGGTGTATTCGTTAAAAGGCGACGAGACGCAAATTGTGCGCCTTTCATCTGTTATTGACGTCACGTGTCTGTTCAGAATCATGTTCGTAACTCTATTAATTTATATACATGAAATGGGCGTTTGTTTTCATTGAAGATTGTTGCCTTTGTGAGATATGTAGTATACAAATGTTTAAAATGGTAAGGGATGTAAAAGAGTGTAGTGATTACATAATAGTATGTATATATATCAGAATCTGTGTCGTTCCTTCAACTATATTTAGCATGTTGGAGTCAAAGTGGTCCTTAGAAAAATACTAATTGTAAATATTAATGCAAGAAGATATATGAGAGAATTTGGAATGCAAAGTATTTTATTTCTTAATTTATGATATAAACTGTTGATGTCAAATTAAAAGTCGTTTTTGTTGAGTTACCCTGGGGTATCTGTTTTTGTTTAATTAAGTAATAATGAACATTCAAATATTACAAACTCATAATTAGATTATCATTTTTACTTTTTTATTTACCACGCGGTTTCGACGATACGACAGTTTTAGCGGCGATTTTATTATTCCGTGAAGTGAACTGAATAAAACGTTGCTCTATATACTTAACGTTAGCCTTTGTTACTTTGTATGTACGAGTATATCCTCTTCCATACTCTGCAAAAATATATCAAGCCACTGTTTCTCGTTACTGTTTAAGAGTACTTAATCAAACATTGATAACGTATACTATAAGTATATAAAAGTAAACATTAAAACAAGCAGTACAAAATAAAATAAAAAAAATATTGAATGTTTACAAAATAGAAGTTTTAATAAAAAAAATTTCACTGGTCATTGAAAATTTCAATGTTTTGTTTACACTTTAGTCAATAGTTATATTACATTGTTGTTAAGTCATGTTTTAAGATAATGATCGCGTTATATACCTAAAACGTGAATTAATATTTTAAAAACACATATAAAAATAATAAGTAAATATTAATTAAGTACCTATTTGGGTGATAAACGTTCGCGTTATCACATAATGTTTATACGAGTAAGTATTTACTTCAATCGCTATCACAATACAATAAAATGCAGACCATTTTACTTTTTATTATTTCGTTATTCCTATACTATGTTTACAAAACGTTAAAACTGTACAGTTACTGGAAACAAAGAGGTGTAATTGGACCCACACCGGTACCATTATTTGGCAACTATACTTCTGTGTTTCTCTATTACGAAACTGAGGCTGAACTTTTACAAAGAATTTATGAAAAATATCCCGAAAAATATATTGGGATGTACAAGGGTATATATCCCGTTTTACTTGTCAAAGATCCATGTGGGATTAAGGAAATATTGTTGAAAAATTTCGATAGTTTCAATGTGAGATGTGTACAGAAATCTTTGAGTTCGTATAGAGAAAGTATTTTTGTAATGGAAGGTGATGAAAAGTGGAAAACTTGGAGAAGAATCTTATCACCAGGTTTGTTGAGTAATAGAATAGAGAAAATGGTTCCACTTATTGAAAGTTCTTTCAAAAACAATATTAAAGATCTCAATTGTGAAATTGAGACTCACATTAATGATGTTCTAAACAAGAGTGTTTTTGAAGTTTTTAGCAAACTTATTTTTAATCAAGACAAGAATGTATTATTTAACAGTCAAACATTTCAAGATGTTATAACTAGTTACATCAAATCAAATATGAATCAATCAGCAATTCAAAATATAGAATTTATAATACCTGATAAATTGACAATCATAACAAAAATCTTACACAAAATGATTAAAGCAAGGAATATTTTAAAAGAATTCATACTATTTCTGATAAATGAGATAGAAAAAGTGGGAATAAAGCGTAACAATTTCCTAGAAGTAATGATTGGCATGAAACATGATAGAAAAACAAGGAAAGATAAAGAACTAACTTTTGATATAGATAACAACGTTATAATACAACAAAGTTTGACTTACTTTATTGTTGGCTTTGAATCTACTTCAGGTATACTAGGATTCACTTTGTACGAATTAGCTAACAATGAAGACATACAAGAAAAATGTGCTAACGAAATTAGAAAAGAATTACAAGGCAAAGAAATTACTCTAAAAACGTTAGCCAATTTGACATATTTGCAAATGGTGATAGATGAAACTTTAAGAAAACATACGTTATTTCAAAAGATAGACCGTATATGTACTAAGAAATTTGTCTTCCCTGATGTTAATTTAACGATAGACAAAGATGTTTCTGTTTATATACCTGTACGAGGATTACATTTTGATCCTAGATATTTTCCAAAACCAAATATTTTTGATCCGCAGAGATTTTCGGCCGAAAATATTAATAAAGTACCTGCATGTGTATATTTGCCTTTTGGTGAAGGACCAAGAACGTGTATTGGTGAGTTTATTTCAGTTTTTACACGATGAAAACTACATATGGTTTTTAGATCACACTACAGCTAAATACCAGAGGAGAGAGAGAGAAGTCTCTCACTGATGTTTTGCGTAAGTATATACATACATACAATGATAGATGAGGAATCATCACGCCTGTAGGTGATATTAAGTATTATTTACTGCCGTAACACAGTTTCTAACTAGCGCGGGAGGTAATGTCTCGATAATTGCGTCAGTGTATTATTATTGTAACAAAAAGTTATATAAATAAATTTGAATTTGATTTAAGTACAATATTTGCAGATTTTTTATGAGGTACATAGTTTTGAACTTTGGCACTTTCTTTTATATGACATTATGACTACGCTTAGATCTTTCAAACCACGCAAAGAATTTCATTTAATTTTCACCAATGTTAATAGAGTGATTTGAGAAAAAAATACTTAGTTAGGTTAATAAAATTGGATTGAAGGTTCACATAAGAAAATTTATCGCGATTGAAACCGTGGACACATTTAGTAAGTTCAGCCTCAATATTCGCTTAACAAGTAATTAATAAATACGATCTGTTACAGGTATCCGACTTGCAAAAATCATAATGCTTATTGGATTGGCTGGATTTTTGTTAAAATACAAAGTTACAATCGCTCAGAACAAATTCTGCGAAATGAAATACAACCCCAAAGTAACAAGAATTATGGTTCCTTCGGATGATATACGGATAGTGTTACAAAGAAGGAAATCTTAAACAAATATAAATTATTTATTTGTGAAATAGACTAAGGGCCTATTTCACAAAATTCAAGTAAAGTTACTCACCAAGTAAAGTTGGTTCTGTCTCCTTCTTACTTTATATCAAGTGACATAGACAAAACTTGAGTAGGTACTCGGAAGTTTACTTGAAGATGGTGAAATAGGCCCTAAGTATATTTATTTTATTTTTATCAAGTAAGTACGTTTTTATTACATTTGAGGTGTACGACAAAACCATTTATTTAAAAGTAAAATGTAATAGCTAATGTATTTAGTTACTGTTATCACTATATGCTGCATATTAATACGTTATTAATAAACGGATACGTTATTAAAAATGATGATTTCTTTACTAAGATAAATATTGAAAAACAAACAATATGCTGGTCTCTATTAGAACAACAGAAGCCAAAACCACAAGACCGGTACAGGATAACCTTTATCTTGAAATTTCATGCAGGAGATAAAACATGAATGACACAGGCAAAGCCACGAGGCACAGTCAGTAAAAAATATCAATTGGTATTTATTAAATAAAACTATCCCTAATTGACGTCTATTTTCAAAGCTTTCTTCAACAGGCCCTGTGGCGCAACGGATAACGCGTCTGACTACGGATCAGAAGATTCCAGGTTCGAATCCTGGCAGGGTCGCAGTTAATATTTTGAGCTTTTTTGTATTATAAATAATGTATAACTACATTGGTTTCCAATTTATTATTATTTTTATTACTTTTCTTAATTTTTATTACCTCAAAATTAAACACTTAAAATTATTGTAGCATCGTTTGATTTTTGCTTGATAATGATGATATTTGATATATGGACTAAAATAGATTTTGGTACTCCATTGACTTGATATCATGTTATTTTTATTGCGTTCATTAGTCAAGCAATTTTTTTTTCATTTTTTGCAAAAAAATAGGGGATGAAAACCATGAAATATACTGCATACATCATACAAAATAATATTGATTATTTTTAAGCCAGATTTTTTAAAATCTTTAGGAACGTGATTGATTCATAACGAACCCACCGTGGATAGAAATCTAATAAAATTAGGAACGAAATTTTTTGTAGTAGTAGTTTTTGGGGTAGATTTCCATCAATACTCCGAAATATTTTATCCTTTTTTTCAACAAACTTTTAAAGGTAAGTAACTCTTATCTAAACACAAAATTGTATCTAAATTTATAAGAAACATACACATTTTACACAGTTACAAAAAAAGTACAAAGAAATTGAAAGTCTGTCAGTCAAAACTGGTTAACTACTCATCGGATTTTCTTACACTTTGGATTGGTAATAAGTATTTTGTGTAGTAAATTACCTGAATTATGACAATTATAAAATAATTAGGAGTTGGAAAGTACTTAGTCGGAAAATCATGCAGAGAGCTTTACTTACTGAAGTCAGTGATCAGAATTTAAAGAGCGTTGCTAATTTGTGAAGTAAAAATGCTTTATGATATTAGAAATGGGATTAATAATTAACACGTCCAAACCAAGAGTCATTAAACCAGATTTAAACTAATTAAGTAAATGTGGACAAAACCTTGTAAAACCAAGGTAAGTCTAAGTAAGTATACTTATTCTAAGATAGAGAGAACTCAATACCTAACAATCATATTAAAATAAAAAAGATAAACCAAATCTTTGTTCTCATATCGAAACTTCAAAAACGAAACACCAAAGAGCATATTAAAATTAAAAAGTTGAATAAAAAAAAGGTAGCACTCCGGGAGTGCCGGCAGAAGTGAAAACTTCAATATTTACGTTGTGTTTAATTATAAGTATAAAAGTACTATCATTTATGAGGTAGAATACAATGTTTGTTTATTGCGCTATCGTACACAAATATGACAACGGATTACAATCGCTGATTGTCAAACTGACTGGTATGAATGACATTACTAAATAGATACAAAGCAAAGAGGTTGTTAACTCTTTCGGTTTATTAATAAATCGATACAAACTAATCTGGTGCAGTGTTTGTTTGTAATATCTAAAAAAACATTTTTTTAATAAAGTTTTACGAAATCGCACTGAAGATATAATCATTCATTACATCATAATCATTCACTACATCATCTCATTATAGTAACTGACCCCTAACTAAGCTCGAAGCTTGTATCTAGGGTATCAGAAACTACGTACACACTCATTCACACACACACCCAGATCGAGACAAACATTTATGGTTCACACAAATTCACCTCGCACGGGAATGGAACCCGCAACCTTACGGATGGCAGTCCGGCATGGTGACCACTCTGCCATCGAGGTCGTCAGAATAATAAGTATAATATGTACAATAAGTTTAATAATAATAAGTATAAAAAAGTATTTTTAATTTTTCTATTGGTTCGGGTTTATTTCTATGTCTTGATTAATTTTAAAACTGGACAGATGTAAAAAGTACATCTAAAATCCATAAATTGTTAACAGAATTGTATTTAAGTACGAAAGTATACAGCCAAAAATTTTCATCCAGAAATTCTTATGGTATCAAGAATATCGCGAGCAAAACCGCGGGTCACGATTAGTTTTACGCAATGTCACAACTCCCTTCCCCTCGATCTTACGCTTTTTCGATCAGCATCACGTGACCCTGACGCGAGTTTGAAAGTTTTTACCCATACAAAAAAAAGTGCTCAGCGCCGCTAAAGAAGTTTTCACTTCAAAAACCAAATCTTTGTATCCCATATCGAAACTTCAAAACTAACTTTTTAATTCCCTTCTAAACAAGTAGGTACGGGCTTACATCCTCAGTTACATACCTTTCTACTCAAACTTGGGTAAAACTCCCGAGTCCCAAGTCTTACTTCAAGGAGCGGGGAATCAATTAAAACTACTAATAAAGTTCTAAGACATTTCACTTCTCCCCCTATTTGCTCCCCGAAAAGTTTATTTTAGTCTATAAGACGGATTCTATTTTGTTTTGCCTTCTAATTAATTCAACAGCCCTACCCTCAGACGTGGAAATGAGACACAAACTTAATTTTAATAGGTAAGGATGAAAAGTGGATCTTTAAACTATCAATAGTGTAACATATAAGTACCTAAGTATTTTTATTGTTTAAAAAATAATCATAATACAAGAGCCATTCCATTTTACTAACAGACCGCAATATATCAATTCGTTTTAAAAATTCAAATAAGTACGTTTTATCAGATATCTGAATCTTTGATCCCATCATAAAACATGCATAGAACATTCGGTGCGCGAATTTGATACTACTAATGATATTCATAACCACTATGTCATAGGGTTGGAACCGAAAGGGTTCGCCGATGTTTATCTTTACAAATGTACTTATGATGATGTTATTTAGCTTAATTTGAGTTGGCTGGTGGTCAATTGTAATCAATATCTCAATGTATGAATGCCCACGTGTATAAAGTACTGTGCTATGAACATGTATATCTACATAACCCCGTCTGAGTATGCATAGTTAGCCTACATACGAGGTGAACTAGACACAGCCACAATGCACAACACTGATATGCTACAGAATCATACAGCCATCCTTGCGTCACATTTACCTCAAGAACTTCATACATGATTTTGCGTTTTGTGAAACAAAACATAGTGCAATGCATAAACTTTAAACGCAAGATCGACGAGGAGCCGTGGGGACAATAAAACAAAGAAAACCGTATCTCGCCTGAAGCGGTGTGTGCGCGGGGTGGGGGCGGGGTGCGTCGGGGCGGGCGGCCAATGGGCGCGCTGCGTCCGCCCAGCGGGCCCGCCCCGCGAACACCCCGCACCGCTGGGGCGCGCCATCCCCAGCACGCTCACATCGATCACGGGGGATGGGAACAGGTCGTTTCGTTCTATCTCGTGGGCGGCGACGTGAACTCCTCTCGCGCAGTCGCGAACAATTAGCGCGCGGGGCGGCATGCTCGGCGACCGGCGACGTGCGACGTCACTATAATGTGGTTAGTCAGTGAGCGTCGGGGCCGAGCCGACGGCGACGGCGGCACGGAACAGGATCCCAGGAGCGCGGGAGAGCCGCGCTGGTCGCTCAGCCAGCGCGCCGGCCACAGCACGGTGGAGTTCAAGAGCGCGGCGTGCGCGGGGGCCGGCGAGCCGCCCGCGCCGCCTCTCGCCGCGTTGCCGGACCCTCAGCAGTTCAACATATTCCCGGCCTTCTTCAGCCGCCAGCTCAACTTCACGGGTGGCGGGGGCTGCGGACAGGGCTCCAAGATAATGGAGGAACTCAGGCCGAACCTCGTCGGCGGGCTGTTGGGAGTGCCCGGCCTGTTGGACGAACATCAGACAGATAACAAGTTCCTGCCGTCGACGGGTGAGACGAAATACACTCCGGACAAAGGCCGCAAGTGCAGTAACGCGTCCTCGTCCTCGGCGGAGGAGTTCGGAGGACTGTACAGTGGAGACCACGCGGCGACTCCCCCGGCGCCGCCGCTCAGTCGGTCTCTACAGGACCACACAGGTACGGACACTATCTTTGATTATCAACTTCATTAATGTCATGCTTGATTGATTTACCTAGATTTCAAAGACAATTTAATCGATCCTAATTTCTTTTTGTACCTTTCTTTAAAAATCTTTCGGCGTCAAGCTTCATCCCTTTAAATATCCCTTTAGATCTTACCAAATACCTTAGCTAAGAAACTCCAGTGTCTCCTGTCCTAAAGAAATATTCTAGAGCCACGGTTATGCTAGGCGTTGCTAGAATTATTAAAGAGTTAATATTCTCATCAAAACTAAGTACCTGCCATGTTGCCTGTGTTCAGTAACAAACCTCATCCATTGCAAACATAGTTCTAATTTATCAATTAAAGTAAGTAATTACCTAAAAGATTAACATTATCTTTTTATAAATAGATGGAAACATTAGATCATTAATTAAAAGACTTAGATGTAGTTAGACTGTTGTTACACTGTTCCTTAGACAGGGTGAATTAGAAGTCATGGGCATCTTTTTAAACTAAGAGAGTAATGAAAAATATTAATGAATGTAAACATTGAATTACTTTAGCCTACGTTCATTGGGCGCGCGCGGGCGGTATTTCAATTTTGGATCCTTGAAACGTTAACGTTTTTATTCGCGTTTCTGATGTACTTTTTTGTCCATTCCCATTATTTATTTATTCATCTATTGCGTACTGGTTTTTTGGTATACGCAGATCTTATTGTTGGTGGGTGGTTTTAAAACTTTATTAAAAACATGAACCCTGCAAGGGCACAGCAATATACAAGTAAAATAATAATGACATATTGAAATAAAATTATAATAATGATGACGAAGGATCTACTAATAGTTTTGGTATTCCATACTTGCATATATATTTTTGTATTGAGTTTTATTAGTCAAAATGGAATTAAAATCATAAATTCACCCAGTATACACCTAAGTAAGATTTACAGTTAATTATTTATAGACTAATTGACATAGAACCTTATGGTGTTAACTGTATTAAACGGACATAACACCAGCAGCAACTTTGTAATTTCTTAACAAGTCGATCATCAACTAACTCGTACCATACTTTTATAATTTTGTAATTTCATTTATCATATTTTCTCTTACCACAACTCCTTTCTCTCTTCAATGATTCCCAGAACATATGTTCCGTACCATCTAGCATGCTGTCTTGTATTTTTTGTTTAAAACAATTCAAAAATTCTTAACCCGGCCACACACCACAGCAACAAATGTTTCCAGGTAGCAAATGTTTCCAAGCAACAATTTTCCCCCTGCATTCATCGAGAAGCAAATGTGTCTTCGGGTGCAGCACATGTAGGTAAATGTATGGGGGCAATAATAGCTTTTCACCGCATTTGTTGTCTGGAAACAATTTGCTGCTTCGGTGAGCGGTCTGGGAGACAGCAAGAAGTATTGTCATTCAATCGCTTATGTTTAAGCAACGGGATAATTTGATGTCATTTGACAATGAACACTTTTCCTTAAGTATACCTGTGAAGCACATTTAGCTTAAGTTAGACTCCTAGGTTAAGCAATGCATGTTTAAACCCATTTATTTCTACACCACCATACATACATAAAAAGAAATAACACTTATTATATTTCACAGATATAGCTTAGGTCTACACAATATTTACCCAGTATTACCTACTAAATATTTACACCATTAGGTACATTTGGTGTTGAAGCTATTGATCCACATTGTAGATTGTACTAATATCATCAATGATGCAACTAATAATCTAATTGCAGAAAAAATCAATGAGATTTTACTCAAACCCTTTGACTGTACGTTATTAACAATTATGCTTTATGTCTAAGATTTAAACAAATTAGATGCGTCTAGATATATCACCATTTAACTACCGTAACGTTTGAATATAATCATCGTGTTCCCACCACAACATAGCACAAAAAGTTTTATGACATCAATTTTTATGTTATACATTTTTCAATTCTCATAACGGTTTGATTGCAAAAATAAGCTGGCAACTTTTTATTTATTATTTTGACAAAACATAAAATCATTATATTTTTTTATATTTAACAACTATGTAGGTACAGTCTCGGAACGAAAAGGTTCGTCAATTTTCAAATTGATTCGTATAATGTGTCGCGAAAACATATTACCTTTTGAAACTATGGTACAGAATAGACTCGGGTTAGGGAAAATAATGTTCTACTGCTCGATAATAAAGTTCAAAATTATTCAGATCAATGTTGTTTGACAGGATAAATATCTTGTCAACAAGATTTTTGATAAACTAAAACCTTCTTAAACCTTCTTAAAAAGTGTATAAAACCTTCTTGTTGGTTCAACCTGCCATTATTATTTCTGTTAAAACTATTGTCAATCGGTCGATGTCATCATTGCAAAATATCAAAGAGGTTTTTATATGCCGCGCGCACAAGGCAGTGTTTAAAAAAAGGATAGAAAAATGAAGCAAAACCTTATTCGATGACAAACGTCATTGTATTTATTGAAATGTTAGCATTGTTTGTTACACTTGTATGTTGGCATAATTGTTTCTTGCAATATTAGTGCAAGTGAAAACTGACTCTAAGGTGACGAACCTTTTCATTCCGTGACTGTACATTCATAACATATAAAAAACCCTTCCAAAGTATCCCTAAATTTAAAATTACCAAACTGTTCTAACTTCGACTCATGTACAATCACGCACAACAATACATATAGCGGTCGCGGTATGTGCGTATAATTACAATTCCAATTAGAGTAATATTGCAAACAATCGGGCCGCAAGTGACGTCATGAATACGAAATGTCACTAACGACCGTCAACCCCCTTCCCCCGCTGCCCTGTAGCCGCCCCCGCCGCGAGCAAACCTGAATTTTCAAGCGGCTTTAGTAGCCAACTTGAATACGAGTATAGATAGATATGTGTGGACGACTGTACAAATTCTATGTAACTATATGTAGGATAGAGTCACAGAATAGAGGAGGATGTTTATTTTATTTACGAGTGGTAAATAAATAAAATGTTTCGAAATTATTTTGTGTATTACACATAATAACACTTTCTAATTACTTACACTATTACCTACTCAATATTATCGAAATGAGTAAAACTTAAACGAAATTGGCTTTTATCTAACTTATAACTCTGATCGATATAGTTCACAGAAAAGCCTTACTAGAAAAACCAAAATATAACTATGAATAATTTTTGAGAGTATTCTTTAGACTCAAAAGTTTAACTTTCTTTAAACCAAACCATGGACAGTTAGTCCAATGATTTGGTTTACAAAAATCCAACGGAAGTTTATGACTGCTCAATAAAATAATATTAGCACCGAAATAATTTGATTCCAATCGAACTACACTGTAAAAAGATATATGACAAACTATTCGTTGACTTGTAGACTTCGTTTATTTACCTAATTAAAATAAATAACACTGTAAATATTTGTATTAATATTTATTTACAAATATCAAATATCCTTGTTATTAAATCAACAATTATAATTCTAGTTGGCTTTATAATAAATAGTCATATTACGATTCTTTTTCTCATTCTCCGGCACAACTGGTTGAGCTTGAAAATTATATTTTGTTATAGTTATTGATTTAACATCATCATCATCTTTAGTAGCCCCCTCCGTTTTATTATTATAAATAGGTTTTTCATAATTAATATTTCCCCCTTCCGTTGTATAATTATTTATTGGTTTTTCATAATTACCATTTCCATTTGGATCATTTCCTTTTCTCGTATCATCATTTCCATTATTACCGTGTTTATTAATATTATTAGGATCAATAACTTTAGGTTTAACATTCCTTCTTGTATCATCCCCACCTTTTGAATCAGTTGGATGTCCCATTCTATTAAAAATACCAACATTTAATTTACCTTCTTCTTTTAGTTTATTAAGTTCTTTCAACCTGTTCAATAGTTCAACTCCTTCGGGAAACGCTTCAGCTACTAGTTTATCAGAATCTGTTTGTTCAGAGAATCCATTGACTACTTTCCTAGGTTCGCCTCCCGGTACTGTCCAATAATGATCGCGGTCATAACTTCTGTCTGTGTTACCGTTAAATCCAACTTCTAATGCTTCTTTAGTGTTATTAATTTGGAATCTGGGATTAAACGCTCTCATTGGTTGTTGAAAAGTATTGTCTACTACGCTTCCAAATGCGTCTAGAAGCCCAGCATGAGTTGATATTAATGTGTCTGGAAGTTAAATATTGTGTAATTAGATTAGATATCAAAGTAATTTTACCTATACTAAAAGGCAATCGCACATTGGTAACGAGTTTTACCGCATATAGCCCGTTGAAATAGAAAAAATAGTCCTAAAATTATAAGTAGTAGAACCTAATTTTATTGTATATTTTATAAGTACTATTGTGTTTGTACCTAAATGTGAACAACATCTAACTAGATTTTAAGATTATTGTTGCAGTGCCCAAACCGAGCTTCATGTTGATTCATTACTTGTACCTAACACCTCTGTATACACATGAAAACAATAAATTATTTTGAGTTTGAGTTGAAAGCTGTAAGTTACATACATCAATCAACATGGGTCGGTTATTGAATGAATAAACATATGAATTACTTTTTAATTTATAATTTATAAACGATTTTATCTTTCAACATTTAAGATCATACGACAAAACCAAATTATAATTATTATAGATCATACACATTTTGAATTTTAAGAGAATGCTATTAATATTTAGAATGAATATCGCACAATATTTATCGTACGAATATAACAATGTTTGAGAGAAAATCTAACGGATTTTTCACCAAATGTGAAAACAGGAATAGTCTAGAAAGGTTGTAGTGTGGTTGTAGGACATGTTTAAGAACATAGGAAGTTTTGCAAACATCAGATGTAAGTATCCTGTATTATAAAAACAAAAATATTTAATTACTCACCAAATAAAACGATACTTAAAATTGTAATCACTTCCATTTTTATATCACTAGACCTACGAGTATAACACCGCACAAACAAACCGGATTCCACAAAAGCCAGTTAACTAATGACTGTTTCAACAACAAAATATTATGTTATATCAATCAAATCAATGATAAAACAGGTTAATTTAACTAACAATTAATAACTATTATCAACAAATTCAATAAAAAGAAGTTTGGCGCTTGAATGGCAAAGAACTGAAGGTATTGCTCAAAATTATAGTGTTATATAGGTATACCTACTGATATTTGTTGTTAATAAGATTTAATGGTATTTTTATAAAATTATTGGAAAACCCAAGTCTTTATCAATTAACTTTATCGGTAAACTCAACAAACTATAGTCTTAATTTAATATAACTTGGTGGTTTAGTTTCCGATAATGATATTTTCGGTGATCGGGAAATTACATTCGTGTATTTTTCCAGTCCTTAGAGTAACATTATCAGTTTGTTGGGCCGGGTACTTCGCCGACGCACAAGAACACTTTTCTAGGGCTCTCTTAATTATAAGGAACTGAGCACAAATTTTCGACAATTCCCATTAATTTCCTGCAACCTGTACTTGCACCGGCCACTTTCCTTGTTGTCTCCTCTTAAACACACATGCCTAAATTTCTTACGTCTAAATTTGGAAACTTAAATATGTCGATACAACCATTAATTTTATTGCTCAAAAAGGTACATGTAGTCTTCTTAAAATTACTTACATCAATTGGACAACAGCTTTTACCCGTCACGGGCATGCAATCATATTAAATTATTTAATTAATTACATGAAAATTGTAGTTTAATATATATGTAATGCCACCAAAAACATGTTCATTTAAAATGATGCCAAAAAGAGGCTATACCACTCGCACTGTCAAAAAGTTATCAGATCTTATGTAAAGCCAAGCTTCCTCTTCTTCTTCTACTCTACACGCCCTAATTATGCAGGGCCCAACTTCACAAACTCTACATCAGTCGAAAATGTGAGTGGTATAAACTATTTGTAGTGTATAGCATTATAAAAACTGCGGAATATATAATAATAAAGAGTATCTACACACACATAAAAGAAACATGCTCAGCTACAGCTACACGGCTGACAATTACCGATAAAGTGACCACTGTTTGACCACCATGAAAGCTGGACATTTCTAAACTACACTTCAAATAAAAACCCTATCTCTATCACTTTAAAACTCAAATTCCAAATTCAATCAAACTCTCATTCACCCGCATTTTTTGTAGATAAACATCATAGTAATAGTTTTATCAATGGTTAATTCATGTATAAAGATGACGCGTGGCAGTCGTGTGTCGATCACACCTGTCTAACTGTAAGCCCTTTACAACTACCCTTTATAATAGAACTACCATGTGAGTAACGGAAGTGGTTATTCAATAGGATTTATTGTTAGAAGTAGAGTTAGAGAATTTGGAATGAAATGTGTGTTTATTGTAATATTTTAGTATAAGAGCTACCCAAAGTTTGACCAGACAATTAATATAACATAAAATAACATAATCATTCACTACATCATCTCATTATAGTAACTGACCCCTAATTAAGCTCGAAGCTTGTATCTAGGGTTTCAGAAACTACGCACACACTCATTCACACACACACCCAGACCGAGATAAACATTTGTGGTTCACACAAATATTCATCCCGCACGGGAATCGAACCCGCAACCTTACGGATGGCAGTCCGGCATGATGACCACTCTGCCATCGAGGTCGCCAATTAATTATGTTATTGAATGGGCAATATTTTTATCTATTAAATAACGTAGTCATTGTTTGGAGTTAGATCAAAAATACCAAAATAGTTACAAAATGTGAATGTGGTCACCATGCAGAACTGCTGATCAAATAATTAAGAGTTCACTTCACGTCCCAACTTATTTTTACTTGTGTGAGCCACAGTCTCTATATAAGTATAATAATCACAGGTATAAACATAGTTCAGAATCATTACAATAAAGTTACACAAGCATATTTTCTTTGGAAAATTAATTCCAATGAACGAGTAAACGTAGCAATTTTCTAACAAAACATACGAGACATAAAATAGCATTTCCAGTACTAAACAAAATACCAGAACAAAAAGTTGCACTGCTTCATAAAACACAAAAAGTAACTAAAAAATCAAGTACTTTACAACTTAATCTGTTAAACAGCTAACCAATATGCGCATAATCTGGTGTAGTGGCTACTCGACATAATGGAGTGTGTATTGTGACGTGCGCACACGCTCCCGTGACGCAGACAAATCCGCTAAAGCCATTGTGTGACCCCATCTGGATCAGCTGTCACTTGTAAAAAGGTTTAAGTGCGAAACGTATTGGTTTGTTAGTCCAAGAATGTAGTTCTTTGGTGTAATTAATTGGTGTTACGTATTATGTTAAAAAGGATAAAATAAAATATTTTTTATTCTTTTTCGCTTAAAACTACAAGAAAAAAAATACAGAGAAAATCAATAAAAAAACAAAAAGAAATGACTCAGCTTGATGCTGACACAACCACGATTCGGCCAGCGCTGTTTTTCAGTCACTCCTGTACCCCTAAGATGTTGGGCGGAGGTATTGCGTAAAGAGGGCTCACATGTTTATGGACATGTGAGCCCTCTTTACGCAATACGTATATGATATAGGTAGACGTTTTCATTTTTTTTTCTGCCCATCAAAATACGATTAATGCTGATTTAGGTGAAAACGAAATAGAGTCTAACCAATAACTCCTACGAGTTGGGAGAGGCCTATGTCCAGCAGTGGACACATACAGACTGTTGATGGTGATGATGAGATGAAATCTGGATGAATTCGCCAAAAATTGGCGTATTTTTGTTTTTTTTTCTATAGAGTTTTGATAATCAATGACATAAAATTTGCTATTTTTCATAATAAATGTTTTTAAACGAAATTGGCGAAAAATAATCGCAGGGAGATAATTTTAACTACATGAAGTCGCATTTATGACGCTAGAAAAACATAACACTACTAAAATAAAAAAAATAAGCATCAAATAAAATAAAAAACAAAAAAATAATCCAAAAAATATATTTCCGCGTACTTGAAGCGCAATAGGACCTCCCCCGACGGCCCGACGGGGTGCTTCGCCCCTCGAGCCAAGTCCATATGTTGTTTCCACTAATAGACTTGTAATCGGCACAAATGCCGCAAATCCAACAGATTTCGATCTTTGATTGTGCTGTTATTAAGCTGGGTGATAGAATCAATTCGGGTTATTTGATGTTGTAAGTAAAAATAAAATAATTGTTAAAGAACGTGTTTATGGACTTTTTACAAAATTAATAAAAAAATACTTTTATGGTACCATTAAATAAGAATTGAATTGAATGATTAGGTAATTGACGTTGAGATTGTGAAGAACACCAATACGTATACTTACTTAGTATAATACTTACAGAAAATTCCTTGTCCCAACTGATTCATCTATGCAGAGAACAAATTACTGGAATCAGCACAAAGTTATGAACCTAAGAATTCGAAAAATCTATAAAAATAATTAAATACAAAACGCGTGTCCATCTCGACCCATTTTTTGCGTGGTTAATAATTTGATGCAAGTTCTGTTTAATTTTCCGTAATAAGAATATGGACATGATTAAGTTCCCGATAATGCTATACCTTTATTTCTATTTGCAAGTAAATGATATGAAATTATAAATATATTATGACAAACTATTGATTGGTGACGTGTCAACATCAACTGTACGCGTACCATATCGGTAGGATTGTGTTCGCGGGCGACACTCAGAGGCGACACCCGACACCTCCCGACCGCCGCAGATGGCGCTTTTATGTCAATCGTCATAATTAGGGGATTACCACCCCCTAATGACATGTTACATTGAATCTCTGTTACGCCCCCGAACAAATGTGCCCCTTTCAACAAATAAATACTGTTCATTGACTCGTAAACAATCACAAATAATTTCTGTTCGACGCGAATTACGGCTCTTGTCCAAACTAACCCAGATAAACAGAATATTCGACAAATAATTTGAGTGCTTTTTATCTAATGGCATAATCGCATCTCGAAAAAATGACAGGTAAAAAGCGAAACCAATATATTCGCCATCAAAGCCCCTAAAACATAGAAACGGGCAAAAAATACAACCTTTTAAACGTTAAAAGGCTCCGTTTACCGCGGACGCAAACACTTAGCTCCATGTTAATTAGTAAGTAGCTGGGAACACAGTCAAAGGGAATGCATGAATACTTGCCAAACCGACCTCCGACGGTGCTTTTAAAATTTCCCCCACTTAATTCAGGAGCTCAGAGAAACCGAAGGTAAACTGATTACGTCGCCAATATGCGATTTTTTCTGGGAAACTTGATTACTTTTGAACATTTGCTCTGACAGATGGCAATCAGTTCACACACGTGAACATATTCGACTCTTCAGAACGTATTAACAATAACCAATGAGTTAATTGGCAATGTGGAAATAAATATAGATGAAGATAGGTACGTTATATTCTGCCGGTATTGAGCAATCTATGCAAAGTTTTTAAGATCTTATTCATTCTTACACTTACTTAAATTACATAACAAGTTAAAATTAGGAAACATTTCTTGTTCTATATCCACAAGTTTATCTTATTAGTTGGTAAAATTTTTGGATCAGGACTAACAAAAGTTCTATTCCTGTTTACAAAAAATATCTGTACCAAATGTCATATGAATATTTAATCGGTGCAGTAGATTTTGTAAGTAGATTTCGGAATATGTTTATATATAAATTACTAAACACCCTGATTAAATAATCAATAACTTTTAAAGCATAAATCTTTACCTAAATAAAAGTAAGTTATAAATAATATCTAGGACAAATGATAACTAGCTAAGCACGTGACATAAACAAACCGTAGTATTCGTAGAAACGTTTGTGGACGTCTCCGAATCATTACGTTCCTCTTAACAGCGTTAGTTAAAACGCAATTACAATTAGGTAGACGGCGAACTTGACCTACGGCAAGGGTCGATGCGCTACTCTACTCTACATCCACTAGGTATGCAAATGTATACAGTTTCTTTGAATGATGTCAATGCGTATTTCTCGGGTCACCGTACTTTTGGAATGGATACATTTGGGAGAAATAAATTTAGGTTTATTCAAGATACTTCATTTGCGATAAATTGAGGTTTGTTTCAAGAGGGATATCATCTGTAAACGCTGATCTAATTGTCGATTTGTTCTAAGGTTTTGAAACATTGAGAAAACTTAAATTACATTACAAGTTAAAAAGTGTGTAGGCGGTTTGTAATGAACAGACAATGGTTGTTATTAATCTTTTGAAACAGATTGTATGGCAAATTTTAAATATGCCTTATAATTTTAACTAAAAACATCATACCGTCATAAGCTTCGCATTTTGAGTTTAAGTTATTAGAAGATAGCATCCCATTTAGGCTTCCAACTATCTTTACATGTACCACAAAAAAAGGTATTTTTTATTTACTTATTTATTTATTTGCGGCTGCATAGCAAATTCTCTCCAAAAACTTTTATTGATGATATTAGTACAGTTATAATCAATTAATTGATGTATGCGTCACTTTAGATCGGTCCCAAATAAAAAAAAAAATACTACCCATATTCTCTCTCGCAATTGATTAAAATTCAGCATTGTCGTTAAAGATTCATTTACTTTTAGAATGACATTATCTCCTTCCCACACTCCAACATATTAAAACAAATCATTTTTCCACACACATCCACAAGTAGAATATTGATTAATTAAACAAAACACTATGATGTGCTTTTAGAAAGTTAGGGTTTTTAGAATCAGGTTATCCCGTGTCTGCACATCCAAATCACTAGAATCTTGATTTACAACAAAACTTCCGTTTTGTTTAGCGGAAGGTGCTTTTAAAAAGTTAAAGCCTGAGCCAGGTGGGACGGGCGGGTCGTCCGGCGGTGCGTCTGCGCTGTCTCCGGCGCTGGGCCCGCAGCACGCCGGCCACACGCCCACCACGGCCTCATGTCCCACGCCGGCCAGGAGGAGGCATAGGACTACCTTTACACAGGTTAGTATTTTTTAGTAAATATTCTATTACAATAAAAAACAATTGCTGTATGTATGTTCGCGGTGTATCATAAAATAAGATTTTAAATGCCAGGACAAGGGTTGTGACAAATAATATTTTAGAAAGTCCACCAGTGCAAAACTATTTGGATCATATTGAATATTGGGTGATTCGTTACTTTTGTTAAAAAAAATGAATTAAATCCACCCTGGCTAAGCCAAAACCCGAATCCAATTGAAAATGAGACCAAAGTTATGAATGGGAAGAAAAATCTGAGGGAAATTCCTCAATAAACTCTGCCAATGAGAACTGGGGTTATTTATGGTGCTCATAATTTAAAAACCTTCAAATATTCTTAACGTTTTTATGTTATTCAGAACTTAACAAGTTAAATAATAAAGGTATTTTTCTATAAACCAATTTAGTATCCTTTAAAATAGTCAAAGTCAGGACATCCTAATGAAAACTTTGTTTATTTGTCGAACAGGAACAATTAGCAGAATTAGAAGCGGCATTCGCGAAGTCACATTACCCAGATATATATTGTAGAGAAGAATTGGCAAGGACGACGAAACTCAATGAAGCACGGATACAGGTTGGTTTCACAATCACTTATTTTATATATCAGGTTACCGGTACACTCAGTAAATTTCTTGTGATTAAATTAGATTAGAGTAGATAAAGACTTATATCGTGCAATGAATTTCTATGTTTTATCCATGAGAATAAAACAAGCATTTGTGTATTTTGTTTAAAAAAAAAAAAAACCCACCAACGACATTTTTATATGGAACCAGACGCGATGGCGTTTGGTTAATACATAAAATTTCATATGGAACCAAACGCCATCGCGTCTGGTTCCATATGAAATTTTATGTATTTTTACATCTTTCACAAAACTAAAATACATAATTTTTTCCATTACGGTTTACAAATAATGGAATTCTGAGTAACAAACACAAAAAATAGATGAGAATTGAAAACTCTTCCATTTTTTAAATCAGAAAAGGAAATATACCTAACTAAAATGTCGTGTAAAATGTGCATGACAGACTAGAAAACTCGGAATAAAACTACATAGAGACCACCCACGATATAGTGTTGTAAAGTAGAAGAGCACAATAGGCCGGTGGGTGTCGTCGAACATTGGAATTGTCGAAATATCAATGATGCGCGAATACTCGTGGATAATGCAATTTGGAGCGTAGGCCGGAGGCGGATTGAATTAAAGCGCCATCTGTCGTACTCGGCCGTATGAATACGAAATGCTTACAGTAACTCGCGACAGATCTTTATCTCAGTTTTAAAATTGCTCAATCCCCCGGGACCCTCGATATTGATTTGTCCCTGGAGCACCTAATTTGTCGCTTTAGATATTTTATTCAGGACGTGACTTTTACCATCCATACATAATGGAGTGACCTCTCACTAAATTAAGTGCCTGTCTCAATGCGTACACCTTTTATATTTAACATCGTATTAACCGTATGTGAGCTCTCAACCGATATATTATTCAGTGTAGCTATACGACGTACACAATTACTCTTTTCTTTCTAAGAATTGATGTGACTCTTAGAAAATGAAAGGTTCTGACAAACGTCGTTACATCGGAGACTTTTACGCACCTACCGACGCTAAAAGCTCGAGAAATGCGCGTAGGCGACCGTGGAACATACATTTATGTATAGCGCACCAACCTAGGTACATATTCGTGTGTTATACATTATATATGTGTACATATAAGTAGATACAATGTGTTCGAGCACGCGCGCTTCGTAGAAGGCTATTAGCGTTTAGACGACGCTACATAAGAATGTAAACGTTAAAGACGACGGCAACGTACAGCTCCCTCCTTCTAGAGGAAATTTCGATATAAAAATACGAGGTTGTCGGTGCGAGGCGAGGGGTTGAGCGGCGGGCGGCGGCCGGGGGTGGCCCCTGAGGCATTGCAATCCCATCAAATGGATCCGTAACGAAGTTAGCCGCTCATCCTCCCCGCGCGCCTCCCGACATTGTCTCTGCCCTCAAATGAATTCTACAATTGGAAATAAGAAAATGTTTTGTTGGATCCCCGTGCTTTTTCAGTTTAAAAGCGACCGTTTTCTTCGGATAACTCGATGTGCTCTCTGAAAATAGATAAGTAGGTATCTATACTGACTTAGCTTGCGTCTTTTATAAATTGTTTCAATTCAAAAGGGAACTTTACAGAATTAAGCTTTACCTGTTTTGTGAGTACGGTGGGGGAACAGCGTTTTGTATCGTTTAACAAATATTTTTATTTATTTATTTATTTAATAAGTTACACCAACAGCATTAACACATAACATTAACAAAATTAAATAACACTTCAAGTCTTATACAGTGTGCAATACTTTTAAAGGTGCAATCAGCATTCATTAATTAAAACTTACAGTTAATTATAAGTACTTACTTAAATTATTTTCATGAAAACATTTACATTTATAAAACATGTTTATTTATTCAACTAAATAACAACTATTCCAAATACAGCCAAATATAAAAGGACAAATTTTTAGGCAATTTAACGAAACAAAAATCGTTTTTTTTTATTGTACAAGTACGGAAATTAATTCATTTTTCATTACAACGCTCGCGAGGTTAGGGGCGGATATCGGGTCGCTCTCCGAAAAAAACTAATATCCCATTTACGTTTCCTCCCTCTGTCTGTCTGTCACTATTACACGAGGAGCCGGGCCGACGTGTGAATGCGTTTCTCAATGTTTCATCAAATGAATTTGTTTTCAGTCAGCGAATAAAATATTTTTTCAACACACTTGCTCATAAAGGGGCTCTTATTTGTGCAAAAACAGTTGAATAATGACACGCTTGATTCACTAGTGAGTTATAGATTTTTTTTTTAAATTGCTTTGGTTTTAAAAAGTTTCGATACCAAAAAAAATTGTGTCCATACATTTTAAAAACAAACTTCAACTATGTTGCCTTACTTTCGGTAGGTCTATGGTCAATTCCATTCATTCATTCATTCGAATTTTTTCTTTTAATAAGTATATTTTTAGTCTTTGGTTGATCACCATTGTTGTGTTGGATGCGCGCGAATAGAAAAACTGTTTATTTATTAGCGAAAAATGATATTTTATTATTAATTTCTTCGCAAGTGTGTTGAAAAACGTTGTATGGTACGCGCGTGTATTGATGATTACTACCTCGGCTATCTTCTGACCCTCGCCTGACGGCTCGGGCCTCAATAGCGCCTCGTAAGTAATCACCAACTTACCTCGCTTGTACCATAAATAACTATTAAAATATTCTTAGTAAAAAGTTGATAGCAAGTGAACATTCAAAACAGAATGATTGCAGCTTAGATAATCTATGTACGGATAGAATCTGCGCTATCAACCGCGTGTCCATTTTATGTAAAGTGTCAGTGTCTACAACTGCTACTAGGGAAGTGCTTAGTAGTATAGAGCATATCGATAAAAACTTGCTCATAACTATATAAATGAGAACTTTTTAATAATAAAAAATAATTTATGATTAAATTATATGCTTTATTGAAGATGGACATAAGTATATAATATTTTTAATGAAGTATATTAATGATCTTTCGAAAAAAAAAAAAAAAATAATCAAAACAACAGTGAAAATAAATCCAACGAACATATTAATACAACATAATATAAAACAATAACAAAATAGCTCGAAAAACTTGGAAATTAATAAAATCAAAACAAAAATGCAATTCTAATCTTACAAAATATTGACTTAGGGCCTATTTCACGTTCTTCAAGTAAAGTTACTCACCAAGTAAAGTCAATCTTGTCTCTTTCTTACTTTATACAGGGTTACTGGTTAAGTCGACCTATTCCCGTCAAGGGCGTGTAGTGTACATCGTTTCTGACTGATTTCTCCATGAAACCTACACTAAACCTACACTAAACCTTACCGTTTTCGAGATATTTCAATTTATTTGTTTTTATAAAAATCACCGGATCTTCGGCTATAAGCTTAGATATTTTCAAATGCGTATGTCTTATTATTACTATTACTTGATTTTAACGTTTAAAATAAGGTGCTTTGTGACCCCAATAACAAATATTGTACCTAAAATGAATAAATAAGTAGTTGTAGACGATTAAAACTTATAAAAAATAATACAAATCAGAAAGTTTATTTCTCGTTCAAAAAAATCTAGAAAAAAAAATATCGCACCTGTTTGGCAGATATACCTAAAAATATCTACGTTTCATCAGCTATCCATCGAGGTATAACAATCTAGGGTTTTATCGAAATTTTGTACAAAACATGTAGTTTTATAGGCTACTGGGGAGGATAAATAAAACAATAGGTCAGCATACAGAACAAGATACTAAACTTATTAAACTTTTAAGTACTACACAATAAAGATTTTTATTATTCTTTTCCATTCACGGGACTATTAAGGAGTCCCGGTCTTTTGGAAGGCTAGTATGGGGCCAAAGCCAACACACGGAAGCCCTTTGACATATTTAATCTTGTGTAAAGGATGCACAATCCGGCGACTATCCCTGTATAACACTATAAAATGCATCCAAGGACAGTCCCCGGTTCTGCTGGGACTATTGCAAATATATGGAAAACTACGACTGGGTTATGGGAATGGGATGTTTAATGGACTGGATTTTGGGGAACTATGGGGACTATGACACCCGCCGATACAATGCTATAAACATGTACGAAGTGGCGGATGGAGACTTGCCAGCTCTATAACTGGGCCCCCCAAACAAGTCGCTCAACATTTTTATTATTATTTGTTATGTCTTTTCCATTCACGGGACTATTAAGGAGTCCCGGTCTTTTGGAAGGCTAGTATGGGGCCAAAGCCAACACACGGAAGCCCTTTGACATATTTAATCTTGTGTAAAGGATGCACAATCCGGCGACTATCCCTGTATAACACTATAAAATGCATCCAAGGACAGTCCCCGGTTGCTGGGACTATTGCAAATATATGGAAAACTACGACTGGGTTATGGGAAGGATGTTTAATGGACTGGATATTGGGGAACTATGGGGACTATGACACCCGCCGATACTATGCTATAAACATGTACGAAGTGGCGGATGGAGACTTGCCAGCTCTATAACTGGGCCCCCCAAACAAGTCGCTCGAGTCGCAACAAGGGGGCAACATGAAACGAGCGGCTTTGAGAGTGGAGCAGACGCCCTGGGTTTTAAACCGCGATCCACTGAGCCCGAGGGTCCAGCTTCATGCTAAGCCAACTCACCACTTACGCAACGCCCCTCACTCTCCGAGCACCAAAGTGCTCTCGCGGGCTCCACTCCGGCCGGCCAATGAAGGCAAGCACGGAGTTGGGGGACCTGTTCCTCGTCAGTGTTCACTCCGCCAGCCAGTGAAGGCAAGCGGAGGTGAGGAATGGTGACCTCCCCCGGGAGCGCGTCAGGTCCGCGGGGTCGCTACTCCCCGACACCCCGCCTCAAAGGTGCCCTGCGGGCTTATTATTATTATTATTATTATTATTACACACACCATTTTTGAGTCTAAATTTCGTGTTCGACATGTCCGCCCCTGCGTTGCACACATCTTCGCATTATTTTGCGAAGACCAGTTTTCACTACTCCAGTAGTTATTTTTGTTCTTATTTCATTGGCCGCACTAATGATTCTGTCTATCAGTACTTCAATCGATGAAATTGGGGTAGGTATACTTCAAGTAGGTATTCGAAGTGTGGACTCCATTTTCACCTTAAACTTCATGGATTTGACGACATAATCTGTGATCTATGGCAATATTTGTCAAAATTGCTTGATTTTTCACGTATTTCCATTGGATTTTATTTTTGTCGTAATTAATTAATAATGCATTTCTTAACACTAAAAACAGTTTATATGGGTTATAATGAGCTCCTAAAACACCCCTAAATAAACAGCATCATTAAATTCAGGTACCGGAGATCTATAGTCTTACCATGTTCAAAGTATCGACCATATTTATCGACACATTTGTTGTACATCACTAACTGCTTGGTATAAAACAATACATTAAATATAACTAAATTAAACCTTTGAAATCACAACTATGTACCACCGGTTGAAAGTGATTTGATGAAAAGTGTTTATTCTACAAGAGAAATGGATATTTTGCTTTAAAATGAGTTATTTCAGATAAAAAATGCCAACAAAGACTAACATGTGAAAAGATAATTCTGGATTCTTTACTCCTCCTATAGTTGTTCTGGATTTGCAAAACACAGCACAACACGACATAGTTTTAGTTTCTCACAAGATTATTAGGCTTTACGATGATATTTTATAACAATTTTATTTTCAAGTATTATAAGTCGCAATGTTGTGGCCGGCTAACATGTGAAAATTGGTGTTGACGCAGCGTTGACAAGCTTACATTAGCCTTCTCGTTTGCTCTATATGACGATCCGTGTAATAGAAAGAGAAACTCGATAATGTTGACAGATTAACGTCAGCTCTAAGGCGGCTTCTTCAGAGACCAGAGAGAATCCTGGTCGTGATCCTTATTCTATGGATTGCAGTCAATTTGTTTTGAAAGATGTCAATCATTTTTATTTCTTTTACGAAGAAATCTCTGAATAATGATTTACAATTTTACGCAATACAAATTTGTTTTTTTTTTATTTATTGAATGTAAAGCTAAATACAAATATTACCGTATAACAGTTTCTATATTTAATAAAATGATTATTCATAGATACCTATTTCAAAAATAAGACTTAAGTAAACAAAATGAGAAGAAATCAGTTTATATTGGTAAATATATGGTAATTTCTATCTAGTTAATAAAAACCTCAACAAATTCGTTGTTCTAGGCGTTATAGCTAACAATAAGGTCTGCATATTTATTTAACTACATTGTAGTTACTTGTTAAAATAAAATAAAAATTCATTACTTGTCTCTGCTTGCATCGTACGTGATCCGACATTGTTTTAACTATAGGTAGGGAGGACGCGACGCGAGCAAGGTTGAGCGACGGTGGAAATACTAAATAGTAGCTACTATTGGTACATATAGTCGTATTTTAGGGTGAGCTCACTAACCGTTAGGTATATCGGTTTATTTATATGGAGAGTGCGTAGTGAGGGCGTCTCCCTTCGCAGGGTGGGCCCGCCGGCGCCTCCCTCTAATCAGCTCTAATCACCATATCAAACGACGCACGCTCTCATTCCCGTTGACAACACACAGATTAGGACCTCGCCTGTTTTGCTCCTTGTTTTTTATTTGCTTTTTCATGATTGATTCATGAAAAGGCATCAGGGTAAGAGGGAAATGGAACTCGTCCACTTATAATGATGTAGTCACTTATTTATGTACTTAGTATATAATGAGGATGTAGCGAATGGAAATTATTGCTTGGAAATTTGAATATCAAATATTTTTAAAGTACATAATGTTTTCTCTGGGACTCAGTAAAATATTTGTATGGAATATGTATGGAAATTACTTAAAACATAATATTACATTAAAATAATGAGTAGGTATTCTAAATATGATACAGACTTGAGGAGTCGCTTTATTTGAATTTGAATTTTGAATTCAGCACTTTATTTGAGAGTAAGGGCCTATTTTACTATCTTCAAGTAACGTTCCGAGTAATTACTGACATGTTTTGTCTTTGTCACTTGATATAAAGTAAGAAAAGGACAAAAGTAACTTTACTTAGTGAGTAAATGTACTTGAGGGTCGTGAAATAGGCCCTAATAAATCCGATCAAATCTAACTTTCAACTATCTTCAACCAGGTATGGTTTCAAAATCGCCGCGCAAAGTACCGCAAGCAAGAGAAGCAGCTCCAAAAGGCGTTAGCGCCCGCGGTACTACCGGGCTGCAACGGCATGATGAGGAACATCCAGGGGTACAGAGGATACCAGCCCTACCCGCATCCTAACACCATCAACCGGTATCCACAGGTATGTACACAATAGTTAAAAAGAATAAATTAAAAAAAAAGCTTTTTAAAAACAAGCTTTTTTTATCTTTTATTGCAATATCATGGTATGAATATGTGAAATTTCAGTTGAATCTGATAACCAGAAGTGGTCAAAAAATGGCTTGCAAGATTTGATTACAGACAACGGGACATGTGAAACTAAATAAAAGCTTGCAAAGACAAATGATCATTTGTCTCTGTTTTTAGACTATTCTATCAGACCGAGCAATGTTTCGTGTATACACCATTACATTACTCAATTTATCGATAAAACTAAATGAAAATGTAACTGTTAGGTTTTATTTTATTTGAGAAAAAAACACCATAACTAAGTTTGATATCCAACTTCAATATTGAGTAATTCAAATGAGTAAAATGATAAATTTATGATAACTTTAATAGTGTTGAGATTTTAGTAAAAGATCCATAGATAAATGACTTCAGAAATGTTTATTTAATATTTGAACACCACGACAATTTTATTACCGAAAAATTCCTGCCTTTTTCCGTGAACCAATTTTGATGTAACTTCTATAACTAAACAATTTTTAAACCCGGGAGATTACGCAAGTACTTACGATATAACACAAGCGAAACTCTAGCACACACTTAGTAAATAAATACACTAACATCATGTTCAATATGAATGTTACGTATATGAATGTATGTGTGAATGGTAAACGCAAATGGGGACAATTCGCGTCATTAGCATAGCGCGTTAATCAGTCGGCGTGATTACTCGCTAACACGATTGCTTTGCGGGCTCACACGACCGCGCAAAATAATGCAAATATCGTCCCAAATATAACAATCTCTTCTATTTTGTATGTGTGGGATGATAGGTTAGTTATGTGATGAGTAAACTAGGTTTAGTAACCATTATAGTAATATTAAAATGGTGAAGAGTTCGTTTGTTTGGTTGAACGCCCTAATCTCAGGAACTAATGGTTCTTTTAATGATTGATTTAACTTTTTTTCAATTAATATAAAGCGCACTGTGCGCGTTATATTAATTGAAAAAAAAAACTTATATTCCAAATAAGTTATTTACGGCTTGATACGGGTTTTTCTTGTGTTTTTTCCAAAATTTTCTTCCACAATTTACTTACTTGCAATGGTAACATTGGTACCAATGCACTATATTCCATTTTTCTCGTTAGGTAATACGTGTGTAGGTACACTGACAAGTTGTTTATGTATATTTTAAAGAAACGTCTAGGTAGCTATAAACAAAGTGTTTAATTTAATCCTTAACGAACCACTCTTTTTTATTTATAGTTTCACAACGTGTGAAAGGTCTTATATACCTAAAAAACGTAAAGACACTAGACAGTATTAGATAGTTTTTTTATGATTTTACAATAATTTTAAGGTTCATAATCTCTATAAGTGGGTAAAAACGTATCACCAAGTAACTTTGAAAAGTCAATTAATTTATTGATTACATCATAACATACAGTAAAAAACTATTCTATAAAAAGAACATTTCAAGTTCAACCTCATAATGATAATATGAAGAATAATGTAGATAGAAAAAAATACGAGAAAACTTATTGAAACACGAAATGAAATGTGATTAATTCCCGTTAATGCCGGTCTCGTCCCGCCGCTCTCTCGGTGTCATTATCGCGCAATTAATGATCATTTTTCAGGTTGGATGTTAATGCATTCACGCGGCTTCATATTTAATACAAGTTAACACCTCGGTAATATCACGGTTGTGTTGTGGTTCAATCGTGTTATCGTTTTAATACAAATGTTTTTATGTTATGGAATATATTGGTAATTTTAATAGTATTTAATAGGTAAATGGGATAAATGTTAACGCGTTTCAAGTGATAATTGGGAAGATTAAATTGCTCTTTATTCATATCAACTTTATAAATCTTAGAAATTCTTTAGTTACTTGTAAATTGTAACGCACCAACTTTAGATAGTAATAATCAGAACGTTTTGGATCTTATGGCCTACTAGTCGTGCCCCGAGATTTTACCCGCGCAGAACCTTAGCCCGAAGGAATTTTGGTATGAAAAGTATCCTATGCGTTATTCCTAGTTAAAAGGGACATCTGTACCAAACATATAAATCACTCCAGCCGTTTAGACGCGAAAAAGTAACAAACATACACACTCACACACAAACTTTCGCATTTATAATATTAGTAGGATTAATGTAATCCCGCAATTTTGATCATTACTATTATTTTCACGTTTCATCGTTTTTTAACAAAGATTAAGTACTTATAATAATATGGTAAACCCCTATATAAATATAAATGTATTCCTATTGTTCATACAGCATCACGGCAGCTACGAGGAGCTGCAGAAAGACATATTCTCGCTGTCGCAGATGGGCGGGGGGTCGTACCCCATGCCACAGGGCTTCTCTATGGGGCACAGCGCCAACATGAGCGCCGTCGGCATGCGACAGGATACTATGGGTGAGTTGTAGAGATAATTTATGTGGGTTTTCTTTGTTTCAAATACATAACATAACATAATCATTCACTACATCATCTCATTATAGTAACGGGCCCCTGGATGAGTTCGAAACTTGAATCTAGGGTATCAGAAACTGTGCACACACACATCCAACAATTATATTTTACTACAGTAACCCGTTAAAACGAACGTTTAACTTTAATTATAGGTTTGTAACTCCTACATTTTCACTAAATAAACCTAGTTTCATGAAACTTAGTTGTATGTAGGTAAGTTCTTTACAGCTGAAGAATATTTGACACCGTATATGATGGGTTCTGTGTACCCACCAAAATTAATACTATAAAAAAAATCAAAAAGAAACACTTTTGTAGCAACATAGCAACTGAAAATCTAATAAAATGCAATTGGTTCAAAGTCAAATCATTGTACTTCAGAAAATATATAAAAAATATTTACAGAATGATTTTGTTTCAATAATTGCGTATTAATAGTAACAATTAATATTATAAATTAAAATAAACATAAATAACCACAAAATCGCAGGCAATCAAAGTTAGAGTGTTTCAAACAAATTATTCGTCGTTCCTATCACCAGTAAGAACTAAGTGTAAAATGTAAGTTTTTAGCTTGAAACAAAAAGCTGTAGACGGGTGGCGGTAGCTTTCATCAAGTTTCTATTAGAGCCGTCGAGGCAATTACAAAGTTGGTGCCTCGCCTCGGGCCGGTTATCGAGGCCTCTCCTTTTTATACAAATACTCTGTCTAATAATAAAATACTCTCTCGTAATAAAACTTGTTCTCTCTAAGTTCCGACAGATGATCTCCGAAAGAAAAAAACTAAATTACAATTATTTTAAGAGGCAACTCTTTCTTTTTATTTTATTAGAACGTTTATCTATCGTCTGGTAGGATGACGGGTTGGGTAAATTGAGTTGTTTTGAAATTGAATGATTAGAATTACTTTTATAGTGTTACACACTTAGAAGTTTTGAACATCTTTCCCAGAAATCTAAATCATCACGGTTAGAATTCTTCTAGAAATTTCTAATTTCTTTCGAAATAGTTAGGACGGATTTCGAGAACATGAATTGTGATATTCTACCAAATCGGATTAGGTCTAAAAAGCTTACACCAGTTAGACGAACGACCGTGTTTAAAAGAAGATTTTATACGGAGGGAAAAGGTTTCAATAGAAGGTAATCGCAAAAATATTAACGCAGATAGTATATACTACATCTAACGGCTTCGACTGTGTTTTGGCTATTAATGTTCCCATTTGTATAAATAAATAAATATTAACAGTGCTACATACCTAGTGCATAACATTATAGCCATAAACGTATTATATTATATGAAACCTGATTGGTTAGCGAGGTATTTCCTAATTAGATAATCTCACGGTAGGTAGGTACGTCTGCAAGACGGAGATTAAATGTTAATTTGTATTCCTCAAGACGTCGCTACATGTTGGAACTGTAATCTTTTGCTGTATTATAGTGTTATTTATGAGATTTTTATGGGAGACTGAAGAAAAGATGTTCTTATTACCAACGTATTTTTTTATAAAGTTAATAGTTTTGGGTTAAAGACAAGAGTTTTCTCTTCTCAACAAATTTTACTTTAATCATTCATTATAATTTACATTCTAAACAATATCCGATTACCATAAAAAATTTCATGACTTGTTATTATTTATTACAAGTAAGTACTTAGTTCTTGTTTTTTTTTCAAAGATCGAAAACTGATTTAAGGTTAACTTACAGGTTAACCACTACAGGTCGATTTTTAAGTTTATCATTTTTACTTATTTACCGCTACTCACATACATAAAAAATATACTTAAAGTAAATAAAAAACGTCTCCAAATAAAAAAGCGATAAACCATGAAACGCGGAGTCGCGAGCCGCAGGCGTCGAGATTCCTGCGTAACAAAAAACGAGCAAGTAATGGAACGAGCATCGTACCGTAGATATTCTAATAAGAAAATTTCCACTACATTTACTTTGGCGGGCATCCTCGCGGCGTCTTCGCAAATATCTTATTTCCTGCGGCGAGATTGCATCTTGAGAAAACGCGGGGGTCGACTCGAGATCTCACTATTCGCAACCCACACCCACACCGCGCTACCCACTCATATTATATACATACACACAAACACCCTACCTAAATAAATATACTTCGAGTATCTTGTAAACGTAGCGTCGTAGTTGTGGGCGTAGCGTTACGGCCTACGCGCGCTACGAAATTGATATCAATTACGTACTCGTATACTTTATTAGGATTTAATATTTATATTTTCATACAAAAACTCTTTTAAGTTATAAATTAATGTGGGCGTTGTTTTCAATAACAATATTTAAGATTCTTAAAGTATCTTCCTTTTAATAAAGTTCATAAACAAGTTATTCAGAAATGTTATGTAAAACAGGCCGCACGCCGAAGCCACAAAATGTTTCAAGCAACCATTATTGCCCCATACATGGTAGTACCACAGTACTAAGGCTATTTCTAAGGCTCTGGTAATACGTACACACAAGACACATTTTTTTCTCGGCGCATTTATTGTAAAACAATTATTGTTGTTTGAAACATTAGCTTCGTCGACGATGACCCAGTTAACTTACAGCCTACAACATTATCTAAATGTTAATCTATTTCAATTTTTCCATTTGTTATTGATTTCTTTGATTTACACAAACACCACACATTGAAATAAAACGGATTTTTGTCGTGTTTATAAGTTTATTTTCTCCTTTTGTTTGCTAGGAATGACAGCAGAAGACGAGTGGTACAACAAGTCTCTGTCAGCGTTGCGGATGAACAGCGGTCACCACGCGAACCTGGCGGCCGCCCCGATGCTCCAATACCAGACCTAATCGCTACTACACGGCGCCGACTACTCGCCGGCGCCGGCGCACGACTACGCACCGCCGTAGTGCGTGCGCACTCTACACCTAGCTATCGCGTTGTATCGGTAACTATCGTTTTTAGACTCCTTTGTGTGTTAGGCGATTAACGAAACCGCTGACTGTGAGGTGAAGCGATGAAGAGGATCTTGTATCGCATTGACCTCGATCGGTCGGGTGCGCCGTGAGTAAGGCTAAGGCTGCTCATCCACGTCCAATAATCGATAACCGACTTTTTATTTATTGAGTAACCGATTTTTTGTAGGACGTAAGCGTGCGTGACTCCATTGCTATACGTTCTATTGTTCTCCTACTTAACGTCGGTCACCGAGCGGATTTCATAGAGATCAATAAATACATAAGATTCGTATCTCCGTCTATCGTGACGGTGTGCGGTGCCTGTTAATCGCCTAAAACCCGTTTTGCCACTATCAGTTTTAGCATAAACTTGTAAGGTAAGAGAAAAGGATTCGAAAATCGATATTGGTGTATTATATAAAAATGAGTAACTTGAATTAATTAAGAAATATAACACAAAATTGTAATATTTATGTGTATTTTCGGGATATTGTAATTTTTTAACCGTACATGGAGAAAAAACTCGTCAACAATTAACGTGGCGAATAGGAATCACTACTTACAACTTAGGTATTAACTATCGCCGACTTATGCAGCCACAATACAAACGTATATACATCAATGACGTCAGCATCAGCAGACACCAAATGTGACACAACACAACACACAAAACACAACGCATAAGTGTATTCAAAGTGTGTTCAATCATACGCGTGCACATGATTAAAAGCTTGCATCAAGATGAACTTCCAGCTTTATTACTCAATCTTCATTTGTTAATAACATAAAACCAACACCTCCTCACAGAACTAGGTTACACACACTTAGGCCGAGATAAACATGTATGGACCACATACTTAGGGCCTATTTCACGATCTTCAAGTAAAGTTCCGAGTACCACTCACAAGTTTTGTCTTTGTCACTTGATATAAAGTAAGAAAGAGTCAACACTAACTTTACTTGGTGAGTAACGTTACTTGAAGATCGTGAAATAGGCCCTTACCTGCCTAAATTTGTAGTGTATTTTATGTTTAAATATAGATACATATTTAGAGAATACTATCCTACGTATATGCGAGTGACGTACTCGTCTCAAATGTCGGCGGTTTCATTTAGTTAGCAATACATCTCTGCGTTCCCATTGTGGCACAATTCGATATAAACTCAACAGAACATGCATTTGTTGGGGACATACATGTGTCTACAACAACGGGAATAATATGATTTCAAAATATGTATTTGTTTTGTAAAATTACTTAGTTTATCTTGTATTTATTTTGGTATCTTTTGACGACTATTTTTTTCATCCGTTTATTATTCACAGTACTGTGCGTTTAAGTTGTTACTTTCATTTTGTTATAATAATACTTTTCTAAACGTACTTACGGTATAAATGTCGTTTATGTTAAATTAATATTGGAACTTTCCGTGAATGGTTCTTACTGAGAAAAAAATTACATAAGTAGTAAGTTGTCCAAAAAAATAAAAACTGTATGAACAGCTGAAACACTGTTTTCTACTGAATCTGAAAAACAGAAAGTTTGTCGAGTCAGCTAATTGTATAAAACAAAATAAAACATGTACGCATTTCAAACTTCCCAAATTATGGCCATTGTCAATAATTTTACGGTAAATGTTAAAAAATGTATGTAAATATCGTCAAATTGATTCTACATAAATTAATGTGAAAAATATTGTCGTGTTTTCAACGTTCGATGAATTATGCTGATATGATACTGTGGAACGTCGGATGAAAGCATCCGTACCTATATGATGAATGAAGGGGCAAAACACTGTATGAAATCTAGGGCTCCATTCTAGGAACAAAATATACAGCGATATATCGTAGTGATTTCGTACTGGTTACGCATTGAAATTCTTACGATTTATCTTTCGAATTTCGTTCACAAGAATCTAATTCCTATATTACTGTATTCTATTGGAATTTTGAATATGTTATTCAGATTTTAATACAAGATTTTCAAACAGTAAAAGCTTTCAACGGACACGAGATTAAAACAAATAGGTTCGTTTCCTTTCAACAGACATGAAATTAAAACAAATACTTAGGTTACTTTCTAAATAAAAAATGTTAATATTAATTAAAAATAGGTACAAATAGTGTTTTTAATTAAAGAAACATTTGTTTCGGTATAGATACCTACTATATGTGTATGCTAGTCATAAAATAATATTGTACAGATCTTTTGAATTAAAACTAGATAATTAAGCGACGTAATTACTTGTTTGTTGTATTTAAATCTATTGTGAGAATATTTTAGTGACTTTGTTGGGTTGTGGTAGCTACAAATTATAAAAAATACTTCAAAGTCATAAGTTCTTATGTTCGATTTTTCTGTTTCTATTCTACTAGGTATAATTCGATGGTGAGTCGATAGTAGTTGGTGTTAGTGTTGAATGGGGGGCGCTACAATATCATACATATCAAGTACTATCGTTAAAAAAAGGTTAATAAACTTACACGTTTTTAAATAATAATTTATTAAACTATTTGAAAAGAAAAGATTTACTTATTTGACAAAAAAATATTAATCCTGCTACTTATATTCAACTCTACTTACATTTAAAGTACATAACTCCTTTATCCGATGTAGCTATCACAACCCAAACAACTATGTAAATACTAATAAATTATTTTGCATGATATATTTTAAGGCGTTACAGCTCAACGATATCATAATGTTACCTTACACTAATATAGTCGATATTATTAAGCGGCCATAACTTATGGAACTACAAAAGATACATACTTATACAACACAAATACTAGTCATTTTGATTAAGGGCTGAAACACATTGAACGTTTTACGCACGTTGACTTAATATGCAGAAAGTAAAAGAGTAACTAATGCTTTCCCTTTATGTATTTATTTTCGTTGTCAAAAACAATAGGAAAACATCAACAATATTGCTAGTAATATAACATAACATAATCATTCACTACATCATCTCATTATAGTAACTGACCCCTAACTAAGCTTGGAGCTTGTATCTAGGGTAACAGAAACTACGCACACACTCATTCACACACACACCCAGACCGAGACAAACATTTGTAGTTCGCACAAATATTCACCCCGCACGGGAATCGAACCCGCAACCTTACGGATGGCAGTCCGGCATGGTGACCACTCTGCCATCGAGGTCGTCAAATATGATTGGTGGTAATAAATGCCAACGTAGCATAGCATAGCTCTGGTGGAAAGGAAACCTGAATGAGTATAATCACTTGCCTTACTTGCCATATGTGTATTAAAATCAAATAAAATCATACATTGCATGTGTTGTCAAAGCCAGGGGAGGTTTGGAAAATAGCAATCTAATTTCAAAACTATTAATGTTTTTTTTAATTCAATGCATATGGTAGCATTTGCTATGCGTTGTTATTACAAACAAATTAGTACAAGTAATTTATTACAGCAACGCAAACGGAGTAGTACTTACACAACTTTGCTCACAAGATTACTAAGATTTTCAGTATGGATAACATAAAAACTACTGTTATTACATACCACTCATTATTTTTAAAGAAAAAGTTACTACATAAACGTAAGAAATTAATATCCCGCACGTAATTACCGCTCAGTGTGTTTTAGCCCTAATAGATAATCATTATTCAATTTTATAACAATTTGATCTCATAGAAGATAATATTAGAATATAATTTCGAATCAATTTATATGGCTTTTGTACAGCATAATGATACCAATTAAGACTGTTCTGGTTATATGTAACGGATTCCATATCGCATCGCAGTCAATGGCCATTCTGTGCATTTTGTTGTAAATATAATATGTAAGTGAACTCGTTTAAATAATGAACATGTGTAAAATGAAATAAATTGTCTAAAATGTATTTGGATTGAACTTTTTATTTAATGCACCTTTTAGTTTAAGACACATTACGTTAGTTTATTATTTTTTTGACTAGAAATATTGGAAATTCTGTGAAAATTTGGAACCGGTAAGTAGAATTTCGGATAGTAGGAGTTTTGCTGTCGAGAAATAGTATTTGGTTTGATGAGTAATGTCGTCAGCGTACCTAGGGTGTCATATCGCGATGAAATTTCTCTAGACCACTTTAATTTCCGATTGATATCTTTCGGGACCTAAGTTTATGGCAGCAATAATATCGTAGCACAGACATAATTTTAATTAGGTAAGTACATTATTCAATAATATTAGATGGATATAACAAAAACATTTTGTTTTTCATAAAACTAACTTTAATTATTAAAAATAAATAAGTAACAAGAAATCACATAATTAATTCGTATAAAGAAGTTTTACTCAAATTCAACTAGAAGTAGCATATAGTTAGGTAAATGAGAATAATATTCTCTAGAATTCAACTTGAAGATCACTAACCAACACTTGGCCAGCGTTTTTGTCTAAGGCCTGAACGCCATAATTCCAGGTAGGCTTTAAACTCTTGGAGATAGAGTTAATAATAACATCATTTATCACAAATATCTATGCAAACATAGACAACCACGCTGGCCTGGCTGTGTAAGCCTTTAACTTTAAGTTACCCAGTTCAAGATTCCTCCTCATGTTTAGGAGTAGCATAGTGTAGGTGTGTGACACTGTTCTTGTGTAGATACTTCGCAAGGTGCGACACTACGATATCTCCACCGCCGACGGACTCCCAGAACGCAGCCGCTTGACCGCGGTCCATTGCGCTTTGACCGCATTCCTGATAACAGAACATAACATAAAATCGATCACTAGTGTAATGTTTGCTGGGTAATAATACCCAATGTGAATCGTGTTTTATTTACTTAAATTTATAAAAATTTAAGTAAATAAATAAAAATTTATAAAAATTTAAGTAAATAAAACACGATTCACTTTTATCGGTAGGTGGAATAGAATATGCGTACAGTGCCACAGCTAGCATGGGTGGCACCTGGGGCGGATTTTTGTCACCCCCAAACTCAAACTAGGCAAGTAGGAATCTCAGATTATTTTATTAGTTTTTAACTGATGATCATAGTCGGGCGACCGCCCCCGCCGCCCCCCGCTAGCTACGCCATTGTGCGTATCGCACACACATCTCGTACGCAACTTCCCACCAATCAGTGTTGCCATAGTGCTCAATCCCACATGCGACTACACTACAACTAGAATCATCTTCTTATAGTAACAGGCACCTACCTAAGTTTACTATCTGGCTGGCTACCTTCATATTCTTCAAGTGGGCGTTGCAGACCATATGCGAAAGTATAACGTAAGTATTTATTTTGAAATTAAACTACAATATTACTCACCGATGGTACATCAGTCGCCTTAAGTCCGCCTTTTGCCTAAAAATAATATTTATGGTATTGTAAGTATTATTGGAAGCACTAGCTTTTACGTATAAGAGTAACAAACATTCACATTTATATGTACTTATATAACTTATAACTTACCATGTAAATACTGCTGGTTCTCGCCACAAATCTTTCAATCACTGATCGGAAAGTGCCAAGTTTACGAGCCTCCTACAAGCAATGATCGTAATTGAGTCATTATAAATAATAAAATGAATAGCTGTTATTGAAGTATCTGCTTCACACTTTATTATCGTCTTTTTAATTGAAATTCAATTTAATCAAAAATATGACTGCCATTTTAGTGATGTGATAACCAAAATTTTGATAAATACTCTTTTTATTGCTCTTACAAGGACACAATAGAAACAGTAGGACAATAACATTTGGGACACATGCCAATGCGGTCTTATTGTTATATCTAGGTCACTTCTAGGTATAAGAAATCTTTACTAATATACTTATACCTAATACTACATAATAATAAAGTAAATAACATACCCCATGTACCGCACGGGGACTCATCGACGCAGACCTGCTTGAGGTACGAGGTTTCGGCGTTTCTTCGAACTGCGTTCTTAACGTAGTGTGCATCTAAATCAACGGAAAATAGGAAGATTATAATTATGTAGGTTATAGAAATCCTTCACCGTAAGAGCGTCGGTGGCGCAGGAATTGAGGCCGTTGACTTCCAATCGGAAGGTGCCTGGTTCGAATCCCACCAGTCAAGCCACGTACCAATGTGTTTTCAATTTATGAATTCATACGTACATAAATTTCGACGCTCTTACGGTGAAGGAAAGCATCGTGAGGAAACCTGCACACACCTGGGAAGAAATTCTAGGATTGTGTGTGAAGTCGATCAATCCGCCCTTGGCCAGCGTGGTTGACTAAGGCCTAATAACCCTAATTTAGGGTAGGCTCGAGCCCCTCGGTGGGGACATTTTAAGAGCTGATAATAATGATAGAAGTTACGGTAAGTTAGTTGAACTTGATTGTCGAACTAATATCATGGAAGAGAGACACAGTCACAGCACACAGTCCTCTATGCTCTAGATAAGATGTTTAATTACACTCTTGCGAGAAAAAAAACATCACAAACAGACAGAAGAAAATATTAGCATAACTTTCATCAAAATATCAGACAAAAATCACACTCAACTATCTAAATAATGTAAGTCCAACTGACAATCCGTTGAGGTCTCATGTAAGTGAAGACAGACACTGCATTGATTTGTTTGCCTTCAAGCTAGTGATGAAGTGTTTAGGGGGAATTTGACATACCGCGCCACACTCCTGGTCGTTGATATCCTTAATCAGCTCCGAGAACGTCTCCTGATATATCGCCGACATCCACGGCTGGGTGAAGAACTCGTACAAGTCCTTTATTTGGCCCAGCTGGAAATAATAATATTAATGAATTATCATTGAAACAACATAACATAATCACAAGATCTCATCTCATCTCAACACACATCATCTTATTATAGTAACTGACCCTTAACTAAGTTCTAAACTTGTATCTAGGGTATCAGAAACTACGCACACACTCATTTACACACACGCACAGACAGAGATAAACATACAAACTTATGTCAACAATTATTTTAGATTGTGCTAAAAACCAATTCAAATCAGGCATTTGTAAGTCACTATAAACTCGTTTATAATCCTAACATTGTTATTATCTAAGTATTAGTAAAAACTTTTATCCCAAAATTCCCAAGGGATTGGAATTTACGAAACGCAGAATCTCGAAAAGCATGGAAAGAAAGATCAAATGCTGAAAGATTGATCTAATCAAGAATATACCTAATACACACAATGCCACTTTTAACATTGCCTTTAAATGTGAACTGATGTCGCCATCTGTTGGCAACATTCTAATACATTTTCAAAATGGAGTAGGTTTTGATTAGTCTACATTTAGTTCCTTCTGTGGTAATTTGAGGGCAATAAATTAACTATTGAAATTGAACGTTTTTTTTTAAACCTTACAATTTTATCTTTTTTAGAGAATATCATACACGTGAAAACATTAAAACATTTACATCGGTTGATGCTAGCGTTATTTTTGCTACACACAGCGCCATCTACATAAAAATGTGGAACAAAAAGAATCTGAATTAATATACATATACTGGATTTTTTTTTTACCTTGAATAGGCTTGCACTTGACTGTAACTCGCCTGATGGAAAGCGATGATACAGCCTTTAATGGAGCGAGCTCGCTTAGAAGTCACCTATTCACTCGTGATTTGAAAAGACCCAGATTGTATGTTCAGGGAACAGAGAAGCTGGCAGGGAGTTCCACACTCATTACATACCTTATACCTCCCAAGCAGTTTATTGAAGAAAGCCTCGTGTTTCCCGTAGAGCTGTGTCAGTATCTCGGTAGAGTATTGTCTTTCAGATAGACAAGTAACAGCGTCCACACAGTGCAACTTGTTCAGTTGGAGGCGGAAGTAGCGGTTACGTTTGTCAGTGATTAGGGTGTGACCCTGTGAATAAGTAGCTTAAAATAAATAAATACTTAATATGAATTGAATAAATAACATATGTACAGATGTTCTTGTAACTAGAATTAACTTTATCCAAGAATTTTCGTCAAAATGTATTTAGATATATTGCAACTAGCGCCATCTCATTGTCTGTCCTCCTTCAGTTTATGCGTTTAGTGTCGTACGGCTACGGTGCGTTTGTCGTATTGCGAACGGACGATTGTTTGTTTTCACACAAAGCGGGCGTCAACAGTGCGTTGTATGTACGAATATGTACGTTGTATGTAGGTACTCCTAAAGAGTAATAAGAGTTTTCTTCCATACAATGTTGTTCTGTCAATAACAAACACAAAAATAAAGAAATCCAATTTTTTCAGTCTATTTTTTTTGTCGAAGTCAAAGTCAAAATAATTTATTCAATTAAGGCCTCAATGAGGCACTAGTGAACGTCAATGCAAAGAGTATAATAACGTCAATGAGTCTACCACCGATTCGGAATTACATCAGCCGAGAAGAATCGGCAAGAAACTCTGGGCTGGTATTTTTTTTATAAAATGAAATACAAATGTTTTACATTGTCCTTCAAAGTGGTACACAATAATGTTAAGTTGATGCACTACTGTTTGGCAGCAGAATATCTGACAATGCGGTAGTATAGTACCCACTCAGACGGAATCGGGCAAGATTCCTATTACCTGGCGAGTCTTTCCTAAGAATTTGTATGTAGATTTTGTACCTGCAGAGGTAAAGACAAGTAAACTTCCATCGGCACTTCAAGACCGGGTTTCCTCAGCTTCATGTAGTAAAGTGGTCCGGGGAGCGTCGCCGAGAACGAAATAGGAGATTCGAACTTCGTTACTGGTTGCCATCTTTAGATGTACAAAGAATAAAATAAATGAAAAAACAACTAAAATAAGAATATAAAATGATAGTAACTACAGGCAATATTCAAACCATTTTATAACATGCCAAAGCAATCTATGAATGTTTTAGATTATTATACATATTTATAAAAAAGGTAGAAAGAGAATCAAATGAGTTTTTTTTTGTAAGCATATAATAGGTACTATTAATAAGACCTTAAAGGCCTATTTCACGATCTACAAGTAAAGTTCCGTGTAAATACTCACGAGTTTCGTCTTTGTCACTTGATATAAAGTAAGAAAGTGACAAAACCAACTTTACTTGGTGAGTAACTTTACTTGAAGATCGTGAAATAAGCCCTTAATGATATAAATAAATAAATAAAGTACCTTCTATTAGTTGGAACGTTAATTCGTGTTGCACTGATTACACTTGAATGAGAACCTCTGAAACTGTACATAAATAAAACAACATCATTATTATTTTTTCAAAAACAAATATTCGCTGTTTGTTAGCATTTCTAAGTTTTTCAATACTAGCATAGATATTTCATCTGCGACGTAGTCCGGTTATCCCTTGACCAAAATGGGATAAACAATATCCCAATTCCCAAATAACAAAGGCGGGGCCAATGTTTAAAAAAACAATAAAAGTAATTAAAGCCCGGTCGTAATACGCCATTGCATCCGTGCGAGCGAGACGCATTATAATTTACGCTGGTGCGACAGAGATAGATAGCTACAGGTCAACGTACAATATTCTCTGTGAATTACGACCGTGCTATAGATATTTATATACAAAAGAAATATATATAATTACGCCAATAAAGTGGAACTGAATCTTTTGATTGACTCTGAATCAAGATCAGTATCAGGATCGCCCATCACGAACGGGTCCATTTTTCTTAGGAATATTTTAGCAAGCTGAAACAGTTATTCGTGTAAAAACAAAATAATGTATGTAATTATTGTATGTGGTATGTCCTGTATAAATGCTTGTTGCTTTAAATTTTTTTCTTTACCTTTTCTTGGCTAAACTACTGAACCAATTTTGATGACATTTGGAGTGGAAATAGTTCAATATCCATGAAAATTAACTATCAAACCTTGTATCCTCTTTCATTCAAACATTCAGTCCAAACAGTGATTTTTTTCTCTATTTCTCAAAGTTCTGAAACTATAAGTAATAGCGAAAAACGCTGAAGATCTCCCACTTAAAAAATCCTTCTCCCTATTGGTACTGATGTACATTTTTTCAATTCTCATTACTAATAATTGAATTACCACATTAACATAAAAAGGTAATTACATCAATACAATGAAAACCAATTTCTATAACATTTTATATTTTATTTTCGGGTGTGTGTGTGAATGAGTGTGTGTGTGTAGTTTCTGATACCCTAGATACAAATTTCGAAATTAGTTATGGGTCAGTTACTAATGAGATGATGTAGTGAATAATTATGTTATGTTATGTTATGTTATTTTTAGTTGTATAAATATTTGGTATCATAATTACCGCTTCACCAACATCTTCAGAACAAAAGTTAGCATGTAATTTCGTATTAGCGTAGAGGCGACGCGAGTATTTAACGCACGTGCCCGCGCCGAACACGCACGGGTCGTTTGTTTCAAAGGACGGGCCTACGATTAGACCACCGTCGTATACTAGCCCGGATTCGTTTATTGCTGGAACAAATGTATGTTTATTTTTTTTATTATTTTAAGGGCTGATTTTTCCATCGCCAGATAACTTTATTCGACGAATAAATTTTTTACTTTTTTACTTTGAAATTTTGACAGTTATTCCATACAAAATCTGTCAAACGTCAATTTTCTAATTCGAATAACAGTTATCTGGCGATGGAAAAATCGGCCCTAAATAGTATAGTTTAACAACAAAAACAAAAATTATATGTAGTCCTTGTTCCTAGCCAGTTTTTTGGCGGATTAAACACTTTTCTCCAAGTTGAGTAAGTAGGTTTTATTGTTCATTAATTCTGGAAGATTTGGATGTAACTTGTCTCACATGTAACTTTCTTGTAAATAATGATTGCTAACTTATTACATATAAGTAATAGAAATCACCTTTGTATTTTAATAGTTTCCATAGTTATTCATTGGCACGATATTTATACGTTTTTATAATGCTAATCATTAGAAATATTGGCAACTTGGTTGTAATCTGTAGCATAGTTGTTCACACATAAATAATCCGAAGCACTACCTTTAAAAGCATTAATATCGATAGCTTTCAGCCCGTAGTAGAACAAAGCGAAACAAGGCACGGTGGAGTAATGTAGTTGCGACATCAAGTTGACTGCCTCTATGTGGTTGCCGCACTGGTCCCAGCTCGCGAGGTAACAACTGCGGTACACCCGCACTCCTAGTGTGTTTAGAGTGTTCTGGATTCTTTCGTCTACCTTTAATGAGGAATGTTTTTAAGTAGGTTTTTAAAGCCTTTTGTTGGATCTTTTCTACATAGTGTTTAGTATACCTATATCTCGTTGCGATTTCTAAAATTTGTAAGTGTACATGGATTGAATAATATTTGTTGTCGAAAAATCTACTGGACGATTAGGTGAAATTTGCCATGAGATTCGACACGCAAAGAAGAAGAAAAAGAAGGTGATATTTGGTACAATGTTCCTTAAAACTATTAATAAACCATGGTCTGTGTTAGACTTACGGAAAATATACATACCGTTTCATTATTAAAACAATTAACTCTCATCTTGGTGGTATCTTCAGGTGGGAATGGTTCAATGAAAGCGATGTTCTCAGCCGATATACCGAGCTCCAACAACGCGGCGATACAAGTATAAGATTCTATACAATCACCGTACACTAGTACTTGGTTTGTCTTACTTAGACAGTAACTTTTGGTGTCTAAAAGAGAGACATATTCGTATTTTGTACAACTATTACAAGTCAGAATATGGTGTTACAAAAAAGTAGAGTAAATATGTGCAATTGTGCAAGTAAGTTACTAAAAAATGTGGTAACTCAATAAATGGAATAATTTTATCCTATTACGTGCACTCAAAAAAATTACTTTTGGTGCCTAAGGTAGCATCACACTGCTTGGAATTTACTTATAATTTTGTTTAACAAATAACAAGACTTATTTTACTTATGGCTCTAGTGAAATTGGTCACCAAAGCTATGAGTTCATACAATTCGAAATACCTATGAGTAAAGCTAATTGTAAACCATATAAACAAAACCTCAACTAACTAGCATCAGAGATCATTTTAAGCAGCTTCCTGAGACAGATGTTGGCCTGGTACAAACAGTTGATGACCATCACGTTGTTTGGCGTCTCTGGTGGCATCGGGACTTTATCCGACGGGTAGAGAGGATTGTCCATTAGCATTCTATCGCAGGGTTTGCCGCGTCTATGGTACATAATTAGTTTGTTAGAAAATATTTTGTTTGTGAAAAAATGTCTGACAAAGTCCCATGTTTGGCTAACATATAGTAACATTTCGATTAAGTATATCTTATAGTATGTGATTCTGCGATGTATAATTGCAATAGGATAAAAATCGATGCAGTTGTTAAGAACTAAATTGTTTTCTATTTTTACAAAAGTATTACTTAAGTACATAAATAAATCAAAAAGGTATGGATTGAATTCTATTCTGTAAATTAATTGGTTTACCTACTACGCTGCTCTACCGTACTATCAGCTATTAGATTGGAAGAAAATTAACCGAAAACATTACTAACTCAACTTCCTTAGCCAACTCCAAAGGGTTCATCAGATACTCTGGATGTTGGAACTGCTGTCCACATGTTAGTACCAACTCATCGTAATATTTGACACCTCCACCTTTCAAGTATATGCATTTCTTCTTTCTGCAATATAGTTCTTTTGATAAGGATAAGGTTTAGTAAGGTTTTCGAATATTGGAACATTTGCAATAGTACCAAAACTTATAAAATATAAGACATTCAATCAACCATCCGTACCAAAAACAGATTTTAGTCTTGTCTTACGATAAACCAGAGAGAACTTAGATAAGGCTTTATTTTCATATTAAGAAGAAAACCTGTATCAAAGATCGTGGCAGACATAGACTGTCCCCTAAAAACCACGCCCACCTCACCCTTGAAAAAGCCCAAGACTTCTTATACTCAAAACATCACGGTCTCCATAATAACTATTTGGAGTACAAAAATCGTTAATTTAAAGTAAAAATAATAAAAACTAACCTATCAATTCCTACCATGACAGCAGCTATGACATCTATGTAGAAATAAAAGGGGATTCTCTTCAGATATCTATCGGTATACCGTCCATCGGTTGGTACGCAGTTAATGGCCGCTTTGAGACATTCGGAAACGGTCGGCAATCCGTATTCAGAGATTAGGGTTATGTTGCTGAATGTTAGATATTGAGATGTTGGTCTGGGGGATGAACATATTAGATTCTTAAAAGTGTTACAAAACATTTTAATTGTTTCTGCCTAAAGTTCTAAAGCAACTACAGACACAACAGCGATCGTGTCTATTATTTGCCTCATATAGCCTCAGTATCATCAGCTCGTTGTGTCCTCATTGAGGGGCTCGAGCCTACCCTGAATGAGGGTGATCAGGCCTTAGTCAACCACACTGGCCAAGTGCGGGTTGGTCGACTTTACACACAATTTTAAAATTTCTTCGCAGGTGTATACTGGTTTTTTTTTTCAAATAAACGAACAATTGAACTCGAAAACACCTTGGTAAATGGCTGGAATCGAACCAGCTTCTTTCTCCATGGAAGTAAATGATCTGAAACCATCGACGGTCAAAACTCATAATCATTTATTCAGTCAGTTAGGGCCTGAAAGCAGCACTTATGAAGGTTAATCAACCAAGGTCTGTACAAAACATACCCCAAAATTAATGTCTCAAGAAATGCCAATCCTGTTCTGCTTGCGCCGACGACTACAATATTGTTATTGACAAACACTTTGGGCAGACTGGTGAGTGGTCTCTCTAATACCCAGAGAGCGTATGGTGTTGTACTGAAACAAAAAAGATTTTAAACCCTAGACTACTGACACTTGCCCAGATAACATGATGATAACATACATAGTAGTACGTACTGTTTTAGCTACGCCTTAATACCTAGTAGCCGAGCTTTCTAGATTTCGACTGACTATATCGCTCTTGTAGATTGGTAACTGTTACTTCAAAAGTGATGTTAAGAAAACTTCTATCCTTTATCGAACGAAGGAGAACCTAACGTTTTTTGAACTTAAATTTTGGAAAGTTTATCTTAGAACTTTTGAATGGCATTATTTTAATTGGCGACTTATCTAATAAATATAAAAACAACTAACTCATCTTTACATAGTCTATCCATATCTCTATGTCCACTGATATTGGGTACTGTTTGCCGTGGATGTACCGGGGTCATGTGACTAGAAAATGACATGAGGTTTCGACTTGGATCCTAAACAACGAAAAAACTTTAAGTAAGTATTACAGCTAAACATTTACTTTATGTAAAAGAGTGTGTGAAAGAGCGGTGTTACGGTTCAGCATAGTTCCGGGTTCAAGTCCTGGCTGTGAAAATTTAGAATGCATTATTCAAAATTTACTTTACATAAAGTAAATTTTTAATAATGCATTCTAAATTTTCGCCTGCATTCTAAAACATACGAAAGTAACGCATTTACTGATTTAAATACAAATATTTATAGGAATCGGAACAGGAACTCGTGATGCCCAAAAAACAAAAAAGAGTTTATACAACACTAGATTTTAAAGAGAAACTAATAAAAATAAAAACATTACCGAATCTCCTCTAGCAAATAATCTGCACAACCAAAACAGTGTCGTGTACTTCGATTGGCGCAACAACTCTCTCATGTACCACCGACTGTGGGGCTCCATTATTGGTGACACTATTCCTGATAACACCTATAAAAGTAGGATAAAATCAATGAAATGATAGCTAGTTACTGTTACTTTATAGACAGTGACCTAACTACATCATCTTGGAGGAGCGTGGCCATTTCATTAAAAAGAGGCCCATACATAAGTACGTAAATAACACCCATCCATAAAGGCTCAAACCCACCGAAGTACACGCTACGCACGTGTACTCAGCTTCGCTTTCTATAAAAATGTAGGCTATAGCTCAACGTAGCTGAGCTGCGTGGCCGTGGTCTGTGGGCGTAGCGTGCGTGGCGGTGGGTTCGCGGCTTTAAGAAGTGTTTGTTCTATCCGAAGGCCTTTGGCATTTTGTCAACCTTGCCACCCTAAAGTGCCACTTTTCATAGGAGCACCTGCATAGAGCATAGAGTTATAAGAAATGGAGCCACATAATACTTGACTGCATTGAGGTAAACATATTGTTATTAGGTTTCACTTACAAATCCATCAGTACCGGGACGCCGTGGCTCGGGTTCCAAATCAAATTGTGTTCTAACCGAAGTAGGGTCTTCTAGTGGCCTACAAAATAATACAAACCTTTAAACAAGCGAGAATATTACTTACATCTGAAATTCATTGAAGAATATAAAGGTCCTCCTACCTTCTTTTCTCTCTAACCTAACCTACCTTCTCTGAGGGACATGACTGACTCCTGAACTTATTTCGCTCAAAAACGACGCGAACAAAAGGAACCTATACAAGCGTTTTCATGGAGTAATTAGATATAACTGTATAGACTAGAGTTATACTTACTACAATATTCTTTGGGTGACTCCATCAAAATATGGAAAAGATTAGGGACACGACAGAATCCCTCCAGAACGACGCGGGTAGAGGGAACCTACACGAGCGATTTCATAGTGTAAGTAGCCAAACACAGCTCCATAAATCGTTCCACATAATGCTTCTACGAAGAGCAATCCTTTATATTTAACTAGCTTTTGCCCGCGACTTCGTCCGCGTGGAATAATGACTTCCGGCGGAATTTGGGTTTTCCCCCTTTTTTCCCTAGGGGCGGATTTCCAAAAATCCTTTTCGGTTATGCTTTCTCTGTCAGTCAGTACATCACTCAGTAACGGAAGAGTTTTATATATATATATAGATAGATTGGTTCATAAAATTCTTACCCAACAATAATAAACCCCACTGGTTGGTTCATATTCAACAGTACGAAGGACTGCAGCGAGTGAGAATCCACAGAGGTCTCAAACAGTTCAAGCAGTGCTGTGGCCCGCGGAGCTTGTTCCAATATGTCGCTTATAGCTGCCAGGTCGTACGCTTCGCCGGGACGGACGCTTAGGTTTCTGAGAGATAGGTATATTGGGCTTGAATCTATACTAGTATTATAAAGCAGAAGAGTTTATTTTTTTGATTGAACGCGTTAATTTCAGGAACTACTAATCCGATCTTAAAAATTCGTTCAGTATTAGATGGTATTAAGGAACGCTACAGGCCATAAAATCACGCTACGACCAATAAGCGGAAGGTCAAAACACATCCAACGATACTCCATTGGTCAAATTATGACACTGCTTGAAATCATAACTTCGAAATCAAATCGAAACCAATGTAGAAATTGAAGAGATGACGCGGGGCGCCACTAGTACTTTACTAAAGACAAGTATGATCATATTTTGGGATGTTTTGAACATATTTTTCATATCTGTCTATTACTCATGATGATTAAAACAAAATAAGAAAACAAAAATCTCACCCCTTCACTGAATTAACATGGGCCACGTAAAGAGTTTCATTTATGTACTTTGGACGGAGACTATACGGAGTTACCAGCTACAATAAAATAAAAGTTTTAACATAAATAAAAATAAATGTATGTATACACCCAATTGGTCCAATAATTTTGCCTAAAAGAGTAACAACCATTCGTCCATCTTCGCAAACTTTCTCATTTATTATGTAAGTTCATCACGTTTTTTTTATAAAATTACAGATATTAATAAAAATAACTTACAGTAAAATGATCAAGGAGCGGAAAAGAAGAGTGATTGGACGGCAAACATAGAATGCAATAATCTCTGTTCGGGAACAACTCGTAAGCAGCCTCTAATATATCGAAACCGACACTGAAAATTAATGTAAAAATAATTTTAAATAAACTGACGAAGTAAAGATTGACTGAGTCCTGATCGCCTTAATTCCTTGGGAAACCCTTGTAAAATATGGTGATGATAAATATTCTTTGGTATCGCAACTCTTATACGAAAACGGGTACCGTTTCAATGCGTTTTTTTTTTGTTACAAAGAAGAAAGAGCTACGACTCCAGACATATATTGCTGCAGTGGACATTTTCAAAAAATATTTTCGGATAAGCAAAATCTAATTAATTTTGCCCCATTATACCTCATATTACTTTTATAAATTGTATAAATAAGAAGAGAATGTGACAGTCTTTTAAAACAAATGTCTAACCGTTCATCATAATCCTCATGTACAGCAAACATTTCTAAGAGAAAAGCATTTGGTGGACCGCTGTACCGAACTACATCGGGCTCTTTTACTAGTGGAGCATCTGGAAATATACATACATTGGCAGGGAGTACCCGGTTTCACCCAGGTCCCGTTCCCGTAAGAATACGGAGGTAAAACTTATAGGACCCTCTTTGAAAACCACTCTATCAATAGGTGAAAACAACGTGACAATCGGTGCAGTGGTTGCAGTTGTTAGTGAGCTTATAGCGAACAGACAGACAGACACGGCGGAGGATTTTGTTTTATAATATCTAGTAGTGATACACCTAAACTAGTCAATAATTATTAATCCTATTTTACGCATATCTATACTCTATACTAATATAATAAAGCTGAAATTTTTTTTGTTTGAACGCGCTAATCTCAGGAAATACTGGTCCGATTTTAAAAATACTTGCAGTGTTAGATAGCCCATTTATCGAGGTAGGTATTCCCACACATGGGAACGGGAACTACGAGGGTAAAACCGTGAGATATAAACTGAATAGTAAACTTTGCTACACTCGCACAACATGATATACGTTACGTACTGGGCTTACTTTTCGGTTTCTCCTTTTTAAGTTTATCGTCAGTTGGTTTTTTTTTATCAAGTATCTTCATTATGTTGTCTGCTGTACTGTAAATATATTTTCAGATCAAATTGATACCTTTTAATTTAAACACAAGGCAGCCTTGCTCTTGACCATAACCTCCACCAAGTATTCTTGTCATAGACATTGCCCACAATTTATTTAACACAGTACAGTTCTCAATCCCTTGAGAATTTCGGGATAAAATATACGGGACATAGCCTATGTCCTTCCCCAAACCATAAGCTACCCCTGTACCAAATTTCAAGTCAATCAGTAGTCGGTTCAGTAGTTTAGCCGTAAAAAGGTAACAGACAGAAAACTTTTGTATTTTTAATATTAGTAAGTTTGTACATAATTATAAGGATTTCTACTCACCCAAACTCATAATCACTACACGTCAAATACTTGGGTACAGTCATTAGTTCTTTATCAATGTTAACTATATCGAATTCGAAGCCCTCTTCCTCCTCATCCAAGTATGACAGAATCTCCATATTGCGGGCGTAAGACTGACTTTGTTGCGGGGCTTCGAGGGGCGCATCTTTAGTTTCTTCTTCTTCAAATGCCCATCCAATCTGGGGTAGTAAAAAACTTAAGCATGAAATAGGTATAAAAACAAAAACGAAAGAAATTACGCGTGTTAAAATACTAACAAGGATCAATAGAAACGGGAATTATGCGGGTAAAATAAGCTAGACTGTTCGTCGGCCTGGCGATCGATATATCGTGAGACCGATCTTCACCCATTGCGCTATTGATGTGATCCCATTCCAGATACAAGCATGATTTACTAGGTTGAAGGTGTTGGCAAGACTATTAGTAGTTTAACGACCTATTTCACCATCTTCAAATATGTTCCGAATATGTCTTTGACACTTGATATAAAGTAAGAAAGAGACAAAACTAATTACTTGGTGAGTAACTTTACTTGAAAGTCGTAAGACTACGAATAGGCTTTTTACAAACCATATAAGACTGTGAGGCATAATCAAACAAATGAATAATCCTTACCCTGCTTCTATTGTCTCTCTTCAATTCGTTACCTTGAAATACATCATTCGCAGCACCGGTCAATGACGTGCTGATAACCATAAATTATTTTTTGTTTATTTAAGTATATTTTATACCTATAGTTAAAAACTAACTTCACTATTATAATTTTAGCCGTATGATTTTGTCTGGTAATTTAAAATTATGTAGTAGTGTAAGCGATTACCGTCGTCGCCTGAGGATCTTAAAGGGGCGTCTATTTTTTGTATAAATACCTATAATTTAGTATGTAACAAGCGCAACTGCAGAATAATAACAAACTCACCATAAGTCTTGGACTCTGAAATATAATTTTAAATGTTTGCAATAAATAAAACAATTATAAAATACACCTCATTTGATTATTGATTTAAAGATTAAATTTTCTACTAATAGCACTAAGAACTTTCTCCATCTCGGCACAATTTTACATATAAAGAATTACACCAATCAGTTGCTCAGCTTAGTTAGACATTATGAAAGATATACATTGAAATACACCAATATACCTAGTTTAGAATAAAGTATATAGTACATAATTAATAGAATATATTAGTAAAAAATGTTACTACTTACTTAACACTGGATTCAGTCTGCTTACTCTGTCCATGATAAGGCGAAACATTATTTTTTCTTAATCCAGCAAACGGTGAAAGCTCATAGTTTTCCTCCAAAGCCTCGAAATTGATTAGTGTATTGAGACACATCACTCCAACAGCTACTTCTTTGTGCTGAAAAAGTTTTATGAAAAACAAACATAAGTAGATTTATTTTAACACATTCGTATTTTCTACACGCTAAATGCTAATTTCGACCTTATATCAATGGTAATAAAACGTGAACAAGACTGAACTTACTGACTATGGTGGATCATAATTAACGTCCAAGTAGTGATCTCTGCTTGAGATTTGACAACATTTCACACCAAAACCTCACTTTAGGCTGCCGTTTCGGCAACTATGCCGAATGATGCTTGGATATCAATCCAATAATATTCATTGAATGCATATTTTCTTCCATAGGAAAGTAGCATGGCTTTGATAGTGGAAAGACACTCTTAATGTGACGAAATAACGCCTTATCAAGCAAATAACTATTATCGCTACACCAAACTAGGTAATAATATACATCCATCTATCACCTCACAAACCAACAGCACCCTCTCAGACTCGGGATGTCGCGATACCAGCTCGGACACGTAGAACTCGCCGTAAAGCTCACGGAGACGCTTCGAGTGGCGGTGGATTATAGGGAGGATGTCGTCATTGTCTTCTTCACTGGATTATCATGTTTAGTGGGGTAAGAATAAGAAGGTAGAGTGAAATGACATGGAAATTATTATGAAAAAAAAACCTAATATACTTTCACATTTTGTTGAACTTCTTTACAGTAATAGAGCCCCATGCCGTGAGTCTTATTTTATCATACTATTCTAGGAAACTAGGAAAAATATCGAGCCATAGCCGAGCAACGTTTGGGACACATTGGTCTATGTTTACGGCTTTGACCTTCGCTCTTCAGGCGTGCCTAAGTTACTACTTCTTTATTCCTGAGGATCGTGGTCACTAGAATCCTTGCAATTTATCAGATAGTGTAACACAAAATAACAAACCAAAAACAATTTATTCGTAGTACTAACACAGCTCGTCGTATCCTCAACCTGGGACACACTTCGGACCGATCAGCGATACAAAGCACGGGCAAGTGGTCGGCCGGTACACCGCGCTCCATCGCCGTGACGCGTCTGAATGACGTCTCCATGCGGGACTGGCCCGGTACCAGATCTGATATGGGGAGGTGTAAGTATATTATTGTTATGTAAGAAACTATTATTAATAGCAGTATATATTATATTAATACCAGTAATGTATGTATTTGACGACCTCGATGGCAGAGTGGTCACATGCCGGACTGCCATCCGTAAGGTTGCGGGTTCGATTGAATATTTGTGTGAACCACAGATGTTCGTCTCGGTCTGGGTGTATGTGTGAATGAGTGTGTGCGTAGTTTCTGATACCCTAGATACAAGTTCCGAATTTAGTTAGGGGTCAGTTACTATAAGGAGATGATGTAGTGAATGATTAAAAAAATGGCCAAGGCGTTGGGGCTGGACGAGAGCTATATTTTTGCGCGCCCATGGGACTATTGACGTGAACCTACTTTAGTCAAAAGCTTACTTTATACTTGCGTAGTTGTTTAACAAAACTGTATGGCATCTCTCATTGGTATTTCAACCTAAGACCTTAGGCTCGGCAGGTTCACATACCACAAGACTGCTAATTAAGGCAACAAAGAAAACACCATTTGGTCTTTTTTTTTTGAGTCTAAGGGCCTATTTACTACCTATCACGACCTTCAAGTAAATTGACTCACTAAGTAAAGTTAGTTTTGTTTCTTTCTTACTTTATATCAAGTGACACAGGCAAAACATGTGAGTAGTTACGCGGTACGTTACTTGAAGATGGTGAAATAGGCTAAAAGTACAAGCTTACTTGGATAAGCGGGTACAGATTTGACCATAGCAATATACAGAACGTATGGATCGTGCATGAATATTGACTTGAGCATACTGTCTATCACCTCCCGCACGTATAGTACATCCCAACATACGTGATGAATGAACAACGTGTTTCTTGCATTCAGTTCTACAGCTCTGTGAAACGAAAAATAGTTATTTGTTATACAAGAGTGCAAAGTTGTTTTTTAACCGGGGCTCCAGTTGAGGACCGAGCCAGCGAAGGATTCTAAAATTGAATCACGAGCGCAGCGAGGGATTCAAAATAAGAATCCTGAGCGTCAGCGAGGGACTCAAAGGAGCACAAGGTTAAAAATTGTTTGCACTCGAGTGCAACACATTATTTTTCATCCCCCCTCAGCGAGGAAATTACTAAATGAAAACATAAAACAATCATAATATTAAGTGAAAAGCAAAAATATCACGCGCAAAGCAAATAAAAAAAATAAGTAAGTAAACCAAGGAGGTTCCGAGTTTGAAATTGAAATAAAAAAAAAGTTGTATGACAGTTTGTGAATCCAAAACATCATCACACGTAGTGCACACGATGTAGTCCATTGAAAAGTTACATTTGGGGTTGCGTTTCTTAGAGGACGCAATTTTATTTTTTTGATGTGTAGGGGGGGTAAGTGTAAAGCTAAAATCAAGTTTGTGGGGTCGCCACCCTTGTCCCACGGCCGCCATCTTGAAAATAGGGGTTGAAACGGTTTTTACGATATATCTCTTAAACTATTTACCTGATAAAAGATTTTTTTTAACGTTTTTTGTTGCAAATTAAATTCTCTATAACTTTGGTCCAGTAATTTATAAATAAAAAAGTTATAAGTGAAAATGTTCAAAATATATTTTTCGATATAACTTTTTTTTATCATTTTACGAAAAAACGATATCAGACCATTTTTTTGTCACTGCCTTGGCGAATTGTTTGTATCTTAGGCTGTCAAGAGAATTATCATCTTTATTACCACCGTATACACCCTTATTTTGAAATTGCGATACCTTATCTCACAGCTAATGTAAACGACGGGTGACAATATAATAGTGAAGTTAGTTTTTTTCTTTTGCTTTTATTTAAAAAGTTATGATAAGTCAAAGATTTTCAAAATCCCGCCGAATTTTATTGTTATTCTATACCGAACGCTGCGATACACAGCTGAGCGCGGTCATCGACCCGAGCCGTCACAGAATACTTGATAGCTAGTGTGCCGTCTGGTAATACGACATTTATTTGGTATTTTTTAAAGATAAGTAATCGACTATCATTTTTGATATTTTTATTGGATATATGGATTCAGTTACTGCTACAGATATTCTGATTTTAATAAGTCCCATATTTTCAAAATAGGGGTGTATAGAGATAAAAAAACGTTCACCAATTACAGTGAGCAAAGCAGGGTCAACTCTCTTGTTGAGAAACAAAGCCGTTCCACTTGCAAACTCTATATGTTTTTCCAGGGTTTTTACAAATTTCATTTTACCGATATTGTAAGGAGCTGAAGTTGTGTCACATCCCGAAAAAGCATGAAGAAACAGCAAGTTATCCGCAATGACATCTCCGTATATAAAACCTGACGCACTATATAATTGTTCTGCTGTTCGTCCTTTTGATGGTTTTAAAAAAAATACATTTGTTTGTTCTCTACCAAGTGCTGTGAGCAATATCAGTATATCAATATCTTCAGCTACAATAGTAACGGTATTGAATAATGGAGATGCAGCAAGAGCAGAGCGAACAATAAGACTGTCTGCATCTGATTCTGCTTGGTCAACAGTGAAACCTATTTCCGAGAATACAGTTTTAAGAAGTATAATAAAGTTAGATTTGTTCTTCTCATTACCAAGAAATTTCTCTTGTGATAACGTTGGTATGGTGTTCTTGTCAAATTTAACTTCTGTCGACTGGTGTTTTTTCGTGCGGCGCAAACGCTCCCAAGACTTTGTTCCTGCGACATCAGGGTCGTCTGAGTAACCGTCAAACACAATGCTTGCAGAGAGCCCGAAGTGTTCTTGTACATATTTGACATATTTAGTAGTTATATCATTGAACGATGAATTTCGATCCCAAACTACTTTATGTAAAAGCAAACCACCGTCAATGACAAAATGACTCCTAGCGCTGATGTTAGAGGATCGTTCCACTGGTGTAAAGGCATTACACAAAGATGACTTAGTACCTTTTCTCATGCCATCCTCCGCGAATAATGACAATGGGAAAGGTGCTAATTCATACCCTAAGTATGCTTTGACATCACCGACTGTTTCTCTTGAAATGCACATTCGTTGAAATAAGAGTAATGGATTAATGACGACACGAGATTTATCAACTTCAATAGTACTTGTCATAGCGCTGAAAGGAAGAACCTTATTTTACGCTGAATAATAGAAAAAGCACGCTTAAAAAGTCTAAATGCTAATAAAAAAAGAATAGTTTTCACTGCAGTTAAAATCGAGTCTAAAATCATTCAAAATCGTCTTCACAATTAAGAATAAAATACATCCGCACGTAGAGAAATATGTAGCACAACTAAAAGATATAAGTTCAACGACAACTTCAACACAATATTCTCAGCTATTCGTACAGTAAGAGAGGTTAGAAATAATGATAATAATAATAGCAGCTTTTCTTTTGTTCCCTTATGGTCGCTTGGGTATTTTCTATCTGGACAGCATTCTCGGTAATTTTTTTCTCGAATTTCTGTACATTTTCACTTATAACTTTTTTATTTATAGTTTTACGACAAAAAATTACTGAACCAAAGTTATAGAGAATTTAATTTGCAACAAAAAACGTTAAAAAAATTTTTTATCAGATAAATAGTTTAAGAGATATATCGTAAAAACCGTTTCAACCCCTATTTTCAAGATGGCGGCCGTGGGACAAGAGTGGCGACCCCACAAACTTGATTTTAGCTTTACACTTACCCCCCCTACACGTCAAAAAAATAAAATTGCGTCCTCTAAGAAACGCAAGGTAAGGCCTAAAAAATGTAACATTTCAATGGACTAATGTTCTAAATTCAAATTTACTTTAACCTCTAGAGCGCAAAAACGACTTTTACTCCCAGTTAGCAAAATTGCCTTGGGTCCTGCAGGGGCTGCCTACAGCGACCCCGATACTTTCCACTCTTGAGATTAAAATCGACTTTTACCCCCAGATATCGAGGATTAAAAACATACTTTCCGAGCTAGTGGGATGAAAAATATATAATTTATAAACCTAATACTTATTTACCTACAATTATAAAAGTGTCTGTTTAAAATACTAATTTATACTAATTATATACACCCCTATTTTGAAATTACGGGACTTATTAAAATCAGAATATCTGTAGCAGTAACTGAATCCATATATGTAATAAAAATATCAAAAATGAATGTCGATTACTTATCTTTAAAAAATACTAAATAAATGCCGTATTACCAGACGGCACACTAGCTATCAAGTATTCTGTGACGGCTCGGGTCGATGACCGCGCTCAGCTGTGTATCGCAGCGTTCGCCTGTTGTTCGGTGTAGAATAACAATAAAAATCGGCGGGATTTTGAAAAACTTTGACTTATCATAACTTTTTAAATAAAAGCAAAAGAAAAAATCTATCTTCACTATTATATTGTCACCCGTCGTTTACATTAGCTGTGTGATTAAGTATCTCGAATTCAAAGTAGGGGTGTATATATATATATAATATATACACCCCTATTTTGAAATGATGGGACTTATTAAAATCAGAATATCTGTAGCAGTAACTGAATCCATATATCCAATAAAAATATCAAAAATGATAGTCGATTACTTATCTTAAAAAAATACTAAATAAATGTCGTATTACCAGGCGGCATACTAGCTATCAAGTATTCTGTGACAGCTCGGTTCGATGACCGCGCTCAGCTGTGTATCGCAGCGTTCGCCTGTTGCTCGGTGTAGAATAACAATAAAATTCGGCGGGATTTTTAAAAAATTTGACTTATCATAACTTTTTAAATAAAAGCAAAAGAAAAATACTAACTTCACTATTATATTGTCACCCGTCGTTTACATTAGCTGTGTGATTAAGTATCTCGAATTCAAAATAGGGGTGTATATTAATATATTTTATTAAATTGATATAAAAGTAACCATAATCACTGTACGTAATTACTTATATCAAAGTACTTTCATGGTTGTGTTTGTTTAATGTAAGAAATCCAAATAAAGTAAGTACTTATATTTAGTCCAGATATAGTCTTCCCAACTTAACGGATGCACTGCTGGTATCAAAGGATAATCTCTAGCCGATAGAAAACCTATTATCTTCTCAGTTACATCCAGTTGGCATATTGACAAAACACAATTTTCACTGAAACATTAATTAGAAAAATATATAAGTAATTATAACATAACATAATCATTCACTACATCATCTCATTGTAGTAACTGACCCCTAACTAGTATGGAAATTGAACGGAATAACAGAAATTCAACTTAATACAGGGAGAACAGAACATGCACAGGTGGGGTTACAGCTTCGATAATGCATGTCTGTGTGGCATTTCTTCCCACACAATGGCCCAACTTTTGACTTGTCGTGCGTGTCCCTACACCTGCACACGCGAGGATCTTATAGTCACTGGTAGTGCTATATTGTTGGCCGAGTTTTGGTCCTCAAAAATATGAGTCGACACGCAAAGAACTTAATACTTCTGTAACAACTAATCCAGCATTGTGAGACCAATTCTAAAGCTACATCTACAATTGGCTTACAAATTGTGCCTTATGGAAATTGAGATATGACTTTCCATGTATGTTATGTATAGATTATTCAGTAGATATCTCAAGCTGTCTAATAACACTAATAACGAATATTAAAGATGAAGGAACTAACATCAAATATACGATCTCGGAAACAGTTTCAATTCTAAACGTTTGACTCATCGGTTCATTGGTAAGCTCCAGTATTCGGGGGGCATCGTCTACAGATGCAAGTCGAAGACGACCCAAGGGCGGTAGCTTTAGTAACCGAGATACCATTTTAGATTATTTTAACAGTAAACAAACAGTATTTTTTCTAAATAAAATCCTGCTATTTGACAATTATTTGGCAGATGATACATAGAAAAAAACATATAGATAAATAGAGAATCTTGGTCGTGATCCTTATTCTATGGAAAAAAATAACGTGTTATTCTCTCTGGCAACTACCTAAGATTAAGACGTCCATAGATCTAGATGAAAACAGTCCAAAATAGTTCTTATTATCTCCATGTTTAACATTTTTTAAGACATGGGGGATGATGAGCTCAAGGTTCAATAACCTCAGCCATGGCACATATTAGAGGCCTATCCATCAGTGGACGAACACAGGCTGATGATCATGATGTAATAAATTAATAACTCAAAGCGCGTGGCGGCATTCAGACTATAGGACGTTAGGAAGTGGGGGAATGGGAATCTCTACCTAAAGGACCTATGTTAGAGAGAACATTTTCCATTGGGACATAGAGAAAATAGATCAAATTATGAATAATGTATCACACTGAAACAAGGATAGTATTACAAATGAAAGTCGTTTAAGTATTCTTACGGTTATTTATTACTCTTAAAATCAAAGCTTTCGAATACTCAGAAAAGAAGTACTAAACCGTTAGTGAGAAGTACTACCTAAAACTTCGAGACGAAACAATATATTAGGTAGTTTGAGCTTTACTTAAAACATTTCATCAACCGATTCGAAATCTAAATATACAGAACACAATTTATACTAGAAAATAATAATAATTTAGTAACAATATTCCTACTAGCTCTAATTAACATCAATAAATAAGATGACTTCATTTTGTGGAATTCTTTGGAGCGGTATTGGCTCGATCGAACAGACTATTTTCGAGTAGATAATATAATAAAACTAAAATTAAACTATAATTTAGCGTATGTTCTCTAAACGCATAACATTTAGGGTCAAAACACAAAACTTACACATTATGGGCCCATACGCGACATATAAACTCGTAAAACGACACAAATTCCTACGTACGATTCAATGTCACGCAATGAGACGCCTTTCTTTCCATTCTATGTAGCATAGCAGGAATGCACGATTTCAAATATATCGCAAGTTGTTATTAGTCGTGCTAATGAGACATGTCAATTTATTTGTGTTTTGACCTTAACTGAAATACTTGAGAATTCGCCAATTTCTCTTAAGTGCCTCAGTACAATTTGATTTAAATTATTCAAACGTTAAATTTTCACTTAAAAAGAATGTGTCGTATAAAATATTAACTACCCATAACCCAAAAGTACTAAACTTATTTATAATGCTTATACTCGGAATAAGTCCATATTAATTAGTAACTACAACTAAAAATTAAATATATTGCTTATAATGCTTACGTCAATGTTAGGCGGACGTTATACTCAATAAAACGATAATTTTAGAACCACAATTATGATATTATTTTGCCACCTTCGCTGATAATTTCGTCAACTAAAATAATGTCATAGGTACATTTTTTGTATTTATGTTACATTCAAAACACAAAACTGGTGTCTATTATTTTTACCAATGGTAATGATAGATTTGACCTGCATCCGATTTTCTGAATTTTCTAGAATTCAAAGTCTCTACCAATTGAGTTTTGATTGTAACATATTATCATACCTACTTATTTACGCCTTACATAAATCAGGTTTACTTTATAAACTAAAAAGGTGACAACACTAAAATACAAAAACTATTGCCAATTAATTAAATAATTTCAAATATTTTAATTCTTACATGTTAAAATCTTAAACGAAAATATGATAGTACCGGTAACAAATCTAATTTCAGTATTCATCCTATTCATCTCATTCGTGATGTAAATATAACTAGTAGAAGATTATGCTAATGTATTTAATTTCTTAATTAAAACAGAAAAATGTATTAAAAAACTATATGAATCCTACTAAAATAATTAAATTATATTTCACACTTAAATTACATGTTTAGTAATGTCTTTTACTAGTACAAAAATATCATCAATATTATTTTAATATACATATTTATTTCTTGTGGAAAATAGTATTCTTCAATGGTCAACTGTATAACAAAAAGCTGTGTTATATAACAATTATTATAAGCAATGTATAGCTACGTCTATAATCCCTCATTCTAATAGTATTTCTGTAATCGCTATCGATACTTTATCACGCAGTCCTATATTTGTCTGAGTATCATCTCCATTATCTATAGTAAAATAAATTTTTAAATATCTAATTCATTGTTATAATTTAAAGATTAATTGGACATAATTCAAGATTGATATAAGCTTATCACTATTATCTATTAATAATTATTAGTTCACTTAGATAAAGCGTTATTTATTACTATAATAATAAAGTTCAAATTATAAAATTATTCTGCAACCGCATTGGTTGGAGGGCCTATCTAGTTAATTCTATGATATTGAAGCATGCGAGTATAAGATAATTATAATAATTATTACTATATCAATAAGGCAAGTTATATACTTAATGTAAACCTATTCTGTTTAAATCTACCACATAAATCGAACTGAAACGTGAGTCCATGTGAGCACAGCTCACTGTCCTTGAAACTAAAGAGGAATAGCATTAACGCCAAAATTCATGTGTAAATATTCTTACTATAATATCAAGAATGATTCGTTTATATTTACATTCATTACAAAATAGATTATGCATTCTTATAACGTATACCGACACTTTCTTGTTAGACTACGATAATAACTTGATTTACAACCATTCAATCACACATCACAATAGTTCATGTTCTGTATAACATATGTTAAAACACTCACATGTTTAATGCCTCCACAAATAATTATTGTACAATGTCAATTGTAAAACAGCATTATCATCGTCATACATATAATATATTCGAATGTCTATTGGTAATTGTAGGATCATCACATTTAAAACCTCCACTGTGTTATACTAGTCCGATTTGTTCATCTAAAAATAAATATTTGTGACATATTTGAGACCAAAAAAATACAATATTTCAGTCTCTCTTGTAGGTCATAATTCTGAAGTTACAAAATGCACTATTTTTGTGCTATTGATGTTTTCATCAAATCACAAAAAGGCATGATAAATGAAGTATAATCAATTAAATACCAATTACAAACAAGTTTAAACTCATTTTAGTGCCTAACCCACTGTCACTCATAATCTTTAAAAAATGCGTAGTAGGTATTTAATTGATTAACTAATTTAAGACATGTTTCTAAACCAATGTTGAAAGGGCAATACCTTTCAACATTAGTTGAGAAACATCAGAATTGCGACCTCTGTCTGATAGTTTGCGCCTTTTCTAGTTCCAAATTCACTTGTTAGTTTCGATCATGAATTGTTTTTACAATCAAGCGCAATGAATGACCTATGTGTAAATGCTTTTGAAAGTAATCTCTAGGCAAGCATGCTCCATCTTAGGCTGTATCACATCACACTGTATCATCGCTTTTCATCAGATGAGTTAGAGTCAAGTGCAAGCCTATTTCAAGTAAAAAAAACTATAAGTAGTTCACTGTGGACATAGTATAACTGTTGTATGTGGAGGTTTAGTTTAGTGTTATGTCTGACGCATCATGTACGTGGTGTAGGAGATGGATCACTTGTTCGGCTTGTGTTTGGGCGGCGTGGTGGGCGGCCCGCCCTGCTCCGCCGGCGCGCCCAGCGACACGCCCTCGCTGTCCACCTCCGGCTGAAACCACATTATTGTTGTCAAGGACAAGTGTATGTTGGGACCTTGGAAAACATTTGTGTTAGCGCGTGTAGTTGGCGTTGGTTTTATCTCTTCTTTGAAGTGTGTTTCGTCAGCGCGTTGATCTTGGCGTCTTAACAATTTGATTTAAAAATTGTTTTGCATAGTTTTAGTCTGTTTAATGAAGAAGGTTAACACCCGCTACAACTAGCTATGTATAGCAATCACCAACGTGGGCTTTGCTAAAAATAACATAAAACACAAACCTTTTCATCTTTAGCATTGGATTGTGGGGAAGCAGTACCATTGTTAGTGGTATTATTGTCAGTCGCACTCTCAGCTGCATCATTGCTGGAAGCACCTGAAACAAGAAGTTATTTGTAGTAAATTAAACTTTATCATTAAAAAGTGTTGTACATTTCGTAATACCTAGGTACTTTCCAAATCAAGTAGCGTGTGTGATTAAGATAAAACATGTGCGGACGCCCTTTATTACGCCGGTTACTAATTCGCAATAAGGGTGCTCTATTTTTTTTGAACACATCACTTCGCACTGCACTAATCAAAGTCGAAAGTACCCTTAACAAATACTGTGTGAATGTAGTATAGGTCAGTAGTGTGACTCATTGAGACTTCAAGAAAAATAGATCTATCGTCAATTGGTATACAATGGCAAAGGATGTAGGTGTTTTATGAGTCCAAATATGCCAATGTCTATGCTCCATTTATAGCAATGTAAAAGTAATTCTGAAGGAATTTACAATCACTTCTTTTTGAGAACCTTTATCCAAATGTCAAATTGGAGTCGGTTTTAAAATTTAAGATTTGGTGGAATGACAGTATTTTACGTGGATTGATTGCAATCAGAACTCCACAAACTGGAAGAGGCAACATTTTAACCTCTAGTTGAACCAAATGTTAGTCTTTACGAGCCCCGATGCAAAATAGTTCATCTAGTCTGAAATTTTCTGTGAGTTTTTTATAATTTTATTATTTTGGTCAATTTAAATAAAACATTAAGCTGTTATACTATCGTACGTCGCGTTACTTATGCCCTTATATAATTATGATCCAATAAACTATTTTAGCTTTTTAAATTTAAAGATATCCTATTTTAAATTCGAAGGAATTATAAGCAAAATAATTCGTCTATTTGTTAATCGATGCAAAAGAGTTCGTTTATCGTTGAGTTAAATAAAATTATTCCTTCTTTTTACAATTACGTTCCTTAATTTAAATTTATAAAAGTAATTATGTGTCATTTGTGATGTCAGACAGTATAAATTCTGGAAATTTCAGTTTTTTTTCTTAGTTTTCAAATAAATATGGGTTGTGGCAACCCGTGTGTGAAGAGCTACGAAAGCGAATAGTTTGTGGGGTCAATGCTGGCAAATCATGTTACCAAATATCTAAAGACTTGATACTTCCCAAATCTACAGTCCAATCTATCATTCATAAAAAGAACGGAACAACTTCTTGTTTAAAGAAAACTGGTCGACCACGCATCACGAGTGCAGCAGAAAATAGAGGCCTGAAGAAAATTATCAAAAATAATCGTCGTGCTCGAGCTGAAGAACTCACGGTGCAGTGGAAGGACATGATTCATAAAGACTTCTCAGTTGATACTTGCAAAAGAGTCCTAAAAAGAATGGGTTACGGATTTTACACCGCTAAGGGAAAACCACTGTTGACTACTCTACAAAAGAAAAAGAGCTTGAAGTTTGCTTGTGATCATTTAAATTGGACTTCCGATCAGTGGAGTAGTACAACTTGGAGTGACGAGTCTAAATTTGTAGTGACAGTCGGCGAAGAAAGGAAAAAAGTGATTCGGACCAAAAATGAGGCATTTCATACTGATTGTCTCAAACGAAAAGTCAAGTTTCCGGCGTCTCTTATGATATGGGGCTGCATGTCTGCACAAGGTGTTGGTGGTATGCAGTTTGTGGATGGTTTTATCAATGCTGCGAGGTATTAAAACCTTTTGGAAGAGAGTTTACTGCCATCTATTTCGTCTCTTAAGCATCAAGATTCCTTTATTTTTCAACAAGATGGCAGGAAGGCCATACTGCAAGGACAACAAAAACGTGGCTACTGGCGAAAACATCCCTACAATCGAGTGGCCATCTAACAGTCCGGACTTGTCACCGATCGAATCCCTATGGTGGAAAATGAAATAAGTTCTCCGCAAAAATTCATCGAGATCGAAGAGCGACTTAAAGGCTAAACTCTTGGCTGTCTGGGAGTCAATTACACCTGAGGAGTATGCAGCGTTGGTTGCAACCATGCCTCTTCGCATTAAGCTGTTATTGAGAGCAAAGGCGACACAACTGGGTCCATATTGGCTCACCTAAAGTTCTTTACCCGAAAATGTTTTTCCTAACTATTTGTAGTCCGAATGATCATTCTTCCTAAAAATTTTCATCCTAATTCATACTATTTGTAGTGCTACCGACGATGCTCATAACAATACTCAAATCTTACCTTTCTAATAGATTACAATACACGGAAATAACTAGAATTGATAATACATCAAAAACCGAAATTAAATTCATTTCTGACAGCAAAATAATGAAATGTGGTGTACCTCAAGGATCGATATTAGGTCCTCTCTTCTTCATCATATACATTAATGATCTACCCAAGGCCATAAAAGATCCTTTAGTATTATTTGCTGATGATAGCACTGCTATTTATGTAGAAAATGATACGGAAACACTTGTTAAAAACATCAACTTCTCCATAAAATCAATAGTAGAATGGCTAACCAGCAACAACTTAAAAATAAATTTATATAAAACTAATTTTATAACTTTTAAAAATCATAATGCTAAAACTGAAACAATATCTATAGAATATAATGGCCAAACAATAGAACAAGTTAGTAGTACAAAATTTTTGGGCATTTATTTGGATCCAGACCTTAATTGGAAAATGCATATTAAACATATTTGCACTAAACTACATCAATTCTCATATGCACTGTTTAAGCTAAGAAACGTTTCCGAATTAAGTACGATTCTCAGCGCCTACCATGCCTATGTGGGTTCCTTACTTAATTTTGGTATTTTATTTTGGGGCAATTCCACTGAAAAAGAGAGCGCTTTTAGAGCCCAAAAAAGATGCATTCGCTCAATTTGCAGCATTAAAAAGACAGATACTTGCTTGCCTCATTTTATTAATCTTAAAATTTTAACTTTACCCTCTTTATATATATTTGAATCAGCTCTGATGGTACAAAGATATTGATAAGTATGAAACCCTAATTAGTAAAAGGCACAAACATGTTTTGCGTCCTAAACAATGTAAAACCTCAAAATTTCACAAAAGTGTATTTTCTATGTCGATCAAAATTTATAATAAACTACCAAATTATATAAAAGAACACAAAAGTATAAATATTTTCAAAAAATCACTTAAACTTTTCCTTCTTGAAAAAGCATATTACTCTGTGGAAGCATTTCTAAACGACACTTTATTGATAGAATATAAAAAATAATGTTTTTGGGTAATATTTCATGTTTTATTTTTACTTTTAGGGTATTTTAGTTTTTTAAGTTATAAGAATTTTCTATTTGTTTGTTTTTAATTCAAAGAATTATATTGTTAGTTATATTGTTACCACTGTTTTAGCCTATAGATATAGTAATTTAAGTTACCTACCTAATATTATATAATTGCAATGCCTGTAAAGGTGCTAAGTCTTAAGTTCCTATTATTGTAACACCTATGTACACTTAGCAAATAATAAAGAATTTTGATTTGATTTGATTTGACTGATGTGTCCGAAAATTTTAATTACTAACATCATTAATGTAAATATATTTAAACTCCTACTGATTTTTATCATAACGCTTTTATCCCTAAACATACTTACCATAATATTTTCACCCATGCTCAGAAAGAAACATTTACCAAGTGTAATAAAAAATATATGTGGGTAGAAGATGATATTTATAGTTTTAATGATTATTATACGACTCGTTTACGGTTATGCTTATGGCCTGGGAGTTTACCATAACTAAAGGACCAATTCGGTTCTGGCACTTCGCCGGCCGCTGCCGCGGCACGCTCGCTACGCTCGCTCGGCTCGTGCGTTGGGGTCACAGTTCTAACATAACCTAAACCAATAATTAGGAATAGGACCGATTCGTTACTGGAACTTGACTGAATGATTGGAGCAGGACTCCTCAAATTGTGACAGAAATGTTCCTCAAATTGTGGTTTACTTTATATTAAACATACTTAATTATTTAACCAATATTAACTTTCTATATTTTTCTCTTTGCACTACTTTTCATACTAGACGAACTATTTTGCATCGGGGCTCGTAGAGGGATTATATGACTCTACAGCCAAAGTCAAATAGTGTATTACATGATGACTTTACAGTATTAATCTCCATTGGTGTATAACTATGTTACCTGACTGTATATGATGTGAGTTACCCCGTTCGGCTTCGTGTTCCCGGACGACCGCGTCGAGGTTGTACCGGCGTCGGTACGATATGAAGAAGGATCGGACGTGCGCTTCCGTTTTGGTGCCCAGAGTCTCTGCAATCGCTTGGAAGTCCCGCCCTGGAGGTGAATAAATGTTAAGTCAATAGCTCATTTTTGCTATTTAGAGGCTATTTGTCTTGACTACAACCCCCTCTTTCTAATAATAAGATGTAAAATATCTCACCGTATTTCCTGACAGCAGTCACTGCCATTAACAACTCGTCGTTGGTCCAGCGGGAGTTAATTTTGGCCGCCGGCTCGCCGGGCCTCAGTTCATCCACACCACTGTCTCCAACTTTACGTTTCATCGCGCTCAGCTGTTGTTTGTTTTGTTGTACCTTATCACACACAATCAAACAGATCAGTATGCTGTATAATATTAATATGCAAACACATAAATTCTTTAAACAAAACAAATAAAATCCGGTGCATATCTGGATTATCCAATACTACATGGGACAGGGGAGAAAGATCGCCCAGAAACATAAAGCATTATAAATAATAAATATTACTGTAGATAAAGCCTTTAACAAATATATTAGTATAAAAGAAACATATTATATAATGTAACTAATTCTATGTATGTGTGCAGAATACATTTTCTTACAATACAGACTAATTCAGTATCGTAGTTATCATTAGCACTATTTTTGTAACTACATATTTACATCAAAACTTCTTCACATTCTCAAGTTTACATCGCACACGATTCGGAAAGGTCACGCGCGCATCCAACGGACGTCGGCAAAGAGGTTAGAGAGCGGGCGTAAGGATGAGAATGTGTCGCCGGGAGCGAGTCAATAGGAGCGTACTACGGCGACACCGGCGGCGTCGCGCGGGCTTACTTGTCTCTTGAGCGAAATGATCTCGCGGTCCATGGCCCTGAGCATGGCGTCACCCTGCGAGAGCGCGGGCGGCGCGGGAGGCGCGGGCGGCGCGGGCGCGGCGGGTGTCTGCGCGGCGGGGGTCAGCGCGGCGGGCGGGCCGGTTGCCATGGCGACCAGGTCGTCGTGGTTCAAGTAAATGCCGCGCGGCAGGCGGTGCTTGTAGCGCTGCTGCTTGCAGCCGGGCCCGCGCCGCCCCATGGGCCCGCACAGCGGCCTCATGGAGCCCGTGCGTCTGCACATCACGCATTACACTACTACGGCTGCGCGCCCAGCGCTGCATGCGAATGGTTGCGAGCTAGTATTGTATTATAAGTATAAACGGAAGTATCGGTACCGACCTGGCGTGCACGAGGCATGCCTGACACAACTTCTGCGAGTTGTGCGGCGTCGTTTGGTTGCACAGTATGCCGCACACGGTACACCACTTGCCCGCTTCGCCGTTGCCCTCGCCCTAAACCCCAATTTAACATTTTACATCGCCGCCACAGATGGCATTCACAGTATAGTTTGTAAAAAGTTAAAAGTAAATGATTATGTCTCACACACTTCTTTTAAAAACCCATTAGGTAACAACATAAATGATATTCTGCACACATTAACATTAATTTAAAAAAAGAACGTAAGTTTACTTGGGGCTATTAAAGGAAGCATGCGGGATCTTAATGGAGTTCTTAGGAAAGGAGAAGTGTTTTTAGGAATCTGATAGTGACCACACACACTCGGCATAATATTATAAGCAAATGATGTAAGTATGCGTGGTGATGTTGAGTGTATAATATTTCTAGGAAATAAAAGTTCGAACACGGGATAAGGCACTATTTTAAAACATATCGACTTTAAACAACTTGGAAAATATAATTTAATGCTTTCTCAGATAGTGATTCATAAAGTATTTTGTATCAATAAATACGTATTATTTATGTATTAAAGTGTTTTCATCTATTTTTCCTGTTCAATATAGTTTAACATACTACATAATTTCATCAGAATTCACTTTATAATATGACCAGAGGGAGGGTCAAACTATAAAAACAATCTAAAAATAGGTATACTTTTTACTGTTGTGGCAAAATCGCGAAGAGCTACAACTATGAACGATTTGTTTACATCAGAAACAAGGTTAATCAAGATAATTCATGAATAATGACACTGAACATTTTATTTGTATGATAAATGTAGAATATGTGATTTATAATAAAAATGCAGAGCGGTTGAACTTAAAAAAGCATTAAAATAAAGCAGTAATACATAGTAAAATCATAACAAAACAAAAACTTTTGTGATAAATGAACGTAAATTCTCGGTATATTAGCAAAAATGAGGATATTGTACACACAAAATGATGAATAAGTATTAGGTGATAAATAGCCTTTGGTGTGAGCTGAATATGTGCAATATCATAATCATAGAATGGCGTATGTACGGTCGAGAGATATCACGAAACAAATGAGCGAGTTGGATGAGGAAGAATACGAATCTTGAGACGTCACATCACATGGAGAAGACAGTAAATGTAAGAAGATAGTGATGTCGACCATGAAGGTATGAAAACCCACCTCGGGCGCGAGCGGCGCGGCGCGGCGCTGCCCCCCGCCTGCGCGGCGGACTATACCGCGGTGGATAGTCCATGTCTGTCACAGGACACACACAAATGGGACTTGCACCAATATGTACTAGTTACTCCCTAACCTAACATGGCTGATACCTCTACATGCAGAGCAAATAATATTATGATATGAGCGATTTTCTAATTATACTTATTACATTTTCTAAAGGGTTCTCTTGTTGGGATTGTGGAAAGTGAACCGCTCTGCATTTTTGTATTAATGTTTTTATGAGAATTGTTGGACAATCCAGATATTCTTATGGAATCTTTGTGAGAGGAGAACAGAGGGGAGGAGAAAAGTATAAAATTTATAAATGGTGTTGTATTGACACATACCTTTTCATCATTGTCGGAGTCCTTGTCTGAACCTCCCGGCTCTGAGCCGGCCCCTGACTCCCGTTTCCCGGTGCCGGACCCGGTGGCATTGCGACCTTCACTCACAACATCCATCAGAGAAGCACGAGCCCTTGTCTTCTTCCATGAGTAATAATACTTAACTAATGACGCAATAGATTTATCAGGCAACTGTTAAAAATCATAATATGTTGTTTAAACTTTTGCTTCGCAGTAAACAAAAATCATTGATGAATGTGACTAAAGGTTAACTTACCATCTGTCTTATTCTATGAAAACTTTTACCATGAAACTGAAAAGCTTGTTCAAATAAAACTTTATCTTCAACTGTCCATTCATCAGGGAAAGGAGTGAAATTAGCAAGGTCCAAAGAGGCTCTGTTCAAATCATGTTTATGCCAGAATAGCATTCCTAATGCTTGTTCTCCATTGTATCCATACTTTTCCTTAGCTGTAGTAATGTACTCATCCACTAAAAATATTTATGATTATAATAAATTGAAGCAACAATGATGAAACTTATTGTGGCAGATAAAATGTACAACACTCACATTTAATGTCAGTTATGTCAGGGGTAGGTGACCAAACCAACAGTGCCCTATCAGATATTAATTCTGGTCTTCGCTGTTCAACTGGTTCCAATTCTGGACATACTGCTTGGTAGTCCCGTCCCACTCTAATTTTCTCAGCTGCAAATGGTACTACTGCTTGGTTTCATGTTACATTTTTGATGAAGATGAAGGACGCAGCATGAACATGAACGCACCATGATGGTAAGCATAAAAAATAAAGCATGAATCAGATGATAATGTTAACAACAATGCAAGTATGTGATAACAAAAGCGTTCAAAGAGTTTAATAACAATCTTAAATAACAAGTTATCTTCGCGACGCAGCGCACGTACACCATACGCACAAATAGGTCCTCGACACCAACAATAAAACGGCATGCATAAAGCTCGTACCCAACCCAATGAATATAAACGATTGATGAATGATTTATTTTTTATGTATTTTTCTTACCATTTTCATCTTCTGAACTGGAATCTGGACTTCCATGACCATTGGGGCTTGGCCCCCGTGATCGCTTCCCGTTTCGTACATCATTACTTCTCTCAGCCAAAACCATGATTATACACTAGTTAAAAATTAACACACTAGTACACTTTGAAGCTTTATTACTAATATTTATATTATTGTAAAGTTATTTCGTAATTATTATATTTAACTGGCTTCGTACTCAAAAATTCAAACGTGATTCAAACCACCGCATCAATAATTTGACAAACCTACAAAAACCGCCATGGTTCATTTACAAATGCCTGTACCTTAATTTTCCTCAGTCTTTAAATTTCTTTCCTATACCTATACTGAAATATTTAAATTAATATTATTATTATTTTTGTAATTAATTAGGTTTTTATTTAATGAAAATAATCACAAAAATAAATAATTATAATAATTATGAACTTATTTTGAACTGGCAATTTCTTATGTACAGACTATTTCAAATGAGCTGATAAACTTTACTTCCATTAAAATGAACATAACTCAAACACCCTAAATTAAAACTAATTAGGACATTGCTGTAAATAATTTTAAGGATAATAAAATAATCTAGACAACAATAACTATTTATAAACATTAGTTCAACTTGTAGATTCATAAGGTCTCACATAAGTATCTCATTTACTTTCCTCTCTACTGAAGTACCTATTAACTACAATGGATTGGAATAATTTTCTTTTGTTTACTTTTTAACTAATGGATGGCACTATAGAGTTATCAGGGGAATATTATAGTTATTACTTATTACATACTCAGGAATTACGAATAGTTTACATTCTATCATCAAAGAAGAAAAAGAGCCTAGCTTAATTCAAACAAAATTATGTTGATGCTGGGCAAACGCTGGGTCATTAGGGTGTAGGTACTTCTATAACATCAATATTAATATAAAATACATTCAATAAAAAATAATTAAGTATTATAATAAAAGCAACATTTAGTAATAATTTTTATCCTTTAAATTTCATACAAACTGAATAAATATACTTATCTACTTACTTAAAAACAAAATAAGTATAAGTACATATTATAAGTTCTTAGGTAAGTAAGTAAGTACTTAAGTATAATATAAGTAATATAGTTTTCGCAGATTCATTCTAATTATGTACTTATAGGTAAGTATGTAGATAAGTACTTATAATGTAATAAAAAAAATAGTTGTTAGTTCTATAAATAAATAATTTTTTGATGACTTGGTTTTCCACGCAAACGAAAGAATTCGCTGACAACAATTGTAGTTGGACGTAGAAAAATACGTTTAAACTTTAAAAAAAAACTAGACAAAGCAGCGTAACTTATTATAGTATAACGATTCTGACAAGCGAAAAGAGGCACAAAATTTATAAGATGTCTCTTAGTAATAGGGTGTAACTATTACGTACTACTATAAGTACTAATAATTAATAAAATGATGTAGAGGTTGTAAATACCTATTATGACTAAAATTTTAATTCAACCGCGATAGCTAGACAGTTGAAAATGTTCACAAATTATGTATTTCTGTTGCCGCTATAACAACAAACGCTAAAAACAAAATAAAATAAATATTTAAGGGGACGCGACTTTATTTGCCCTTTTTTGGTACGGAACCCATGTGCAAGTCCGACCCGCACTTAGCCGCTTTTGTTCAGTCTAGTTTTTTTTTAGTTTATGCACGCGTTCGTGAGAGAAAAAGGTCTTTGAATTTGACTTGACAGCGGACTGCACATGGCATATCATGGCAGTGGCAGTGGCAGTGCAGTTCAGTCTGTCAATCAGACAAGCAAAGCAAGCATCACCTGCCAATGTCAACTTTATTGAATTTTTGAGATGAAAAATGAAGATGAAGATTGGCTTGAAATTTTTAGAAGCAACTTTTTCTTTGATTCGTTCGTGATTAGTGTTATCTATCACAAACAGTAGATAACCAACCGATATGTTGCGTTATATTTATTTAGAAAGTAGTGTTAAAACTTATCTTATTCTCCACTAAACATCGGTGTCGTGACGAGGTTTATGTCACATGAAATGGTTCTGGCGTAAAGTAACGGGTTGTGTTGCGATTTATTTTGCCTTTTAGGGGTATGCAATTGTTGTGAATGTTATGTAACTGTTTTAGTTTATTCAGTGTTATTTTGTGTCGAGCAAGATGAGGACGGTGGCGTTGATTAGTGGCGGCAAGGACAGCTGCTACAATATGCTGCAGTGCATCGGCGCCGGCCACACTATCGTCGCGCTGGCCAACCTCCAACCACTGCATAAAGGTTACTTTATCCCCATTCTCTAATATAGAAGCATATGAAAAAAACATTACTTACATTATTCCTATGAATTGTGTAATTTCTTTGCAAATTATAACTGTTGTAATTAAATATTTGTTTTACAATATAAATGTTACGAAATTGAACTAAGAACAGTTTCTAAATGCATAGTAAAATTAAGAATATGTAATAGAGTTGTTTGTTAAAATAATTGTAACATAAAGTAGGTATTACTATAAACAAAAAATCAAATCAAATACTATTATTATTATTAAATAAACTTTTGCCACAGATGAATTAGATAGTTACATGTATCAAACTGTTGGTCACCATGGAATTGACTTGTATGCGGAGGCGATGGGACTCCCTCTCTACAGAGAGATCATATCTGGCACAGCTAAGGACCAAGGGAGATATTACAAACCTACTGAAAATGATGAGGTTGAAGATCTGTACAGGCTACTGTCTAGAGTCAAGGTTTGTATTCATTAACATCATTGGTATTTAAATTAAACCATCTTAGGGGTAGGGGTGTCTGAAAATCAGCGCTGCCTGGGATGCACATCTCATGCAGCATGTGCTGAGACATTTCCTTTTGTCAAACGTACTCGTATAATTTATAAAATACATAAATGTGTAATTAGCTTAAGTTCTCGTTTTGGCAATAAAAGTTTTTTTTTTTATTTTTTATTTATGTCTTTACAAGATATTTTAAGTGGTATCAGCATATTGAATTTGTTTTTGTCCAACCTATATAGTCCCACTGCCGGGCAAAGGTCTTCCCTAAATATTTCCAACACCAACTATTCTCCTGAATAAATAATAATATTCAAGAATAGGAATAAATCAACCTCTAATAGAAATGGGATGAAGCAGTAGACATTCTATACAAACTTAATTCTCTATTTTACTACTTAAAGTATGTTTTTGTTAAATAGTGACCCAATGGTTTCATTTCTGTTGATTGCACAGTCAGTTGCTAACAGTTGAAAAATATTCTATATCCTATGTAACATTGACTTTGAAAAATGTTTCATTGACATTGCAATATACACACATACTGTAATTATATAAAACTAAGTACATAAATCATCTTATAAACACAACAACTGATAAAGTGACAATGTATGAACAATGTCTCTGATACAAACTATCTTGTTTTGAATTTACCAAAATAAACACAGCAATATTGGAACAAAGATATTATTTTCAGAATGAAATAGATATTGAAGCTGTCGCTGTAGGAGCCATCTTGTCCGACTACCAAAGAATAAGAGTTGAAAATGTGTAAGTAATCATTATCATCATTCATTCATTTGTTTCTTATTTGTAATGATTTTCTCTTCAGATTATCCCTACATTACATTTTGTCCATCTTAAAAATCTATTAATATAAAACTAAAGTACATATACAGAGTGGGTGAATTTTTCAACTGGGTGCAGTAGAGTAGACCAAATATTCCCAGACTTTAATCCTTATAGCAACACTATTTGATTATCTAGTTTTATAATACAGTGTGTGTTTTTTTTTTCAAAAGTATTTAGAGCAAAATCAGCCTCAAGAATACTTTCGTCATTTTCACTACACCTTGAACTTTCAGATTGACTACCATGACTCACTTGCAAAATACACCCTGTATATGTATTTTCAAAATGGCTTCTTAATTTGTAGGTGCCGTCGATTAGGTTTAGTTTCCCTCGCATATCTTTGGAGAAGAAATCAAAAGGATTTACTGCAGGAAATGATTGATTCTGGAGTTGAAGCCATTATTATAAAGGTATGTACGTTATACCTATTCATAAAAATCTATATATCTGGTTAAAAAAATGCCCTTTTGATGCAAATATTTTTCGACAGTAAAACTTGTTTTAAGTGTCCTTATAGATGGATAATTAAACCCCCTTTTATTACAAAAAATATAAAAGACGCATCGTATAGAAGGATCTTCAAGGGCTGTCGCAATTTTTTTTCTGACAATTGTAAACAATTAAAAATTACAAGAAATAGTTAAAAAACATTTGTTCCGTTTATTTTAAAAGCATGACTATATAAAAACGCCGGTTAAACAATGCGCATTTAACATTTGTGTAACTGGTTAAACAAATATATTAATTAAAACTTATCTAGCTACCACACAATTATATTGTAGTCATTATTATATCTAGGAACGGAAACTGCGTCACGTTTTGAACGTGAAACATTGTTTACGTTAATAAATACGTGTTTATCTTGCGATCACGTTTTATTTCTCTTTACGAAACTGCATATTTTAATCCACGATTTTCTGTTTGTTCAGTTATTTTTTATCTACTTATTACATTACATATTATGTATATTATACTTATTGAAAGCACTTAATGTCAGTTGGTATTTGTTCAGCTATTAGATAGTTATTGTTAATAAACAATTCGGTATTCAATAGTTTAAATTTATTGGTTTTTGTTAAGTGTTTACCATGGATAAAATATTGAAGTTTTATTTCCTTACTATCCCTGGAAACTTTTTTCGAAAGATGAATGATACACAATATGTTACACGTACTTTTATTTTAGCGGTCTGGGTGGCATACCGCGTCAGAGGTTTGACCCCTTTGTTCGGCGTTTTTGTAATTAATCAAACATTGCTCGTGTTTGTGGTACTTTCCCAAAACTCGTACTAAGCAAACATGATAAAGACGCCTGTTTACCCTTCCTTTACTAACAATATCACGTCTTTGTCCTATTCGTACAGTCATTTTACTGAGCGATATTTCATTCAATTTATTGAATCCAGTAAAATTTCGCAGGTGGCAGCCCTAGGATTAGACCCTAGGATACACTTAGGTATGACCATTAAAGACATCCAGCCACACCTTCTAGTCATGCACAAGAAATACGGACTAAACGTGTGCGGTGAAGGCGGGGAATACGAGACCTTTACACTGGACTGTCCTTTGTTCAAAAAGAAATTAGTCATGTGAGTATTTTGTATGTATTTTTGTTTATATGGTCTTAGGTATAATTTTAGGGTAGAGAGATGCGTGTTTCTTATTTCAAACTAGCTGCGCTGCGCGGTTTCACCCACGTAGTTCTCGCTCCTGTTAAACCTTCCTCTTGAAGCACTCCATCTATTAAAAATAACCGCAGTAAGTTGCGTAGTTTTAAAGATCTAAGCATACACAAGGACAGACAGCTGGAAGTGACTTTATTTTATACATGTTAGGGGAATCAAACGCATGTACAGTATTGAATTATTTATGAACATTTTGTACATTAAAACCTTTGACCTGCAGTAGAATACTTTCTTACTTACTTGAATATGTTTAAGTAGGTATAAAGAGTATAAATATAAGTAGGCATAAAACCAAAACCGATTTAATACACTTAGTGATACATTATCAACTGTTTAATGATAAGTGTCACTCATTGATAAGAAATAGTCAAGCAATGATCATCTTCTAAATTCATGATTGATGTTATATAATTTATGACGGTATTATTGTTTAATCACTAAGTGTCGTGCACACCCTTTATTTATTATATTATCTTTTGTACGATAACAAAGAGTCCCAGTCAGTAAAATCAAGCGTATTTTCAACCCCGCGTGTTATCCCGTGGGAATTTTGGGATAAAAAGTTTTCCTATGTGTTATTCCCTAGGTATGAGAAACATCTGTACCAAATTTCATTAAAATCCATTCAGTAGTTTTTGCGTGAAAGAGGAACAAACATCCACACTCACAAACATTCGGCTTTATAATATTAGTAGGATGTTATGTTGTAGTTTAGTACCATAGAAAATATGTATTTACATAAAGCACAAATAGAAGATTAGATAGCAGTAGGATTCCTATTAAAATACATAAATTAAAACTGGGACTAATCCGTTCGACGTAGTTTATTTCGGAGTGTAGTATTCGCGTGATTATCAGCTCAAAGGCTTGGGAAAGGCCAGATGTCCAACAGTGGCCGATAGCTGCTGATTATGATAATAATGATATCTGTATATATGTAGATAAATATATCTATATCTATACTAATATTATAAAGAGGAAAGATTTGTTTGTTTGTTTGTAATGAATAGGCTCCGAAACTACTGGACCGATTTCAAAAATTCTTTCACTAATGGAAAGCTAATTTATCAGTGCGTGACATAGGCTATATTTTATCCCCGTAATCCCACGGGAACGGGAACTACGCGGGTGAAACCGCGGGGAGCTACTAGTATAAATATAAAGATACATAGATAAATATCTCTATGATAGGATTAATTTCTCTACGTATGTACTACATAGGGCAAAGGTTGCTTTTTATACCGAAATTTTCAAGAGGTTAAAATAAATATATGTCGGTATAACCGAGGTCTAGAAGGTGGTTAAATATAAATTTATATTAATTAAGTGTACATGTACAATATAAATATTTACTTTACTTTTATTTTATTGCATAGTAGCTGATAACGTTATGACATGAGTTTAATAGCTTCTAGGTACCTAAAGTTGTTTGTTAAGTTAGATAAGATGATGTACTTATTTAATTTGTGTTTTCATTTACAGTCATTTACTACTATTAGTTCTTCCTACGTCTTTTTTATACTAAAAATTATTTATGATTAAATTTATAAAGACTTTTTTGTTTTTCTCGCTATTGTTACTTAAGAAATATGTTGCCATAAATTAATAAATATTACGCAGTTAATAGTTGGAGATGTTTGGGGGAAACCTTTCCCAGTGGGACGATGTTTAAAAAAAAAAGGTTGACAAAAAAATGTTTTCTTAATTATTTTCCTCTCCATTCCAAGTAGGTAGGACAAGACCAGAAATAAAAAAAAACTTAATAACGAAAACCCTTTTCAGAGATCATAAAGAGCTGGTGTTGCACTCGGACGACCCGGTCGCTCCCGTCGGCTACCTAAACCTAAAACTACACTTAGAACCCAAACTCAACTACAATGAGAAACTAGAACTACCTCTCGCCGTCAAATGTCCGCTAGACTACATCAGCGATCTAAACGATACCGTGTTCAGTGACATTAGCGATATAGAACTGAGCGAGACAGAACTAGAGTCTATAGAGCAATTAGAAAAGGAGAAGAAGAAACATAAAGAGCTGAATCCATTGCTCACTTACTCTGGAGACAGGGAAGATGGCGCCTGCTTGGATGTTGACGGACACGATGACAGCTTAGAAAGCATAGAAGACGGGTACAACTACGAGACTAGTAACGAATATGAAAGACAACCAATATTAGACCACAGGTCTATATACGGGAACAAACGCGGCTGGTACTATATAGGAGGGATCGTCGGAGAAGGGGTCGATACTAAAATAGCAACGGAAGACGCTATGAATAAACTTATTAGTAGGTAAACTTGTTTACGAGCTTTATTTTTGTTGTATTAGTTGCTGTTACAGTGACGTTTGTTATACCCCGAAATAATGTCTCTTTCATTTTGATTTGCTTAGAATTGATCATAGTTTATTGAAACACTGGTCATCAGTGTAAACGAGTATTATCTCGAAATTTAGGCTAGATTACACCGACCATGATCACACGGCGATTCATTGACATACCTTTTTTATCATTGGGAAAATCCATATAACAGTTTACCCCCATCTCCCATCTGAAGGGAGGGATGGTGGGCGGTTGTGGGGATAGACCTGTGTTTGAATAAACTGAATTCAGTTAGCGAAAATTTGAAAAGTTTAATGACAGTTACCATATCCTATCACTATTAAAAACTGTCAAACAATAAAACATTTAAATTATTTTTAGGTTTACTCGACTCAGAGAACTTGGAGTTGCCAGATATTTGCTCAGTGAACATTTACATGAGGAACATGAACGACTACGCTAGCCTGAATGAGGTGTATGTGAAAACGTTTTGCTTTGCGAACCCGCCTACTCGGGTTTGCGTTGAGTGCCCTCTACCGGATAACGTTGGACTTATACTTGACGCTGTAAGTGACCTACATACCAAGTTATAATTTATAGGGTGTGTTTTTCAAATGGGTGTGGTAGACCAAATTTTTAAGAAAAAAAAGTATAAAGAATAGAGAAAAATGATCAAATTCTGGGAAGAGAGGTAGTGATTTTTCAAAAATGTTTTAAATGTTTCAATTGTAATTTGTATCACAGTGCCCTGAGACTCCTTTCATCTTGCTCTTCTTTCTAATTACAGATTTGGCTTACTATGCCCATTGGAAATTTCACCCTGCATGTTTGCTAACTGATGCAGATTTTATGTTATGTATTTTTAAAGCTTGTAAAATCTTATTATTTGTATCTGTAAAATCTATAAAACGGTGTATGCTTTGCCGTTACAGGTGGCTCATAAAGCAAGTGCAAATGTCGACACAGATTGTAACAGTAAAGAAAGAGTTACTGTCCATGTACAGGGAATATCGCATTGGGCCCCGGCCAATATTGGACCTTATAGTCAAGCTGTTAAGGTGAATTTTATATTAACTTTATAAAATTTTCTTTGATGTTATTTCCGAATAAATGCATTGTTATCGCAAATCATGATTATGATCTTTTAGAATTTATCTATCTGTCAATCATTAACTTATCAATCTCATATCAAAAATGTAATTTAAGGCATATCTTCACATGTTACGTCATAATTATAATACACTAATAATTTATCTTAAAATTCTTGTTATTTGTGTGTTATTTTTAACTGAGTATCACCAAAATCCTATTTGATTTATTAAGATTACTACTTATCATTTTCCTAGTTGTGGTAAATCGGCAACAAAAGCCATCAAATTGTAATGATGAAAAAAGTCAAATATCCACACTCAAATAAAATCGCTTGTTACCGTGGTACGATAGCCTTTCATGCAGCAGGTGATTGCCTACAACTCATTGGGGCTTGCATCCTCTAACAGATTTTTGCCTTGTAGCAAAAATGGTGCGGCTTTAGTAACCCCCCCTTAAATGTCCTAGCCTGTGACTCTACTGGAAAGCCCCTAATGTCAGTACGTCACCAACTGGGTGTCCGTAGGTGGGCGAGGTGACGGGCACTAGCGGTCAGATCGCGCTGGTGGCGGGCAGCATGGCGCTGGCGGCGGGCGGCGCGCGCGCGCAGTGCCAGCTCGCGCTGCGCCACCTCACGCGCGTCATCCGCGCCGCCGACCCGCGCGCCAACATACGGAGCGTCGTGCAGGTACGCACTCCAAACCATCGACTGATGTGTATGACGCAGAGGCCAAGAATTAATTTGGAGATATTTATTGTGGAAATTTGCTTGCTAACAAGTACAAGGGATGATGATGTTGATAATCTTTCTTCAGTGGCGACGAGTGCGTCCTACTCAACTACTGCAGATTGTTGCGTTCTCATGCATCCTTTCTTTTTGAACTGACAACTGATGACATTGTATCTGACGTTCGTGTTATGTCCGTAGAGCGTGTGCTACGTGTGCGGCGGCGGCGGCGCGGTGGGCGTGGCGCGGCGCGCGCTGGAGCGGCGCACGGCGGGCGCGCTGGTGCAGTGCGCCGTGGTGGGCGGCCTGCCGCGCGCCGCGCGCCTCGAGTGGGCCGCCTGGGCGCACGCGCACAACTACCGCTTCGAGTGTACGTACACACTACTTCATACTAAAGGTGGCTTCTCTCCAGGCGGGCGGTATCACTTGTAGCGCCGTGCATCTAGTTGACATATGAAGGGAAAGGCTAGCGCAGGCAAGCCTTCCGATCCACCCGAAAAGTCAATACTTAAAAGCATTTCTTCAGCGCACTTTCTCTCAATAAACTATACTTAATGTGTACCAAATTACATCTAATTCCGTTCAGCTGTTTTGAGTTACAAAAATACACATGAATTCATAAAAACTTTTAGACTAAAAAAATCCTAATTTATATATTTTTACCTTATTTTTTACCTTGCCAATGATGACCTTATTGTCAAAATTATATTGACTGACGTAGTGTTACATTTTCAGATGAAGAGACGGGCTGCAACGTGGGCGAATATAAAGTGGCTATCACTAGAAGATGGAATTATGAGAATACTGTCGCTGCATTCGTTTGCTTCGTCGCTACAGGTGCCTACTTATTTTAATCTACCCGTCACATTTCATCTTTGACCAGAATTTTTTTGTAGATTTTTTTTTATTGGACCTGTGCAAAGTCGAGGCCGAAATGTACTACCGATGACTACCGATGGGTCTACCATCGGTAGTCCAGCCTTCTATTTATAGAATATACAGGCCCAGTCTAGTTCAAACCCTCAGTGGCCTATCAATTTAGCTGTAAGTTCGTATATTTTAGTGACTGTTTATTGAATTTATTATTTACATTTCAGGGTCCTCTCCCTCAACGTGCCAACTGTCGTTCCCTACCGAGGAGGCGTGCACCAGTCACCGCGCGCTCGCCTCGCAGATCACTCAGTCAGACCTGGAGGAAGTGCTGGAGTACGCGCTCCGCAAGCTCATTGGGGAGTTCAAGGATGACGCTGTGCCCGCTGTCAATTTGAGGATATTTTATCAGGTAAGTTTTGCAAAATGTTCATACCTTTTTTTTTTATGGAGTAGTTTCAGACCTACACTACGGAGCTACCAAGATGAAAATTAATAGATATGTTCCTTATAATGTTAGTTACTAGGAGCGCCCCGCGGTTTTACCCGCGTAAACCCTAATCCCGCAGGTATATTAAAATAAAAATATCCTTAAAGCTGGTTGAGAACGACTGAGAGCCTGATTTTCAGCTAAATTGTTTCAGTAGTCAACAAATATCCATACAACTTCCACATCTAATATTAGTAGAATTTGAACTTCAAGTTCATATTTTCGCAAGCTTAAATCTAAGTGTGTATAACTTAGGTATGGAGCAGTCCAAACCCATCATTGCTGACGGCCGCAGTGAAGGTGGCGGGTTCGAGGACAGGCACGCGAGTGTCCGCCACCATCGTGCCGGTGGTCGCTCTGCACAACGCCTTCACCTTCCTCTCCATCAGCGGGCTGCGCTTCGACGAATGATATCGCCACAACAATATACGGTATTTACAATATAATTGATTAAATTTTTTTTGAAGTGAAAACTTCTTAGCGGCGCTGAGCACTTTTTTGTATGGGTAAAAACTTTCAAACTCGCGTCAGGGTCACGTGATGCTGATCGAAAAAGCGTAAGATCAGCATCACGTGACGTTTATGATAACTGAAGTAAGAACAAACATTGTATTCTACCTCATAAATGATAGTACTTTTAAACACAACGTTAATATTGAAGTTTTCACTTCTGCCGGCACTCCCGGAGTGCTACCTTTTTTTTTATTTAACCCACATTGTCCCATTGCTGGGCAAAGGTCTCCCCCAGACATCTCCAACTCTCCCGATCCTTCGCAGCCTTCCACCAGCTACTGTCGAAGGCGACGAGATCATCCCGACAACGCTTTCTCGGCCGACATTGAATTAAATATGTACAAAAAATAATATAGGTTTTTTTTATCCAATCACTTAGAAACTGTTACCAGAGTAAATGACCTTCAGCAATTTCAAGTTTGTTTTGTTGTCTCTTATGTGGCTATTTCCCCACACAATAAGTTACAAGTTGGCTCTATTTTGTACCTATAGACGTTAAATACAATTTAAATTCCAAAGGATGGTTATGTTTCGTTTGGCATATAAATTGAGCATTAAATATCACATAGCGAGTGTAGTTAACTGTATTTTATTCTCGCTACTTGCATTTAAATAAGGCTTTTAGTTTTTTTCTATGAATCATGTTCACAATAATAATGCTTTACTTTTACTTGTCCACAGATTTACTCAATACCTACAGTTACAGATGCTTTATTGCCAGTTTATAAAATATATTTGCTGAATATTTTCAGTGATTATTATAATATTTTGTTAATTATGCTACCGAGTTTACCATACATATTAAGTCAAATTATATACATTATTTTTATTGCAAAATTGTGTTTCATTGTTCCCCCAATTAAACTTAAAAGAAAATAAAAACAAAATTGAAATTAAATTTATTTTATTTTTTTACAAAATTGACCGAACAGTGCGAGATTTCTATAAAGTTTACACTTGCATTAAGTAGACATACAGTTATAATAATTCTCTTACAAGTAAGTCTTAATAATTCACCTGTGTCAGTAAAGCAACGCGAACTATCGTATCGAGATATAGCCGAAGGGTCCGTCCGGTGTACGGATACCGAGTAATCATGATTTCAATTTCATTATCTTATAATTGTCACTAAGTCAATTAACCAAAGCATAAAGTAACACATGATACATACACATTACATGCCAGCAATTAATTACAATTACTGATCACTGCACTTACACAATATACCTCTAATAATTAATATAATTTATAATACACAACACTATGGGGACAATTGCACACAGCAGCGGTTAAACGATAGCAGAGACATAAGTACAGAATACAATGGAATATCTGTTCAAATAATAACGTTACGTATAACGGTAACGACGCCACGCATCTAATTAAAAGATTTCCATCTCAATTAATTTCAAATAAACACATGAAATTCAAACCATCCAATAAGGGCTTATTTATATCACTATTATTAACAGTATAGAATAAATAAAATTTCTAATGAAAAAAAAAAACAATAATATACTCTGTAGATTTGATCATTCACAGTATCATAGACAATTGGATGGTGTGAATCCCAAAATGTAAATAAACAGTACAATAAAGCCTATTAAAAATTCGTTTTGTACTTTGAAATTAAGTAGGAAAATTTGTCATTAAGAAAGTTAAGCTGCAGAAATTTATTCGTATTAATATAATAAAATTAATCTACTAAAACGAAAATATATGCTTAAAATAAATCTAAAATTATTTTAATCAACAATTTAATAATGTGTATATTATTTATTAGGGGGCAACAGTTATCTTAATACACATACTGAGTTATAAGTTGCATGCTCCGATTGGCATTGAGTTTATTGCGACTTGGGATGTTTGTATACAGTTGTATCCATGTCTGAATATAACTAAAATAAATACCTTAATATGCAAAATTAACGTTAATCTAAATAATAATCTAGATAAAGAAATAAACACAAATTAAGCACGAAATCAAACTGTGCATTAATTTTAAAATCAACAGAGATATAAAATGATCTTGGAAACAAATATACGAAATGCATTAAAAAGGCAGATGTTTAATTATATAAGTTTTATTTTTACTTTTAGTATAATTAGAGAACAAATGAAAACATTTTCATAGATACATGATATTTCACACTCTCTTATAACCGACCACATGGGGAATATGTATACCGTTCTATTATAATATTATATAAACCATACACTGCGACTACACATTCTCTCTTACACTCCTACTTACTCTTCATCAACATAAATGATAAAGTTGGACGAATACACAATACATGATCGTTTCGCGGGATACTTTAAAACAAAACTACGAATATTAAAATAGTATGATTGCCCAGCTACCCATACAGTGAAGTTAGTATTAAGTTACTGTACATTTTATATGTTAGTGTTCGTGATCTAGAGCTAGCGGTCCTGGGACCAATATACACAATACAATAGATTGGAACGTCCTCGGGCACTGAACTAGCGGCGCGGTCAGTCGAGCGCGTCGTCGTCGGGCGCGGCCGCGAGGCGCGTCTGCAGGTACTGGCGGTGCGCGTACTTGTTGAAGCGGCGCTTGGCCATGAACAGCGTGGCGATGGTGCGCGGCGCCAGGCGCACGGCCGCCGCGCGCGACGTGATGCCGCCGCGCCGGCAGCGCGCGCACGTGTAGTCCAGCACCTTCAGCGCCGACACCGTGCGCCTAACGCACTCTGCCGACGGAACAACCGCTCACACACCACACGAGGGGAACGTCGAGCCACGGCTATCGATATCGGTGTGGATATCGATAACCGTGGAGAGATTCCATTCTATTACTAGTTAAGGCTCGCTCGTGATGACGATTGGCTACTGGAATTTTTTACTAATAATTAATTGAATTGTAAAACGTCCCGAGCGAGCGTTAACATAGCAGTATACAATACACCTAAGTTCGCATATCAGACGACAATGCATGGCACACACAATTCGTAAGACTCCCTCGTCCTTACACCATCACTTCCCAGAATCACTACCAACTAAGTAAACGAGGCAAGTCATTGATTACATGTGTATTATACACATCATGCGTTCACCTGTACGTATTCATCTAAACACTCATCTAACGAGACAAAAGCTTCTATTCATATCTCTCAATTATATATATTTCTACACTTGTCTCAGACAATTTCAGGCTTCCCGGAGGGAAAACGGTAAAGAGCTTAATTGATGGAAATGTCAGTTAACTGTTTCAGCGATGTATATGAAAATAAAGCATTCTATTGTAATGTATAATGACAATGGAAGATAAAATACATAAGCATGAAAATCTCGGCAGATGCAGATATAATGAGAACTACATTTTTGTATCTCAAACATTTCATGCTCATCCCACAAGCCATTCTAAACAAAGGGCTTCAATCAAAAATGTATTCTCAATAGTTTAACGCACAGGCAACAAAAGCGAGGCTGGAAACAAACGTCATGCAAGAACTAATGTTTAACAAACATTACTTAATCAATATCAGACTTATCATTTCAGTAATGGATCGACATTTAATTATCCAGCCTGTGACCGGCGGGGGAGAGATAAGCGTTCTACGCGTGCACTGTTGTGTGACCGAGTCGTGATTGCATCTCGTATAAAACCAACATTGTCGATTGTAGAGTACAATCAAAAAGGAACTTGGAGACTGAGATAATAAAGTCGATATTACAATGTTCGGTGTTTGTTAGAGGTGTTACCGCGCGGTGTGACGTACCTTGATGCAGTTGCCTATCGCAGAGTTTACAAATGACGAGCTGCATTGTCCCCTTGGGCCCGATGAACGACCGCTCGCATAGCGGGCAGTAGCGACCGATGCGATACGCCCTACACCACACACACAACACCGGAACACAGAAACACGCCATTAGTACTGGGAAACGGTCGAGACGCGCCGACACCGACACGCCCTCGATTACAACATTACCAATACATTATTACTCGTCTTCAAACGCTCCGCTCGACTAGTGCTCCAGTATTATGTGTTTTTTAATGTGTACTTTATATAGATAGAAATAATTATTATTGTTACATACATAATAAATATATTTATGTGTATATAAAATTAATATATTGTATAATACAAGTTTGTGTAAAACAAAGGGAGTATAACTAGTTATTAGTAGTGTAACTTTTAAGATTGGATTGATAGTGAAAATTCTCTATTATTTAAAAATATTTTTAACATGGAATTGACATTAATTTGTCACAAATTATGTATAAAAATCGGTTTTATTAATATGCTTTACTACATAAAGATTTTTCACTGCAAAGTCTTATTAAACGTGTATTTTAAACAAATATTCATATATAAAATAAATATATACCACATTTACCAATAGTGTTTTTATTATTTATAAATACGCGAGCCTGAAGACAAGTAATAATATGTAAACCTCAAGTTAGTGATTGCATTTTAGTTTTGATGTTCTAAGCCTTGTTAGTGAATACTCATCAAGAATGTATGTTAAATGAGTTAGTTTCCATTTGATGGCTGATGTGATGTCAACACACGATGACAACTCCCTAATTGACGCAGTACATGAACGAACATCGAATTAAAACAACAAATAATACAATTAAAAAGGAAAAACATGAAAACAGTATTGCATCAATTATGAATAAGAAACTGCTCTAACAAATCAACATTTACCAATATAATGAAAAGGTCAAAGGAACAGTAAAGTCATATTATGTTATAAGGTTCAGCCAAATCATTTTGTCTATGGTACTACATATTTTATAATTATAAAAACCCATTTAATTACAGACAAATTTTGAATTAGATGTGACAATCAAACCAATACCGGTTTTACTTTTCTGTTCTTTTTTTAAAAGACTGTTTGCTTTGATACCGATTATTGAAAGATCTTTCTTATAATTCCATTATTAGCGGTAAGTAAGCAAACAATCTATCAACATGAAGGTAGGAAAATTAACTTGTTACATGAATGAATGGCATGCAAACTTATCAAATATTGAAAGTGCGCTGAGATAAGAACGCTGCATTTGGGATAAAGAGAACATTCTGCAGGGGTCAAAATGCCACGAGATACCATAGACAAAGCGGATATCCACAGAGTGTAGCCAGAATCCAGACGAGACACAGAATGAACCAGCGCGTGTTAGTTCACATCAAACGCATGAGATGAGACTCGAGTAACACATTTAACTACCAAGACCAGTTATAACTTAAAAACAATATTACACATAATCGAACATATTTTTTATAGAAAACTGTGTACTTTTTTATTCGGCATCCCTCGTATAAAACTCTTCTTGTATATTGGTACGTAATTGGTTCAGGTTTTGTTGTTGCGCCTCTTGGATTTACTTGAAACACAATACGGAATTTGTTTAATATATTCTGTTGTTTATTCCGGGTGTTTGAAAATGGAACGAGGCAGATGAAATCAGATATGAATGAGACAATTGATTCTTCACAGACACTCTTTGATATTATAATATTTCATACACATTTAGACATCACTCATACTACAATTAATAGTGAAGAATCAAATGTAATTTGTAGAAAATGAGTCTCAGAGTAATTATTATTGTAAAAGGGTTCTAAAATGTTGAACATTTTTAACACTTTCTGAACATAAAAAATAAGATTGCTCTATCTGTAAGATGGATAGCAAGTTTCTTTATACAAAATTATGTCTCTGGGAAGATAGAATTTGTAATTATATAAAGCTAGGTAACATCAGTTTCAATGTCAGTCAAATAAGACATTCTATCAGTTGTTTATTTTTCTAAGTTCAGAACAAAATTTAGCCTACTTTGAATACATTTCAAGCTACATAATTATTATTATTGGAGATTAACTGAAATTAATGAAACATTTTCGAATAATTAAATTTTCGTATCATTGTAGACCTCAAGAGATCATTGGAAATACTGACTTCTCATATTTATCCAGCTCTTTAGTGTATTATGTCAATCAGTTCAGTTTTTCGCATCAGTTCAGTTTCCATACAAAACTAGTATTTTCCATGGACAAAAGCTGACTTGAGCTGAATAATTTGACTACCTTACTCAACATTTAAAATCGATTCGTGTCTTTGTATAGTATCAGAGTTGGTATGTTTATTACTCAACATTTATTTATCAATTCGGTTCTATCTAAGATTACGTATCGATTCGGGTGTTTACAGGTCGTATCGTGTGTAGGTGTGGTACTGACCTGGCGCAGGGCGTGCAGAGGCTGTGCGAGTAGACCTTGTGTCCGCCCGGCCCGCGCCGCGTCTGGTGGTGCCACTCGGCCTCGGCCGTAGTGCCGGGAGTGCCGGGCGTACTACTGCTCCCCGCACTACCCGCGCCCGCACTACCCGCGGCGCCCGCCAGCCCGCTCGGCTCGCGCGCGCCGCACGACTTACATATTGCACACTCCACACAGTGCCACCGCCCTGCAAACAAGTTGTGTGTATACTACCTGATTTCCTGATTGATTTTGGAATAAAGAGAGAAACCTACGAGCTTACTTGACTTCATACTCTATGGATTTTACTTTAGGTATTGTGTCAAAATATCTTTCAGATATCTATAATAAATCTGCCCTGGTCGTATCCACCTGTGCCTGGTGTGAGATGTATCAACATTTAAACCGATCCAATCGTTCTTGAATTATTAATGGGTTATACAACCTGGCTTTGCTGTATATTATTGAGGTGTGTGAGTGTCGTTCTTACCGTTGGGCACCTGATCCAAGCCCACACAATAAATGTGGAAGCCGCGGTCGCAGAGGTCGCAGAAGAGCATCTTGTCGTCGTCGGCGGGCAGGCGGCAGCCGCAGCACGACTTGCACTCGGCGCACTGCCACGCGTACTCGCGGCACTTGCGGATCGTGTCCGGGCCCAGGTCCACGCACGACGGGTGCACTGTGACACGCGCATGGGTTATGGATAGACTGATTAATCTCCCTCAATTTGGTAACAATCACAGAAACCCAATTACCATTCACTTATACTCACGTTTAGCATTACAATTAGCGCAGACGAGGAATCGTTCATGCGTATACTTCCTATTCGCTTCCAGCCTCAGCTTGCAGACGCGGCACGTGTCCACGACCTCGGTGTCGCCCGCGGACGTACTCGCGCCTCGGGAGTCTTCTTTGTCCTTGTCTTTCTCTTGTTGACTGCTTCGCTTCACTTTTGTTAGTTTTTTGCGCTGAAATATTGGGATATTTATGAAACAATGAAAGTAAAAGAAAATATATGATATGACCACATTTACATTTTAAAAGAATAATAGCATCGGCGTAACTAAAACGACGGAGGCCTATATTGATTTGAAAAAATGTATCATTAAGGCCCCTTGCCAGAAAAGAAATAGATTGTTCAGTGGTATAACAATGATCAGTATTTCATGTAAAACTACAACCTTCAGATTTTCACAACCCAACATATACTATACATATCAGTGGCGAGGGGTGAAATTTTTCGAAAGGGAAGACGGCCCAAATAAAAGACCGCGCCTACACGCGTACCTACATAATTTTGGATGAGATGATGATGATGACAAACTTTTCTCCGGGGCTTTACTCAACAAATTCGTTTCTTGCTGATCATATGTTAATTTTAACATAAAAGTTAAGGTTTATTACATTGACCATTTATTATGTGAAAGTCCCATTAAAATCGGTTCAGCTGTATTGTTATTTGTCTGCTGACATAAAGATTTATTTTTTTAGAACACTAATTCCGATGGATTTATATACTTTTAAATCTCAAGTAACAAACACAGGAAATAAACACTTCATGTTATATGTCCCCCGTTATCATTTAAATATAAAAAGTCATTTAAAAAAATTACCGGAGACAGATCTAAATCTAATGAAATTATTTCTATTAAATCTTTTACAATTAGGAAATGAATTTGTATACTTAGGAAGTTCCTGCCTCCTATAATATTACTGAACTAACTATTGATAACTAATTTAAGTAAATTCTGCTTATGGGAGGCACTGGAGTGCATAAAAGTTAAGTTAAATAATTGTATCTAATTATTAGTTATAATTCTTTAGTTATTATTTAAATAAATTAGACATTTTACTACATTTACATTCATTCATATTTATAATGTGTGTAATAGTTATAAGTATCTTATTTAAACTAATAAATGCAACAAAAAATATGTTGCAATCATCATATACTCTTACCAGAACTGCATGCAATTTGGTATAAATGTTTAGAAGTTGATACCTATTTCAGTAGACTAACATATTTAATTTTAAAAAACTGTGCAGTTTTGAGAACAATAAACTTTCATACAGGTCGTTTGATAACATTTAGTTGAAATAAATTATAATCTAAAAAGATTATATTATCACTTATCAAGAAATCACTAATTTCAAGTAGTATTTTAAGTCTAATTTACTAAATAAGTTATTCTCACCTAGCAGGTTATCCAGTAAGCAACAGTTGCTCAATATGCAATAATCTTTTGTTTTGTTTTATTAAAACTTTCACACTTCACAACACGAAAACCAATAATATCGAATATAAGTATTTAACTCACTAATTATATCAAATTTACAATTGAGGTATACGTAATAATAACTTTACAAATACTACTTTAAACAAATAAGTCGCGTAAATAATTATCATGTAAAATCGTAAAAATCAACAAAACAAACACAAACTGTTTTTTTTACAACGCGCGAAAACTTAAATGGCATGACACTTGACATACGCGAATACGCATTGCAAAACGTCAACAGCCGTGTTCTCTTTCTCTCTCTATCTCTGGTCTGATCCTTGCCTGGCACAGAATAATTAATAGTATCTAGCAGCAAGACGGTGGCCGAGCGTCTTATTTTTGGGCGTGAATTTGTGCGAATATGTGTCAATGTGTGCGTGAGTTTTTGTGTCGGAACGGTTCATTGTATGTAGTTGTGAATACGCTTTTGTATGGCGCGAGACGCGCAAGGGAAAACGTTTTATCCCAACCGATTTTGAACCGTAACTCTTAGCACTTAATGATTATTATGATTTTGTTTCAGTATGAGGTAGTTAGATCGTTTCTTAGACGATGTAGGTGTATTGTAACTTTGTATAGCGCTTGGTACTTCCAAGTGATTTTGAACCGTAACTTTTAGTAATTAATGATTATTATGATTTTGTTTCAGTATGAGGTAGTTTGATCGTTTCTCAAGCGATGAATATTACGCTATGCATTCTTTTCGTGAATTATTATTTTAATTTGATTTATTTAAAACAGATTTTTTTAGATATGTGGTTTTAAGTAAGTATGTGTCGTTAATATTTAGTTGAAGTATGAGTGTTAGATAATTTAGAGTTTAGCAGTGTAAGTTGGTCTGTTTTCAAAAGGGAAGACGGTAGGAATCGTCTTGTATGGACCCCTCGCCACTGATACATATTTTATTTGTTTAATATACCTGTGTTGTCTCAACACTAGTTGAATCTGTTTGTGTTATGAAGTAGCTCCTTTAAATTTCTGCAAAAATTTTCAGTCTTGATAGTAAATAATATAGTGTGTAATACCTTAGCAGCATGATGTTGCGGCTGGTCGGAGTGGTCGGAGGAGGAGGAGTGGTCGCCCCACTCGCCCTCCGACTCGCTGCACGACTCCGCCGGAGACGGCGCCGCCGGCGGCGCCGACAGCACCGTGTTCAGGGGGAAGTATCTGGGGACAACGAACATAACACATTTAGACTATTTATCAAGTTGTGGATTATAATGGGAGATACTTAAAATGCTGGTGGGGGAGAAGTTTTGAAGGTAAGCTGGTGAGCGGTGAAGGGAGGACTTCGACGCCGTGGTCGGGAGCGAGAGTCGTGGAGGGGCCCTCCTGCGACACGGGCCGCCGCACTACGGGGAGTGCTGAGCAGGCCTAGCCCTCGCGGGGAGAGCCCTAAATAGTTCAATTTTCTTGTAGTGAACTCATTTTTCTAGTGTTAACAAAAAAAAATATCGAGTGGGGCTGTGCCGGGGCCCACGGCCGTTGGTTTCAACGTGAAACATCTATGTAAGCGAATCGCTTTTAAAGTAAAAGACTGAAATGAAAATAAGAAAATTTAATGTCATAACAGCGAGCTGATTATACACCCTTATTTTGAAATTGCGATACCTTATCTCACAGCTAATGTAAACGACGGGTGACAATATAATAGTGAAGTTAGTTTTTTTCTTTTGCTTTTACTTAAAAAGTTATGATAAGTCAAAGATTTTCAAAATCCCGCCGAATTTTATTGTTATTCTACACCGAACAACAGGCGAACGCTGCGATACACAGCTGAGCGCGGTCATCGACCCGAGCCGTCACAGAATACTTGATAGCTAGTGTGCCGTCTGGTAATACGACATTTATTTTGTATTTTTTAAAGATAAGTAATCGACTATAATTTTTGATATTTTTATTGGATATATGGATTCGATTCGCGTTCGATCCGTCAACACGAGCAGTCGTGTCGCAACAGCTGCTTCGATGTATTGACCGAATCATCGTTTTTGCACTTCTATTAAAATGGCAAGTGCAAAGCGATTTGAAACTCTTTCCTCCGAGGACCAGGGTGGATTTGACCTCAAGACCTTACTGCAAGACTTCTCGCTGCTGAAGGCTGAAGTTACCGCCTTGAAAACTAAGCTGGAGGTATCAGAGCGCGTGGGTGTGTGTGCGGCGCGGTGCAAGGAATGCGAATACTTCGCCAGTAAGCATTTTTACGAATGCATGCGCGACTGACAACAGCGTTGCACAGGTTAATGAACGCCCGGCCCCGATGACCTCGATCGCCGCGGCGTGTGCACCGACACCCGTGCCAGCTGCGTCCTCTTCTGCAACACGTGTCCCAAAGCAGAAGTGCTACGCGCAAGTGTCTCGTCCGCCACCCGAGGTTAAGTGCGTGGCGGCTCCAACGAAACCGGTCAACAAAGCGAGGAAAGTCGACGTGGATGACTTCACCCTGGTGGAGAAAAAACGTCGACCGAAGCCGTCTCGTAACCGACGTGGTACGGCCGACGCCACAGCCACAGAGAGTACCCTCCGTGTTGTGGAGCCCACCGTATCGTTGTACATATCGCGGTTAGACCCCAACACCACTGGTGAAGAGGTCCTGCGGTATGTAAAACAGAGAATATGTTTTTGGACGAAGGACTCTATACGACTCAATCTGAGGCGCCTCGAGTCGACGAGGGACACGTCCTTTAAATCGTATGTACTTCAAGTACCTGCGAAGTATAGGGACATGTTCCTCAATGCCGACTTTTGGCCTACAGGAGTCGTATACCGACGCTATTGGGAAGCGTTCATGAAGAAATTACCCTAAACTGTAGTTTTAGTTTATATAAATTATATGTATGTTAGTCTTTAAGGTATTTGTGTTAATTATTATATATGTGTATCAGTGGCGAGGGGTGAAATTTTTCGAAAGGGAAGACGGCCCAAAAAAAAGACCGCGCCTACACGCGTACCTACATAATTTTGGATGAGATGATGATGATGACAAACTTTTCTCCGGGGCTTTACCCAACAAATTCGTTTCTAGCTGATCATATGTTAATTTTAACATAAAAGTTAAGGTTTATTACATTGACCATTTATTATGTGAAAGTCCCATTAAAATCGGTTCAGCTGTATTGTTATTTGTCTGCTGACATAAAGATTTATTTTTTTAGAACACTAATTCCGATGGATTTATATACTTTTAAATCTCAAGTAACAAACACAGGAAACAAACACTTCATGTTATATGTCCCCCGTTATCATTTCAATATAAAAAGTCATTTAAAAAAATTACCGGAGACAGATCTAAATCTAATGAAATTATTTCTATTAAATCTTTTACCATTAGGAAATGAATTTGTATACTTAGGAAGTTCCTGCCTCCTATAATATTACTGAACTAACTATTGATAACTAATTTAAGTAAATTCTGCTTATGGGAGGCACTGGAGTGCATAAAAGTTAAGTTAAATAATTCTATCTAATTATTAGTTATAATTCTTTAGTTATTATTTAAATAAATTAGACATTTTACTACATTTACATTCATTCATATTTTTAATGTGTGTAATAGTTATAAGTATCTTATTTAAACTAATAAATGCAACAAAAAATATGTTACAATCATCATATACTCTTATCAGAACTGCATGCAATTTGGTATAAATGTTTAGAAGTTGATACCTATTTCAGTAGACTAACATATTTAATTTTAAAAAACTGTGCAGTTTTGAGAACAATAAACTTACATACAGGTCATTTGATAACATTTAGTTGAAATCAATCTAAAAAGATTATATTATCACTTATCAAGAAATCACTAATTTCAAGTAGTATTTTAAGTCTAATTTACTAAATAAGTTATTCTCACCTAGAAGGTTATCCAGTAAGCAACAGTTGCTCAATATGCAATAATCTTTTGTTTTGTTTTATTAAAACTTTCACACTTCACAACACGAAAACCAATAATATCGAATATAAGTATTTAACTCAGTAATTATATCAAATTTACAATTGAGGTATACGTAATAATAACTTTACAAATACTACTTTAAACAAATAAGTCGCGTAAATAATTATCATGTAAAATCGTAAAAATCAACAAAACAAACACAAACTGTTTTTTTTACAACGCGCGAAAACTTAAATGGCATGACACTTGACATACGCGAATACGCTTTGCAAAACGTCAACAGCCGTGTTCTCTTTCTCTCTCTATCTCTGGTTCTCCTTGCCTGGCACAGAATAATTAATAGTATCTAGCAGCAAGACGGTGGCCGAGCGTCTTATTTTTGGGCGTGAATTTGTGCGAATATGTGTCAATGTGTGCGTGAGTTTTTGTGTCGGAACGGTTCATTGTATGTAGTTGTGAATACGCTTTTGTATGGCGCGAGACGCGCAAGGGAAAACGTTTTATTTCCAAGCGATTTTGAACCGTAACTCTTAGTACTTAATGATTATTATGATTTTGTTTCAGTATGAGGTAGTTAGATCGTTTCTTAGACGATGTAGGTGTATTGTAACTTTGTATAGCGCTTGGTACTTCCAAGTGATTTTGAACCGTAACATTTAGTGATTAATGATTATTATGATTTTGTTTCAGTATGAGGTAGTTTGATCGTTTCTTAAGCGATGAATATTACGCTATGCATTATTTTCGTGAATTATTATTTTAATTTGATTTATTTAAAACAGATTTTTTTAGATATGTGGTTTTAAGTAAGTATGTGTCGTTAATATTTAGTTGAAGTATGAGTGTTAGATAATTTAGAGTTTAGTAGTGTACGTTGGTCTGTTTTCAAAAGGGAAGACGGTAGGAATCGTCTTGTATGGACCCCTCGCCACTGATGTGTATTTACGTGTTTGTTATGATATTTTATATGTGCGGTAATTTGAGAGGCCTTACCTTGCCGTAACACAGTTTCTAACTAGCACGGGAGGTAATGTCTCGATAATTGCTCAAATGAACTTATTGTAACAAAAACTTCATAAATAAATTGATTTGATTTGATTCAGTTACTGCTACACATATTCTGATTTTAATAAGTCCCATATTTTCAAAATAGGGGTGTATATAAGTGAAATATTCACACCACATTTTTGTTTCTAAGATTAATAGTTTTTTAATTATTAATGGACGATGATATAGACCTTTTCGTTACGGTCCACTTTTTAAACTTGGTACCCGTATATTTCGGCGCGATTTTAAAGACGTTTCACGTCAAAAGGGTCATTCTTTACCTGAGCTGCTCGGGCGTGTAGTGCCTGTAGGCGTGCTGGTACTGTCCGGGCAGCAGCGCCAGCGGGTAGAACCCGCCCGGCGGCGCCACCACGACGCGCGGGCGAGCGGCGGGCGCGGCGCGCGGCCGCTGCACGCTCCACGACTGCAGGTCGGCGCACGCGGCGCGCCGCCACACCGACAGCCGGGAGTTCCACTCGCTCGCTGACGCCGCCGCCGCCGCCGCCATCTCCTGCAAACACTAACGTTGTAAACAGTTGTTGGATTAACTAGTTGGCCTTTTTCGGGAGCGCGTCAATTCGAGTGAAAGTTGAGAAAGATTAAATAGCAGGATGATAATAAAAAAAACTTAAACTAAATGGTATCCTTTAAAACGCACATTATTATATTCTTTACAATCCATACACAATCAAGAAACATTTTTTTCAAAATAATGAAACCCCCTTATTGAGGTTGTGCTCGTGAAACCCAATGTTGATTAATAAATAAATCTTGACTTACTTGTCTCGCCTTCTCGGGGTCGACTTTAGGAGGTTCCGGTTTTTCGGGAGGTTTCTCTGGTTTTACTTCAACTTTAACCGGTTTCTCTTCAATTTTGGGCTCCACGGCTTCATCCGAGGATTCTGCTAATTGTCTCTCGCGTTGGTGCGATCGATACTCCTCGTATTTGTGAGGGTAGTCAGAGAGCATTATGTCGAGAACTTCACTCGCATCCACTGCTGTGATACCTGAGAGGAAAGAAAGATTTAAATAAATCGTACACAACATTTGATACATTTATGACTCCAACTGTGTTTTAATGTATTGTTTTTTTTATTTTCTAATAAATTCTCAAAAATATAAATCCTACCTAGATCGCAAAGAGCTTCGGTAACAATTCCTTTGCTGAGCACGTAATCCCTCTCTTCAGCTACGACCGTTCGTCTCTTCAGTTCTGGATACCGTCGCTTGAAGCTCTTCACTCCGAGGAACATTGCCACTTGCTCTTGAATCATCATTACCTGTAACACAATGTTAATAAATAACTATGTAAAAATAAAATAAGACTAATTTCACTTTATGGGTGAATGGTTTCTTATTAGAAAAACTGTATTGGATATTGAATCGGTTGGTTACATCAGGGTTTTGCCGACCAATTTCCATGATTTGTGTTGTCTTACGTTTACTGGAAATTGTTATTGTTTTATATTGAATTGACTATTCTCACCTGTGGTTCCATATTTGGCGTATCAGGCGGGGGCCATGTGTATTCTTTGACATCGCCCGCTGTCCACACCTTGTTACTGTAATAAATACAAACAGTCTTACCACAAAACGAAGTCTAAATTTGAAACACAGTTTAAAACGATTTTTACAAAAAATTGTACCATAAATCGATGTCTACCTTTAAAATTGGTTTAGGCAGTGTCTGAAATGACGGTCCACCTAAAAACTCTGATGCCCTAGTTTAAAGCTATTTCTAAAATGGCCGCCTGAATTTGTATCAGCTGATTTGAAACGTCAACGTGATTTTATATCGATTATGATATTATGACCTCTTTAGTTTGTTATTCAACCTCTTTGCTATATTGTTACTACAAGGTGCCGCTTGATGGCGCTAGTGCACAAACTCCAAAACGGCGAGAATATGAAAAGATGTAAAAAAAACTATTCGAAACGTATTAATGTAATTATATTCTAATAAAAGAACTGCATTGTGTCATTGAATTCAATTTATTTAATTAGACAATAAGTACATTATATTCTAAGAGAGACCCCTCTCGAGACCCTACCTCCCGTGCTAGTTACAAACTGTGTTACGGTAAGGTAAGGCCTCTCAAACCACGCGCACATATAAAATCATTCAAATATATGAGGAACATGTCCGTGTACTTCGTAGGTACTTGAAGTAAACGATACGGTGCAGGTAGGCTCCACAACACGTAAGGTGACCTCTGTTGCTGTAGCAGGGGCGATACCACGTCGGTTACGGGACGGATACGATCGACGTTTCCTCTCCACCAGGGTGAAGCCATCGACGTCGCCTTTCTCTGCTGCACTGACTGCTGTTCGCTGTTTCTTCGGTGCAGCTACGCTCTTAACCTCAATAGTACGCACCAGATGAGGCTTGTTGGGTAGCTCACGTAACTCGCCTTTGTTGATAGTAGTGACAAAATGATTATTCTGCCGAACATTGAGGCAGTTGTTGCGGCACAACACGACTGCTCATGTTTTCGGTACAAACGCAACGCAACGGTACAAATCCATTAATTGCTACTCTGCAAGTTTTAACTATTTAAAATTGTACGAAAATATAAAATTAAACACAACGTCGATTGAATAAATAGTCACACATGACATAAGTCAGTCAGACAACGTCGATCAACAGTCAATTCAAAAAACGTTCCTTTACGGATTAAACGATCTTTGAGAATGAAAATATCAAGTAATTAGTTCACTGTTTCTTCAATCAACAATTATATTTATAGACAATAATACTTTTAAAAATAAATTATATCAATTAATAACTTAATTCAATAATTATTATCAACTTTTGATATACATTTGTTTATGTTGTACTCAACTTGTCCTGCATATAACGTAACGCGTTTATGTATTGCCATACGTATTTTATTAAAACCAGAGAGAAACAGTGTCGTGATCCTTATTCTATGAGTAAAACCATTTTTCTCAAAACAAGAGCAAGACAACGATTTGTGGTAAGAAAAATTCAAACACGGTCTAACATGCCAAAATCGTGTTTGACTGAAGAGTGGTCTAGAGAGTGTTTAAACATCGATTTATGGTAAGACGGAAAGTATTTCGGTATAAATTAATAAATAAAATAATGAAATACATTTTTATTGTCAGACTTAGAAACCAAGAAACAGAAAGTGGTCTAATAAGTAATTGATTTTAGTATAAGAAAATAGTAAGAAAGATGAACCAACCTGTCAAATATGTCTGCAAATTTTGACTTTTTCATCCTATGGCTATCATTAGTTGAACTCTTTACAGAGCTCTGTGAGTCTTCATCCAGTAAGTGGGATGGTCTGAAATGTATGTAATTTATTGAAGATATTATAATGAAATATAGTCTTCCTTTTCTCCTCTGTTTACCAAAAGAATTTCTTTGAAATTTTGTTGAAAAAGAAATAATAACTCGATTATATTTTATATTTTGAATTTCGACTTATACAGAGATTGTTTCTAAAGGGAATATAATTGTTGATCCATGTTCATACTCACTTAGATGGCGTGGCGTTGTCGTCCATCATGCAGGTCTCCTCTTCAAACAACTCCACGGTAGTGGTGGCCGGGCCGCACACTCGCCCGTAGATACCCATCGTTTCCTACCACAGTTAATATTGTTCGTTAGTAAAGTACTATAAAGTCTAGACTACAGTACAGAACACTAAAGTTGGCTTCTCCCGGTATTAGAAGTCACGCTACCTCGCGCCGCCGCCGTTTCCAAGACGCGGTGTAGCGCACTCGCGGCGACGTGAGTGCGGTGGTGCGGGCGATCAGTTCGTTTCGTTCCGCGTAAATGAGAAGAACTCTCGCATATGTGGAGTAGACTTAGGAAACGATGTGCCGGCCGCGCCCGGGAGAATGGGGAGCGCTCGGCTCGCTCGTACATTGGATGGCAAGACATGTGACATCACGCGCCGGGAGAAGCAACACGAATGGGCCGTGTGGACACGTACCTTCATGTAGGTGGCGCCGCGGCCGCCGCCCCGGCCCCGGCCGCGCGCGCGCGGCGAGCGGCCCCGCGCCGGGCGGCCGCGCGCGCGCCCGCGCCCCGCCTCGGGCTCCTCGGGCTCCGCGCTCGCCCGCCGGTGCGACAGCGGCGTGCTGAACGTGCCCGTGGACTTGTCCAGCGCCTCCGTCATGCGCGGCAGCTTGATGCGCGAGCTGGTGGGGTCCTCGGGGCTGGCGGCGCGCGGCGAGGCGGCGCGCGCGGGCGAGCGCTCGGCCGCCGGGTCCAGGCGCCGCGCGCCGCGCCCGCGCCCCCGCCCGCGGGGCCGCGTCAGGATCGCCGGCCGCTCCCTGAAACCGATGCGGATTTGTCAGCTCGTCTCTTCCGTCGCAGCCGAGTCCGACGTCCGGCCGGGGGCGCCACTCACCGCGTGAGGCGGAGCGAGCGCTGCGGGCGCTCCTCGAGCGCGGGGACGGGCAGCGGAGTGACCTCGAGCTTGGCGCCCTCGGAGACGGGCAGCTTGCGCGGCCGCCCGCGCTTGCGCGGCAACGGCGTCACCTCGACGGGCTTCACCTCGGGCGGCGGGGGCTCCTCGGGGACGGCCTCGCTGGTGTCGAGCGGGTCCCGCGCCGCTTCCTCGGACGCCATGTGGTCGCGGTAGTCGGCGTTCTGGATGATCATCTCCTGCACCTCGGGGTGGCAGTTGTCGATGCGCGTGATCTCGACGACCACGTCGGAGCTGGCCGTCGAGGTGGTCGTCGAGTTGTCCGCCTCGGAGGGGACGGCCGCGCGCTCGGGAACGCTCGAATCGTTCATTTGTAACGAGTGCATCTGTTTCGCTTGCAAATTCGTCAGTATGTTGTGGAGTTTTGAATTTCCGTTTTTTGGGCAGTTTTCATTGTTGACCATCGTGTGATTTGTGGTCTTTGCCCCTTGTTTGTTTTCGGTGCCGGGCGACGTTTGGGCGTTTTTTACAACGACCGGTGTAATAGTGAGAGATTTATTGGCCGACAGTATTTGCTCTAATTTTAACCTTTTACTGTCGAGTATCGAAAGTTCGCTGTCTTTGTTCGTTGCAGGACTTGAACTCTCCGTCATAGAGGGCCTTTTCCCAGCGTTCCGCCTCGCTCCGGGAGATTTATCAGAGGTATCCATTATCCTAGAACTCCGTAACCTTTTCCCAATAGTCAAACTGGCGGATTCTTCGTTTTGTTTTCTTATTCTATTTACAATTTGCTTTTTTGGTGTATGTGCATCATACGCCTCATAAGTGTTCATGATTTGAGTAGGGGATGTACTCGGCTTTTGGAATTCTTCAGTAATTATTTTCGCTGAAGGTCCATGATCAGTCTTATTTATTTTTAAAATTATACGAGGAGAATCTTGTCCAGAACTTTGATGGGTGACCTTATCAGTTACACTTATCTCTAATGGTTTCGTTACACTTTCATTCGCGTCCCTTTGAACATCCTCAATAGAACGATGTTTAGACGGGAGGTCAGATCTCTCCTGACTTGGGCTTTTCCTTATGTCTAATTCATTATATGATGCAGAAATCGTATTTTCGGCTTCTACGTTTTTATCATGTTTCTCCGACTGCCTTGAGTCATTGCAGTTTGTGGTTGGAGAGCCTGACTTAACACACTGTAACAGACAGTTGCTATAGTTTGTGCTTTGACTCTTTTCCATCTCTTCTTTAGTAGATGATAAAAGTTTTTTCAATAGAGTACAATTCTGTATAGATTTTTTCTGTTTACTTGCTGCTTGTTTCACATCCATGGGAATAATACTGGGAGATATTTGTTGAGAAGAATGTTCCATATTGTTTGTTTCATTCACCTCATTTATTTGAACTGGATTGGTGTTTACTTCAAGAGATTCACTTAATCTATCAGAAGTTACTTCAGGTACTTGTTTCCTATTCGGAGAGGGTTTGCTTGAAGAATGAACATCTTGTGAGCTTGCAGATTTTTCTTCAGGTACTGAGTTAATATTGGACTCATTTTCAAGTGGGACGTCACAAGTAGACAATAAACTCGGACTAGCCGGGTTACTGCTTGCATTTTTTTGCGAATCGATATTATTTAATGTTACAGATTTCGAGTTATTACTGTCTGAAGTTACAGATCTTGATAGTTTCGGCGAATGTTTTGGTGAATGAGTTCTTTCAATATTATTACTTAGATGCTCATGATCCATATTGTTTTCAGACACATTCTTTATATTAATTTTCATTACCAGAGGAGGATTCTTAGGTAACCTTTCAGAGATATCAATATTTGTTTTGGATTCATTTAATTCGTCAGGTCTTATGATTGGTTTGATATTTAATTTTGTGATGACAGGAATACTGGAGTTTCCTGGACTTCTTAAACTCTCTTTCTTGGGTGAAGATGGAGTTGAACTTTCGTCTGGTTTAACCAGTGGTTTTATATTTAGCTTAGTGACAACAGGAATATTCTGCTCATTAGAACTGATAGGCTTTGGAGATCCTTCCGATTCATTCGGTTTTACAATAGGTTTAATGTTTAATTTAGTTACAACAGGTATGTGATCTCCATTATCATCACTCGAGTTACCAGTCTCCGATGATTGATTCTCTGAATCCTTTAATCCTTCGTCTTCTGCGGGCTTAACAATAGGCTTAATATTAAGTTTAGTAACAACTGGTATACTATCATCCATGTCTGCATGCATTTCATCACAGTCTTTTTTATCTGAAGACTTCTCTTCAGGATTTTTTATAGGTTTAATATTTAATTTAATAACTTTAGGTACATCTTCTACACTAGACTCTACTTCATTATCCTTAGGTCTTACTACAGGTTTTATATTTAATTTTGAAACTACAGGAACTTTGTCTTCCAAGTCCTCTGTATCATTCACACTTTCGGGTTTCATTATAGGCTTGATGTTTAACTTTGTTACCACAGGGATATGTTCCGTGTTGTCACAGATTGCACTGGACTTTTTAGGAGTTTTCGGAACATTATCAGCATCAGTTTTTGTTACAGGTTTAATAGTTATCTTGGGAACATGAACATTCTCTTTTATTTCTGGACTGCCAGAGAATGATTCTGTGGATATTTTTAATTTGGGTATTTCAGATTCTTTGTTTACTCCATCTGGGGGCTTTATTGGTTTTATTGTGAGTTTAGGACTCAGCGGTTGACCTTCTGATTTTGTTGCTACAGTCTTTATAGTGAGCTTAGGTACTTTTTCAGAGAACTTATCTTCAGATTGACTTATAATTAGTTTCAACTTGGAATCTTGTTCCTCTTTGTCACCCTGTTGGATATTTTTTATAGTAAGTTTTGGAATATTTTGTTGCTCTGTGTAGAATTTACCTTCACTTTCAGTGCCAGGTCTCCCTAATTTTATAGTTACTTTTGGAACAGTTTCTGATGATCCTTGATCGGATGTAGAGGCTTGATCGGATGTACTGGTATCATCATTCTCAGAATATTCAGATTCTGATATTTCACTGCTACTAGATTTCCTGTGAATGTCGTTTATTTTCTCTGGTGGTCTAGGTATGGGTTTAATGTTTAACTTGGTAACATTAGGTATCTGATCACTCAATGTATTCTTTTCTAAGGAATCTGTTTCTTGAACATCATTTACCTTTTCTATTGGTTTGACAATAGGTTTTATGTTTATTTTTGTTATACTGGCAATCTGATTGGCATTCTTTTCAGGACTTTCATCAACAGAGGGCCGTAGAGGTTTTATTGAGAGCTTGGGAGACTTTGGTTCTTCTGATGATTTATTTCCTAATTTTATTGTGAGTTTGGGAACCAGTTTAGTTTCCAAATCTTCTTCAGTGTTAGAACTTTTCTGCGGACTTGGTAAGTCTGGAGATTTTGTATCTGAACTTGACAAGTTGAGTTTGAAAGGTGGAACTTTCCTCTCTTCAACAATAGGTTCAGTTTCAGCATTTTGTATTAAAACAGGTTCTTGACCACAATTAACATTTTCACTAGTTTGAGTATCAACAATTTCCTTTTCTGGGGCTTCCACGTTTTTACTACTCTGATTTTCAGTATCCTGTAACTCTTGATGAGATTTTGATAAGCTCAATTTTATTGGTGGGACCTTCTTATCTTCAACATTTTCAGTGACATTACTACTACTGTCCTCGTTTTGTTTTTCCAATATTGGAACTTCTTGAACAGTTCTTGAACTGTCACTTGTTGATTGTTCCGGTAATTCCTCATCTTGGTCTTTCACAGTCACCTTGACTTCAGTTACCTCAGGTACATTGACCTCAGTATTTTCACTATTAACAGTCACATTACTGCTTGTTTCTGGAGAAACTTCCACAGTTTCAGGAGTTAAATTTTCCACAGTTGGTTTATTACATTCCACCTCTGATTTTTCCTCAACATTGTCTTGTTTTGATAAATCATTAGTCTCAATTTGGGGTACAACTGTAGGTGGTGGTACTTCATTTGGTATTGATTGATCCTCTGACGATGTTGATTGACAAGGATCTTTTTCTGGTGTCAATGATTTTGTTTCAGATATTCTATTACTCAACACAGATATAATTTTAGGCCTAATAAGTTTAATTTTTTTAGAGGGAATTGTCGTAGTCTCCGCTTTGCAGACACTAATTTCACTTACATTACTAATCTCTTCTGGCTTAGTATTGCCATGATGGATAGGTACCGCATCGGATGAGCTAGACACATCCTTGGTGACAGATTCACAAGTCTCTTGCTGAGGTGTGTCAATGTCAACAGTTTGTGTTGTGTCCACAGTGGACGATACAGTGGAGTCCGGTCGTCGGTCATTAGGTGCCGGCCGGACAAGCCGCCGTCGAAGAGGTGATCGAGTCAATTGCTCTACAACGGGTGGCTTACTTTCACTTACACTACACTCACTAGATGTTGATTCTGCTTTCTCAACAGTTACATTGTCTCTATTATCACTGGATGTCACAATTTTCACTGTCCTTTCACAGTCACTTGGTTCACTTTGATCAGTTTGTACACTACTAGAAGGCAAACTAGATGCAGATAACACCGATAATGTCTCTGTTTCTGCAGCTACTTCAGAATGGTTACTTTCAGATTCATTAATGAGGTCTACGGGTGCATTTTCACCTATAACACTAATTTGTGGAGCAGTGTCTAGAGGAGCACACTCAGAATTAACATCACTTTGAGATAGACTTTCGGTTGGTTGCTCAGATTCAGATGTGCATTCACTATTATTTATTTTATTTTCACTTTCAGTAGCAATATTTTCAGGTTCAGAATTTGCAGAGGGCAAGGGTTGCTGTGCTTGTTCCGCGTTTTGGGTATCTTGTTCTTGAGAAACAGATTTGTGAGTGTCCTCAGCTGGAGGTACAGGATCACTCGGTGTGTAGTCGTCGGCGCAAGGTATTCGTTTCGGTGCCCCAGGCCCATCAACAAACTCGTCGATCATATCCAATATCGCTTCCGTGCTTGTATTGACATCTTGCGCCGACGGCGACGGTACACTGTCGCCGTCGAAGTTGTCTTCCGACATCGAAGGCGTTCCGCACGATGCTCGCGCTTCAGACGATTCTTGTTGGTAATTACTAGTAGATTCGACATCCTCAATCTGTCCGACGTCTTTTTCCCGCGCCGATGCACAGCGGGACGCGCTTGTCGCGGTGCCCGCATCATCTTCTGAACTCTCCATTATCTACTGTTTTGCAACACTGTCATATCTGAAAGATAAAACGCTCGCTGGGTGATATTTACGTTACGAACGAGTAACCTGACGACGTGCAAGATTGACAAGCCACAGGCACCATTCTAATTCACCATAACGCTACAGAAATTCCATCACGGGGTCCACAGCTTTGATTTATATACCTACACATGTACTTTAATTTCATATTCACGACGTTTACGTCTTGTTAGAAGACGCGCGAGGTCTTGGAAATTATTCAACAGCGTAAACCGGCAAACAAAAAGCTTGTATACGCCATTTTTAAAACCAAAGACATGGCAGGTTGCGATGTATGGGCCAATAAAAAATATCCATTCCTAGGATTCGGCCATTGTCGTGTTGGTAAACTGCAAGAAGCCCATAGATCGTTTGCTTCACTAGAGCTTTTAGCTTGTAAAAGAGTAATAAATATATTTTCGACATGTGTTAAAACGAGTCAGCTAATAACTTAACTCTTCCTTTTTTGCTTGCTCGATGATTGTTTTGTTTGATTCGCTTCATACATATTTTTTTACTGGTAACACTAAAAGCCAAAGATTAAATTTTCGATAAAATATCTAATATAATAAAAATAGCATAAAAATCTCAATTTTGTAAAAACTTTCTATTTAGTATAGTAACATAATAGAGTGAAATTAAATTATTGTATTTGCTACGGTTTTAACACCGTCATATACATTTTATTTTCAATTTACGTAAGGTGTTTGTGTGGTAAAGCTGCTTCGCAGACATTATATTAACTTATTACTTGTGATTATGATAGCCATGAATAAACTGGTCAAACACATTTCTCACAAACAAATTAAATGGTATCCTAACTTTAGTTATGTAATTCCAGGGGCCCACGGAATGGTCAGTTAATGTTGTGTAGTGATAATAATGGGACCGTTCGGTCGGGATATTTTTTGTGGTAACAAAGTTGAGCTGTTTCTGTCTGGAGCTCTAGGTCTCAAAAGATTTACTTAATGTCTGGCTCCATACAAGCTGGTTTCCATAAGATAAACCCGAAATTTTATTCATTAAATTGATTCCCTACTCCCTGGTGTTGGCTTGCCCCCTATCCTATCCTATTATCTAAGCTACCCTACCCCATGCCTACCCCGAAGAGAGGAACGAACAAATAGAACGAAGACCGAGAGCTATGTGATTTCAAGTTTGACACTTTGAATTTTTGATTGATGTTTATTTTTTTTCTAGATTGACGAAAAAATATCAAAGAAGGAGCGCTAAAATTAGGAATTGTATGCGTAATAACTGTGTGCATAATTAAAAATGACGACAATTAGACCATTTACTTGTGAAGACATGTTAAAATTTAACAACGTGTAAGTATATCGATAATTACACATAAATATAAATTATTTCTTCTAGGTTATATCTCTAACTCAAGGTTTTTTTTTACTTCAGCAACTTGGACCCCTTGACTGAGACTTACGGTCTCTCCTTCTATACACAGTATTTAGCACATTGGCCTGAATATTTTCAAGTTGTTGAAGCACCTAATGGCGAGATTATGGGTTACAGTATGTACCTGTTCAAACTTAGTTTTAAAGTTTATTTATTTAAATATTAATTTAAAGTTGAGATACCTGTAAAATAATGCATATTCCTTGGTTAATAATGTCACTGTTATTTTAGTTATGGGCAAAGCAGAAGGACATGGAACAAATTGGCATGGACATGTAACGGCACTAACTGTTGGTCCTGACTATAGACGTCTAGGACTTGCTGCGACACTAATGAATATTCTGGAAGATGTTTCTGAAAAGTATGTTTTAATTTATATATTCATAAAAAATGTTTATAAGTGATTATCAAACACTAAAGAACAATAATTATTATTTACCTATTTTCTAACTTATAGTAGCGCCCCGCAGTTTCACCCGCGTAGTACCCGTTACCGTGGGAATATGGGGATAAAATATAGCCTATGTTAATAAGAGTGAATGAAGCTTTCTAATGGTGAAATAATTTTTGAAATCGGTTCAGTAGTTTCGGCGCCTATTCGTTACAATCAAATCTTTCCTCTTTATAATATTGGTGTATATTAGGTAATCTGTTTTCTTGATATTACAGGAAAAAAGCATATTTCGTAGACCTATTTGTGAGAGTCAGTAACAAAGTGGCTATCAACATGTACAAGAATTTAGGATACATTGTGTATCGGATAGTTTTAGAATATTACTCTGGAGATCCTGATGAAGATGCTTATGGTAATATATAATTCTTCATTTTAATTTTATTTTTCTTTATTCTTAACAATCTAAAATATATTTTTTGTTCACAGATATGAGAAAAGCCTGTTCTAGAGATGTAAATAAGAAATCAGTTATACCACTTACACATCCTGTTAGACCAGAGGATATAGATTGACAAATGAATTAAAACTAAATTATTGTGTAAAAATCGATCTTTTATTTATCATTAATTATAACTTAGTTACTATTGCTATCATCTTCTCTATTCATTGGAGGTGTTCCTTCTTCATCCTCATTATTATTTTCTGGTTCAGTTTCCGCAGGTTCTTCAGTAACTTCCTTCTGTTTACGCCATTGTTTAGCAGCTGCAAGCAACTTGAGGTTTGGCCTGACCATCTCATCTTCAGGGAATATGTAATCAAACACTTCTTCCCATCCCTCTTCCACTCCCGATTCACTGATAATCTTTTGTCTCTTTTTAACCCTTCTAGGCATTTTCGACATAACCTTCTCAAGCTTTATCTCATCTCCTATTTCAGTCTCAAAGTCTTTCCAAGCTTCAAGCAATAATACTCTTGATTCCTTTTCACCTGCACTTCTAAGACTGTCATTTGCTCGTTCATAAACTCTTCTTGCCAAATCTATATTGATATTGTCTTCATTTTCAGAGTTTAGTTCAAACTTAGCATATGAAAGCCACACTTTAACATGAACAGTTCTTTCCAGCAATCTTTCATAGAGTTGTCTGGCTCTCTCTGTTTCGCCTTGAGATACTTCAAAGTCAATGTAACTCTTCCACAATAATTCTGGCATATCAAGTCTTGGTTGTCCAACAGCTATTTCATAGATTGCTCTTGCTCTATCTATGTCACCTAACAATGTTTCTAACTCTGCAAACTTTATCCAAGTGATACAATTTTCTGGTCCATACTCTAAGAACTTCTGGTACAATATTCTACACCTGTCAAATTCTCTCAGTTGGATTTCTAAATCAATGTATCCTCTATACAGCTTATCTCTAGGACAGATACCAAGAGCTAAACCTAATGTTTTTCTGGCTTGCTTCAAGTCTTTGCATCTGACTTCAAATTGGGCATACATGAGCCATATTTTGGAAAAAGTAAATATTTTATGAGGTATCAATTCCAAACATGTTCTGTAAACCTGTCTTGTTCTTTCAAGGTCCTCTGCTTCTAGTTCTTCAAATAAAGCATAGTTTATCCATAGATAAATATAACGGCGCCAAAATTGTTTGTCTTTAGAAGGGGGTACATTAGCTATGGCTCTTTCATAGGTGTCTCTAATGTCATCTACATTAGTTTCATTTTCCACAAGCCTGATATAATCAAACCATGCATCATAGTTGGTAGGGTTCTCTATGACTTCCTGTTCATACATGTACTTCCTTTTATTGACAATCACATCTTCAATACCTGATCTGTCTCCATACTTCTTTTCATGTATAGTGTAAGCCTTGTACAATTCCTTATTTCTGTCTTTAGGTATATGATCAAGTGCATATTTGTAGATAACTCTTGCTCTATCATGTTCTCTTTGATTTTCTTCAAACTTTGCAAATGCGATGAACAATCTTTCATCTAAATCAATATCTCCAAAGAATTCAACTGCTCTCTCGAAAACTTTTCTTGATCCATTGATAAATCCGTGATTTTCTTCAAACTTGGCATATTTGATCCAATTTTTAACATCAGGATGCACCATGACAAATCTTTCGTAAATCTCTCTAGCTCTGTCCAGTTCTTTGTAGCGAAGTTCAAAGTTTATGTATGTTTGCCATGCTTGTTCATCTGGCTGCCACTCCATCCATCTTTCAAATACCTGTTTAATAAAAAATAAAAGTTAATATCAAATAGCAGCACCCTGCATCAGCATTCAACACTGGGAATTTGGGATATCTAGTTCCTGTGTTTATTCCTTATTATAAGGAACACCAGATAAATTTAGAAGATCATCTAATCTTCCTCACAAGTATAACTCTGAGTCAACATTAAAATTATTTCAAATTAGTTGGATATGGCATATTCCTACTTTTTGATGTATAAAAATATAAAGTATATTTTCTCATAACCCACCTGTCTGGCTCCAGCTACATTTTCCAACATTTCTTCCATATAAGTGTATTTGTACCAGAATTGTGAAACTCGTGGCAGTATTGTGACTGCTCTGTCCCAAAGGTTTCTAGCATGATTGACTTGTCTGTTTCTCATTTCCATTTCTGTGTATTTCAGCCTGAAAATAAAGGAATAGAAGTTAGAATAACAAAATGTTTATTAAGTAAAAACATAATTATTCAGATCTTTAAGTTTATTTTTTACATCACTGATTGGAAACTAAGGGGAAAAAAAGTTAAAATTGGTTAAAGATTCAAGCAAAAAATAGGTAGTTAGAAAATTTTGTTTTAGATCATTATGATATCAATGTTTTTATGCAACCAGTGATAAAGTAATAAATAGAATGACTTACCATAAGGTAACATTTCTGTGGTCCACATCAAGAGCCCGTTCATAAATGGAACGGGCTCTCTGCACCTGCTTCTGAGACTCTTCCCACTGAGCATACTTCAGCCAGTTTCCTATTACCTAGAAGAAACACAGAACTAGTAACTAAACAGAAGGATACAGTTTGTTCAGAAGAATTTGTTTATAGGTTAGGTAAGTATACAATTTGATATATTTCACTGTCTTACCAGTCTATTCTTACGAATATTATCCTCAAATGCTTTCCTTTTACGATGTTGATAATCTCGAAGTTCTTCTGGATCAGAAATCTTCTGTTTAGGCGGAGGAGGTAATATTTCCAAATCTCTTTCTTTAGCTTCTCTAAGCAATTGTTCGGCGGTAATTTGTATTTCCGCTGGTGCTTTGTTTTTAACCTTAAACAAAAGTGTGATTATTGATACATGCTCGACTAATAAAATCCAGTAAATTGTTGAAATGGTTCGTGTTTACTTACTTTTGCCACTTTGGGCATCTTTGTAGCTTTCCCTTCCATTGTAAAGTCTGATTTTCCTCCTTATATTCTAAGTGCTATAGGTTGTAATGGGTATATATTCTGCTTGACTATGATAAAATTGGGATGGATGTTTGTAATTAATCGTCCGCCGTCCACCACCACCGCAAACAGGAAAATTGTTTGGAAAATGAGATTTGGGTTTGGATTTGGGAATGCCAAATGCCAAACTGACTCGACGCAAATCATTGACATATAACATGGACGGGGCATACCTACGAAAAAAACGTGTATACCTATACTTCACTGAGAGCGAAAAATGGCGGCTAATAGTGCAGTCCCTATCGATATGTCTGAAAAATAACATCGATAATAGATTGTAAGTATGTTTTCTTACTTTGATTAATTTTAAGTTTTATAAATAGGTCTTACTGTAAAAGAACATTATAGATAGTTTGTAAAATATAGCTTGATCATTGTGACATACAGAGTGGCCCAAATAGAACGCTCAGTAAGGGGAAGTATAAAACTATAAGATATACAAAGATTTGTTTTTAGGATCCATGTCCTCGATTTTAGTAAAAAAAAAGTGCATTCATAGATTTAGAAAAAAAAACTATTACTCTCTTTGAGAATCGAACCCGGAAATTTTTAAAAATTTAATGTTCATTATTTTAAACTAGAAATGGATTGTGTACATCTTTAGCAGTAAGTAAATGTTACTAAGAAACATCATATCTAAATTCATTAAAATGCATTGTTTTTAAATGAAATAGTTTGGTACAAAACTCGCCAAGACATCATTAAAGTTCCTTCCCAGTTAATATCCCATTTCAACACAAATTCACCATTTCAAGATACAAAATGCAATAGTTTGTATATACGGCCGTTCGTTCTAGTTACAAATAATTAAAAATATTTTTTTCAAAACTTCCGGGTTCGATTCCTTTAGTGAGTTATAGTATTTTTCTAAATCTTTGAATGCAATTTTCATTTTAACTAAAATGGATGACATGGTTCCTAAGAACAAATCTTTGTATCTCTTATAGTTTTATACTTCCCCCCACTGACTGTTTTATTTGGGCCACCCTATATATCAAACTTTTATTCATTATACTCTAGTTGCCGGGATATAAAAATGACGATAGAAATTATCGACGTTTCGTACTATAATCGATACTGATGTAACATTTAATTGGGTTTTATTTAATTACAAACGTTAGGCATTCAATTAAACGAATATTTCAATATGAATACAGATATTCTCAAGAGCAAACCTCAAATCCATGGTTTCTTATGGTATACTACATGAGAATCTGAAAATTGGACTTTATATACTTACTCACTATTATTTAAGATCATATATGCACAAAATGTAAATAAAGTTTATGAAATAAAAATAAACACCAAAATTAAAACGTACTTGAATAAGTGTTTAAATAACGTTTTATTTAAAATATCGATAGTTTATAGTCTGTGGTCACGATGTTTCATTGCCCATCACTAAGTAAGTTGTAAATCCTTTTGTTATAGCTAGAAAATAATATGGCGAATATGGCCACGAGTAGGTATTTCAATGAGACTAAGAATGACAGATGGCTATTATAGTAACTGTCAGAAATACTGTTGTCCTTTTTCCCTTACGCAAAATTATGAACGTTAAAAAGAGACGGCTATATTTTTATAACTTTGGCGTCGATAAGCCTCATACTTCTATAACTATTTTTTCTATAGTCAAACATGCGATGTCCATGTTATATGTCAATGACGCAAATCGCAATGCAATCAAGTGACATTGATTGATTTGACAGCATAGATATAATTGCCATATTACAAAAATAACCAAAGTAAGAAAAAAGGAAGAGAAGAAGAAACAGGAGTTTATAAAATAGGTACTGGGTAGAGTAGGGTAAAATGTTGTGTTATTACCTATATTACAAGAATTTCATGTATCGATAACTTATAATTCTTGTAGAGGTGGGAATTGAAAAAGTTTAGCACTTGAATTTTGAATTTGCCATCAAAGTTGACAATCAAAGTTTATCAAAGTCAAATCCGGTTTGTCTGTCAGTCAGAACAAAGTCCTCTAAGAAAAAAATATCAACAATCTGGATAACCTATAAATTGTAAAATATTTTTTAGTTTTTCCCGTTTATATATATTAGAATTTTAGTTCACACGTTTATATATATTTTTAAATATTGTATGTATTCGAGAGGAAATGCACATTTAAAATAAACAGTGCCGGAGTAAAATGATAAAAATGTATTCACGACTAAGCCGCTCGTTATTATTTCGAAATCCACGTAAGTTATATGAATGATAACAATGTAAAAAAAACGCTTAATCTATTTAAAAAAATATCATTCTCGTATTTTATTTCATTGCATGTTCAGAATTTAATTAGAAACTTAAAACAAAACCCATAGTTACTTACCTATCCTAACCAATAAAGATTTTTTTAACGGGAATGCTCGGGAATGATTGTTTTGTTTTTTATTAAATGTAATAATATATGCATTCACTTAATTTGAGACATTTAAGTCCTCTATTTTATAGTAATGATGTGTAACTTTACTGGTTGTCTGAATAAAAAATATTTTCGGTTACAGTAATTCTATCAAGGAGGTTGTACAACACAACAAACGATAATGAACAAATTAATATAATAAAATCTATACTCGGAAGCAATACTTTGGATAATGACTGGCCAGCTTTAAAAAATAGTGTTATATCAACCACTGGTAAAATCAATTCAAAAAACATTGACGGAGTTCTATTAAAAATCATGATATCAGATAAAAAGTATGATGCAGGGCTGTCATTTGCAGAATATTTAAAAAAAGAAAACGAAGAAATGCCAATAGGGTGCATTAATGGTCTCCTCAATCTATATTCAGCTATATCACAGACAAGAAAACTAACAAAAGCTGAAAAGAAATACATTATAGATTCATATGAGTATTTGTATGAGAAATACAAAGTATTAGATTATAAAACTAGCGAGTGCTTAATAGTTGCTTTGTGTGCAATAAATGATTGGAAAAAAGCACTAAAAGTGCTTGAGGACTTAGAATTAAGCACTGTACCAACACATTTATGTTATAGCATTACTATATCTGCATTATTCAGGAGTAAGAAAAAGAAAGATGCGTTTGAATTGATTAAAAAAAGCTTAAGTAACAAAAGACATTTGCAGTTCTGTGCTTATGAAGCGTGGGTTGAATATATACTTAAAACAGAAAAAGACAATAAGAGTACATTAAAAAGTTTAAACAATATCTTTGTACATATATCCAAATATTGTTCAGTTGTTGATAAACAAACCGCAATATTGTTGAAGGAAACATTTAGTAAACTCAATTGGAATGCTGATTTTACTAAAATTAGGAAATCTAAGTATGTTACCCATTATTTTACATTATTATTACACTACTACATTACCCACTAACAGCACCCCGCGGTTTCACCCGCGTAGTTCCCGTTCCCGTGGGAATTTCGGGATAAAAAGTATCGTATGTGTTATTCTGATGTATAAGCTAAATTATTGTAAAGTTTCATTAAAATCCATTCAGTAGTTTTTGCGTGAAAGAGGACACACATCCATACATCCACACTCACAAGCATTTGGCTTTATAATATTAGTAGGATAGATATATAAATGCAAAATTTAACTTAGGCAATAAAAAGCTGCATACAAGGAGGTACCGGGTTCGAATCCTGGGTAAAAGAGTGCATGTTTGTTAATAACTACATCTAAACATGGTTTGGGATTGAGACCATGCATTATAATACAATTTATATGTTAAATTTATATTTTTCAGCGGCCAGTGCGCAAAATGCAATGAATCATTAAAGCTACTATCACTTACAAATGATGAGTTTCAAACATTACAACAGAATGTAAAGGATAAACTGATTGTTGGATCTGATTTATTTTTAAAAACGTCTCCGAAAGAGTTAGAATCTTTTCAAGAATTTATAAGCGAAACTGCACCTTATGACATTGTAATAGATGCTCTTAACGTCGCCTATGCTGTTGGTAAAAGGCAGTATGATAGATTGCCGATGATAGTATCAGTGGTTGATTATTTTAAGCAAAGAGACAAAAAGGTGCTATTACTTGGTAGGAAACACATGTTGAAATGGGACAGAGGTGGTATAAGGAAATTGATGAAAGATACTTGCTGTTTCTTCACTGAAAACATGTAAGTTCTAATAAACTAACTAATGTGAACCAATGAGCTAATTGTAATAACATTATGCTAAAAAACTTCCCACTAACTATTAAAACAAACCGCATCAAAATCCGTTGCGTAGTATTAAAGATCTAAGCATACATAGGGACAGAGAAAGTGACTTTGTTTTATACTATGTAGTGATAATGTCCTTGACTTTGTCTATTGATGTCCTTATATAAAATAGAATAGAAGTATTAATTACATCTAGATCTGTTTCAGTCTTTAGTTTACAGATTTCAGGGTCTCAAAAAGTGATATCTAAATTCCACCCAAAATATAATCTAGGTTACTTTTCACATAGTAAAAAAATATGAAGATTAGGTTGTTGTAGTTACAATTGTTTAGAGGTGTGATGATTACGCCTATTCCTCTTCACTGTAATAATAAAGGCCTATACTACTACTAATAATACTTAAATGATTATATTTCACACTTCCAGTTCTCAAGACGATCCATACTTCATAAGTGCTGCAATACTAAGCGGACCACACACAGACATAGTATCAAAAGATCTGCTCAGAACACACTCTTTTCAATTGAAAGATGAAAATTTGAGATTTTTATTCAAAAAATGGCAATGGCAACACCAGTGGATGATTTTTGCTAGTTTTAAGCATAAATTTAATTTGCAGGTAAGTTTGTAGATACCTAACATTAGTACCTAAAATTGCGAAATGTGGAGTTTGTCACTAAGTTTTATTAAAGCACTGTATATATATGGATGGTAAGGCAACCCCAATATATGAAATCACAATTGGTCCATTTCTAAAAACTGGTAAGAGGCTTCTATGAGCCTACTCTGCTCTCGGTTGCTATCTTTTTAACAATTCATGGTTAACACTTCGACAAGGATCTTATGATAGCCAGAAAAAGCATTTACACTACTTTTTAGCCTCAAATTCGTTCGTTTTCCAATATAGCTCAGTAATATTTCTTTATGTTTCAGCCCCCACTAAAATTCACACCCTGCGCTCAAGAAGGCTCAGGATGGCACATACCTTACGAAGCTCAAGAAGACCAACCAACCGATATCACCAATGATGGAACACCTGATCTGTCCAGCTGGCTCTGTATAAAACCTAAATTAATAAAACTTGATGATTTGTTATAAAATAACTGTATTTTATTACTGACTAGTGGCGCCCTGCGGTCTAACGTGTTAGCTCCTCTCCTATTGGTTGCTGACTGATGCTACGAATCAAGCAAGTGATGCTACTAATTCTTCGACGGATGCTACGAATCAATCGACTGATGCTACGAATCAAGTGACTGATACTACGAATCAAGTGACTGATGCTACGAATCAAGCAATTGATGCTACGAGTCACGGCTTCCTAACAAAAATAATTCTTCAAATCGGGCCAGTAGTTTCACATTAGCGCGTTCAAGAAAACAACCCAGAATCCCGTGATCTATATTAAAGGAAACAAACTATTCAGCTTTATATTTAGATTAGTACTTATAGAAAAGTCCATGTCCATCCATTTCCAAAATCCACAGTCAATGATGAACTTCAGAAACGTATTTGTGGCCTGTGTGAAGATGAACTGTAAAAAGGTTAATAAAAAGTAAACAAATAAGCAAACGTCAAAACGTAAAGGCGTCAGGTCAGAAAACGTCTATTTTTGACATGGTGGCCATCATGATAAAATTGCATCAATTTTAGTTTCGTTGTAATTTTTAAATTCATTGTTCTGTTTTTAATTATCCAAAATGCCGAAAGGAGGAAAGAAAATCGAACAAACGTCATCGAAAACAGCTAAGCCTAAAGGACTACCGACTGGGTCGCAAAACAATTTATCATCCAAGTCCAAGTCTGATCCTAACGTCAAAATTATAACTAAAAGCGATAGTCATGGTAAAATATTTCTTTCATCAACTTTCTTAAAGTTTTTGAGCTTAGTTAACTTTAAAAGTGTACCACCTTCAACCCTACAGCTACAACCCTTAGCATTTCATAAAATATAACTAGACCTCTATGACAAAGTGGTCACCACACAATCCTTTGGTCTTTCGCATCCAAAGCATCGTATGATCGCTCTCGGGTTCAAACCCCGACAAAATAAGCATCAGTTCAGTGTTATTTTCTTTGTTTATCAGTTCGTATTGTGAGGTCGAGGTCGACATAATTCCATAAATATTCAAAGGCGTTTTACAAATATTTCTATAATCAGGCCAAGCAGAACGGGGGTTTGGTAAATCGTCTCGCAATCAGCGTAATATGGAAAGAATGGAAATGCTTTCGAGACCGACCGCTAGACGCCTTCGTTGTTTATGGGAAGAGAAATGCGCAATCCTACCACCCGACCGAAAGGACAAAATCAAAAGCGCACTAGAAGAAGACTATTTTCTTACTCCTGAGTATGATTTTAACATTTTTGGTTTATTCTTAGCAGAAAACTTAAGAACATTCGTCATACAAGCGTCTGTCAATCTCTTACCTACCTACTTAGATACTTACATTATTTCTACTACCCCAAATATCAATAAATCTTCTCCGTTTTAGCTGAGATACCTACGCCGAATTGAAAAAACTTAACATTTGAATTAGTTATGATATAACTAAATGAATAAAACAATATGTTTATAGACAAACCGAGCAATACTTCCAAGCTTTAGGGCCCACGAGAGCGTGGACCGGCGCTGGGACCACGGCGGTCGACCGCAAAGAGGCCGCCGATAGATCGAAGGAACTACGACAGCGTCAGAAGTGGCTGGTTAATTTTAGTGCCCAGGTTAACTACCATCATATTCTTAAACAAGTAGCCCCATATATCCACTTCTAAATTAAAAACTCTTATCTAGTTTCAAAGAACGAAAACCCTAAATTTATGCAAAACTGAAAATCCTTCTCTTTGTCTTTCAAATCTCGTGCTATAACTTTTAAAGGCGGCCGATAATAAGGGCCAGGTGTCTGAGCGACAGTTATTATATTACACACAACCTTCCATAACCCTAAAAGAGGCAGGGGAGCTAAAATGTATGAAAATCTTCATGGTTATCTTTATTTTATGTTCAAAGGTTGCATACCGTCTTTGCGACTACATAGCCAAAGGAAATAAGGAAATGCTGGTCTCCAACAGACTCCGAAGCATTGCTGATGTTGTACTCGAGAGAGTGGCTGAAATATTAGGTAACGTTACAGGATCATTTCTCTTTTATGCAAAGAACAGTCACGGTTTCCTCGTTGACATGATGTTATCCAATGCAAAGTCCTTCATGTTTGCTATATGATAGACGATCTCTTCTTAGATAATTTAATTTTAGTCGAGCAAGTTATGTGTTATTAGGTACTCTACTTTGGCGGTTGTCCGCTGACGGTCGCCGTTGCCGAAATCGGCATGGAAACCATCATTACCATTATCAGTGAGAGATTATTTGCCCTACAAATCTTACAATAAGATTTTAAGGGTTTGTCGCTCATCACCATCTATCGTACCTTATATTTACGTTTTAAAATTAGTTAGAGGTCAGTTACTATTAGTGAATGATTATGTTATGTTATGTTTAGGTGAACCAAAACCCTCCCGGACGCACCCCGGCCGCTTGGCCCGCTTCATGGTAGCGATATCAGACCGGATCGCGGTCTGGATAGAGAACGCGGTGTACCGGGCGGACGCCATCGAACCCTCCGATAAGGGATCGCATGAACATATGCGGCTGGATTCCGAAAAGCCGCTCATATGTTAATTTCAAAGTTTTTACGGTGAGTAAAACAATTTTTTAATAAGTACTTACCCAAAATAGGCAAATCGATAGTAACGTTATTTAATTTAATAAATAAGTAAGAAGGTATTTTTGGATACATCACCCACGACAAAAAATATCATTAGGTAAGTAATTACTTGATTTAGGAAGCGATATCACGATGTCCGGTTTCGTGGCGTACCTAACCTAACTATGCCACTCGACCGAAAAAGTCTTCAAGCACTACACTTCAGATTCTATTTTTTATTTATTACCGGCCTTTTAGATTTCGGTCGACGGCCGAATCAAATCCGTATCCAATTTGATTTCAAATCCTAAAATCTATTACTAATACAATTTGTTTGTTTCTGTGGAACTACTAATTTCCTGTTTATTAAGGCTATTTATTTATCTACAAATATGCACAGAAAATAAATAACTAAGTACTTACATAAATATTCATGTCAACATTTTCTAGCTCTATCGTACAGGACAACTATTTTAATGAAATAATTAAAATAATAATTAGCAAACTTTATCTTTTGGCATTATGGCTAGATGATTTTATATTATTTAAGAGAAATCTAGGCTAAATTCTTGTCTAAAAGCGGAATTGAATAAGAAAATAAACAAATGCATAAAATAACGTAAACAAGTAGTCTAGATATACTTAAGTAATTAATTTATATGCAGCCGACAATGTTTAGATTCAATGTTATAATTATTTATTATCATATCTTGACAATTTTATTATGAAACACCTACCGTTTGATCTGTTTTGTTATGCTTATGGTATTTGCTACTGATATATAAATACATAATAGATAGGTAAGTATATAAATAAGTATATTGAATGTTTAAGTTTGTATGTTTAGTGAACAATACTATGTATAAGTTAAAATCGTAGTTGTATTAAAATTTTCGCCAGTGTTTTGCGTAGTTAGATTTTTGAAGGATTCTCGGAGACTCATACATAGTTGTTTATCTAAAAATATCACAGTATGTACACACGTACAAAGGTCTCAAATTTGAGAATTCCAATGACGGAAAACAGCCCATGCACTCACCAGAATAATAGAGACATACAATTTTCATTTGTGTTTATCACAAATGCTTTTTAATTTATTCCATAAACTTTTTTGCAAACCTTTTCTTGATAGCCGACATACAATTATAACATATAAGTATCTTCCAATACGTAAGTACTTCAAGCAATAATATATTACGGCTCACAAGTAAAATCGTAGTTATTGATAAGCTTTATGTGCCTAGATACTAATAGTAATGCATGTTTAACTTCCTACTTGCATAGCACAAAAGCTAGGTATATAATCAATCATTGCATGGGCGTTGTCGTGAGCTAATTATCATGACAATTAATAGGTATAGCTAGGTATTTGTTAATATGGAGTAACAATTTCAAACATTTATGATGTTTACTTGGAGCAGAATGAAATGGAGTGTAAAGTTTTATTGTTGAGTCGAAAGAGCCGATTCGATGTGCAACTAATACCTAAGCACTCTGAATACTTAATGAAAAAACTCAATTTTTATGTTCTTTTATTGGTTTGTCCAAAAATTATGTCGATTGTTACGAGTTGTTTTTCAAAATCGTAAACACATTGCCTCACCCATGAACCAAAACAACTAAACGTGTGTAGCGTGACAATGACACTTTAAATTATCATGTCCAGTTAGATTAATTCAAGAATCTCACACCATTACAACAACCAGAAAAGGTTCTACTTGACATTTATAAATTCCTTTATCTAATCAGCGACAATGTTGCATTAAATTATGCTGCAATCCATAACTGGAGCGCATAACAATTTTTCCTAAGACAAGTAGTCTCAATTGATATTCAGATAGGTCGACCTTAGGAAGTGCTAACGCGACTAGGGCTTAGTGGATGACCTTCTAAAGGACTATATATGCGTGTTGTCTTCCAAAGGGTCCATAGTTTGATCTTGGAAGGCTTGCAAGCAGTTCCACTTGTCAACATCATTAAAATGAAATACGCAGTGAGTATTCTTAACAATATTATATTTAAAAAGCATTTAATACAGTGATTCAAGTTCCTATATTACAACATTGCTTAGTCTAACTAAACTGTTGGCTGAAAGGTGAATTTTGCCTAAGAGTTCCATAAGACTGTTAAGAAAATAAGGGAATTCAAAATCCGCGATGCATTTAAGCAACGTAAAGATGCCGTCAGGATTCTTGATCTCTCTTAAATCCAGGTGATGGAAAATCTAGAACGTTCTCATTTCCAGTTGTTTCTGTATTTCCCTGATGTGTACAATAAATAATTAATCCCCCCTAATTACTCTACCTATCAAGTATTTCACTAAACTGTCGTATTATCCAGGTTATTCTCCTGTTGGTGTGCGTGGCGATGGCGGCCGCCGCTCCCCAATACCTCTCGGCCTGGCCTGGATACGGATACGCTTCTGGTTACGTGTCTGCTGCTGCGCCAGCTGTAAGTATTACACGGGTTAATTCAATTCCTATTCAATTCAATCAGTTAGTTTTTCTATGAACCGCCTTAATTATATGAATATAGTGAATAAGGTATTCAGAGGTAGGTGGCGTCTAAAAGTGATAAAAAGGTCAGAAACATAATATTCTTGAATTAGCTACTATTAATAGTTAAACACCCGACAGAGAGTTCTTTAATCATACCTTGATACAAGAAGCACATTCATCAGTAGGAGAGCTAACTAATGATTATTCATATAGAAAAACACTTGACCGTTCACAATCAACCGATTATACGTTAGTGCGTTGAGTATGAATGGTCAAGTGTTTTTCTATACATTTGTCTGTTCTGGCGTTATGCGACCGATGATACGCGACGCATGTTCCGTCAGATATGAACCTTCCCTAAGACGGTTTGATTCATCACATATTCTATCTTTTATCTATAAGATTGATTCACCATCATCGTCCCCACCCTGTATCTGTCCACTACTGGACATATGCCTAGATTGGTTTAAAATCATGTTTTTTCTATTTCAGACCGTAGTAGCCGGGCCGGCAGTATACAACAACGCCTTCGGATACGGCGGTCGCTACATCGCTCCCGGATACGTCGGCGCATACTACTAAACACAATCACCCTCCTAAACCGCACTGCACTGCTCTAATTGGTCTTCTGTCTGTTCCAAACACTTTTGTATATTATCTGTAATAAATTAATGGCTTCTTGTCTTTATTTTGTGGTTTAATTTTTTTGTTATGATGAGGATAGCGCGATGTTAGGATGGGGTACGGTTAGGAAAGAATAAAATCCGGTTTTCATGACTTTCCAAAAGTAAAATATGTTTATTATATCTATCGATAGGTTTTAACTCTCTTAATTTTTCTTGTTTTATTTCAATTTTTATATCAATACCAATCTAGGACGTTCAAAGGACCCAAATTACATTGAGGTCTAATTGCGGAAAATTGCTCCCTAATTGGTCCGAGGAGAAAATCCTCGTACATCCTTACAAATTTTCATCAGTCGATTCAGTGGTTTCTCATGTACCTAACTAAAACTAACCAGACTTCGTTTTATAAACTTCATTAAACATGTGATGATTTCTCCATAATATGTTAGAACTGTGATGTATTTGATACATAAACTGTGTGTGATTCATTTCCTAGATTCTAGTTCCAAGGCTGATTGACTTGATTGCTCTCAATAATTATACGGTTTCCGACAGTGATTTGTTTATACCTAGATTAATATAGGCACCGCAAGTAGATTAGGTCATTCGAAAGCGTCCGTCTCTAATAAATCTTTTGTTGTATAATACGATGTCGAAAACGGATTAATTGGTGGTTTCAGTTATTGCTAATAACGTAAGGTGTCTCATTCAATTTAAAAAAGAATGAAAAAGTAGTCTTCGTTATATCATCTTCCTTGGACAGTGTTTGTGAGCGTTAGTACTTTAGTTACGCAAGAACTTAAACGAGACACCTTACGTACTGAAAAAAAAACAAGTGAATTGTCATGTGAGGTTCAAGTGAGGCGCTAGAAATTATTTCATTATTCCAGTCGGGACTCACCCACTCAGCGTCGTCGGGCACGTCGCTTATAGATCTACCGTAGCTCGTGTGACCAATATGTCTTCCCGTACAGCTGTGAAACAGCCTTTCTGCAACTTCTAACACATACACAATAGGTTATCAAAGCAAAATTTAGGAAGTGAGTCCAAGCTAAAAGCGCCATCACTCAGATTACCGAACATATTTTTAACATTAGTTAGGTCGAATGTCTATTGCTTATTAAAAAGTTAATTGTCGATTTTCTAATTTATTACACTTTAAAGTACTCTAACAGGAAATGAAGCCGGAAAGAAGAGGAGGCGAAATGATTTGCACTCTATAACCACATCGCCTTTTACAACCTTTCAATAATTGGAATTCGAAAAATCCACCTTCGTCGCCGCGCTGTCTCCGAAAGTTCAGGAAATTACTTTTATATATAAATTAATTGCCTTGCTTCGAAATGCCTCGAACAATTTGAATATTTTTTTAAACTATTTCTTTATTTAACAGTACGGAAGTATGTTTTAACGATTAGAGTGTAAAAACAAATAATTTTGTTTGAATTTGTTTTAAAAACACTATTTACATTGAAATTATAATTTTAAACATACGCATTAATTAATAGATTCTAATCAACTCTTAAATACTAAGGATTATCTAATAATACTATTTTAAAGAAATAAACGAGAAAGTAACATTTTATTAAATAGAAATTGTCTCTTTATTGCGTAATCAGATACTTTATATAAATTAGCATAAACACGGACTAAACTTGGCAAAATATTGAAGAAAAATAGTGATAGATGAAATTATATAATTTAAAAATCTTGTTTTTAATATAAATCAATGTAAAATGTTTACGGAAACATTGGTAAGGCATGGGAACTAAAACGATATTGGATTTAACAGGTTTTACTACATTTTCTTGAATGTATCCGGACACATATCAAACGCATGAAGTAGCTACTTGTAATACTTGATTATTGAGAAAAGTAGTTAATTAGCACTATTTTTAAATTGGTATACTTATATAGATGTAATTTGCATTACGAATACTTTTGAATGTTGTTTTTCATAATTATTAAAGTTTTATAATAACTTTATGAAAATTTAGGTAATATATTAAATATTGACAATGAAAGAAATATATTTTCAACGCTCTCTCAATTCAAAATCAGCTCAGCTAACAAAAAAAATGACTTCATTAGTTATAAAAATAAAAAACTAGGCATCTTTCTAATCTAACTAATAGCTCACTCCCACATTCCATTAAGAGGACCTACATAAAACCTATTATATTAATAAATCTTTATTACATAACGTACCATAAACCATACAGACGACGCGACGGCCCATTCCAAGTGATAGTAAAAGTGGTCAATCTGGAAAAAAGACGAAAACAGACTACACGAGCCGGCATTCGACCGACATAACGGCCTTGCTTTTACCAAAATAACTCTACATTCCACACGTAAATATAACACCTTTAAAACAATACACATAGAGACTAAAATACTTTAAAGCGACGTATTTGGATGTTGGTTTCAATGTATCCAGTTACATAATAACAAATTGGAGGATTTGGGTGATTCAACCTGCTTTGAAAGGCTTCTAATTCATTGGAAAGGCTATCTCGGAAGTCCACGTTATGTAATTCGATGTAGTTATTAGTGTAAGGTGGTGAAAGATTTTGATCGCTTTTGGAGATTTCGTTTGATATGTATGTTAGTGTTAACGTTATACGAGTACTGTGTAATTAACGATTGTATTTTAGAGGTAGATAAATATTTATTACAGATTAAACTGATGATTGCAAGGCCAAATCACTGTCAATCACTTTTTTGTATAAAAGTTTTTAATATGTATTTCTTCTGTAACTAAAGGCTTTATTGACAGACTGACTGATGGATCGACGCACAGCCTACACCGCTGATAGTAGAGATCTGAATTTGGAGTGGGTGTTTTATAGCATGGCATACGATAATGGACAAGTAAAAAAACACCGTCTCTAAAGGGTTGCAAAGTTTATGGGAAACAACGTGTTTCCTTAGTCTGATTTGAGCTTCAAACTTTGCATTTTCATCAACAGAATCAATGGACCTCGTGTTTCATATATTTATTGAAACAGAAAGTGAACTTACGCACACAATATACTTACTTATATACATTCTCAAACATTCCTAAGAAGCTCTAAGTACCAAGTTTCATTTGTAAATGATCTACTTCAACATGATCAACTCACCGCGTGCGTCACAAAGCGCTCTGATATGACATAATCGGAAAGTATGTATAACATACTAATATAACATAAAACATTCTATTCCGTTACGTATTATTAAGAGTTTTATTTTAGAAAACTACTCTTTCAAATAACATTTTGTTTTGTTTGTTATTTAGTTCTAGTACATCTACGATCAATAAATGTAATTCAAGTGTTTGTGATTTGAAAATAAGTTTTAAACATTAAAATCTGCTATTACTTTGAATGATGTCGACTTATATTAACTTTATTTCTATAAGTACTCTGAGGATGTATGTAGAATCATAAATCATTGATTCATAGATTTTTGTTCTTTTGATATGTTTTTGGTTTTCATATAAGCCTGATTTGCAATGTACTTTTTTCACTAGTATTGCAATTGTTCTAATATTACGAAAATGTGTTTGCTCTTAATTATATGACTTCCTCTGTAATAATATGATATACATTTAATTTAATCACAGGATCAATTATAACGTAAGTAATACAGGACGCATGTGACAGTAATAACAAGCCTTGTTTATTTCCTCCAACTAAAATTAAATAATACAAAACATGTTATTCTTAAAACGACGTAGAAATATAACTTTCATTCTGTTATTGGCACTTTCAGTGTTATTGGAAACAAGAAACCTCTATCGGGATGTATCATCACTACATAGTATAAAACAAAGTCGCTTCCCGTCGTCTGTCCCTATGTATGCTTAGATCTTTAAAACTACGCAACGGATTTTGATGCGGTTTTCTTTAACGGATAAATCAATTCAAGAGGAAAGGTTTTAAGTGTAATTTTATACCTGCATTCTTACAGGAGCAGGAGCTACGCGTGTGAAGCTACAGGGCGCTGCTTGTCTATCCTAACTAATATTATAAATGCGAAAGTAACTCTGTCTGTCTGTTGCCTTTTCACGGCTGAACTACTGAACCGATTGACTTGAAATTTGGAACAGGGGTAGCTTATGATCCGGGAAAGAACATAGGATACTTTTTATCCCGAAATTCCCACGGGAACGGGAACTACGCGGGTGAAACTACAGGGCGCTGCTTGTCTATTCATATGACTCACTTGAACGAATGAAAAATGTATCGTATCAAATTGAGTTAACATTTAGACATCGCATGCAGTAAACCATTAATCACGCCGATTACTCTGTTGGTTTTTGTGCCCCTATGTTATCTAGGTATTGAGTAACACTATTCTATAAGTACTACTAGTTGTGTCCCACAGCTTCACTTGCATCGATAGTAGCAATATTTGAGAGTGGGGCTAAAAATATTCTATAAATACTGACTTTACTCGCCTTGATTTAACTCTATCTATTAGTCAAGGAAGATAAAATACATCTTATAACACCAAGGGGAAGAATAAATAGTTTCTTTAAGATTGGTTTGATACGAGATATTTGTACGTAGCGATAGTCGAATCCCTCGACTAGTTTCAGCTACATTCGACTATCGGTACGTATCTCGTATCAAACCAATCTTAAACAATGACGTACGTTTCGTTTAATAATAAAATAGTTTCTTATTTGTAAAATAAAATAACTGTCAAAATCAATCGCTAAACTCAGACATTAAAGCGACTTTACAACGAAAACCATATATTCAGCTTTATATAGGTACGTAATTCAATTAGATACGTGTCTGTGCGCTGTGAATAATTTTATAGGCCTTCCTCAAAAGTAATCGGCTTAGTACCTAGTTAGAGCGATTAGCGCGTTCAAACAAACAAAGCCTGTCTCGTTAAAATATTTGTACAGATTTGAATATATAAGTATTATGAACTACATAGATTAATTAATAGTCTCCACTAATATTATAATGAGAAAAGATTTGTTTGTTTGTAACGAAAATACTGAACGGATTTTTATTTATTAAAAAAATACATGGTTACAAAGATATACATAAAGGTGCGAGCATAAATTCAAATGAATTAAATTTAGAAAAGTATTTATTTTATTTAGTATTTAGATTAGAAAGCTACATTCACTCAGAGTAACACAGGCTATATTTTTTCCCCGTATTCCCATGGGAACGGGAACCACGCGGGTGAAACCGAGATACCGCTAGTTAGTCATAAAACTAGAAAGCCGGTTTAGACAAAAACACGTAATGAACTATGTAGTTAGTATTACACTGAATGAAATCATTGTTATAATAAAATGGGTTGCAAATTAGTGCTTTTGTGGTTGTTAGAGCATACGTAATTAAAATCTCATATTATGATATTGAAAGTATTACAGTTTTCTATATTACGGCTCGTTCATTCACTCTCACGTTGTGTTGATTAACCTTCATTCATTATTTGTACTGATTTATACTTGTTTGCTTGTTTGTAACTACATTTAAGTATAGTTTTTATAGTTGTCATGGTTATTAGCACTCAAATTATTATGATTATCTCTTCCCCATATAAGAGTTGTGAATAGTTCGAGAGGCTATCTCTTCTCCGTATTGTTCAAAACAATTGAACAAGCAATATCATTATTTCCTTTATTTTTTATCTGTTTGGAGTCGACACGCTAAGATGAAGAACGGGACATTTATTATTAGCAGCCTGTAATGTCCCACTGTTGGGCAAAGGCCTCCCTTCCTTCCTTCCAGACAGCTCGGTCTTCGGCTTTGGTGGCCCAGTGTTTGTCTTGCGAATCAAGATCGTCACGCCACCTTCGTCTGGAGCGACCTCGTGGGCGCTTAGTAGTTGGTGCCCAAGTTGAAGTGATCTTTGCCCAGCGATCGCAGGACATTCGACACACGTGGCCCGCCCAGTTCCATGGGACATTTACCATGTATATTATTTTTTTCATTTCTTTATTTTCATTTATTTATTTAGAGTTCATCCGTGATCATGGCGCTTGCAATAGCGTCGAAATATTGGAAACACGAAATAAATATTCCGTTAAACATAATAAATGTACTCAACATTTAAGTATTGTAATTTTGAATGTAAAATCGTCAAGAAATCTAGTATTTATTAGTAGAGAGAAGTGTAAAGATGAAATGAAATGAAATTCGATCTCTATTAATATTTTATGTAAAAATAACTTTTCATTTCTGCTTAGTAACGGTGACAATGCAGTCTCTTAAACAGGTTTCTTGTATCGTTGAACTTTTATAATTGATTTTTTCAAAACACTGACAAAATGGAGTCACGCACCATTCGTAAGGTTGCGGGTTTGATTCCCGTGCGGGGTGAATATTTGTGTGAACCACAAATGTTTGTCTCGGTCTGAGTGTGTGTGTGAATGAGTATGTGCGTAGTTTCTGATACCCTAGATACAAGCTTCGAGATTAGTTAGGGGTCAGTTACTTCAATGAGAGAGAGATGATGTAATGAATGATTATTATTACTTTAACTTATCAAATTGTAGTTATCAATACGTAATAAAACCTGTACTTCCTAAATTACATACTAAAGAAATAAATGTGAATGTTTGTGAGGTTGTGTGGGCGTAATATGTTTGTTCCTTTTCACGCAAATATTATTGGGCTAATTCGAATTATGTATATACTTACGAATTATTTTGTCAATTTGATGATTAAGACACAGCCTTTATTGAAGTCATCTCCAAGATTTATTTATAAGCATTCAAGACCAAATTAGTTTAATAAGTAGTAAGAAATTCTATGGTTGTGTTTAAAGTTGAACAACCTACATTTGGCCAGCGTGTAGGACTAAGGACTGAGGCCTGATCGCTCCAATTCAGGTCAGGCTCGTGGCCCTCGGACATATTATGTACGAGTATAATGAGCTGGAGTTGACGATGGAGTTTTTAAAGCTCAATGGAACCTCTTTGTAAACCTATCATTCTATAAATACACTTGACAAAATCTCCAGACTACACTCTCATTGAACATTACAAAAATAAAACTTATAAAAGTGGCATTACTTGTTAAATTCCGACGTTACGTAAATGCCAGTAACTGGACCAGTAGAAATGTAATCTGTAAAGAGTATTTGAGTAAAGAGGAAATATTTGTTTGTTTGTTTGCACTGAATAGGCTCCGAAACTACTAGACCGACTTGGAAAATTCTTTTACTATTATATAGCTTACTTTTCGGGAAGTAACCTAGGCTTTATTTTATCTCGGTATATCTACGGGAAAGAGAACTATGCGAGTGAAACCGCGGGGCGTTGCTAGTATGAAATATGACTAACATCACAAATTAGATCGAACAGAAATCACGATGACTAACCACATAATGATGAGATGATTGTAAAAAGTGAAAATTTATCGCCAAATTTCCGTCCAGCCCAACGTTATGTAAGAAAAATAAAAATAAAAAGTTATCTTCTTTGTAGGATGTTCCACTTTCCGGGTTTTTTTTACAAATAAATAAACGGTAAGGTTTGGTCGGTCTCGGTTCGTGCGTTTGTAGGTTTAACGAGATGATTGTTATTGATTCAGATTAACTTGATTAACAAATAGGGCCATTATTTTTTATTTTTGGCAGTTTTTGAGTTCAGTGATTGGAAGAAGAAAATGGTTTAAAAAACTATATAAAGGTTCTTCTTTGTTTTTGTGGTTTTACGATTCACTACTTTTTTTGTTGTTACGAGTATCACACATCATAAACTTGTTTTATCATAGGTACATTTGTTTGATATCAAAAATCCAACAATTCAATCCAGACAGGTCGAGACATACAAGATTTTGGGGGGAAATTCTGTTGAAAATCACTACTTAGTATAAAACAAAGCTGTCCCCCCTGTCTGTCCATCGCTTAGATCATTAAAACTACGCAATGAATTTTGATGAGATTTCTTTAATAGATAGAGTGATTCAAGAGGAAGGTTTCTGGTGTAATTTTATCTCCTTATTCTTACGGGACCCGGAACTACGGGGAAAACTTAGAGTTTAAATGTTATTAAAGAAAATAAATTCCCACGAGTTTCGAGTTCCTGCAAGTAAAACAACAGGATACATTTACTATTACAACTATAAATGTATTACACGAGTACATACAAGTGTTACTTACATAACTATAAACTTAACGCTTTGTATTAATGACTCATTCACGATAATTACAGTTGGTGCAATTATCACATAAGAATTACCGTTTTTACCGTAATATTACTGCACTTACTTGCACAAATAAAATCCGTTCCTGCAATTATTTAACATGTTACACATACAACGTTATTGTGTTTGTTTATATGTTGAAGGAGTTTCAGAAAATGTGATATTTAAAAATGTGTTTATCGAATGTGTAGAGTAAGCTTTTTTATATAAAATAATAAAAAGATAAATATTAAAATGTGTAAAAAAATAATTACTAATACATAAAATTACTAATACATTATTTGTATTAATAATAAAATCATTATAATAAACAACTTAATAAGGGGATTGTATCTCAGTATTTAAAAAAAATTACCTACCACTTGAACCTACTAACATGTAAGAAAGACTTTATAAAGGACTAGCTGTGCCCCGCGGTTCCACCCGCGTAGTACCTGTTCCCGTGTTCCAGGCAATAATTCGATTTTTTCTCAACTTTCAAACCTTCCCTAGACCTCCACGAACATTTCAAGACCAAGATAAGATAAATCCGTTCAGCCGTTCTCGAATTTTAGCGAGACTAACGAACAGCAATTGATTTTTATACTATATATAGATTTGAATTGATCCGGATAAAACTGCAGGACACCGTTAATAAATAAAAAATAAGCTTTAAAATAAATAACTTTAGCATTATATCTCGACTCATCCTGGACCATACAATACAAAAACAATATGCAAAACCATTATCTACTAGTGGAAACTTGTAAAACATCAAAAACGTTAGTCCATTCATCGTATAACATTTTAAAGTAGCAAATTACTTACTGACACGAAAGCAAAATGCGCGTTTATGTCTTTTGTATGAGAACACTTTTATTCACATAAAAATATGTCTATTGTTCAAAATATACTTAAAACATATTTTATGTGTCATTCAAAGAGTAAATTAACCTATTTTATACAAAATATTAATGTAATAGAAAGTTTAATGGGTATACATCATTCAAAACATAAATCAAAATAGTAGAAAAAAACTTTTGTGTTACATAATTTAAAAAATAATATCTTATATTCCAAATCTGTCTCATAATACTTATATAATATATTGTTCGTTATTATTTTTAGACCCAAAGTTGTTTTTAATTCAGAATTAATTAAGTTTTTAATAAATTAAAATATAAATTATGGACAAAACTTCAATGAATTTCAGTAATTTATTTATTTTATTTTTTGTTGTTAAATTTTTCATTTGACCGACAAATAAAAAGAGGTATTACTTTTGACCTTCTTAAATTATTTCCTAATTAATAAAACAAGAACCTTCATTATTTTTAAAATACGTGGGAAAAATATTACAAAGATGACATAAAAACTTTATGAAACTTCGCTAAGGTAATGTGACATAAGTATTACATTAATATATCATATTTTATGCTTCTGCATCACCAGGTCTCAAATTCGAGTCGCATTTAGATCAAGCATTTTCAATTGTAGTACCTATTTATTTTAGTGATGTGTATATTATTCGCATACATGTCTTAAAATTTATCTTAGCTGTAAATAAAAATATATTATTATTAAAAATATTACTATAAATCTATTATCATAGCGAAAATCAGCATCAAAGAAGTCAATGACCTTCCTTACAACTCAAGGTGTTCACACTCGTGTCACTTTATTGTGATTCAACGAAAGATATGTAAGAAAGAATACATACGGAAACATAGACTTTATTTTATTTTATTTACGTATATTTTTATCCCTTCGTTAAAAAAATTCTAAACAAGAACTAGACAATATATTTTGAGATCTAATTAGGAAACCTTAATAAAATAACTTTGAGAGCCGCTAACTTAAAAAACTAATATAGATCAGCTATCCAAAGCTTACCGATAGTGTTTCAGCTAAAAACTACCATAGTAGGGACTTAAACTTTAATTTGTGAATTATAATGGAAAATATTTGAGTTGAAACGAAGCGGAACTAATAGAATACCTTTCTCTAAAACTAGTTAAAAGTAAAATAACTCTATTGATTAATTTTCTTACTGCTCTACTTTAATAGAATATCACCTTACGTTCGCTATTCGCCATGTTTAACCGCGTTATATTGTACAGCTGCGCTCCGCTGTTTTACCCGTGCGAATCCCAATCCCATGGGAATTTTGAGATAAAAAGTATCCTAAGTATTATTCCTAATTATAAGGAACATCTGTACCAAATTTAATCTAAATCGATACAGCAGTTTTTGCTACAAAGAGTAACCAACATCCAAACTCACAAACATACAAACTTTTGCATTTATAGTATTAGTAGGATCACCTTACGTTCGCTATTTGTAATTTTTAACCGCGGTACGGTAAATACAAAGCAAAGCCTATCGTCTTCATATTACAATTAAACCCTAAGTACTTAGTTTTATTACCTGTATCTAGGGTATCAGAAACTACGCACACATACAATACAATGCATTATATTGTGACTCCTAATTAGGTTGACTACCTGTATCTAGCGTATAAAAACTACGCACATATCATTCATACACACGCAGACGGAGACAAAACATCTGTGGTTCAATTCATACACACCCAGACCATGCCAAACATTAGTAGTTCCCACAAACAGTAATAAACCTTTCAGTTATTGCCTAATATCCACTATTCAGGAAGTCGGAATAACAACAATACACTAAAATGATTACCTATCAATGTCAGGTAAATAGAGGTGTGTATTACAATAGTGTTATGTAACAGAAGGTTGGTAATTATATAGATAGACATCGCAAATAACGGAGCATCGTAACAATAGTATGCTAGTGTTTCACGTCAAAACAAAACAAAAATAAAAACCGGCCAAGTGCTAGTCGGACACGCGCTCGAAGGGTTCCGTAAAAAAAACACGTTTGTTGCAAAGGGAGCCCGCCTTAAATATTTATTTTATTTTGTTATTAGTATATTTGTTGTTATAGAGGCAATAAAAATACATCATCTGTAAAAATTTTAACTGTCTAGCTATCACCGTTCTTGAGATACAGCCTGGTGATAGACGGACAGTAATAGTCTCAGTAATAGGGTCCAGTTTTTAGCCTTTGAGTACGGAACCCTAATAGACATCGGTTTACATATAAAGAAAGATATAATAAATATAAAGCTTTTCCTTTGTTCAAAGAAAAGTGTGGAAAATGCGTTTGATTTATCTATTTGTACGCTAGATCGTAGATGGAAAACTGGTGGGCTTTATTTATATCTTTAAACGGCTTTTTCATCTTGTATGTGGGTATATGGATGATGTTTTCAACTTTTTATTTTTATGTTATAGAAAGACCTGTTCCAGCTACAGATTTGTGCAATTATCACGTGATTTTTTCTTAATTTTCTTTTAGACGAACCTTGGATTTTTCTTAATTTTGTCTAAAACAAGCCTTGTGCTAACAATTACATAACGAAAAATATTTCCTAAATAAGTGCAGTCGTTCTGAAGTGATGCGCGAACATTCGACAGTTGTTTTTTTATACTGAAACATAATCAATTAAGTTTTATAGTTGGTAATAAAGTTAAAGTATTATAACATTTATTATGACAAGACTCAAGCTAGTTTTAATAAGATTTTGTAACATCATATTTTTTTTAACATAAGCATTCACTACATCATCTCATTATAGTAACTGATCCCTAACTAAGCTCGAAGCTTGTATCTAGGGTATCAGAAACTACGCACACACTCATTCACACACTTTTTGACTTGTAACAACATATAGCTCATACATCTATCATTTATCTAATTATACAATGTAACAGAAAGATCAATCTTATGAAAAAGTACATTTTTTTAACATATTTTTAATATCTCATATTAAAAATGATTGGCATCAATCAGTTTAACGTTACTGTTAAATAATTCGATAATTATCAGGTGTAAAATTTTATAATAAAAAACATTTGTTTATAAAAAGAAAGAAAAGCTAAATCGATAAAGTTTACAATTAATTTAAGAGAAAATACAATACACCAACATTAAAATCAAGATGACCATCGGTACTCTTTTCTATGCAAATAGCTTCGTTTATTGTGTTTGTTTATTGCATGTAATCCACATTAAGTGCGTATTTGTAGTGACTTGTAAATGACAATGAAAGTGCACTTGGATGTTGGTGATTCAGAACACAGTTCGATGTATCAACACGATGGTTATGGCGATCAGCCAGATACCAGGAAAGTGAGATGTAACTTTTGTAATTTGTTTTGAATTAAATGTTTAAAAACATCTGTATTACGTGCTTTTCAATTATCCAATAATTACAGTCATAATATAATTATGTTTATTTAATGTTATAAGTAACAACAATAAGGGAAATGTTTTGTCCAGTAGAGTTGATAATCCGTAACCGAAGTCACGTTGTTATTTGTGTATTAGCGGACACGCGACCCGCGACGTTTGAGCGACATCTGCGTCAATAATGCAAGCGGCGATCACTCCATGATGCAATACTTCCGGCCTCTATTGCCTCATTGTTGGGTTCCGATGGCGGGTGGTTCGCTCCCATTCTTTCAGCCAGTGAAAGGGTCCTCCGATACACTTTTACCCTTCCGAAGCGCCCGCGAGCGATCAAACGGGTGCGCTCCGTCCGCTGTCTTATAAATTCGGTGAAAACACAGCGACATCACATTACAAATTCGGCGGCTGTACAAGGCAGCCGACCGATCGCACACTTTAATAATTTAACTTGTTTGTGTTGTGTACGGACATCGTGCAGTGATTTAGTTCTATTACGAGACGAGAATACAATATAAGCGTACAAAATGAAATTCACGGTGAGTTTGTGATACAGTGAAATAATTACCAGTGATAATGTTCGGTTATCTTTTGTGATCTCGGAGTAAATTGTAGCATATTTAATGCATTTCTTTTATTGTTCTTGAATTTTTTACTAGCTAATTAAAGTTCTAAAATTTGTTGAATGTAGAGAATATTCATAACACAAGAATTTGAGTTAATTATTAAATTAAATAACTTGTCAGATTTAATAAAACAATATTTTTATACATTATACTTAACAAGAATATAATTTGTCTTCATACGATTTTTTACATGAAGTAAAAGTGAAAAAAGTGAAATCAAATTTACGATGTGGGCTTTAATCTTGATCACAGCATGCGGGTCGGCATTAAACTTGGCACTCGCGCGTTCGCAGTAGTCATTCCATTTAAACTTGTTTACGAACTTGCCTTGCCCTATTACGTTTTGTAAACCGCACTGTGGAACATTAATAAAATTTTATGTGGTTTTAATAATGTTTTCTTTAATTTCAGGTCGCATTCATTACTATACTGAGCATTTCGTCTTCACTGGCGGTGCTGGCGAAGGAAGAGACTAAGGACAAGCGCGAGGCCTCGCCGGGCTACGCGTTGTCTGCGGGACAATCGTCTGGTTCATCGGGACATTCATCCGGCTCCTCGGGGCACTCCCCAAGCTACTCCACTCAGGGACATGGTGACGCCAGCTCCATCAGCATCGGCGCCGGGTACAGCATCGGTGGTGCCAAACCCAGCCTCTACTCAGCACAGGGATCGAGCGGTGCCCAATACCAGTCCGACGGATCACCCGGCAATGGTCATGCCACCATCCAATTGGCTCCCATCACCCTCCAACCCAACCATGGTATTGTAGGAACTGACCTTTCTCAGATCATGAGCCAACTGTCCCACAGTCTCAACTCCGGAGCGCTTACCCTCCAACCTTCGAACACTGTCGCGGAATTCCATGAAAGTAGCCACGGTCAAGGTGCTCAAGGAGGACAAGGAATTCAAGAACTGTCCGCTTTCCCCCAGTTCAGTTACGCATCTCCTAAATTCCAACAGTATGCTTTCCCTGGTTCTATCGGAAGTGCCCCAGCTTACAGTGCCGGTACAAAAGGTTTGAGTACATACAGCTCAACTGGTCCCGTGCTTTTTAACCCATCTAACTCTCAAGGTAACTCTGCTGCTCTGAAATATTCCTCTCCTAGCGCAGGACAATCCTATGGTTCTCACCAAGCTCTTGATGCCTCATCTCTGGGTGGACACTCTTTAGCTGGTCTGTCTTTTGGAGGTTCAGGACATTCTTTAAGCGGTCCTGAAGTTTCCTTGGGAAGCCCTGCGTACTCTCTTGGTGGATTAGCTCAATCTCTCGGTGCTGCTGGACATTCGTTTGGAAACTCCGGTCACGCTTTGGGCAATGCAGGATATTCTCTGGGTGATGCTGGTCATTCTTTGGGAGGTGCGAGTCTTTCTTATGGTGATGCGGGACAACTGTTGAGCGGTGCTGGTCATGCTCTGGGTGACTCTGGCCATTCTCTGGGAGGTGCTGGCCATTCTTTCGGTGGTGCAGGACATTCGCTGGGCGGTGCTGGTCATTCCCTGGGTGACTCTTTCTACGCTCTAGGGGGTGGTAGTCATTCATTGGGTAGTGCTGGACATTCCTTCGGTGGTGCCGGACATTCTCTAAGTGGATCTCCCAGCCCTCAAGGTGCATACTACAAGGTTTCGGCCGGCAGTCACGGTCATGGTCCTAGCAAGTCTGCCTTCAAACCTTCAACTTTCTTGGGTGCTTCAGTACAAAGCGATAGTGGTCACTCCGGATCTCATGGAATTCCATCGTTCAGTGGAAGCCTGAGTGGACACGGACCCAGCTTCGGTGGATCTTATGGTTCGGGTGGTTCATCTAAACTTCTGTCACCAATTTACACTAAAACCAGCGGTCACGGTTCTTCATTGGATTCCGCTGCCGCATTCTCATCGGCTGGGCACGCTGCTCCTGGTTCTGCCTACGCTTTCTCATCAAACTACCCGGGAAGTTCATCATCTCTTTACGGTGCGTCATCCGGTAACCCTCAGTTCTACATTAGCTCATCCAAGTACCCGTCAAGCTTCGGTGAAGGCAGTTCGTCGTACAAATCCCCGAGTTCACACGGCTCTTTGAGTTCTATTGGCTCTCACTCTTCTGGCCCTAAATACAGTTTCGGAAGCTCCGGCTCTCGTCACGGCTCCGCTAAAGACTCTCACGGCGCTTACAGCGACACTATCTACAACACCATCAAATACAGTGAAGAGCTCAAACCTCGTGCATAATAAAATTATGAGCGAATCTCAAAAAGATTGTTATGTAAATATAGATATTAATCGTTTGTGAGACTGCGTGGGTTATCATGATTTGTATGGATGTCTCGGTAAAAGATTAAATTATTAATTTGAGTGTTTCTTGCTATGTTTGTCGGTGACTGACTCAATCTCTCTATCACGTGTGTTGTACGAGACCGACTAGTGATTCCTTCGGCTTTCTTTTCCACACGTGTATAATTATACAGCTCATTAATGTCACATGTATGGGCTTAGGAACCGGTAGAACAAACATTTAGCGGACATACGAAATGTATACGAAAGTGATATTAGACATCTGCGCCGTGAATTCCTATGTAAATACAATTTAGTTTAAGGTTGCTTATTTATTATTTGTAATTAGATTAAATTGATTATTACATAAATGTTTTGTTAACAAATATATTTGTTTTATTTATTATTCATAGAATGATTAGTACACTTTTGTAACACATGCAGAAAAAGTCTTAGATAACCAGCGTTTACACAACGATTATAACACCTTATTGTTCTGACAGTGATGTATGTATAGGTATCATATAAGAGTAAAAAATACTATTACACTGATACAGTTCGGAAGAAATATTAATGGCCGTTACTTAAGTAATCAACACTCCATATACATAGACGGTTTCACTCGAGAAAGCGTAAGGAAATTGCAATACTCGTACTTAGTACCACATACAAGTTCTAAGAAAAATCCTGTCTTGACTTTTCTTAGTGTAATTTTCTAACATCTAGTTAAATCAATAAAATATACACACTAGGTAATATTATAAGTAAGTTAACATGCACAATGAGACACTGAAATTAAACATTTGTTGCAATTAGTATCGTTTTGTAAATCAAATCAAGAAGTGAATAAGACAAGCCATACAGAATACCATATAAGTACTATACATACATTGGATATTTATATAGTATACTCGTATACAGATATTAGGTTCTAGATACTATAGGTACATAGATATCTAATTGTTATAAACTGCCCCTTTACACTACCAAGCGACGAAAGTCATCAAAGAATTGAAGAATTAAGTATTATGTATCAAATTAACACTGATTAGGTAACGTCTCATCTAAATGAACGTTTTCATATCATTAGTTTGATAACAGTTACCGGATACGGAGTCGAAAGTAGAATGTTTTATAATAGAAAATTGATTTTGTTTATTTATGAGTATAACGTAACGTTACATTCATATTGTTTCATCACTACATAGTATAAAACAAAGTCGCTTTCCGCTCTGTCCCTATGTATGCTTAGATCTTTAAAACTACCCAACGGATTTTGATGCGGTTTGTTTTAATAGATAGAGTGATTTAAAAGGAAGTTTTTTAGTATAATTTTAGCTCCACATTCTCACGCGAGCGGGAACTGTGCTGGTAAAACCGCAGGGCGCTGCTAGTGTTTAGTATTAGTTTCATTATACTTTCATTTAGAAGAATAGATTACGACAAATCAGATAACATACACAAGCTCTATAATTAAGATAAGGGCGACATTTTTCTCTTACACTGTGTAACTGTCGTGTAAGTGATAAAATATATAACTTGGTAATAATTGTACGTAGTTTACCTTACTGTTCTAATATCATTTGTGAGTTAACTAAAAGCCTTTGTCCAGAAGTAAATATAATAAATAAAATAATTTGTAAATATCATCAGGAATTCCTTATACTCGTAGTATAACGTAAGTGAGCTAAGGATAAGGCTTACATAATGTTTGCGGCCCACGGACTCAAAGACAAGAGTCTCCCAGAGGTGTCTTCCTATTCGAATAGAAATAAAATTACGCTAACACATGGCGTGCAACTCAGTAAATATCATCTATCAGTGTTCATAACAAAAAAACAGAGTCGTCTCAAACAAAAATCCCATTGTTTCAAGTTTCAGCATTGATTCATTCGTACAATGCGACATCTTTTTGACACCTGGTTTCCATACGTAGTATTTTCAAGGACCGGTCAACTTATAATGGTCTTTTTAACAATATCTGTTTACATTTCGATACTAATACAAAGTAATATGGTTATACTTATGATTGTTATCCGATTATTGTGCAAACAGTAACGTTACTCAATGCCATCACGGTTGAGGAGCAAAGTAGTGCGGGGTGTGACGTCACAGCATTCACTTCCGAACCCACTTGTCATATTATATAATTATTTCAGCTGAAATAAAATGAAAAGGTAAATAAAATGAGCGAAGTTACTGTCATCTTATCTGTGGTTGCGCTAAATAATAAATTGCATTTATTTGATAACAAAATATGGCTGGATTTCCTCCAAATTTCCTTGCTCTGTGAAAAACTATTCAACTAGCCCTTAATTTAACTAAACCTAAGGTTTGACCTGTGAACTCCACCAATCAATGGTTCCTGAGATTAACGCGTTAAATCAAACAAACTTTTCAGTATTATAATATTAGTCTTTTATTAGAATTTCTAGCTCTAAACCAGTTTCAATCAGGAACCTATCCGCGTGGGAAAATTGGAATTTCCCTGCGCTGTGGTCAACGCGTAACAAATACTAGACACGGAAGAAAACTACGTTTACACCTATTAACAATGCACTACGTAAAACCTATCTAAAGCCACTACGATCTATGTTCTATACCCTTATACATGTTTAGTACGAGATTTCGTAATCCCGTGAAAGTTACATATCTAAATAGTGTATTTATTACATTTTACTTTTTTATCATTGCACCAATGGCAAATACCGCCATTTTCATTACTTGGAAAGCAAATTAGTGTGGCAATATAACTTTATATTCAGAGGGAAAGTGATGTCCAACAATATATCACTCTGTTTGTGATTACATTGTGTTATGTTTATTTTATAACTGTTTTTATTTAATGTTTTTATGTAAAGGTAACATTAGAATAAACGCATACTTTATTACGCACTAGCTGTGCCCCTCGGTTTCACCTGCGTTGTTCCCGTTCCCGTAGGATAAAACATAGCCTATGTTCTTCCCCGGAACATAAGCTACCCCTGTACCAAATTTCAAGTCAATCGGTTCAGTAGTTTAGCCATGAAAAGGTAACAGACAGACAGACAGAGTTACTGTCGCATTTATAATATTAGTAGGGAAGTAGGGATTATAGAATAATCAGAAGTAAAATTAACAACTGTTGTATTTTTTAACTCTATTGAAAACATGTAATTGGCTAACTGTTGTTATCTCTGTATCGTTATACGTTTGTCATAGCGGTCATAGCTGTTGGTTTTCCTTAATATAAATAAAATAGAAAATAGGATAAGGGCGCTGTCACAGAACTAGGAATACTCTAGAGTATTCCTAATTCTGTGGTTGCTGTCGTGTCGTATAAGGAGGTGAAGGAGGCTGCATTGGATAGGGGCAGGTGGAGGGAGTCACCTGTTACACCGCGAAGAGCAACACCTCTTAAGTTGACGATGATGAGAAGTAAAATAGTAATCAGGTCGTTTTATCTTTTGAAACCGAAAGTTTATAGAAACATGTTGCAAAGTTTATAGGACTGTATCATGATTTGAGCGAAAATGTATTATTATTTTATTTTCTTTACTTAAGTATATTCAGTGTTCGTTCAGCGTCCGCAAAGAACAGTTGCGTTGCAGTTGCTTTAGTGCGCGTTCGGGTAAAGCGCTGACGCGGCAAACACTCGCGAGTGACCTCGGTACGGTACGCGTGCGCCCGGCCGGTCATCAACGCGATGACCTAGATTGTGTGAATCATGCATGACTATGTAGTGAATTAATAAAAAACATTGTTAAGGCTCCGTTACACCTTTATTATAAATTTAATATTTAGTTAGAAAAAATGGCAACAGGAACAATCACAATTAAAACTGAGACTGAGCATTTGCTATACAAGTACCTCAACGAAGAAAAAGAGCAACGTAAGAAATATGAGAACCTTGTTAAAGAACTACAAGATAAAATTGTAGAATTACAACAACAGTTAGTGCAAATTCAGGAGGATAAAAATACACCTCCAGCTAAACAACCATCAGCAGGTTACTCTAACCAAGTTCAGTATGAGACTGATGAAGAGGAACTTGCCAAAGAGACCGAGTGGGTACGGCAACAAAGCCGTAAGAAAAGGAAGCTGAACCAGTCACTCAGCCCGCAACAGGAATCAATCTCCAGAGAGGACGTTACAAAAGTGCCGAAAGCTAGAAAAGCCCCACAGCCACCACCAATAATTGTTGAAAATGTGACAGATTATCAGAGCTTTTTTGATCTTCTGTCATCATCCGTTGCAAAAGATTCTTTTCTAATTAAGATGAAGAGCGGCAACGTCGTTAAAATCAATTGTAGAGATGGCGACTCATATAGGACTGTGACTCAGTTTCTACTACAAAATAATTGTGTCTGGTTTTCTTACGAAAACAAGCAGGATCGGCCCATACGAGTTATGGCAAAAAATCTGCATTCTACATGTGTGCCTGCTCGGATTATAGAGGATTTAGTATCTAAAGGATACAATGTTGAAGATGCAGTGAACAAACTAAGTTGGAGGACAAAGGAACCTTTAAACATGTTCATGATATCTTTCAACAAAAATGAAGATGTCAACAAAATCTACAAAATCCAGTCTATTTTGGGTTGTAAAGTAGACATTCAACCCCTAAAAACGTCAAAATTAATCCCACAATGTAAAAGGTGCCAGGCATATGGTCACACCCACAAATACTGCTCCAAAGAACCCAGGTGTGTTAAATGCACTGGAAAACACTTAACGAAAGACTGCAAGAAACTCGCAGAAGCCAAACCAAAATGTGTTCACTGTGGTGAACAGCATCCAGCTAGCTACAGAGGTTGCACTGTAGCTAAAGAACTCCAAAAGTTGAAAAATAAAATAAGCCACAAAAATCAAATTTCGACCACCCAGGCACAAAAGCCCGATATTACAAAAAAAGCTATACCCAGTCAGCAAGTGACGAAGAATGTGTCTTTTGCACAAATTACAAAGGGTTTCAAACCGCAAACCCAACCAAAAAAACAGCCTACATTAAACATGGAGGACAAACTTAACACCATTTTAAATTTCATTTCATCTTATGATGAAAGATTCAAAAATATTGAGAAACGTTTGGGTATCAAAAATGATGTCTAAGTCAGTAAAGATATTTGCATGGAATGCCAATGGACTTCTCCGGCACCAAAATGAACTACAAGCTGTCCTAAACATAGAAAATATTGACTTATGTCTCATATCAGAAACACATTTCACCAGAGAAACATACCTAGATATTAAAGGATATAAAATCTATCACGCACTGCATCCAACTAATAAAGCTAGAGGAGGCAGTGCCGTCATAATAAAAGAAAATATCCAACATTGCGAGGTCTTTAAATGTGAAGAACCTGAAATACAAGCAGTTGGGATATCCATTAAAACCAAACGTTACCCGGTTACTATTTCAGCAATATACTGTCCACCGAGGTATACGTTAAAGACCGATCAATATGTAAATTTCCTTAAACAACTTGGCAATAGGTTTATCCTTGGCGGCGACTTCAATTCCAAAAATACCTACTGGGGATCTAGACTCACAACAACTAAAGGTAAAGAGTTGTTAAATGCAATTAAAGAAACTAAATGTGATGTGTTATCTACAGGTAAACCAACATACTGGCCCACAGATCCTCACAAAATACCTGATTTGATAGACTTTTTTATATATAAAAATCTCTCTCCTAACTTTCTTCACATTGAGGAAGGTTTTGATATGAGTTCAGACCACTCCCCAATAATTTTGATTCTCAGTGATGAAATCTTAAATAAAAAAGAAATCCCTTCGCTTGTTAATAAAAAAACGGACTGGGATAGCTTTAAACATGACTTAGACTCTAAAATAAATCTAAAAGTACCACTGAAGACTCCAGCAGATCTAAATTTGGAACTTGAAACGTTTATAGCGGATATCCAACAATGTGCTTGGAATAATACTCCGGATATAAAAAGAAAAAATATAACAACCATGTACCCAATAGAAATTCCACAGCTTATAGCAAAAAAAAGAAAACAAAGAAAAATATGGCAGGAAACTAGATTCCCACTCGACAAAACTTTATTAAATAACCTTTCAAAGAGACTTAGTAGAGAGATTAAAAAATTCAAAGAGGATACAATGTCTTCATCGCTAAGTCAACTTACTAGTGACCGTACAACCGACTATTCTCTATGGAAAGCCACTAAAAGTATTAAACACCCAACCAGACAAATACCTCCTATTAAAGAAATTGATGGTACATGGGCCATCAACAATGAGCAAAAAGCTGTACGATTTGCGCACCACCTAGAAAAAATATTTCAGCCAAACGAAAATAACACTGAACTTATAGAACATGTATCGCCACAGGATGAGTCAGAAATAAAACTTGTAACTCCAAGAGAGGTTTATTATGAAATTAAATTTATAAATAAAAATAAAGCTCCGGGCTATGACCTCATTACCGGAGAAGTCCTTAAACATTTACCTAAAAAAGCAGTGGTCAAACTTACCAACCTTATCAATGCTACATTCAGACTAAAACATGTACCGGATGTGTGGAAAGTGGCTGAAGTTATTATGATACCGAAACCAGGTAAACCACCTCATGAAGTAACATCTTACAGGCCAATCTCTCTTCTTCCAGTTATGTCAAAATTGTTTGAAAAACTATTTTTGAAACGGTTAAAAACTATTATAGAAGAAAATAGACTTATCCCTGAGCATCAGTTTGGTTTTAGAGAAAAGCACTCTACAATAGAACAGGTCCATCGAATAACCAATATTATTGAATCAACTCTAGAAGAAAAAAAAGTTTGCTCTACAATTTTCCTGGATGTAGCACAGGCATTTGATAAAGTGTGGCATCAAGGCCTTATGTACAAACTGAAAAAAATGCTACCAAAGCAATTTACTGACATATTGGAGTCATACATAACAAACAGGATGTTCAGAATAAAACAAGAAGACACCTACTCTGAACTAAAAGAAATAAAAGCAGGAGTGCCGCAAGGAAGTGTATTAGGCCCGGTCCTGTACCTATTATACACTAGTGACATTCCACAGATAGAAAACTGCACCATTGCAACTTTTGCAGACGACACAGCCATACTGGCTACTGGTGTCACTCATGAAGTCGCTGTGGAAAACGTACAAAGAGCCGTAACCAAAATATATGATTGGACTGAACAGTGGCGCATTAAACTTAATGAATCAAAATCGGTTCACATTGATTTTACAAATAAAATGACGAATTATCATCCGGTATACATTAACACCCATGCAATACCCTATGAAAACACGGCCAAATACTTAGGCATGACACTAGACACCAAGCTGCGCTGGAAAGCACATGTCAAAAAGAAACGCGATGAGCTAGAAATTCGCTATAAGAAGATGTACTGGCTGCTTGGTAAGCACTCACCGTTATCAGTACACAATAAATTACTATTATACAAACAAGTCCTAATGCCTGTATGGACTTATGGTATACAGCTGTGGGGCTGTACCAAATCAAGTAACGTACAGATGATCCAACGTTTCCAGAATAAAGTACTTAGAGGTATCGTAAATGCTCCCTGGTACGTTAGAAATGACGACCTCCACCGGGACCTCAGTGTGGAACCTGTTGCCATTATTGTTAAAAAACATGCCGAAGCTCATGAGAAAAGACTTCATCATCACGTGAACGTTGAGGCTATCCAGCTCCTCGACAACACGGACATTATAAGACGTTTAAAAAGGACAAAACCTTTTGAATTATTGTAGTGATAGTAAATAGTGTTAAAGTGCAGTGTATGTACTATGGTAAAGAACACATGAACAAAGTGTCTTCGCCTTAACAAAAACAATAAGAAAAGTGCCGATGGGCACATTCTTAACAGAAACATTTTATTAGTTTAAGTTAAAGTTAAATTGCTTATTAGCCTTAATATGGCTAGATTGCAATATTTTGAAGTACACAAAGTGGTGCATCAAGGACAAAAAAAAAAAAAAAAACTTAAGTATATTAAGCGAGAAAGCGTTGGCGGGACGATCTGGCTACCTTCGACAGTAGTTGGTGGGAGACTGCGAAGGATAGGGATGGTTGGAGGTGTTTGGGAGAGACCTTTGCCTAGCAGTGGGACAATATAGGTTAACAAAAAAGTATATTATTTTGTGGCCATTGACAGGATAGAAGAAGAAGAAGCAAAAACAAAAACGACAAGGTAAACTCTTAGAAATGAAGGTTAAATACATATATTTAGAAATGACTTCCTGAAGTAAATCCCGGATTATCATAATCTGGCTTCAAGGACTGCTGAGACGACCCCATAGGAATTTTAGTTAATATCCGGCCGCCCTTGCTTTGTGTGGGGTGGGGTGAGTCCAATATAAGTACGTAATGAACAAAAATTCAATATATAAAATTAAGTTATTGCAACTTTTCTTCTTCCTTCCCTTTACCCTTTATATGGGATCGGGTCTCCTTATCAACTTGCGCCTGGACGCTCTATGGTTGTCTCTGAATCTAGCTTGAAGGTTATTAGCACCTTCGCGATATTTGACCGCTACATTACCTTTGGACGACCTCGACCTCTTGTCAGCCAGAGGTCATTAGACTCATGTATTAGCCACGATAACATTCATCTTTGTTTAGTGCTAAAACTCAAGTAAATCTCGATTCAAGCTCAAGAAAAGGGCGGATGAAGTTGCTCGAGAAGATCTTTGCCCAGCTATAGGACGTTACAGGATATTAAAACATTTAAGATGACTAAAATATATTAATTCTTACTCGTTTTTAAATAGCTCCATCTACAAAGTTTTGCCGCAACTAACACGGCAGACGGTAAACAACTTACTTTTACTTTTGCAACTTTATTCTCGTTCTCAACGGACAAAACAGATGGCGCTTTATAACACAATTAATCACATTCATAATCACATGCCTTCCATCTTTCAACTTACATTCAAGAAAAGTTTTGGATCTCAAATAAACATTTTACACGTATGTATGTATGTGTGTGTACGTTCGATCGACATCTTCGGCTACAGTACAATTTTATAATTTTTAAACTGAATGATGATTTTTGTTTTCCATTTTTAAAGGTTGTACGTGAAATTAGGGAAATCTCTGTAAGAATAGGAAAACAATTGAGCAACCTAATTATTCTAGTCAACTCAGTGGTGATCGATAGGTTCTATGGGATGATGAGGTAGACAAAATAAAATACACAACAGACTGCCAACAGATGTTTTAGAAGTATACATAAACACAATATGTGTGAATAAGGGAACGCAAGCACTTAATTACATTTGCAATTTTTCTTAGCAATTTAAAATACCAACAATTTCGTCTATCTGGGGGCACGGCAGTGCCCCCCGCCAAGTCGAGCGCGAAGCAAACACTGCCGTACCATCCTTTACAGGAACCCTTTCGCCGCATTTTCAGGCCCCTATTTGAGAGCCTCTGGATAAGCCCAGAACGCTGAAATTTTCGTCATCTAGTAAGCTATACAATCACATACTTAAAATAAAATTTCAAGTCTGTAGGTCATTTAGTTCCGAAGTTAAGCGAAAGCAAAGTTTCGTATTTATGACAGACACTCACTCACTCACTCACTCACTCACTCACTCACTCACTCACTCATGATCATCAAAATAGAACTAGTACTTCCCATAAACCTAGAGAGCTGAAATTTGGTACAGAGTTAGGATTTAATGGCCACATAAAGGGAAAACTATAAAAACTAGGATAATCGAACGGGAACGGGAATTATACGGGAATGGGAACGGGAATTGTAACTCAAGAACGGCTGAACTGATTTGGCTGAAAATTGGTGGGGAGGTAGATTAGAACCAGGAAAAGGACATAGGATACTTTTAATCCCGAAATTTTCACGGGATTGGGAACGGGAATTTAAAAATCAAGAACGGCTGAATTGATTTGGCTGAAAATTGGTGGGGAGATAGCTTAGAACCAGGACAAGAACATAGAATACTTTAATCCCGAAAATCCCACGGGAATGGGAACGGGAATTTATTACTCAAGAACGGCTGAACTGATTTGGCTGAAAATTGGTGGGGAGGTAGCTTTGAACCAGGACAAGAACATAGAATACTTTAATCCCGAAATTCCCACGGGATTGGGAACGGGAATTTATTACTCAAGAACGGCTGAATTGATTTGGCTGAAAATTGGTGGGGAGGTAGCTTAGAACCAGGAGAAGCACATAGAATACTTTTAATCCCGAAATTCCCACGGGAATGGGAACGGGAATTATAATTCTAGAACAGCTGAACTGATTTGGCTGACAATTTGTGGGGAGGTAGCTTAAAACTATTTATGTATAGATACTTTTTATCCCGAAATTCCCACGGAAACGCGAACGGGAACTACGCGGGTGAAACCGCGGGGCGCTTAATAATATAATACTACTCCTAAAAAATAAGTGTGTCAAATAAGAAAATCTAATAAAATAAATCAATATAAACAAGTTTTAACAAAAAGAAATGAAATCCCACCAAAAACATTCTGTAAAAAACTAGCCAAGTCTCGATGGAGCTGCTTGTTTAACTCTAAAAAGTAATGAAATCTAGACAGACTCGTGCCAAGTCTATAAGGTTCCTTACTGCGATTTCTTTATTATTATAGTTAATGTTGTGTGACTTGGCCGTTGAAGGGTACACATGTATGTACACAAGGGTACAAAACAAGGTGCTCCATGACGCTATTGCACCAATCTGTCGCCAGAACCGCTACCCGTTGACGATAGAAAATTGCCACTTAAATAACGTTGATTCAATATCCAGTCCATTGTAGGCTTGATAAAGCTGCGTATTTCAATAATGTTATAACATTACGTGTAAAAAAATTGACTTGTACCCGCTACTAACGTTTTAAACAATGTTCAACGGCCAAGTCACACAACATTAACTATAATAATAAAGAAATCGCAGTAAGGAACCTTATAGACTTGGCACGAGTCTGTCTAGATTTCATTACTTTTTAGAGTTAAACAAGCAGCTCCATCGAGACTTGGCTAGTTTTTTACAGAATGTTTTTGGTGGGATGTTAACTACACCTTCGAGTCACTGGACTTTACAACACAACATCCTGGTATACGAATACCAACAAGTGCAAAGTACTTATAGGCATATAGAGGACTAGATGTGCCCCGCGGTTTTACCCGTGTGGAACCTTATCCCGTGAGAATTTTGGGATAAAAAGTTATATCCTATGTGTTATTCCTAGGTATGAGGAACATCTTTACCAAATTTCATTAAAATCCATTCAGTAGTTTTTGCGTGAAAGAGGAACAAACATCCACACATCTAAACATCCACACTCACAAACATTCGGCTTTATAATATTAGTAGGATTACTTGCACTTATAAGCGGGCAATTTTCTAGAATAAACTAGACCTCCAGTCCCACATTTTGAGTCCTTTGTGCGTGCTGCAACATTATTGGTTTAACCAACAGTGATTTAGCAAAGAGTAAGAGTTGTCCCTCTGCACTGCAGGGCAAAAGCCTCTCATTGATGAGAAGTTGGACTAGTCACCATACTGGCCTAATTTATGATGGTGATCTCAAACTCGTATTTTGTTTGTCAAAAAAAAATAACATGTGCGTCACATACAACCTTTCTGGTCAATAAAACAAATGACTCCCAAGTTATTTAACAGATCATTTTGAAAGACAAATCAAAGAGCATTACTACTCATAGTTAATATTCGTGTGGGTAATAACCGAATGGAAGCATACATTAAGGGCTCCAGCTACCTATAATTAGAGGTTCGCCTCGCCTCAATAGAAAGTTTGTGAGATATTTCACTGATTACGACTTAAGTAGACCTTTTACTCCGATTGCAACAATTGTTTCCTTATAGCGTTTAGGTACACAGGAATTAAAGTGATTTGTGTTACTTTTGTTCACTAAAAGACATTTATAAGTCTGTTTTACTCTTAATTGAATTCATGTTTATAATTTGATATTATTTTGTAAACTTTTGTTAAAACGAATAGATAAATGTAAAACTAGCTGTGCCCCGCGGTTTTACCCGCGTGAATTCCAATCCTATGGGAATTTTGGGATACCTCTATGTGTTATTCCTAGTTATAAGGAACATCTGTACCGAATTTAATCTAAATTAATACAGTAGTTTTTGCGTGAAAGACTAACAAACATCCAAACTCACAAACATACAAACTTTTGCATTTATAATATTATTGTGTTTAGTGTATATAGATATATAGTTAGTTCTTGTTTCTTTTTACGCGGTTCAAACAAAAGATGAGTTGGATAGTGAAGTATATCGTGAAAAAAGCTCTTGAAAGTAACATTGATAAATCTCAATCTTACACTAAAATGAATTGCGTACTTATTTCATTTCTTCTTTGACCTAATAATTTTGAGATAATCTTACTTGTATCTCTAACAAAACAAGTACTTACCTTATTACCGATGAAAAAAATTAGAAATCAAAACAAACATACTCAACTACACAAGTGTATTTTCTTAATACAAATACATCTCGTGTATGAATTTAGTTAATAAGTTGAACATTAATGATTGATATTGATACGAAGATATTCGAGACATATCTTTGATGGACGAGACAGGCAGATTGCATCCGAATACGATGGTCTCAAGTTATGTAAGCAATCAGTCGATCTGTTTTTTTATTTTTGAATCGTGAAATGTAGATTAGGAAAGAATGTTTATTATACAATTGGTGTGCATTCTTTGATTGAGTGATTTGAAATTTAATATATTTTTTATGTTATGTTTGACTTATAATCCTATTTTATTCCTATTTGTAAATCTATGTATATAATTATCAAATTATTAAATCTGTATCGATGATTAGCTACACTTACAATTATAGTAGTTTTTGAGTAAAAACTTCAAAATATCTCTTTAACAAAGTTCTTTCGTAGTTTGTTTACTCAAAGAATCTATGCATAGAATAGTGTTCCTAAAGTTTGTTTAAATTTTTATACTGTGCCTTTGTGACTTTCTTAATAGTTTTATCCCTCCTTAACGCTGATTACATCAAATAAAGTAGTACAGCGTCTATTGTTATTAAAATTAAGTAAAATGTAATTACAAGATAATGTGTATGACAAATAAAATGTTTCTATATTGTTTTTTTTCCATATTTTTTTCCAACTGTTCTTTGGTAACAACTATTTAGTGTAAAGTATTGCTAATGTACTTTTTAATTTACTTAAAAAACATTGAATTTGGTTGGTTAGCAAGAGAATGTAACGACCCGATGTTTTATTTTGATAACCAGGTCGCGACCCAACAGATGATAAACAAAGTCGTAGAGCTTTGTTTTTATACGGTTTTATGTTTTTTGTTTTTATGTTCGTCGATATCTTTGCCATCTGAGTTCCAATTTCAACGATTATGTTTTGAAAGCCTCGATTATAGATGTCGCAATTGTAGCTTGCATTTTAAGAACCAGAATGAGATTCATATATTCCTTAGTAAGTACTGTAAAGTACTGGAAAATAAACGCAATGATTACGTAAAGTAATGGAATAAAACATGACGTAGAAATTAACACTTTTCTTGATAGTTCAATTAAAACAGAAAGTGGTGCCGTAAACATAGAAAATGTCCTCTGATCTGACAAACTACCCATATGTAACGTATAGGAGTGTTTCCGCGACACTAGAGACGGGAAACTAGTTATCTGGCCGTAAACTGGATATGTTCCGATAAGGGACAAAGACCTATCGAGCGGTCATTCCCTCGCATGTGATCTAAGTAGAGCTGGAAAGTTGTCCGTGGCCGCTAATATAAATGCATGAACTTGATACTGCCATACACTTTTCCGTGCGCCCTCAACAACACAGCACTTTTCATTTCGCATCACGCGCTTTCCTTCATATAATGTGATTAGCCATCAATCGCATGTGAATCAAATATGGCGAAGACTGAACTTTTGGTGAGTAAATCGCGTGACACGCTAACATTTCACCGGTAACCGATTCGTTATCTGTTCACAGTGAGAAACAAACAAGTCGATGTTGATAGATTGGTTCCGCGCCTAACGTGATTAGCTATGATTGATTGTTAAACATGAACGGTTGTTACAGATGATCATCACTTTCGCTGCGTTGGTGTACTGCACTGAGGTGGACGATGGTGACCAGAAGAAGAGAGGCGCGGGGAAGGGGACCAGCCTGAATACGATCCCGTCAGGCGCACAGAAACAGGACTACAACACTTACAGTATCTATTCACAGAACCCGAGCTCTCAAACTTCCAGCCCCTCTTACCAATCTCAAGTGCCCAATTCCTTCTACCCGAGCCAAGCAAGTCAGTATTACAACACTCCCACTGACCAATCATCACCGTACGGCCAAACTCCACAAATCAACCTGCTTCAACCACAAACCTCGTCGCAATTCGTCCCGATAAATTTCATACCTAATCCCGGGTATCAGTCCAAGTACCAGTTCTTGCCCTCTAAACCAGGCGGTAATATTCAGTTGGCTCTTTTACCTCAAGGTAACAACTTCCAATCACCTTTGCTGCAATACCCACAGAATTTGTTCTCACAAAGCCCAACAAATTCAATTAACCCTCAACAACATCCTTTACTAAATTCTTTTGCCCAGCCTGGACAGTATAACGTGGGTCAAAACTTACCTCTATCTCTTGGCAACTCGTATTTGGGACAGCCGTCTGCAATGGTTCTGCTTGCTCAACCTAATCCTTCTCTGTACAACAATCTTTTGTACCAAAACCCTGTTCAGCAGAGCTTGTATAATTACTTCCCGTCTAATTTTCAAGCGAAGTACGGAGTGCCGTATGCATCCGCGACGACTCCTGACGTGCAGTTGCAGTCTCAGAGCATACCGAAGGAGGAGAACGACATTACTCCGCATACAAGCGAGTACACCGCTCCTTCAGAATCGAACACCAGCTACAAGACTGCATACGCCTCCAGCCGCTCTTCATACACAAAACTTTGATAATCATTCCCTATTTCTGTACAGCTTACCATAAGTAGTCCCAGTAGGTTAAGTAACAAATATATCTGTGGCCATTATGTACGTAACCCATTGTATTTAAATGTGAGAATATTGTTATGTTATGTTGTTATGTTTTGTTGACTTTTTAATTAAATATAGCTGTATATCATCATAATAACGACTTTGTTTTGATAACTAGTGAGTAACTATGATTACAATTTGTAATTACCATACAAAAACCAAGTGTGAACGTTAAGAAATCTTTATGAAATGTGTTTTTGTATGATATCATCAAGCCGGCACAATCATATTGCTGGGATCCTGACCTACCCAAATTAGATGATAAAACCTTGCTCTACCGCAATGACTCAGCGCGGGTTTTTTTAATGACACAATATTAGTTTTCTATTGTTCTAGGACATATAGGTTTCCTCACAATTCCCTTCACCACCCAAATGCTTATAGACTAGTGTTTGTTTACTGGGGATTACTGGTGATGCGTTTGGTTAAGCAATATCTAAAGCTATCATAGTATAGTGATGGGTGGCCGTTACTGAAGTGGCTTTATATTTTTGAGCGTTTTCGTGATTGTAAAGGAATGTTATGCTATCGTACTAACATCATCGACAGACGTAACAGATAATTAAAATCACTCAAATATCTTTGCTTAAAAATTAACACACCACATACACATACCATAACATAACATAATCATTCACTACATCATTTCATTATAATAACTGACCCCTAACTAAGCTTTGAGCTTGTATCTAGAGTATCAGAAACTACGCACACACTTATTCACACACACACCCAGACCGAGACAAACATTTGTGGTTCACACAAATATTCACCCCGCACGGGAATCGAACCCGCAACCTTACGGATGGCAGTCCGGCATGGTGACCACTCTGCCATCGAGGTCGTCACACAAGGGAAACATACAAAACTAATGTGATTTTATTGCGGAAAACTGCCCACTTACAAGCAAAACTCAATACCTGCCAAGAAAGTTCTAAAACGCTCATAAAAATATCACAAAACCTCATTGGTGAAAAGCTTTTTAAGGTTTCTAAACCCAACACTTTAGGATTACCTAGCAATGTAATTAACTCTGTATCAAATCTCTTTGAATATTTATCAAATAGGTACTTATAAATAAGATTCTCAAAGTATCTCTTAAGTACACATACATAGGCTGGTGTTATGGAGATCATTTCTCAACAGTCCTTAATAATCAGTTACATAAACATAATTAGGATGAAAAGAACTTAATTGACGTTCACTTCTTATATCATACGACTAGGTTTTATAAGCCCTCTCGTTCAAATCAACATTTATCGCAGGCCTAATTAAACTTCGCACTTCCAATAAAAATACCATTAAACCACTTGTTATATTAGTCGATATTTTTGATGGATATGTGAACAAAAATACTCTTTAATTTTCACACGTGTGATGTAATTATAATACATTTTACACATAGTTACAATAACGTTGCTAACAAAATATCGGAGTGAAAGGCGACCACGTGCTTAATATAATTGATAGGTATTATTTGTATCATTTAAAAGATGCGCGTACGAAACGCACCTGCGAAGTTTTATTAGTTTAATACAGGATGTGTTGAAACGTGTAATCGTAGAAAAAGTATGTGGATGTCAGACTCGGTAGCCGGTAGCACGCAACAAATGAATTAACACAGAAATGTAAGAAGACATATACAAAATTACGATTATAAAATAAAGAAAAGCGGATCTAGTAGTGTTTACGTAGGCGTTTTAGTAAATTGTTTCGGTATACATATTCAGAAGATATAATGTTATTTTATTCAACAAGTATTGAACAAGCAGAATTCCTGTTTCCTTTAGATATACCACAGACATAAGCTTATGATATTAAGTATATACACCCTTATTTTGAAATTGCGATACCTTATCTCACAGCTAATGTAAACGACGGGTGACAATATAATAGTGAAGTTAGTTTTTTTTTGCTTTTATTTAAAAAGTTATGATAAGTCAAAGATTTTCAAAATCCCGCCGAATTTTATTGTTATTCTACACCGAACAACCGGCGAACGCTGCGATACACAGCTGAGCGCGGTCATCGACCCGAGCCGTCACAGAATACTTGATAGCTAGTGTGCCGTCTGGTAATACGACATTTATTTGGTATTTTTTAAAGATAAGTAATAACTATCATTTTTGATATTTTTATTGGATATATGGATTCAGTTACTGCTACAGATATTCTGATTTTAATAAGTCCCATATTATCAAAATAGGGGTGTATAAAAGTTCCTTATATATTAACTAGGAATAACGTAGGATATTTCTTATCCCAAAATTCCAAGGGTATCGCGCGGGATAAACAGCGGAGTGCATCTAATATTACATATAAGTACATACATATGTACTGTTAATTTATATTTTTTGGTAATTCGTATTAACTTTTATTTTCGATTAAACTTTATTAAAAATATAAAAAGGTGGATAATATCTTTATCCACTTTTTTATATTTTTGTATTCACATAACTATTTCTATCATTAATTGTTAGATAAGTGTTGTCCATCTAGAAAACAAGTTAGGTATTAAAATTTAATGAAAAGTGAAACTTATGTTTTTGAAGATAAATTTTAATGCATGTTCTAAAATCTTCAAATTGATTTTAAAGAAAAATGTTTATTAACTTCGAGTATATAAGAATGAATTTGCGATGGCATCTTTTTGAGTTTTTGCATCAAAACAAATAAGAATTCTGAATACCAGGTCAAATCGACTCCGGATATATTTGAAAACATAACTATTTAATTTTACATAATAATCGCGATACAGATGCATCTTTAATTATAATATATTAAGTATAAAGAATTTGACGTGACTTACTTTTATTTATGATTTAAACTTAAAATATTCTCAAAATTCCCACGAAACTAACTTACGTACGTCGTAATAGCTTTTTTCATTTAAAATTGTACTAAAACTATTTGTATAAACATTAAATTAAATGTTTATACAAACCGAATTATTTTTATGGTAATAATTTGAAATAATACACGTCTATTGTTAATTCTTTACAAAATCAATGTTTCTTTTCATTTCTTGCACCGGTTTTGCAAAGGTGCCATTTTCCTGTAGATTTTCTTTTCTCAAATGTCTCGTCTTGACTGAAGAATTAGGCGCGAACAGAACTTTGGGTTTTTTATTAAAAAAATGTAGTTATCGCGAAAATCACAACCCCACTTTAACCACCTTTAACTCACCAGTTGCCAAGTTCTCTTAAAAATATCACAATTTATCTGTACTTATTGTATGTAAATAAGTAGCAAAATATTTACATAATGACCAAGTGATTTATGTATCAATTTTGTTGTGTGGATGTTTTATCAGTTTTCAGATCAACTCCTGTCATAAGAACGAATTGATTGTCATCTACACGTAAAGTTATGACGAATGGTCAGCGAAAAGGTTATCGGTATAATCTATACCTTATTTGTTCAAGTTTAATTATGTAATATTAGACCTGATGGCCCTTCGGTGGGGATATAGTATAGAAAAATGTTAACCTTCACAATACTTATTAGTTAATTTTATTTATTTATTTATTTAGGACGACCAGTGAAAATTACATTAAATCTTAGAAGTAGATACTTAAATAACTAAATTAAAACCTAAATGCACTTTCTGTAGGTGCCACAACATGCAAAGAATTAAAATATCACGTTAGATTAAAATACTTACTTTTTCTTCCCTCTATCTCTATCTCTATTTCGAACTTCTTTTGATTGAAGTTGGTCCATCCGTTTGGCACCATTTCGACGAGAAATAAATACACATGCTTTCATATTTATGATATTAGTTTCATTGGTGAGTATCATTATACTTGTAGAATAGAAATATGATATATATAAGTATATACATTATATTAGAAATGATATAAATTATTTCTTAGTAGCAACGCGTAGTTTTCTTTTTCATTATGACAAAACCATAAAATAAACAATTGTGTAGCGCATACATAGTGGTTAAATTATGTATATGTATGTATAGGCGTGTGTATCTGCCAAATGCAACATAATACTCTACATATATGGAGATATAAATATGTTTTTGTGGTTTTAAAATATGTTTACATTACGTAACAAGCTATAAAACTGTGTTCCAAATACCTTCACAATATATGCCTACTTTAATCTTAATAATACATTTGAGAACAAAGATTATCACCTTTTTGAAAGTATTTAAATTCTTTAATAAAGATAGCCTATGAATCGATTGTTATTTTATAAGCGAATATAATTAACATAAAAATAACTTGAATGAGCCTACTTTGTTCATATATTAGCGATTTATGTAAAATCTTCTAATTAATAAAGATTTAACAACAATAAAGTTTGTTTTTTTGGAGCATTTTTTGTTAATATATTCATTCATACGATGACCAAATTTAGTATAATAATCATTCACTACATGATCTCATTAACTGACTCCTAACTCAGTTCGAAACTTGTATCTAGGGTATCAGAAACTACGCACACACTCATTCACACACACACCTAGACCGAGACAATCATTTGTGGTTTACACAAATTTTCACCCCGCAAGGGAATGGAACCCGCAACCTTAGGGATTGCAGTCCGGCATGGTGACCACTCTGCCATCGAGGTCTTCAAATAAATGAAATTAACTACTTATAATTAGTTTTAATGTTGATAACATTTAGAATATTAGTGTATTGTTAGATATACCGGGTGTCCCGTAAGTAGTGGACCAACGGGATGTGGGGGATAGGAGAAACCGTTACGATTCTGGTAGGTAATGGTTTCCCCTATCCCCCACATCCCGTTGGTCCACTACTTACGGGACACCCTGTATATAGTAACAATATCATCATATTATTTGAAATTCCATGTGTTTTATACACCAGACTTCCTGTTTTTGGAAATTTTGAATAATTTTAGGATAAAATATGAACACTTTTTAGTTCTCAGATTATCTTCAAACAAAATTACCATCAATGCGGGTGGCACCATTTCGCGAAGGAAGTTTGCAATATTCTTAATTTAAAAGGAAATATATTTTTATATGAATACATTTAGTAGTGATTGACCCACAATAATTTGTATTTTGTTGCAAAAAATGCATTAAATTGGGAAAGTTACATAATATAGTACTTATGTAAAAGTAATAGATTTAAAATCAGTAATAGAGTTCATTTTAAATTTTAAATCGATGATGTAGACTAGGAAACAAAAGTAATCCTTTGTTTTTAGATGAAAAGTAATAAAAAATAATCTAATTAATTTCATTACATAAATACATGCATTATTAAAAAGATTTTACATATTATACATTGTTAAAAGGATAAGACGACAAAATACTATAAAGATCACATAGATTAACACATAATTCTAAATTAATTTGAATATCACTACATAGTATAAAACAAAGTCGCTTTCTCTGTCCCCATGTCCGTATGTATGCTTAGATCTTTAAAACTACGCAACGGATTTTAATGCGGTTTGTTTTAATAGATAGAATGATTCAGTGGGAAAGTTTTTAGCATAATTTTATCCCCATATTCCTGCGAGAACGGGAACTACGCGGGTGAAACCGCGGGGCGCCGCTAGTTATAAATAAATCTCATACAAAAAATTTATTACTTTTTTTTTTATCTCACTCTGTATAAGTAAGCGTAACGTTTGATTGAACTCGTTTGGTTGATCCGGTTGGCTCATCTCAATAAATTCAATACTCAGAGTTCGCACACACACGTAATAACCATCAATTTTATTATTACTACATATCAAATACACATCGAAGATGTACAAACAACTTTCGTATTAAACAGGTATGTTATTATAATAAATCAGTCTAGATTCACTTGATTATAAAACTTTGTACTTAAACTAAGTATGCCCCGCGGTTTAACTCACGTTTGCTGCGCTCATATAAGTCTTAGCGTGATGTTTTAAATCGTATATCGCCTTCCGTGATAAATAGGCTATTCAACATTGAAAGAATTATTCAATTCGAACTTGTAGTTTTTGAGATAAGTGCGGTCAAACAAACAATATCTTCAGCTATATAATATTAGTATAGATTTTGATTTCATGTATACATCTTCACGATTACGTAAGAAAAATGAAGATTTAAGCGTCTTTTCCTTTAAATATTTATCGGAATGTAGGTTTTTAACACCTACTTATATTAAGACCCATTCACAGATTACGATAAACTACGATTTGTAGCGCTTTGTAATATCGTGGGTATCATTTTACTAGCCTTACCTTAACGGGCCAGTTTGTACGCCTATTTTACTATAATTTATTCAAATTCGAAATAATTTATTCAGTTTGGACTTTACAGAAACATGCAGCATTTACGTTTACCGAACCAAACAGAGAGTTGCGGGTTCAATTCCATTGTTAGTAAAGTGTCAATATATTATATATATATTTCCTATTGCAAAGATATTATTGTAAATTATTGATGTGGAGAAAGGCATTTCTATACAATATATATTGATTTACTCCTTAAGTAAAAAAAAATTTGAAACAATCATCAACAACGTTCAGAAATTGATCGAAAAAAGTAACTTCAATCAATACATAATTCCATTAATAATTGGTTTTCGTGACTTAGTAGTAATAACGGTAACCAAACCTAAGCTCATTCTGTGCCTTTGAATGGTCTATAAAGATTGAACTAGCTTTTGTATCGGTGAAGTAATGTGCCGACCAAATTATAATGTATTCAAGTTACGTTTAGGTTCTTTGGGTGGTCTGTCTTTGGGTGGTGGATTACGTTTAGTAATCTTATTTTGCTATTATAGAGCTATTAGCGTAGGTAGGTTTTATTTTTTAACGCACTTATTTAAGATTTGTGATTGTCTTTGCTGGCTGTAAACATGTAAAATAAAAATAAAACGGGAAATATGTTGAACAAAAATTAAAACTACTTTGATCTGATTAATCTCTTTAAAGTTTATGAACAGTAAACGTAGGTGATCTTTTACGTTTGGGAAATCTTTGGAAAATAAAATTTACAGACACATACATATACGGTGTTCCAAGTAGTATATGGACTAAGGTTTCATGAAAAATAAAAAAGTCGTTCCTAATTTTACATTCGCATACCAATTGCTCGTGTATGTAAAACTATTATTCTACTAATAAAGAAGTTTTTGGCTCTCCCTGTTCATCTATATTCTATGAAACACAAATCATTACAAGAACAGTTCTCATGGTAAGTATTAGACACAATTTCATAATAGCATGTCCTAATGATGTTTATAAGAGTGTGGTCAAATGTCTATTATGCAAATTGATGGCCTTTTACATGCCTTTTACGTTTGTGGGAAGATCACTCGATCAATCACTTATTAGAAATTGCTTTGCATTTGTTAATATGTGTTTCAAAGACCTCAAGTTGTATTATTAATGTGTTATTGGTTATGGACTTCTGACAACTGTAATTTCACAGTAGAAAAGGTAGTAGTGAAATGGGAATTTAATTGATATTTATTGCTTGGTATCGATAGGAAAATTTCATCGCTTTATAATATTGGTTCTTGGTTGTGTTCTATATTGATATATTTGCTCTAGTTTTCTGCCAAATCTATACTAATATTATAAAGTTGAAGAGTTTGTTTGTTTGGTTGAACACTTTTATTTCAGGAATTGACAGTTTTAATTTAACGTTCTTTTAGTGTTGGATGCATTTCTCAAGAAAGGTTATCTTAATAGGTATTAAATAATAGTATAATATAACCACCAGACCACTATAAATAGTGATAATTAAGGTAGATAAAACCACGCGGGCATACCTATTCTTCTAATATAAAATACTGATGCAATTGAATGATTTTCATTTCTAATGCAAAGTACACATCGATAAACCGGTTATGTAACAATGTTCAATGTAGTGTAATTGTTAAAATTAGTAGAACAGTGAAAATGGTAACAGTCGTTTAGTTTCGAAATTAGCATTACAATGTGGATCCAATTCTGAGATTTGGACGCCGTTGTTGTGAACTAATGTGAGTATTTTTACTTTAATGTTTTACCTTACCTTATAAGGTACACTTTATGGCATTTTAAGGAATATCTATACGAGTATATGAGTAAGTATAAGCCTCTAAGATTCTACTATAGGACTAATATATCTCAAAGAGTATCCTCAATGAGAAAGAGTACAGGGGAAAGAACAGGAGAGTCGGTGTTTTCAAGACTTAAACAAGAAGAATTTAGAAAAAAATGGTACACAACGAAAGTAAGATAAAATTTCAAAAAGTAACTTAGGGGTCGGGGTCTTGCAAACATGTGGGCGATCGCCGCGGGTGATTTGTGTCTAGTAAATACATTCCTAAAAAGTAAAAGCATAGACCAAATGCACAAAAATCAATTAATATTATTTCGACAAACTTTCTACGTCACCAATTCTCAAGTAAATAATTACGCGAGAGAACAAAAAAATATAATCGTATAATTTTCACGCCAAAAGAATTTTCTTACATGGACGCAGATCTAGGACCTATACAAATGACGCGCAGTTCAAAATTCAAATTCTAGTACCTAATCGCAGACCAATAGTACATACAATGCCATCACGAACTTTATTCCAAAAAATACCACAAAATCAATTTAATACTTCTCTCGGTATAACCGAACAACATATTTAAAGCAGGAACAAAAAACGTAATAGATATGACGTAATATGTCATTGTATTATATCAGTTTCATGGTTGAGAGGTTTTTGGCAATGGAACCAAGGGATACGTGATGCATGATAGATTTCTTTGATACAACACCCTCTATACAATGTTACAAGAACTTTCGCTATAATATGTTGTAACACAGTTATTTGAGAAACTGAGAACAAAAACGACATTGACGAGTCAGTTTAACTGATCAGTTGAACTAGCATCCATCCAAAAATGGTCGTCAATCACCGGAGCGATTCCAGATTTCAGTAGGGAAATCTAGTTGACCTAAAACTTTTGGAGTAACGCCACAGTTTTATGTCTGGACTGATCAGTTAAACTGATTCGTCATTCTTTTATAAATGGAGAACTTTGTTAGGACGAATGGAATTTTACTCTTTCATACAAAAATTACAAAAATGTTGTAATAAACGCCTGATATGGATGTAGGAGTAATTTCAAGATATGGCGTTGTGTTCTGCAAGCAAAATGCATTTTTGTCCAAATTGTTTCCAAATGAAGTGTGTCTTTACAAATATAGCTTTTATATCAAAACAATGCATGTTTTTTACTTACGAGATGTGTTAATTGAGCTGACTTATTTATATTTTTGTGTAGGGTTTGATGTTAGAGTTTTTTACATTGATTTATTTATTCATTTATAGTACATGTTTTTGGGTATAGGCAGAATAATGAAACAGTCTAGTTATCGTCATACTATTATGTATCGATTTATTTATTGTATGTCTTATATACATATTATTTTAATACAAGTAACAAGTACAACTACATCTTGATTATGCGATTATTATTGTTACTTTTTGTTTTATTAGTCTATAGAAAATAATAATAGAATACTCAGTATACTTTCTAGAGTCACTAACCACTCGCCTATCCGTGAACTAATGCCATTTATAAAAGAAATATGTATTGTTTTATATCTCAATATTATTGATTTGAAAAATGTAATAATTATTATTTTAAAAGTATTTAAATAAATACATGCTTGATAAAGTATAGAAGAGCGACGATTTTATTATGTAGTGCGTGCATAGTTTCTGACAGCTAAATATATTTTTAAGGTATGTAATTGTTATGAAAGGATAGAGTAGATTAACTTATAACAACTACAATTTGTAAATAGAAGCCAAGATATAATTATTTAAACGATTACATGTCCAAATATTAACTTTCTATGGTCAATCTAAAACAATAATAGCATATAAATACCATAAAGTTTCAATCACAAAGAAAATAAGTAGCTGTAACTTATCATCAGCTCTTCACAATATGGCAGAGGAATTCAATTGTTGTGTAAAACGTTAAATTGTAGTGTATCTATTATATAATTACGGTTTCAAAGTAAGCTTTTGACTGTTAATTACATATGAGACTATTTGAACATGACTCTGCTTTGATCACGCAACTAAAGAAAAGCTAATAGGTTATTATTAATACAACTGCACTGCAATTATCGAGCGACATTATAATATAGATAACTATTATTTAAGAAGTACTTTTTTGTAACTATTAACTTTTTAGAGCCCTCTCTGAGATGTACAAAAAGAAGGGTGTTCTAATTTTAGCTTATGTATTGGTGGTTCTGTGAGTCTGTCTGTGGCGCTGTAACATTTTGATTAATTAATCTATATTGATTAAAAAAAATAACAAAATGTTGAGTTTTGTTTATGGTTTTTGTAATTAAATTAAATTCTACCACAACAACGCCAAACATCGAAAGTGATTTTAACACAACAAAATATATTTTTACGCTTGAAGTTATTTAATTTTAGTTATATTTGTAAATGTAAAATACAATATCTATTGAATCTAGTAATAGAAAGGCGAAAGCTCACAGTTTCCGTAAATATAATATGATAACTATAAATATACTATTAACTATTTTACGCGTTCGCTTCGCTATCGCTATATGATTGACAAGGCAAATAATACTAATCCTTCATCGTAATTCACTCTCAATTCTTACCAGTTATAACCCGAGCACATTTCCTCACTAAACTCATTACTTGATCATTACAATCGCAGATCAACATTTTTCAAGACGAAAGTAACTACAAGTTACATAATAAAAAGCTTATAAAAAGTAGATACTAAATAGTGTAGAAATTATAGAAATGTTATGGTAACATATTTAGTTCACCACAATCGACACTTCTACACTAATATTATAAAGAGGAAAGATTTGTATTTTTGTATGTAACGAATAAACTCATAAAGTACTGGTCCGATTTTTATAACTCTTTTTTCATTAGAAAGCTACATTCACCCTGAGTAACATAGGCTATATTTTATCCCCGTATTCTCACGGGAACGGGAACCATGCGGGTGAAACCGCGAGACGCCGCTAATCATTAATAATGCGGCTTATATTAAAGCGTTTTTTGCTATCATACGTTGATTGTATCTCAACTTATTTTTCGTAGACTTGTGTAATAAGTTATGTAATTTATGAATTGTTCAAATTGTAACAAAGATTTCATCTTTTTCCTTTCGTTCTATAATTTTTGAACGAATTAATTAAAGATGATTCTCATTTGGAAGGTATTTAGGCTCTTTGATATCTTAATTTAAAAACTTTTTATTTACGTGCCTCCCGGTTTCACCCGCCACTCCTTTCTCTAGGATAGTACTAGTATAGCCTTTTACTACTTCTACAAATACATATATTTTTCAAACAGTACTTGTGTAGTCACATAAGCGCGTTTAATCAAAATTACTCAGCCTATTACTTTTAGGTTCTGGCTTGACTGAGTTCATGATTCTTAATTTTAGTTGGATTATATAGCTAGTATTAACAATGAAAATCAATCCATATTACTCAAATTATTATGATTCACGGGATATTTACCATGTATATTTTTTTCGAGTTTCCGATATTTCGACGCTGTTGCAAGCGCCATGATCACGGATGAACGTAAATATACACACATGGTAAATATTCCGTTAATCATAATAATTTTAGTGCTAATAACCATGGTAACTATAAAAACTAGATCATCCATATTAAGTGAAAACTATTTGAATATTTTACAATATACCGCTGTAAACTTGTTTAATCAAAGTTTTCTAGTTGATTTTGTCTTGGTTTATATATCTACGTACATAAATAGAGACATCACGCAGGGTGTCTGTAGTGCTCCACTTGCGTAGAAAGTGAGTGAAACCGATAGTCCAAGGGAAAACATGCGGTATTATTTACTTCAATTCACTGCAAAAAAGTTCGCCTAGGTCGCATGTATTAAGTTACGAAGAAATTTATTGTAGGCTTTATATTGTTAAACGGTTTTAATGAACCGATTAATCATATGCGGCTATGGATGGATGTATGTATTAAACTAATTAATTAAATGTAGCTATGTATATATTTCCTAAATAAGAGTGCATTGTTTCTGCTTCATCTTACGAACCTTTATATATCGGAGGTCGGTTTTGAGTTTATCAGATATGGCAGAATGTCATGCATGAACTGTTTTAGAAATATTTTTAAATGCAAATCCAAAAAGATCTGACTTAAACAGTTAGTTTAATCTCAGTTTCTATATGGAATGCCAGCAGCGCCCCGCGGTTTCACCCGCGTAGTTCCCTTTCCCGTGTAAATACAGGGATAAAATAGCCTATGTCACGCACTGATAAATTAGCTTTCCATGAGTGAAAAAAATTTTGAAATCGGTTCAATAGATTCCGAAATTACCCCTTACAATTTAACAAATAGACAAACACACAAACTTTATTTCTTTATAATATTAGTATAGAAGTATATAAATCAATAATTACCCTATACAAGGTTTTTTAGATATTGTACCTTTTTTTCAAGTCAACTTTTGTATAAAATATTGAGCTACCTAAAAGTTTTCTTTCTCATATTTTTTGTGCCTAACGATAATAGTCTTCGTTTAGTGAGTGACGAGCATAACTAGCTTTAGTAATAGCACAAAAACATGTTCTTAATACCGACTAAAAGAAAAAATGTGTACTATAAAGTTGTAATGTAACTAGTAACATACTCGACTGACCATGAATTTGTTTCAATATTTTATCTTTGTTAACTTTGATAAATCCACTTAAAAGAGGCAAAAAAAAATATGTATCGTGGTTATTTTAATAATTATTAATTAGATATTCATTTTAAACTCTTTAAATGAAGAAAAAAGAGAAGAAAAATATTATCAAGACTTATTATGAAATAAGGTATGGTAAATTTTTTTAAAAGCTTTTAAAAGTCTAACTAACAAACAGTTGGTTTAACCACAGTATAATAATGAGTACTAGCGTAGTTTAACCAAAAGATCTATCGCTGTCTGAGTTGTCGAGGTCCAATGACTTGTTATGGAGCCAAAGTTTGTAATACTATGAATCATTTTTTGTTTACAATTACTATATCAAACTTATGTTGTAGCAAACACTTTAATCTTCAATTGTCTTCTTCAGTCATGTCGTCATTGAAAATAGTAATCAAAATTTAGGTTACAAATGATTACTAGTTTCAAAGTCCCCACAAACAACAATCATAATATTTCGATGTACTATTGTCTCAAATATCAAAATGTCAGACTGTACACGCCCAAACACCTCAAGAATTTAACCAAAGATTCTAATAACAAGGGAAAAGATTTTAGAAATTATTCGCTTCAACGAAAACGAAAGTTATATTACTATTCTCAATACCACCAATTGTTTCTAATGAGGTGTAATAAAAATATTCGGGCATAGCGCGTTTTAAAGTCTCAAAATAAAAAACAAGCGGTACAATGGATATAATTAAACAAAAGCTTTATTAACTAGAACACGGTGTGTGTCTGGGAAACTAAGTACATATTTCCCAGACATCCAGCCAGACACACACCTTTTGTAAATAAACATAAAACACCCCGAGCAAGACATACGGGCATTTTCACTTGGAAAAATATTTGCCTTGAGTGAAAAAAGAAGATGAAAAGAAAGAACCTTTAGTTGACCTTTAAAGAAGCTAGAGAGCAGCGGGCATCCGAAAACCAGCGCTGTACTGAACCTTCAGTACAGCAACAGCTGGGATGCCTCCTTTTGCTACATTTGTTTTGTTTTTAAGTTTAATTCTGTGTGTTTTTTTAATGTATTTTAATTTAAATGTAGCAATAAATGTTTTTTTACTTTACTTTAGTATAATCAGGAAGAGCTACTTACCATCTAGAAAGGATGATGATACAAGCTTTTAAGTACCTTTAAGACGACTCACTTCGACTGTATCAAAAAGTTTATAACTTACTACAGAATGTCAGCAAAAAAAAACAACACTTAAATTTTGACACGATTGTACCGTACTCTCGATCTGTTATTTCATAGGTCAATAAGTTACTGAGATCTCGTGATAAGTCACTCTAAAAATATAAACAAAACGAAAAAAAATAATACGGTGTTGCAGCCTTTAAGTTATTGTTTAGAATTGCAGTTTAAAAGTTTTGTATTTTTAAAACTAGTTTTTCCCTACGGATACTTTCGGTATAACATTTTATTTAGAGATAACCCAACATATGAACAAATTCTCTATTTTGATTTTAAGACATCAAGTGGTATATTTATTTTCTTGCGACATTGAAACGTATCGAATATTTATAACATACCATTTAATTAAAATGACTCAGACCAATGTTGCGAAAAATAAAATCATATCTTCTGTAGCTAATGTATCTCGTCGCATATATTTCATAATGTGCAACAAATATGAAATATACTCGTATGTGACGAGATGAGCTGTGAACAAGGCTAATTAAGCGAGTCAATAAAAATTTGTAACAAATTGATGTCTTTCAATTCATTCACATCAAAATCTTTCATTTCAATCCATATCAATAAAAATTAACTGCGATACATTTGGCAATGATGATGATATTTATTTGTAAGAAGTAAGCACATCAGTTCTAAACAAAATAAACAACTACATTTAGGTTTTTAAGGAATTTAAGTTTCAGACTGATGTACGATTTGTGATCCAACCGGATTTCTGTGACAATGAAATGATGCATTTTTTAGCTTCATCAACCCCATGTTCTACACGTAGGTACATATGTTTGTACTTTACTAGCGGCGCCCCGCGGTTTCACCCGTTCCCGTAGGAATATGGGGATGCTAAAAACCTTCCCACTGAATCACTCTATCTATTAAAACAAACCGCATCAAAATCCGTTGCGTAGTTTTGAAGATGTAAGCATACATAGGGACATAGGGACAGACAAAAGCGACTTTGTTTTATACTACTTATGTAGTGATGTGGGTGGGATGGAGCTTAAAATGAATTAAGAAATACTTATTCTAATAAACTATAATACAATCTTATACCTTAACTATAACAAAATATATACAATATACTTATATAAATATTAAATATTACTAATACACTTTTTACATACATCGTGAGAATAATTACGACAAAGGCAATAGGCCTCAAATTGCTAAACAAAAAACATGATCGTAATAGCACATAATAGCTCTATCATAAAACGAATTATCGATACTGTAATTGCATATATCGATATCGCAATAAATCGAGTCAATATGATCCTAAAAATTATAACAATAATAATTAGAGATGTTTTACAAATATTACGCTAAGTAACTGTTACTGAACTAGGTACTAATTATATTTAATTAATTATATTTAATAACTATTTATATTTAATTCTTTCCACTACATAGTATAAAACAAAGTCGCTTTCTCTATCCCTATGTCCCTATGTATGCTTAGATCTTTAAAACTACGCAACTGATTTTTATGCGGTTTGTTTTAATAGATAGAGTGATTCAGTGGAAAGGTTTTTAGCATAATTATATCCCCATATTCCTACGGGAACGGGAACTACGTGGGTGAAACTGCGGGGCGCTGCTAGTTAAGAATATAATATACATCATATTTAATTCTTTGGGGGCCAACAGGAATGAAAAAGTTCGATCTGTCCTCCTAATACCGATGGTGGGACAGATAAAACACTATGGCATATAATTTCTGCACACGCAACCTCAGTATGCTATTTTTATTTTTTGACCTATGTAATTATTTTACTTCTATATTTATAGATTTTTTTATATACCTTTTGACATGTTTTTTATTGTTGACATTAGTTATGAGTGACATATGTATTTCATTTTATTTAAAAAAAATACCAGCCCGAGTTTCTTGCCGATTCTTCTCGGCTGATGTAATTCCGAATCGGTGGTAGATTCAGTGACCTTCATAAGTGCCTCATTGAGACCTTAATTGAATAAATATTTTTTGAATTTTGCATTTTTAATTCGAGTTCGAACTGTCCCACACCGCGTATAACCCAATCCCGTATCCTGTGTTATTCCTGGTTATAAGGAACATCTGCACCAAATTTCATCTAAACGGTTCAGTATTCTTTGCGTGAAAGAGTAACAAACATATACATACATTCACACACTCATAGTGTGATTAAACGTAGCGTAATGCATTGTTAAAAATCCTAATTACGAAACAAATGTTTACCAAATCAACAATGGTGTTTACGAAAATATTTACGGAAAATTAGGAACAAATACACAAATACTATTTTCATTTTGTAAACATTTATTTGTATCCGCGTTTTGGTAAACAGTGTTTAGAGTTCGATAAGATCGGGTGTGTCCAGTTTCGTTATTTATAGTAAAAAACAATGGTCAATCACCTCGCGTGTTTTTAAATGAAAAGTTAACTGTGTTTCTATGGTTAATTATAGAAATGTGTTTCTATAATGTTTTCTAAGGTACAAAGTTGTTTTTATCTGTTTACAATAATTAATATTAAAGTGTTTTTTAAAAGTAATGCATGTATATAATAGGATGATTTACATAATAATAATAATTTGATTTAAAATAATTATTTAAAACGAAACTGTTTTGAAAATATTTTCCACATTGTTAGGATTTAATTGGCATATAAAATACAAATTTCAATGCTAATTCTCTCTTCTATTTGTTTTGCAAGAGCACCAAAAACTTTTAGTATAGGCTTCAAATCGGATTTGCAAACGATTATTATCTAACCTTGAATGACAATTACTTATTAAGATGTCCGAAAATCTAGGATCCCTCTCATAGCCTGGTTCATTGAGCAAGCACTTGATACTGTTGGCTTTCTGCACATCAATATGTAGAGTAGTGTGGTATTTAACAACACAACGGGTGATACGCGCCTCCACTTTCCGACCGGCTTGCTTGTTGAACACATTCTCACAACTCATGCATTAAAAAAAAGTTCGTATCATGGTATCATTCACGATATATTAAAGGATAACTGGCAGTTTAAATTAAAGGATATAAGTGATTTTAATTGTTCTATAATTAAAAGGATAAGCTTAATTGTTTTACAATTAGAAAATTAACCAATCAATGAAGTTAATGAATCGATTTGTCGCTACGAATTATCTTGTGAAGTGATTTGTGAAGGAAAAGTTTTTTCGTATTAACCTGTGATTTGTTTTAAATTGCAGGGTTTCGATTGGCGTCGTTTGCGTGGATCGAGTGCGTCGGGTATGAAGACAGTGTGCCTCCGACTTCCAAGAATGATGCGGTGATACGAAGCAGTTGTTTTTGTCAAGTGACTCAGTATTAACTAAAAAGTGTGGTGAATCGTGAACGCGTATTGTGAACTATAACTGTGGACGATAGATGCTAACACAATGATTATCTCAAAGGTAAGGAAGACTTTTTGTTTTTATTCTACTAATTTTATTAAGCTAAAGTTATAAGTGTTTTGACAACATATTTTTTTTTTATTTAATATAACATAGAAAGCATGTATTCTTTGATTTACACGAACACTACACATTGAAATAAAACACTTAAGTGGATTCTTATCGTGGTTATATTTTGTTTTTACATTTTCTGACGTTTCGGATTCTTTACAAAACCCGTGATGAATGATGATACATAAAAAGTATGGTTTAAGTAAAAACTACTATTAATTTTCTAAGCACTTAAATGAAGTATATAGATTTAAAACCTTTTTATTTTTCATCATCATCATCGTCAACCTGTCATCCACTGCTGGACAATAAGCTTTTTATTTCGCGCCACCATACATACTTATACACTATATACTTTACGCCATAGGTACTTATGTATATATAATTATACTAGCTGTGCCCCGCAGTTTCACCCGCGTTGTTCCCGATCCCGTGGGAATTTAGCCTATGTTCTTTCCCGGATCATAAGCTACCCCTGTACCAAATTTCAAGTCAATCGGTTCAGTAGTTTAGCCGTGAAAAGGTAACAGACAGACAGACATAGAGACAGACAGAGTTACTTTCGCATTTATAATATTATAGGATAGTTAGGATATTAGTCTTTTTTTAAACAATACTAACATATTTGTAACTACTAATTTAAATGAAATAGCCATTAGCTTACCAAAGAAAACTTAAGAAAACATAATTTGCAAAGCAGACGAGGGGAGGTCAAAATTGCAAATAATTTTGTCATACAAGATATCAACACACCACAAGGTCATCAAGTGTGAAGGAAAATTATGAATATGTTAATGGCGATTATCACATACCTACATGTAATTTCCATAAAATATTTTTATGTGAATAAATTAAGTGATAGATGATCGTTAATTAATCAAATATAGATACTTATTGAGTCCCACTTAATAGCCGTATTTGCTAATCCCGTAAAAATAGATAAATTATCTTTAATGTTAATAATTTCAAGCTTAATTAATACGATATGTGTAAATTCTGTGAAGCGTATATACCTAATATGTTTGAAGATAAACAAACACTACATTTTACTTAAATAAGGTTTTTTCATACTCTCACAGAAACCCAATTTTCTCTCCTTCTTTTTCATCCTAATATCTCTCCCACTCCTCTTTGTATCCTGTTATTCCTTGAAGCTGGCAAGGCACTTCTAGTTCTTCTGAGTTGTATCGTGTACAAAGACGACGGAAGTCACTTATCCGGTGACCTGTCTGCTTCCTTTACTTCTGTACCATAAATAAGTTCTTAAAACGGAGTAAAATACAGGATATCTTTATTGAGTATTAAATTGCAACCAAAAGCAAGTGCGGCTTTGTTTTAAATAGCTTTCAAAAAGGATTTAAAAAAGAAACAAGTTGCGCCAAAATAATAAAAAGAAAAGACGTTGCACTTCTAAGGATATTTTCTAAATTTTAGAATAAAAGTAGGCTGTCCTGAATGTCCTCACCTGGAATTTAAACTATCTACTTCCTAATGATAAAGGATCCATTCGGTTCCCCATGTCTATTTGGGGTCGGTTTTCAGTTTAACCACCAGATTTGGCGAAATGTCAGTATTTTATCCATTCGGCAGTGGAGTCTTAAAAAGTACCAAATAGACAGATTTACTTCGTGTTCATAATGTTGCTATAGATTATATAACTTTCAAAGTTAAGTAATTTTGAACTAAGTAAAAATAACTATGAATCTACCAGAATACCGACATTGTTTTGGTAATTAACTAAAGTTTCACAAAAAGTAAAGTTCAAGATAATTTGTCATACTTGGTATACCTTTTGTAGGCGGTTTTTGTTTGAATTTTCATGCTTTTTGAAGGGCCCTCTTTTTGTGTTTTGCTTGGATGCATTTCTTTACATTTGTGTTTCTTTCAAATACTTATTTTGTTTATTCATTGGTTTGACTTAGGTAAATAAAATTTATTTCTTTACTAGCTGTGCCCCGCGGTTTTATCCGCATAGTTCCCGATCTCGTAGGAATTTCGGGATAAAACCTAGCCTATGTCCTTGCCCGGACTATAACCTACCCCTATACTAAATTTCAAGTATACCGGTTCAGTTGTTCGTGCGTGATGCCGTGACCAAGGGAAATAGGGATTCGATTTTATATATAAAGATTTCAAAGAGAGCCTAACTTCCGATTAATTAATACGCCATATCTAGTATTTTTTTATAATATCCTTGGTCTTAAAAAATATTATTATTGCTACATTAAAATGGGTTCAGCATTAAGTTGTGTAATAAAAACAGCCAAAACAGTGTCGCGCACGCATTCTGCGGCATACCTCACGCAGTCCAGTTTGTAGGTGTGTCATATCAGATCATTATGACATAACTTTTGGCGGTAAAGATTCATGTCATGATGCACTTATTGTCAAACGGCGTGGCGAAGCGATTTGAGGTTTTCTAACTAATAAAGGTTATAGAAGTAACTACATACATAAAATACAGTATAAATAATAGTAACGTTGTAAGGTTGCACAATATTTGTGTGAACCACAAATGTTTGTCTCGGTCTGGGTGTGAGTGAATGTGCGTAGTTTCTGATACCTTAGATTCAAGTTTCGAACTTAGTTAGAGGTCAGTTACTATAATGAGATGATGAAGTAAATTTAATAATTCATGTTATGTTATTTATTGAGGTTTATATGTTTTTCGTTGAGGGTAGATATTCTTTTATATAGTTTAAAGCTCAGAATTGTGAAAGCTTACAAACAGAGGGTCTTCACTCTTTGTATGTTTAGTCAGATGGTTCAAACGGATCGGATTTTGGTGCGATTTTCATCAATTGGTAGCGAAATTCAAGAGGAAGGTTTATTATAATTATAATAATAAAATTTCATCGATGAAACCGCAAGACACAGCATTTCGTAACAAATCATCAGTCTGCCTTATTTGCGTTGCATTTTTAGTCTGGTTTAGCACTAAAATCTGTTTATTAAAAGTACTTACTACTCACTTAAACTCACGCTAGTTTAAGTGAGTTTAATAAACAGATAACATTAAAACATATCGGAAAAATAGTACCTTGCCTAAGAATTGATGATACGCACATAAATCAGAATGTAGCAACTTCCCTCAATGTCATCTTTGATTTAAAACATATTGGAAATATTGAGTAGGCTATGCAATTTGTTATATAAAAACAACAAGCGATAATAACCCTTAAATCAATAAATTAAGAGTTATTTACGTGTAAAATAATTAGCATAATGGTTCACAACGACGCCTCTCTATAAATGAAAGAGAATAACTCGTTAAGGGCTTTTAGAAACTGCAGTAATAATGGAAAGTTAAATTAAAATATAGCTCTATAATCAAGTTTTAGCAAAGTAAGTAAGGCTTAAACTGGAGAGATATAGTGACGCCTACATTTTAAATTGAACCGGATCTTTCTGGAACTGAATCTTCATCTTCTCAAAATATTGAATTTTTAGGATGAAAAGTCTCCTATGTGTTTATGGTTAGGTATCAATATATATATATATATATATATATATATATATATATATATATATATTCGAAAGGGAAGATCATCCTAAAAGTCACTGTCCGTCCATCCGACTTTGCTTGTACCCCAAATAAAGTAGGGTATAATAATGAATACCAATTTTGCGCCGTTAAGTAAGAATTAAACAAAATTATTAAAACGTTTACAAACTTGACCCGAATAAATAAAAAAGGTATAAACAAATTATTTCAAAGAACTTTTACCAGTTATACTTTCGCTTTAGGCGCTACCTAGGACTTAGTTATTAAGAAGACGCCCACACTAAGAAGATTTACAGCATTATTAATTATTTTATTATAGTCTAGTCTAGACATCTAGAAATAGTTTTATAATAGCAATAAAAAATAATGTTAACAAATGCTTTTATATTAAATAATTTGGTCTAGAAACCAAATTATTTAATTAATCTTAAGAATATACTAAATTTTACGAGTTTTCTTGAAACTTTGCTTTCACTCGTAATATTGTTTCCAAGAATTTGAACTAAAATTTTTAAGCAACATTGTGACCTCTGTAGTATTGCTACGTAGGGTAAATTATATGATAGGTCTATCAATAATTTTGATTGTAATTTCTATAAAATTTTATTACGATGCTTAGTTAAATTGAAATCAATACCATACATACTCAATTTTACTTTTAGTAACTCAGTAAAGATTTCTGGATTCTAAACCCCTCCCTCTACTCGTACTTCTACACTTCCTCCTCTTAACATTTTGGTATCTTTGAAGACTGATATACATTTGTAATTTGTTTTGTGTTTTTGTGTGTCGGCTGAAATATTTGTGACTCTTCTGAGTTTTTGGTGGCGATGGTAGTTACCATCAGGCCCTCTGCTCATTTTCCCCATAAATCAATAAAAATCTTTTATTATTCTCTCTCTCAGAAATTCCATTCCATTACTTATTTTTCTTAATATTGAGTCTAGAAGTGTTGTATTCCAAACTGAATAGGTCAGGATGTAATTTCACTGTCATGTTACTGTCTCTAGTAAGTGCCCTATTACTCGGGTCGGGACACCTTATTTACTTATCAAGAAACTTACTTAAGTATAAAGAAAGATTACCTAAGAAATATATAAAGGACATTGATTTTATACATATTGCTTAATATAATGTAGAATATTGTAACATTTAAATGTCAATAGTTCCTGTCATAATATATAATACTGAGGTATATTGAAATACATATACAAACTACCGCAGTTTATTCGCGTATTTCCGTAAAATTCGTGGGAATTTCGGTAAAATTATATATCCTTTTCTGTACACCTAGCAACATATATCAAAAATCTTGTGATGGTCGATTGAGTAGTTATGACGTGAAAGCGAAACAAACGAATAACAAACTCGCTTTCGTTAGTATTAGTATGGATATGTTTTTGAACTAAGTTCAATGTTCAACTTTTACAAGAATGTGGAAAGAAGTGATTCTATATTCAATTTAGTAATTACATATTGATATCTTTGATTTACACGAACACTACACATTGAAATAAAACACTTAAACGGATTTTTGTCGTGGTTGTATTTTGTTTTACATTTTCTGACGTTTCGGATTCTTTACAGAACACAGAGGACTGAGTCGATCACGGGTTCTGTAAAGAATCCGAAACGTCAGAAAATATAAAACAAAATACAACCACGACAAAAATCCGTTTAAGTGTTTTATTTCAATTAGTAATTACATTTATACACCTACATATTAATAAATCGGGAAAAATAATATTATATTAGTTATTCCACGTTTATATTCTTTCCCAGCTATGTAATTCGTTAATTATTTCATTTTGGAATCAATGAGGGTAAAAGTGAATTAACTAAACCGTTGTTATTGAACCGTTTTATTTATCAATTAGAGAAAGTGGATTTAGCGTACCGCGATTATAGATAATTTAGCAAAACATCCAAATAAACACATAACAATCATAAAAATAAACACCAAAATACATGTGTTTTAACGACCAATTTAATTCATTACTGTGCACCCAATAAGTAAGAAATTAGAGTAATAAAAATTACAAGCGTTAATACATTTACAAGCCATATTTCAAACAGTTAAATTATAATGCATACAGACATTAAATTCAATTTATGTATGTACGATTAAATTAACTGTCAAACAACATGTCTAATTAAAATAATTATTATGTTTATAGTAGAATTAGCAGCGCCCCGCGGTTTTACTCGCATAGTAGCCGTTCCCGTGAGAATTCGGGGATAAAATTATGCTAAAAACCTTCCCCTTCAATCACTCTATCTATTAAAAAAAATCGCTTCAAAATCCGTTGATCCGTGTTAAAGATTTAAGCATACATATGGACGGACAGTTAGCGACAGCGACTTGATTTTATACTAAGTAGTGATAATTATCATGTTATAATAAAATTAAAAGTATTTGTAGATTATAAACTTATCACCCGTTTATGTCAAGGTATTTCTCGTTAATTAGTAGTGAGGTGAGTGGTTGTACTAGTCTAATGAGTTTTCAACATTGCAAGCGTGTATCGCGATATTACTCGGTGTGATAGTTTTTATGTGGTCGTTACAAAAGTAGCTTTAAGTTTCATGAGAATTTGCACTAGTTTTTCAGCTTAGGACTTCATTTATGTGGCATTGCCATCTCGAGATTTGCTGTGATATAATATTCTTATTTTTCATTAACTTGCATGGGTGAGTGTGAGATAAAAACACGCAAGAGAATTATAATTCTCTCATTACAAAACTTACAAACAAATAATAGATTTCGTCTTGTTATTTTCCATATAATTTCATTAGTTACATAAAACATATTATAAAAACATAAGCCATTCATTTCACTAAGACCTTGAAGTTAAATCATTTCATATCTTTTTAAATAATATTTACCTCGTTCTGCGTGACGGTGATGAAATGCTACGTAACGCGCCTCTTTACACAACTGTCCCCTAAGAATTGTCTAGTGTTATAAATTTAATTACTTATACAAAAGAAGTGACCGGAAAATGTGATGATACTGTAATCACAACATAATGTAACCACACGTAACGAAAGTGTTGGTATTTTTTAACCACATAAATTACTCGAGTAAAAGCTACACCTCGTTTCTAAGTGGCAAGACGCGAACCGGTTTCATAATAGGCTCTAGTTTATTTTTTGCCATTCACCTGTTTCGCGTAATAGGCACGACCGGTGGACGCGCCTCCTCTCACGAGCCGAGACAGCGCACCCGGTGCAATGGCCACGCGCCGGGACAACGGCACATACAGCGAACCTAACATTTCCACTTTTACTTTCAGGTCGTGCCAGTTCTCCTCCTCATCCTCGCCGTGAGAGCAGAGAAAAAGATCGAACTACAAGACATTGAAGAAGATAATCTTAAAAGTGAAAGGAATAAAGATATAGATAAGTCTGATCAACCGCAGCAATCCAATCCAGGTCTTGCTCCCGGATTACTTTCCCTGGATTTTCTGAAGAACGGTCTATTTCGGTATTTTGACAACGCTTCACCAACTCATCAGCCGACGCGCTATATTCATCAGTATGCGGTTACGGAGCAACCGGAGAGGCCCCCGCCAGCGATACCTAAGCCGCATTATACGTTGATCACACCACAGCACGGTATACCTTCGTCTGATCCTAGGTTACAGCAACAAGACCCTTCTGCTACCCAACATAGCCTTGCCTCTGCACCGAATGGTGTGACCGGACCTCAGCAGGCAATGGTCGGGTATTTATCAAACGTACCGATGCAAATATATCTAGTGCCGCAGTATTATAATCATGGAGAACCAGGAGTAGTGCGCGCTTCTACCTTCTCTAACAGTATCGACGGAAGTGGTAACTACATCGACAATCCATACGTGCTACCCACTCCCAAAACCTACATTCCTCATTTCAGTTCTCAGCCGGTTGCCTATGTAGGGTACACTCCACCGCAACCCTCCGGTTCGACGACGGTGCCGGATCACGTGCCCAGCCCCGGCGGTACGTACCAGGTGCCCGCCTATCAATATCAGCCGGAAAACCAAGTTCCATTGGTCCAGAAAACTCATTATCAAATTCAAAGCCCTCATTATACAGAGACTAACGTAGTAGAAGAACCGCAAGAAGTTATCGAAGACACTCCTAAAGACTATCCGAGTCACACAGAAGTTGCGTATTCGAAACCTCAGGAATTTACTCAGTACTACACGTCTAGCGCGCCTGCAAGGGAGGAGTACCGGCACAGTCACATATCTGAACTACCGCATCCAAATCCTCTGTTATTGAAGGGTTCACCGTCTCATTTGGCTCATATTCCTAAAGCGTTGCCGATGCTGAGGCCACAATCGAGGCCGGTATACGCGCACAGTAATCATGTCACTGGCATATACACCCATCGACCTTCGGAGCCGTATGTTAGTCATCATTACAAGAGACGACCGGTGTCTTTGTTAGACTCGTATATTCCTTCGAGTGTGCAGGTGGAGTACATGAAGAGAGGGTATACAAATGATCCGTTGGTTGCATACGAAGCTCTGTCCAGCGCTCGGCACCATCCACATCCTGGCTCCGCGCCGAGACACTACGAACGTGGGTTCCTTCCAAACCAGATGTACCACACAGCCGCTGGCGGCGTCTCATTTGGACATTTGAAAAGAACACCCAAAGTAGATAAGGCACCACATTAAATTATTGCAAACGCCAAAAGATAACTGTTTACAAATGCATTGTTATAGAGCACGAAATCTCCACTCATAGTAGTGTGGATGCTATATTTTGGGTATATTTGTACACTTAAAAAATGTGGCAATTATATTTTGTGATTGACCCTCTAGCATTCCGCTTCATGAAGGGATTTCCATGCTCTGTATTTTTACGATAATTTTAAGTTAATTATAAAAGAAAACTATTAATAATTAAGGTTCTATTTAGAGACTGGTGTTATTCAGAATTTCTGTAATAGAAAAATAAAGAATCGCTTGTTTATAATCGTTTACACGCATCATATTAAATATTTCGTCATATCATCCTTCATCAAATGTCAGCATACATATATGTAAATACTGTTCACCCACATATAGGTTACGGAGCTAGAAATGTAAAAACGAATTGATTTTATTATATAAGGTCAGTATTTTAGGTGTACTACATTTGTTATTACATATTTATAATAAAAGTTTTTATAAAACATTGAGTATTGTTGTTTCATTACAATTTTTAGATGCTTTAATTAACCGGCAATAATAAAAAGATCTGAATTGTCCATTTCAAAACTATTTATAACGACATACTCATCAGATCATAGTATGCATAAAGCATTTACTATAGATTGTCCATTCAATGGTACTTGAGGTTAACCATATGCATATGTATAAAAAGATCATTTTTGATATGTTCATGTTCATAGAGATCGATCAATACTATTTAAGATCGATTTTACTACCCTTATTATAAATACTACACACAAAAAATGAGAGTATAAAATGCTAAACGCAAGTTATTCCAGACAGCCTGAAATATTGGTGGTTTGAGGGGCCTCACTTCACCGTAACACAGTTTATTTGTAACTACCACGGGAAGTAATGTCTCGATGATCACGTCAAAAAATTGTAACTACATTTGAAGAAATAAATAAATAGATTAATTGATTGATATTCTATGAGTAATATTTATACAAATAACCATCTCAAAATATTTTTTTTCGATTTCGAGGACAGTCGATCCAGCTAATATGTCCTATATCTGGAAAATCTATTAACCCTTCTGATAGTCTTGATTGCATTGACGTTGTCTCCACCCTGCATTATGATAACAAAAGTTGTTCACCTTCACCATGTAAAGTAATAATTATTTATCATATTCTATATGTTACTAAAACGATGAAAAAATGAATAAAAATGGCAAAATTATAAGAAATCTTGGCGAGCAAGGTAGTTCATTCATGCCACATCATGCCTACCCATGGCCTACTATTTTTTAACGAAAACCATTTTCAAATAAAAAAACCTGCGTTATGCTCTGCTTAAGCAAACAGACGACATAACTTTCCCTAATTAAGAACTTTAATAAGGAGGTAATTGGTAGTTTTTTGCATCTCGAGAAACATTAGGCAATGAGCAAAAGAAATCAATTAATTCATGGTGGCCGGTACATTTTTGTAATATTTGTAATCTATCTGATAGATCTACATTACGAGTATTACTTAGTAATTGATGTTTTTTCCTTTAAAAGGACTTTAGGTTATGCATTGCTCTAAATAAGTAGTTCATGAATAAGTGATTGATTAAAATGATAAATTGTCGGAGGCATTTTTGGCTTTGATTTCTATAGCGAAGGTGCCGGTCCGATCTCCACCATGTATGGGTTTTCAAATTTCATTGCACATACCTACGAAGATATTCTAAGATCGTGTTGAATTTGATCCTTGCTCGGCTAGTATCCCTGACCTTAGTCAATAAATAGTCAATCCTGAATGAGGGCTAGTCTCAATCCCGTCGGTGGGGATGACGGTACTAATCGGTTCTAAATAAATATTTAAGAAAACCCTTAAAAGCTACAAAAATCTTTTTGAATATCATGTAGCAGACATTATCAATCCTATCATCACCTATGCCATAACTATGTCCATACATTTTCTGTTGTAGAATTAGATCGACTATTTGTCGGAGATAATAATTATTAACATTGCTACAGTATAATATAGTTTTAGAACATTAGTCAGCATCCTTAGCACCAGTGTCTTTCCGAGCAGTGTTAATTGACCCTGTAAAGGCTCTGGGCTTAAAAATATTTGAAAAGTCAACCAAATTGCTTTGAGCGCCATCTAGAACAAACTTGATAACTAAATTGTGAATACGGTACTTATTAGGAGTCTCCGGAGGAACTTTTCCTTTCTCTTGGCATAACATTATCGAACCATGACTTGTCTAGCAAAAATGCCAGCACAAAAAGATAGAGGGCGCTATTTTCAATTCAATATGAGTAGTTTAGAATTACTAATTTTCATTTAGTTATTATGGAGTTCATAGAAATAAAATGTCTGATAATGAGATGATGGTGTGCATAATTATTATATGTTGATTACGAGTATTATGCAGTTAACGTAAGTACTTATTTTCCTACCATTTTATTTAAAATATCAACAAAGAAATATGTCCCAAATATTGAAATAATATTTGTGCAGAGAATTTTGAAGTTTTTGGTTAAAGCTATGTATTTGTAAACTCTGTGTACTGTAGGATTTATTACCAGTATAGCAATATTTTAAACTTAATTGCTTTACTGAAATCAACAGGCGTTATCTCCTAATATATAAAATTCTCGTGTCACAGTTTTCGTTGCCATGCTCCTCCGAAACGGCTTGACCGATTCTCATGAAATTTTGTGAGCATATTAAGTAGGTCTGAGAATCAGCCAACATCTATTTTTCATCCCGAAATTCCCTCGGCAATGGGAACGGGAACTACGCGTGTGAAACCGCGGGGCACAGCTAGTAATCATTTAATATTATTATTTGGTACAAATTTTTATTTCTATTCGGTTTAATGAGACTCACGGGCCTAAGCCAAGTGAATCATTGAAGTTAGGTGGATTATGACAGTTGGCTAAGTTTGCTATTGGTTTCATCTGTAAGATATTTACGAACTATTCTGCATGTGTAAAGAATTGCTGCCTTCTGCATTGTGATGTAACTGTTTTCTGTGAGATCTATTACCTTAAGGGAACTAATTAGGTGTTTCCGTATTACACCAGTACTAGAAAACTTTTTTCATTTTCCAGATCCGGGATATTTCTTCTTTCAATTCTATGTATTTGTTAACTTTTTCAATAGTTTTTTGAAGGAAATGTAAGCTATTTTTTCTGTTTTATCTACTAGTGTTATGTCTGGTCTATTGTTATGAATAGTTTTGTCTACTACTATTCATAACAATCATACATATCTTTTACTGGTTTCTGGTAATAAGGTTCTGGTTTTCCGGATATCAAGTTGTGTTTAAAGGCTAATTTTTGATGAATAAAATGTACTATTTGATTGTGTAGGTGTGTATAATCGGTTTGAGTTAGTGTTGGGCACGGACTCGTTATGTGTTGGATAGTTTCAGAGTGGCGATGGCATTTCCTACATTTGTCGTTGGTTATGGTGGGGTCTTTAAGAATAAACTTTTTATAATTTTTAGTGTTAATTAGGATAATAAGTTAGATTAAGAAGTGTCGAAGTGTCGAAGTGTCGAAGTGTCGAAGTGTCGAAGTGTCGAAGTGTCGAAGTGTCGAAGTGTCGAAGTGTCGAAGTGTCGAAGTGTCGAAGTGTCGAAGTGTCGAAGTGTCGAAGTGTCGAAGTGTCGAAGTGTCGAAGTGTCGAAGTGTCGAAGTGTCGAAGTGTCGAAGTGTCGAAGTGTCGAAGTGTCGAAGTGTCGAAGTGTCGAAGTGTCGAAGTGTCGAAGTGTCGAAGTGTCGAAGTGTCGAAGTGTCGAAGTGTCGAAGTGTCGAAGTGTCGAAGTGTCGAAGTGTCGAAGTGTCGAAGTGTCGAAGTGTCGAAGTGTCGAAGTGTCGAAGTGTCGAAGTGTCGAAGTGTCGAAGTGTCGAAGTGTCGAAGTGTCGAAGTGTCGAAGTGTCGAAGTGTCGAAGTGTCGAAGTGTCGAAGTGTCGAAGTGTCGAAGTGTCGAAGTGTCGAAGTGTCGAAGTGTCGAAGTGTCGAAGTGTCGAAGTGTCGAAGTGTCGAAGTGTCGAAGTGTCGAAGTGTCGAAGTGTCGAAGTGTCGAAGTGTCGAAGTGTCGAAGTGTCGAAGTGTCGAAGTGTCGAAGTGTCGAAGTGTCGAAGTGTCGAAGTGTCGAAGTGTCGAAGTGTCGAAGTGTCACCGTGTCAGTGAAACCTCGAAACCTCGAAACCTCGAAACCTCGAAACCTCGAAACCTCGAAACCTCGAAACCTCGAAACCTCGAAACCTCGAAACCTCGAAACCTCGAAACCTCGAAACCTCGAAACCTCGAAACCTCGAAACCTCGAAACCTCGAAACCTCGAAACCTCGAAACCTCGAAACCTCGAAACCTCGAAACCTCGAAACCTCGAAACCTCGAAACCTCGAAACCTCGAAACCTCGAAACCTCGAAACCTCGAAACCTCGAAACCTCGAAACCTCGAAACCTCGAAACCTCGAAACCTCGAAACCTCGAAACCTCGAAACCTCGAAACCTCGAAACCTCGAAACCTCGAAACCTCGAAACCTCGAAACCTCGAAACCTCGAAACCTCGAAACCTCGAAACCTCGAAACCTCGAAACCTCGAAACCTCGAAACCTCGAAACCTCGAAACCTCGAAACCTCGAAACCTCGAAACCTCGAAACCTCGAAACCTCGAAACCTCGAAACCTCGAAACCTCGAAACCTCGAACTCTCGAAATCTCGAAAAAAATCATGTTGCACTTTCTTACGTCTACCATCCATAAAACTTCAAGTAGGCAATTCATTTTGCCAATTTCCTAAAATTACACAAAAATAGAATGACTATTTTGTAATATTCATCAGTTTTATTGCAGTTTTACGTAATGTGTTATTATCATTTGATGTTATTCAATTTATCCGCGTGCTTTGAAACATTAAGTACCGGAAGATGTGCTGGCACTGAAATGGGTTTATGATTATTACATGTGACATTTCATATTCAATATTTGAATAACAAATAAGTGAATGTCTAGATTGAATGTTATGTTTTAATCTAGATTTTTTGCGGTTATGTCCAATTAAATTGGCACTAGATACATACCTAGACACTAATAAATAGTATAATAGTCACGGGCAGAACGCTTGCTACCTAAAAGATCATCTTATTTAAAATCAATACGAAAATAGAATTACACAACAAACAATAACGTAACATACCAATAATTGTGTGAGAAATAAAGTGAGATTTAAAAAAAACGCGCGGCACTAACTAGACGCCGCTCATAAATAATTCATTACACACATGTGCACGGTTATTACACCCGAATTCATGCATGCTAAGCGAAATGAGATGCCTCATCTGTGGGGAAAAGTGAAAATGTTGAGAGCAATTAACTTGAGGCGAACGTCTGACCAGCCCGATGATTGACATCTGCGTGCGAATCGCATTAAACGTGCACTCGTAATACTTATTTTTGTTCTAAGACACCTGTTGGATAAACGTTTGTACGAATCACAGTTGTTGTAATGGCTATTTTGTAACAATGAAAATGAATTATGTCATAGTGTTATCATTAAATTTTGTGGTTTCACCTTTTTGCTTCCGATTAAGTTATTTTAGTTAAGTTAGTTCTTATAAAATAAACATACGAAATTGAGTTTTAAGCCGAGGAAGTTCCGCAAAATTCAGAATCGACCTCGCTTAGATTCAATAGTAAATAATCAAATATTATTAATTTTGTATAAATAAAAATATATGTTATAGTTTAATAATCCAGCTTTTTGATAAAACGGCTGGAAACACGAATTAAACAACTTCGCTCGATCATAAAATATTTTGAAATAGTCCAATTTTTCAAATTTTGCGATCGTAATTTCCATTTCATCTGGATAATATTAAACTTATATTCGTAAAAATTGCGTCAAATTATAGACAATGACATCTAGAATATAAAAAAACCGAAAAAATATCTAAAATTAATAATATAATCTAACAATAACACAATATTTCAATTTATATAACCACGCGGCGAGTGAGTTCCTCCGCAGTCCGCCGTTTGGCGTCAAGAAGGTAGGACCTGTGTGATTTTTGCCGGCTCGCTGCGTAAAAATACGCGTGTTTCGTGTTTATTAGTTAGGTTTGTACTTTCAGTGTAAATATTTTTGTTACGATTGGATTTAATTAGTGGATTGTGTTGTAAAATAATTATTGGACATGGCAAATAAAACAAATAGAGTGAAAAGGAAATCAAAATTAAAAATTCGACGTAACACAAAAAGAATAAGGTAAGTTTATTTATTTCTTGTTATATTAGCAACAATGTAAGATAAAGTTGGTCCCGCCATTATGATTTTTCATTATGAATTCAATATTACAAACTGACACTCCAATTTTATTTATATATATAGATAATATATATAATGGACTAGGTCGAGATGACTATTGACAAAGAGCCACAGTATAACGTGTACGAGGTATGAGTGTAGTAGGTAAAAAACGACCTAATATCATCCAGTAGCGTAAAGGTCGCTATGCCGGACTGCACATGAGAGGGTCCCGGGTTCAATTCCCGGTACAGTCAACATTTGTGAGATGAGCATATTGGTTGGCTGTAGTCGTTGTATTACAACATGTAAGTATATAAATAAAATATGTTATGTATGTCAATGTCTATATATATTGATATATATAATTATGTCAATATTTCAATTTCTGTATGTGTTAGTACCCATAAGATTTTTGGGGATAACTAATGGTGGTTAAATATGTCCTGATATTTATTTTTTATTATCACTAACTATGCTAGAAAGGTATACAAAGATACGATACCTAATAAATATTTTTTTATAGTTCTTCAATACCAAGATCTGAAAATGGTCGTTATAAGAAAACATACGCAAATGGAAGGTATGTATGTGATTTCTATTATACAACAGTGCCTTGTGGTTTCACACAAATAGTTCCCGTAGGAATTCCGGGATAATATGTAGCCTATGTCAAGTTAAGTCTATAATGGAAAACGAAATTGTTCCATTAGTTTCGAAGCCTATTCATTACCATCAAACAAAAAATCCTTCCTCTTTGACAAAAAAGTTGCACCAGTTAGATCATCTGTGTATATATTTTTTTATTTGATCGAGCGGTGTAGTTGGTAGTGGCCCTGGCTGCTATGCCGAAGGTTACGGGTTCGATTCCCGCTCAAGACAAACAGATGTGCCCCAATATTATTTATTTAATTTAATTGTGTAAAATAGTGCAAATCTCCGTTGCTGAGTGCAGTTGTATGTCGTAGATAACGGACCTACCTGGAAGCCATAACGAAAGTAAAAAAAGACGAAACTGTACAAATAAACACAAAATTAATTCAATTGACAATCACCTAACTAAAACTATCTCTTTTTACAGCGAAGCTGTACAAACTGTCAAGGAACCACAGGCTAAAATAAACACAAGTGAAGACTGTATTGTAACTCCTGCGAATTTAAATAATACTAAGTAAGTAATAATAACTTTGAGGGTATTTCATTTAAAATCCCGTAAAAATCAGTCACGCCATTTCAGAAATTAGCCGAAACAAACAAACAGACAGACAGACAAAAAATATTTTGGTGTGTCTACCGTATCCTACTATCCTACTAATATTATAAAGCCGAATGTTTGTATGTGTGGATGTATGGATGTTTGTTCCTCTTTCACGCTAAAACTACTGAATGGATTTTAATGAAATTTGGTACAGATGTTCCTCATACATAGGAATAACACATAGGATACTTTTTATCCCAAAATTCCCACGGGATAAGGTTCCACGCGGGTAAAACCGCGGGGCACAGCTAGTAATATTATAAATGTGAAAGTTTGTGAGTTTGGATGTTTGTTACTCTTTCATGCAAGAAACTACTGTATCGATTTTGATTAAATTTGGTACAAATATTCCTTACAACTAGAAATAACACATGGGATACTTTGTATCCCAAAATTCCCATGGGATTGTGTATATGTAATCGTATGTTTTATTGTAACTTTTTGTACTCGCAAATTGTACCAATAGATGGCGCTGTTACTTAATTTTTAACACACGATGGTGAATTGTGCCGAGATTGTATGATATTGATACTACGAGCTACGCATCCTTGCGGGAGCGGGTACTACGCGGATAAAACCGCGGGGCGCTGCTACCTGCTAGTATACTATATTCCTAAGCATGTAGTAAGCAGCGGTTATTTCAATATTACAAACTGACACTCCAATTTTATTTATATTTATAGTTTTTTTTTGTATTATTAAGAAAACAAACAGACTTTTATTTGAACCACATTTTGCCTGAAATTGTGGATTCAAGGCAAATTCGTGGTATGTATGCCTCTAAGGGACATTACATTATCGCAAAATAAATAAATAGCTAATTGGCATTATTGGTTTTATTTTATTCCTTTATTAAATATTTTCAGAATGTTATTGTTGTATGTTATTATCGTATATGGGAATGGGAACTACGTGAGTGAGGCGCAGGTAATAATATTTATTATTTAGATTTAAAGATTTACTTATAAGAATAAGATTTTAATATATTGAATTTCCGACTGAATGGGCCCAGCCTTAGCAGTAACTAAAGTAGGTAGGAGTTTCACTATATAACATAAACAGAGTAATAAATAACAACATTATTATTCTCTCCATCATCTCATAACATTAACTGACCCCTAACTAAGTTTGTGACTTGTATCTAGGGTATCAGAAACTACCCATACACTCATTCACACACACAGCCACACGTTCACACAAATATTCACCCCGCGCGGGAATCGAACCCGCAACCTTACGGATGGCAGTCCGGCACGGTGACCATTCTGCCATCGAGGTCGTCAATAGAAGTAGCGAAAAATAAATTAAATAAATAAATAAAATATAGTACCTACTAATAATATAGGTAGATAATATATTTGTACATATTTTATGTTTTTACTATATAAGTAGGTAGATACTAATGTGCACGAAAGGTTTTAATAAGGTAGTAGTGTTTTTTTATTTAGGTCACAAAAAAGTCGATTCTAATACATATTGATATCTTTCAATATTAATAGTCCTACTGCGTGATCGGCTCTACTGTGGCTTTACTGAGTCGCGAGGTCGTCGACCGGACTGCGCGAGTTACGTTTTTGCGCGCGCTATCTGTGTCGTAAATGAATACGCTACACGCAGCTAGCGCGGGGTCTGAGGTAGCTTAAAATACCTAAAGTTGTGGAAGCTCGTCGCCTTAAAGTAATTTAAAGGTATTTTTATAAGCGTATCAACGGTCCACCATCTGCGATTCTTCGGCTTTCTGCCAAGCTAGAGGCTTAGTGTACTATTTAGGGTCAAGTAATGCATGTAAACTAATTAATAATATGTACCTTTTAATCAAGATACTATTTTATAGCCCTGATAGTTTTAAATTTATAACGCCTATTATTTTCACTTTATGTTGAAAGCAAGAGTATAGAGGTAATTTATCTTGAAAGTAAAAACGTAACCAATAATTAATCTTATACGAGTATTGGAATTCGAGACACTCCTACATTTTATACATAGGTACGTGAATTTGGAAATTAGGATAATCTTATTATATTACACCTACTTGGTAAATGAGGTTTAGTAATTTTTCACACTTATGAAGAAATCTTTGAAAATTAATGGTATTTGTTGCATAAGTTTTGGTAACATAAATTATTTTTAAATCCTATAAGTGTCAGTAAAGGGTACAAAAAAGGTATTAATTATTTTTTTTATCCAGTTTAAACAGTAGTAGAAATAGGTTTACCTCGAGGCACAGCTTATAAGTACATATTTGTGTTTCTTTGCCTATTGTACTAAGTTTTTCTCTATGGTTTTTCCAAATACTTATATTTAGGTAACATACACTCTTAGTTTATTAAAACTTTAGGATCAAATGTTAAATGTCTAAGTTTTCCTTGACCTCGACCTACATAATTCTCTTCCTCTATCGTATTTCAAGCCTTACACGAAACATTCTAGCTCCAAAAATCTGTTATTCTTATTATTGTTTACAAGTAGTCCATAGTTAGGTCACGAGTGCAGTGACGGTCTACGAATGATAATGAGAGGCGATGCGCAGTGTGGGGTCGAGAGGAACCGTTGTGCTTGAGACCTAGAATAGACAGATACTATCATGTTTTGGTCGGGTATAACGTTATACAATGTGTGTATGTATTTCTTAAGATTACGCTTCATCAGGTTGAATAGTAATTGATTGATAAATTGATGATGTTCTTGAGTAAATTTTATTCAGTTGTATGGTGGAATAATGTTAGTCCTTACGCACATTGAACAAGTGTTACTTACGCAGATTTCAATTCAAAACTTTATATATAAGTTTCAAACTTAGTTACGAATTAGTTTCTATAATAAGGTGATCTAGTGATTGATTATGTTATGTATGTATGTTATGTACTTATATTACATTATAAAACATTAAAAGTAGATTGATCTTAAATCTTTTATTTGGAGAACTCTTTACAAATACTACAGTGAGTAAAAGCTATTACTACAAAAACCAAAGAACTATAATTATTATCATCATAACACCTTCAAACCTGACAATAAACCATAATCATTATTAAAACAAAAGCTACTGTTACGTGATATACATTTCGAAATAACTTCGAAGAAGATCATTAAAAATAGACCATTTCATAATAATTGATGCTTTAATACATAATGATTATAATGAACTTTCAAGGCCGTCAGACTTAAGTGCAATAACGTGTATCTTCAATATACTTGCCAAAGCTTTTTTGTTCAGATATCAATATATTCAAATGTTGGGTAACAATAATATTTTAGTTCAATATCGTATAGATACTTATTTGTTTTGAAATGTTCATATATTGCAATTATATAACGTTGATGGTTCATGGTTAGTGCGTCTTCAGTTATTATGGTGTAGCAATACATCGGTAATCTAAATACTCAGAGGGCACGTTAAGCTTTTGGGTTCGGTTGTCGTTCTAAAAAACTAAAGATATTGTGACTTATCACAAGACACATATATCATGAAGGGCTGATTTTCCATCGCCAGATAACTTTTTGTCAAAATGAAATAAAGTTGTCAGATGATTTTAAAACCGGCCAAGTGCGAGTTGGACACGCGCACGAAGGGTTCAGTAATAAAAACAACAAAAAACACGTTTGTTGTATGGGAGCCCCCCTTAAATATTTTATTTTATTTATTTGTAGATATACACCATCTGTGAAAATTTCAACTGCCCAGCTAACACCGTTCTTGAGATACAGCCTGGTGACAGACGTACGGACGGACGGACAGCGTAGTCTCAGTAATAGGGTCCCGTTTTTACACTTTGGGTACGGAACCCTAAAAACCAGCCCTTAGTTGAGTATCATGGGTATCACTAACACACTTGCCATCCTGTTTATTGCATGCGTGCTTGCATGTAGCACTATGCTTTAATTCTCTCTCTATAAGACTTCAAATCGTATCACTATAAAATTATATAATAAACTGAATAATAAATTCAAAACTAAATACAAACAATTACATACATTTAGTTACGTAATATTATAATTATTTTAAACGGAAGGAAATTAGGTATGTACGTATTAAGATATAAGTATGTAAAATATATTACATGGAATAATAAGTTAATGAAAGTTATACATTTTAATTAAGTAGGTCGGTACGCAATTTTGGTAGGTACTTAATTTGGTACTTGGTAAACGTCTAATTATAATATATTTATTTGAATAAATGTTTTTTAAGTTTTATTAGATAAGATAGTTAATGAATGATTACGAATAAAGACGTAATTTTACTTACATTAATAAATTCAAAAATACGCACAATAATGTTATGTTAAAATATTAGGTTTAAGTGAATATTTTTTGTCAATCTATTTTGACCCACAGTTGGGCAATCCTGCCCCAGTCAGCTTCCTTCAGACTCTATTTACCTTCTGCCAAAGCATTCCCGTGACGTCATTTTAAATATAATATGGCGGAGACCCAAAGATGGTGGATTAGTTATTTTATAAGCTACCCTTAATGATTCTATAAATATTTTATCTGTAAAAATATTACTTTTTTTTTTTACTTATTATTATATAAATATTTGTAAAGTAATTACAGAAATTACAAACAACCAAATGTGCACTTCAGCAATGTAAGTGTATATTGATGTATAATAAAATATACAAATCCATTGTATGTTACATAATGTAAATTACTTAGTTTTGAATGATAAGGTCAAGTTGGCAATCTTGCAAGTCTAGGAATGTGTTTAATTTATTTGTTAGGTAACGTGGACGTGATTTACTAGTGTCTTCACTTTTATATCATAGTATAAGTTTTAGTTGAAAATGTAGAATATTATTTTTCAGTCGTTTAGGATTTTGAAAAATGCATTCAAAATTAGTCGTCATTTGAACCAATGATATAAGTACCTGGAAGCTCTTTTAGATAATCTTTTCAACTAAATAAGTTAAAGGAATGGAGGACTTCTGCTTAAAAGTGTATTAATTTTTAAACATAACATACAGGCATAGGTACTGTTGTGAATTATTGTTAAATGTTGTAAAATTTAATGTGGGTAAGTACAAATATATTCAGTCTCAGTCCAACCTGTCTTTCATTCAACATTTTCTTGTCATTATTTAGTGAAAATCATTGTCTTTTATTTAGTGAAAATGTTAAAAAAGAATCGCGTAACGCAGCTACAGTAAGCTACTTCTAATCTGACCGTTTACAACCACTCTAGAGAAAAAGTTATATATTACCTCTAGTTATGTTAAACCTTCCAAGTTCATTATTATTCGTTTTCTAATAGGCCTACCAATGTTAAAGAAACTATGTTTAACATAAATTAACTAATTCAATGTCTCATCTTTATTAACATTGACATTGAAGGGACTAACTCCGGTTTAAACTTGCTACGGATTTAGTTTGTTATTTTTGATAAAGATTGTATTTATTTATTAATGTTCGGAAAACTTGCAGCTAACACAAAAAATAGTGATACATATAATAACATGCCCTTGACATGTATACTGAAAGCTAATTACAAGTTTTCACTAATAGAGTTTTCTCAACAATGATCTATCTGGAGTACTAATCTACAAGAATATTTCCTGCTGTCTGTCCCTATGCATGTATTTTAGTGTAGTTTCATTAATAGATGGAGTGATTTAAGAAGAAACGTTTACCAGAGGTAGAGGTGGTAGAGGAGTCCAGATAATATTTCAAATGTTATGGTTGAAAGCTAGAGGTAAGACACAAAATTTTTTTTTGCGTTGTTAAACTTAATCTATACTAATATTATAAATAAGTAAAGTTTGTGTGTTTGTTAAATTATAAGGGGTAATCTCGGGATCTACTGAACCGATTTCAAAAATTATTTCATTAATGGGAAGCTATATTGTCAGCCAGTGACATAGGCTATAGTTTATAGGGATAAACTAGTTCCCATTCCCGTGGCGATACAGGGGTATTCCCTCAGGAATGGGAACTACGCGAGTGAAACCGCGGGACGCTGCTAGTAATGTATATTCCATGTTTGGGAGATTTTTTCTTTATTATCAGTCTACGTTCATTTATCCGAATCGACCCCGGTCCCAGTGAATTCGTATAATCGGTGTTCTACTGTACTTTCTCTGATTATTGATTACAATAAAAATCCTTGGATACGTTTCTACGTATTTTATCTATAAATCAGCCCACATATTTATATAACAGAAAACCCGGTTACTGAGTTCAAGAGGTCGACATAATGCAACTGGGAAACTAACTAATTACATAACAAGTACTGGTAAAGTAACTATTTCCCATTATACACAAAATATTGATTGCTTTTGAACACTCAAACTATTATACATAATTAACAGTAATTATGATGGAATTTGCGATTCAAATGTTGTATTATTTTCTTTGAGTTAGCAAATAGCTGATTGAGATATGCATATTTGCGTCCTGATATATCTTGGTGGATTTTTTACACGTTTTTATTAGCTTCACCTGTAAGTTTGTAACCGACTTCTTTGGGCGCGATTTTGACCCACTTTAAACGGCCAGATTTCGTTCAAAATTTCTAGATTTATTATTTAGGAAATTGGGACGTCGCAAAAGTTTATTGTACTATGTAACGTAGACAGCCTGTAAGATCCCATTCCATGGCAGAACCCTCTTTCGCACTGATGGCGGTAGGAAATGACAGTGAGGAGGAATGAGCGTAATCCCCATGATTGCCCAAGTTGTTGGTGATCTCAAGTCATGTTTGGAAAATAGAAAATATGCTTCGTTTGAAGGAATTCAATCTTGGCATGCAAGTGCATATGTCACCAAAACCGCCTACGACGATGCGTTGATGAAATAAACATCTGTGCGTAACGTAAACATGTACCTGGTACGGGAATAGAACCTGCGTTTGGCAATCCAAATAGCTACTGTAATACTTAAATAGTTGCATGTTATTTAATTATAAGATACATTAAATTAGTATTATATTATCACATAACTTTGCATGTATCAAGACGATAAACTTCACAGATGAAGGAGATGCGTTTCAATCAAATAGATAGCTCCATTTATTATCATTATGGACTATTAGATATCAGATAACGATATAATGGTAATTTATTTATTTACTTTTGAATTTATTAAGTGAAATATCAACTTGTAAGATCCCACTTGACTTCTTCCTTTCCTCTCACTGAAGATATTAGTACAATGTGTCGATATGTATGTACCTACAAAAAATATTTAGACCGAGATAAACATAAGCTTTTTTTGTCCTTGATTCACTACTTTAAGTACTTCAAAAAACTGCGATCTAGCCACATTAAGGCTAATAAGCAATTTCACTTTAACTTAAACTAATAAAATGTTAAACTAATAAAATGAAATAAACATAAGTGAATCACACAAATATTTTCCTTTCATGGACATCGAACCCACAAAACCTATTTGTCAAGCCAGCATGGACATTATGCTATTTTTTTATAATCATTCACTACATCATCTCATTATAGTAACTGACCCTTAGGGTGACAAATCTACATCGAGCTGTGTTGCGCTGTACTGGGTTGAGCTGTGCTATGTTTCTGAAGCTAGGTTATTTTTACTCCAGACAGAGCGCAGCTTCACCCAGCGCAGCACAGCATGCTTTGATTGTATCCTCATTCAAATATATGGCGAGCGAGTTAACCAAACATAGCACAAGCTCGACCCAGCGCAGCACAGCTCGATGTAGATTTGTCACCCTTACTAAGCTCGAAACTTGCATCTAGGGTATCAGAAACTACGCACACACGTATTCACACACACATACACCCATACCAAAACAAACATTTGTAGTTTACACAAATATTCACCCCGCACGGGAATCGAACCCGCAACCTTACGGATGGCAGTCCGGCATAGTGACCACCAGCCATCGAGGTCGTCAATACCATTTGGATGATTATTAACCCCCGACGCAAAAAGAGGGGTGTTATAAGTTTGACGTGTGTGTGTGTGTATCTGTCTGTCTGTGGCATCATAGCTCCCGAACGGATGATTTCAAACCGATTTCAATTTAGTTTTTTTTGTATTAAAGGGGACTTACGTGCGAGTGTTCTTAGACATAGTTGATGAAAATCGGTTGACCCGCTTAAAAGTTATGGGGGTTTGAAAGTAACTGTGTTGGGGGTTTTTTAAATTTTTACAATTTGTATCCGTCAGTAAAACCACACATATTTCGTAGGATATAGCCAATTAATTGTTTGCAATAATAATACACTTGTAAGCACACATTTGTAGCATTCTTCATGATAATTAACCTGAATAAAAAACACTATTATATCTTGAATAACACTACATCAAAACAATGAGAGTTGCGATAGTTCATTAACTGTTACGTCATACATTACTTACATTATTTTTATTTCTTTTTGCGAGTGTACGCGTCTATTTGGAGTAGTGACGTGTGGAGAGCATATCGAAATATTATTATGTTATGGAGAACAACTACTTCAAGCGATGGATGGTTGAATCTACGCAAATAATGAAAATAAAGTAAGTTGGTAATGAAAATGGTGGAGTATTACTACGGGTTTTTATAGTTATCATGGTTATTAGCACTCAAATTATTATAATTAACGGGATATTTACCATGTATATTATTTGTTTCGAGTTTCAGTTCATCCGTGATTATGGCGCTTGCAACAGCGTCGAAATATCGGAAACTCGAAACAAATAATATACATGGTAAATATCCCGTTAATTATAATAATTTGAGTATTACTACGGGAATATAGATCCAGTGTTAAACTGAGGGCATTCGCTAATCGTGCCAGAGGCAATTACAATTTATTTACCTTTAAGAGGACTGCCCTCTTGTGATTGCGGTCAGTGTCTACTGATAAGTCTAGATTGGTTGTGTGCGCAAGAACTCTGTTTATGAAAGTAAAACATCAACATTCGAATTGCTTATTAATTTCAATAAAAACACGACCTATTTGCGACTTTCGTTCTAATTAAGTATCGAAAAACAAATATTTGCAAGAGAGTTAAGTAATTATGAAAGTAAATTCATTTCATCTATGATGAGATATTTCATTTAAACATAATATTTCTCACCGGCACACTTATCACAAATCTAAATAACGTTGCAATGTTTCGAATGCATTACAAGACAATTAACTGAAGCGTTTTATGTAACTCATTATAGAATGTAAGAATCTCTTTCTTCTAAAATCATAAACCGTCCAGATAGAATTGTTTTAAGTTCCCGCTATTGTTGCCAAATTTACATTAAAACTATGAATATTACGGAACTATTACGTGATGAATGTGATCAACTGCGTCCATTAAAATTTTGTAAAACAATTTTACTTCCGAATTAGACCGTGTTCACATTTGTCTGTGTTAGATTCGCACGTAGATTGTAATGAAGTTTAAGTCGATTTTTTTTCTTCGGTTGATATTATTGAATGTCTTAAGTTAAAAACATGTCCTATTTTTTGTCCAAAAAATGCTATTATATTTTATTTTACTCTTTAATAAATAAAGTAAATAGATAGAGTAAATAGACTATTTTATTTCTTAGATTATCTTGAAAAAACAATATATAAGTTATCAAATCACATGTTCCAATTTGTCTCTGGAGACACGCACGAGTAAAGCATTTTCTTTACAAAAAACTCTCAATCACGCGTAAAGAGTACAATTTTACATACATTGAAATCATCGATACAGTAAGTATTATACGCATCAGATATTCGTTACATCATGTCCATTAAGCAATAGTTTGAAACTAAGATGATATCTTAAATTATTTACGTATTCTTAACGATGTTTGTTGAAGACAGAATTAGATTTTTTACTTAAAGAAAAACAAACGTGTATAGCAAACTAGAGCTTAGTTATGCAATATGATAATTTTGACATGTATTTGGGTAACGCGACATTTAAATCAGTTTATAAAAAGACTTTTTTTAGTTAAACGTGAAATAAAGAGTTTTTGTGCTTTTATCCTTTAGATTGCAAAGAAATACACACATCAAAAGTGTCTAGGGATCAACATATATTTTTGCAATAACTTTTCTATGTATCGGTCTTGTCTCCGTGTGGTGCAGCGATACCGTCCTCCATGGCGCTCAGCCACGGTACCAGTGCTTCGGTAACGTGTCCAAAGTCGACTGATAACACTCTGACTTGTATTCAGAGCTAAAGCCACAGTACGTTGCCGGGAACCAGCTTCTATCATTCCCACGGCTCTGAGCATTTCTTCCCTGCTTAAATGACGTCGCCGCTCCATAATAACGTTGGTTTTAATCAGTAGTAGGGAAACAGTAGCACTAATAATGTCTTCAATGCGTTGTATGTTTTTATAGGGAAAATATTGACAGCTGATTTTCATCTTTTACTCGAATTTGATTTCTCAGTTCCTGATTCAAATTATGAAATGCACCAAAAAGGATCCATATAAATTTATAAAATCATAAATTTATTACAAAGCCACATCTCAATCTCAAGAAATCCGCATAAAAATGCTTGATCCCTAGACACTTTTGATGTGTGTATAATAAAAAGTTTAATAACTTTTAATGAAGAACACAAAATTAACAATATCATGATGTATTGTTGTCAACTCTAATGAAAATATGCTAAAAATATACTTTCAAATGTAGAATTCGAAAAGTGTCAAAATATCTGATCTAAGGGAAGATACGCGACGCATGTTCCGTCAGATATGATCTGACGGAACATGCGTCGCGTATTATCGGTCGCGTAACGCCGGAACAGACAAATGTATAGAAAAACACTTGACCGTTCACACTCAACCGATTATACGTTAGTGCGTTGAATACGCGACGCATGTTCCGTCAGATATGAACCTTCCCTTAGCGTACCTTATTCATTTGTAGTCAGAAGCTCAATACACATATACTTAATTGGAAACCTATTTATTTCCTATAACTTTAAGTTTTATAATAAAGGAAAGGAGTGCAACAATTAATTAATTATGATTTAGTGAGATTATAAACTGACTGTGTACCGTATTGCTTACAAAGTAATAGTAATAATTATGACAAGTTTATAATAATAGTAATAATTATGACAAGTTTATAATCGAACTTAATAGTTTATCAACTATCGGTTTTCATAACCATGTGATGTGGTGACATGTCAAATAATTAATATCTTTAGAAATACATGAAATGATGAAACTTTTATTAGTTACATTAACATTAACAATGGGGATTACATTACATCGATTGCAAATAATGTAATAGATCAATCATCAAACATATGATAAGTAAAAGTCAAAAACGAATTACGGAATTAAACAAAACCAAACATTTCAATGTGACTGTAATTGATATCAGAATACACCATTTATGCTATACTAGCGGCACCCCGCGGTTTTACCCACGTGAATCCCAATCCCATGGGAATTTCGGGATAAAAAGTATCCTATGTGTTATTGCAACTTATTAGAAACATCTATACCAAATTTAATCTTAATCGATACAGTAGTTTTTGCGTGCACTCATACATAATTACACATCTTAAACTTTGAAGAATTGAAGGCCTTCTACAAATACTTGTCCAGAGGAATTGAAAACAAAACATCTTGCTCTGGAGGCGATTCTTGTATACACTCATAAACAAGATTTACATTATATAGGTACAAAATCTAAATATATTTATAACTCAAAGGTGGCTGACTGACTGACATAGTGATCTATTAACGCACAGCACAAACCACTGGGCGGATCGGGCTGAAATTTGGCATGCAGGTAGATGTTATGACGTAGGCATCCGCTAAGAGAGGATTCCCACGGGATTGTGATATACGTGGGTGAAACCGCGGGGCACAGCTAGTTTTACCAATAATTTCTTACTTGTACATACACATTTATGAACATATGAACATAAATGTAATTACGAAGAAAGGAACATTAGGAGTTGCTTACGTGAGTGAAACACCTGTAACACGTTAAAGGTCATAATATGTTTAAACATTTCCTCAATTTAATATTACTTACACTTCGAAATGATTATGTATCTATATACTTTATATAGGTATGATGGGTTTCTAATGTAGACTTAAAAATCGATACTAAGAATCTCTATGATGTAAATACATATATACCTAAATTTAATTCAAGTGGACGTAATAGACCAAATCTGAAACTATAAAGAAAAATGCTGTCTAAAACTGCGTCATTTGATTTTTATAACAATCGGTATTGCTAGCCAGGGATGAAACCAGTCGTTTTAAATATATTAATATATATATATTTATTCGTAAGGTTGCGGGTTCGATTCCCGTGCGGGGTGAATATTTGTGTGAACCACAAATGTTTGTCTCGGTCTGGGTGTGAATGAGTGTGTGCGTAGTTTCTGATACCCTAGATACAAGTTACGAACTTAGTTAGGGGTCAGTTACTGTAATAAGATGATGTAGTGAATGCTTATGCTTATGCTTATTTATATGTATAAATTTGGATTAAATAATGTGAAGTATGTGGAGAACTAAAGGACAACGTCCATAAGAACAAATACTGTCATAACGAAACTGATATCATCATAACAAAATCATGCGAGATGCTCTTAAAAAAAAACTAAAATTGGTTGTTTTGGCCAATAAACGGTATATAATTAAATTCTTTCTAACCATTAATAGTTGTTTACCGCTTACGATATAGATTCTATTAACCTGCTATAAATGCATCCAAATTAATCACTCATCGATTCGTTTGCAAATTATGGCGATAACTTGAGCTCTCTATTCTACGTATTTCTATACATTACAGAGTTCAAATTAATCTGGCCGTTACAAAACAACGTGAACGGAGAAGTTTTGTTTTGAAATTAAATATTATCACTACACAGTATAAAACAAAGTCGCTTCCCGCTGTCTGTCCCTATGTATGCTTAGATCATTAAAACTACGCAACGGATTTTGATGCGGTTTCTTTTGTTAAATAGAGTGATTCAAGAGGAAGGGTGTTAGCATAATTTTATTCCCGCATTCTCATGGGAGCGAGAACTATGAGCGTGAAACCGCGGGGCGCTGCTAGTGAACACTAAACTGTTACTCCGATTGCGGAAACAAATGCTTAAGAGCTCGTAAGATTCGCTCTGAATAACAAAATGGTAAATATTGTCTAGATTTAAGCTGTAAAGGCTATAACTTATTCGTATTTTCTTAATTCTTAATTAATATTTTTATGCTGTTTAGAGATTCCATAATTTAAATTATTAATTATTAATAAATGTCTATAAAAGTGGCGCCTTCATTACTCATAATCCTCTTTATTTTATGAATAAATTTATTAAGAGAGAGGTTTCTCTAAGAGTAGGCCCGTTTTGATATAGATAAATTATGCCTTAACACTTGATGAAAACCTCTAACTTCCTAATTAAAATTGCCATATACGACGTAAGAATATTTTTTAAAACTAGTAAGAAATCAATCATATCATCCTCTTTATATGGCAAGTGATCCTTAACTAAATTTATTATTTGTATCTAGCTAAGGCACAGATCATGGAGTCAGTTAAGGACATCCGTATGAGCTAAGGTATAGTTACAAACATACATTATATTAAACATCCAGGCTGCAATAACATTTTTGGTTACAAAAATATTAACTGAAACGAGAATCGAACCCATACCCTACCTTTATCGAAAAGTTAGTTGCCTTTGCGTTTTACCTTTCTTATTTTACAATAGGAAATCCTTAGATAATAATTATGCTTATAAAAGCTCTAGGCAAACCAGTTTAGAATGTGCAGCACATTAGTTAGGTTAAAAGATAGTTAGAATGTAATTATTCTCACCTTAAATAAAATTATATAATTTCCTTTCTGTTACTACTTATTATTCTCCAAAGTATATATTTTGACGTGCACAATTATGTTAATAAGACATTTTAACCGACAAATATTTAACCAGTTCACTGCCATATCACATATTAGATAATATGTATTTTAAAAAGTTCCGAACTCAGAACTGGTTTTAATAAACTCATCATATTATTACGATTATATTTTTATCGTAAACTAGCACCGTTTTGCGTGTTTATCCGTGTAAATCGTTATTTTTATCTGTATGTATTTTGTGATTGCGAAGAGCGTATCTTATGTATTTTTTTGAAGAGAATGTTATAATTCAAAGTTTGAAGTTGACAAGGCCAAAGAAACTTGCAACCCTTTTCGCCTGTGACTTTTTAAATCGTTTCTTATGTTGTGTATGCTTACATCTTAAAAGTAATACAGAAATAATCTACTATCAGAGGTTTAGGCTAAGCGTTAATCCGACAGACAGTCAATTAATGAGGATAAAACCTTAATATATTAAATAAAAGCTTGTCAAATTATCATAATTACGGTATTATGGTGCCGTAAGTCAATATCTGTCACTCACATTTTGGAGCAACTGTTACGTAACTTGAACTACGAGGGGGGGTCAAAAAGTTCGCGGAATGGAGGGGATAGCGGGGGGTGGGGGACCTGCCGCAGGTAGTAACTAATGAGCAACTCTTTGTGAGTATATATGCCAAGTTTGAACCTGATTGTGTCAATAACCTTTGACCTGTCGTCGATCAAACAAGTGAATCCGGAAGAAAAACTTGAACATGGAAAAAATCGAGTTTCGTGCCGTCATAAAGTTCCTCACTAAGCAAGGAAAACCACCTCAGAAAATTTTGGAAGAAATGTTATCAGTATACGGGGACTCTTGCCCTGGGAAAACCATGGTGTACAAGTGGAATAGCCTTTTCAAGCAAGGCAGAGAGTCTCTTGAAGACGACCCTCGCTCAGGACGGCCGATTGAGGCCACCACCTCAAACATCGTTGAAAAAGTGGAGAATCTTATACTGGAGGATACTCGTTTGAAGAAGAAACAACTTGCAGAAATGGTTGGAGTATCACCTACAACCATTTTAAATATTCTACACGACAATCTTGGGATGTCAAAAGTCAGCGCAAGATGGGTGCCAAGAATGCTCACACCACCACAGAAACAGCTGCGCGTCGAGTATTCAAAGGAGTTTTTAGACCTCTGTAGCGCCGACAAGGAAGGAATTTTTGCAAGACTTGTTACTGCAGATGAAACTTGGGTTCATCATTATGAGCCTGAGTCGAAGCAAGAGTCTATGCAGTGGCATAAAAAGGGTCAGCCCCCCCCTAAGAAATACAGGGTGTCACAATCGGCTGGAAAAATCATGGCAACTGTTTTTTGGGATACAGAGGGTATTTTATTAATAGATTATAAAGATAAGGGTGTTTCTATAACGGGAGAATACTACGCTAATCTACTAAGACAATTAAAAGAAGCAATCAAGGAGAAAAGGCGGGGAAAGTTGACAAAGGGTGTGCTGCTTTTGCATGACAACGCACCGGTACACAAGAGCCGCGTTGCGATGGCTGCCCTTCATCACTGTGGCTTCGAAATGTTAAACCATCCTCCCTATAGTCCAGACTTAGCCCCCTGTGATTATTTTTTATTTCCCAAATTAAAAAAAGAGCTTCGGGGGAAGAAATTTTCCGATGATGAAGAAGTCAAGTCGGCGATTTCGGCCTATTTTGAGGACAAAGACAAATCATTTTTTTTCGACGGTATTAATAAGTTAATAGAGAGATCTGAAAAATGTATTCGACTTAAGGGGGAATATATTGAAAAAGAAAAATAGTACAGTATTTTATTTCACCCCCCTTCCCCTCCGTTCCGCGAACTTTTTGACCCCCCCTCGTACGTATTGATTAATTGACTCGCGTTCAAACCGTCAACGCGAGCAGTTGTGTTATAGCAGCTGCCTCGATGTTTTGAATAATAAATAAACGTCATCGAAAAGTGCGAATATGGATGGACACCCTCCCTCCGCGGACGTCACGGATCCAGTCGACGTTAAAGCCTTGCTGCAGGACGTGTTGCTGCTGAAGGCCGAGGTCACCTACATCCGGGCCAAGCTGAAGGATTCGGAGCGCATTGTTTTGGAGTTAAGTACGGAGCTCGCCACATTGCGCAAACAAAATGCAACAACGTCGGAAATGCCGCAGTCAGCACCTTACGTATGTGTGCGACGCGGTACTAAGAATTGTGAAACATCACCCGTCAGCAATAATGCTAGTAGCGCGAAAACCGACGCACAGGTCAAAGTGCGCCCGGCCCCGATTACCTCGGCTCCCGCGGCGCCTACTACGTCATCTGTGCCTACTCCACGAGTTTGTAAGAAGAAGAGTTATGCGCAGGTGTCCTGTCCCCAAACTCTTCAACAGCAAGCACCTTGTAGTACACAGTCAACAAAGAAAGTCGACGGGGATGGTTTCACACTTGTGGAGAAAAAACGCCGACCGAGGTTGACTCGTAACCTAAGGGGTACCGCCACCGCTTCCGCTGCAGAAATAACTCTACGAGTTGTGGAGCCGACCGTCTCTCTCTACATATCGAGATTTGACCCCAATACTACAGGCGAGGAGGTCCTGCGATATGTCAAGGAGAGAGCCTGTTTCTGGACGAAGGACACCATCCGGCTCAACCTGCGGCGCCTCGAGTCGACGAGGGACACCATCTTCAAGTCCTACGTGCTACAGGTGCCTGCGAAGTACAAGGACATGTTCCTGACTCCCGATTTTTGGCCTGCAGGAGTGGCGTTCCGGCGTTTTAGGGAGGCGAGACCGATAAGAACTCCCTAAACTTGTAGCTTTAAGTATATAAAATTATATATGTTAGTTTATAAGGTATATATTTAATTTCTTATCTTAGTTATATTTTATGTGTACGTGGTTTGAGAGGCCTTACTTCGCCGTAACACAGTTTATTAGTAACTACCACGGGAGGTAATGTCTCAATAACCACATCAAATAAATTGTAACTAAATTAGAAAATATTAATAAATTGAATTGAATTGAATTGAATTGAATTATGTGAATATACAGAAAGTATGTAATGAGAGGAAAAATACCTACGTTTTAATTTAATTTATTTATGTCATTTAAGGAATGTAATCACCATTTTAATTACATACTATAAATATACATTTACAATATTCAATTTTTCGTCAATAATTTCTTGCGTAACAATTTAGCACAAATATTCACCCCGCATGGGAATAAACCCCCAACCTTACGGATGGCAATCCGGCATGGTGACCACTCTGCCATCAAGGTCGTCGATGGCAGAGTGGTAATTAGGTATTTAATATATTAAGTTTGTGATGTTCCTTATTATAAAGAACAATGACACCTTTAAGTATAAATCGATCTAGTTGGCATAATGTATTAATTTACTTTATAATTAAAGGAAAATATTATTCTATCGCTTAAAAGAGAATGTCCACGCGGCTATGGACAAATGTACTGAATTCAACATTGTTGTGCCGTCATGGAATCAACTTTAAAATAATCGGAAACATGTCTAAATACTAATTTTTAAAAATCATGAAAATCTACAATGGGGTTTCCGAGATATTTACAAAAATGTAATTACTATTTCGAGGTTATGTTTGAACACAAAATGAATACAAATAAGCTAGAAAGGGACTGGACGGGCTCACTGCATTTGACGTACATTAATGTAGCATTTAATTTGTCTGGTGGTCCATAAAACCAAGAAATTACTGAGATTTTGAGCATCTTCTTATGGTACTTCAGAATTTCAACTCTACGCATTAACATACATACTCAAAACCTACAACCTCTTTGGAAAAAACATACTGGCCGCCATTTGATATTGTGTTATGACAGACGGGCAATAAATGTGAAATAGGGTTGAACCCGTAATGAAAAAATTATCCAATACGATTTATAAACGATTTCCGCAAATCAGTCATTGAATTGAAACCGCATCAATTATTTAGATTTTGAACATCTTCGTACGGTACAAAGTATACTACATAAACTATATGTTTTAATTGTATTATCATGTAAGTGACTGTTGTGTCTTTTTTGAGAATAAAATTCTTTAAACCGAAAACATGTGAGCAATTGTAGTCAAGTGCTAAATGTAGATAGATAGATATAACTCTTTATTGCCTTTCACAAATAAACAGGTAAGTATACAAATGTATACAGTAACAATAATAACTAAAATATAACACATAGAAAGAACAATTATTATTAATGTAAGTATATCTAATCTTACCGAATACCGTATAAATTGTGGTACATATTGTGATATAGATGTATGAAATATGGTCATGTAATGCAGGCAAGTAGGGAGGATGAGAAACAATTACAAATTAAAATAAATGAAACAATGATTATTACTGTAACTGTGTGCGGGTTCTATGGCCACAGGTAAATAAAACGCCGTTAATTTGAAAAATATGAGAGCCGACAATAAATGTAAAATAGGGCTGTTAAAAAATAACAATAAATAAAATAAAGTAAAATAACTATTCCAACCAAATATACCTCATCGCCCACTAGTCTCGTCACATTTACAATGAAAATAATAAATGTATCATACCTCTTAAATAATATCAAGCTCTGTGGAATTATAGAAACTATATTTTTAAAATATCATGTAGGTACACCTATTTTATTAAATAAACTTATTTAACTTGAAAGTTATTTTAATAATATATCGAATAAATCATACAATCAATATTAGTATATTTTACGTAGGCGTAAATAGACATCCCTAGTACTGACAGGCATAGAACAAATGGCGCACTATATCGCCGGAAACATGAAATTACTAATTATTTTTCAAAAATAAATCCCCATTGTAAAAAATGATTATGTCTTATTTAAAAAATATATTTTTAATTAAGATATTTTATTATGTTTAACTTTTTGAGGCACAACACATTTTGGAGGAGTACCATGGACGGGCAATCTCTTTTAACGGTTACTTAAATTCCGACGAAACACTGAACAGTCTGTCCATTTTTAGTATTTGGCAATACAACCGATCATCGAAAACAATAATGTATGGACAAATGCGAACAAATATTGCGTACACGCACTTAACAAAGTCGCACTGTCATTGGTTAAACTAAGTGAAGTAGCATTTTGGGATTACAACGTCGAAATGAGGTGTTTGGTGTCAATAGATAATTGAGGAAATAATTGAGTTGTGTTTGTGAACTATATGGGTGCGCCAAAGTTCACCTAAAATTTCAACTCCGATAATTAGAAATCCGAAAATTTTCTTCCTAACATTTTTTATCCTAACAATCGCAACTCCTAAAATCTTTGTCACTAATGTTTTAATTCCGAAACATTTGTTTTCCTATATTTTCTCAACATAACCATCGTTCATACTATTATTCAAAGTCATATCTTTTTTGTTTAGATTTATTTTTATTTATTATAATCAATATTATATACATAAATTTTTCGTAACTTTGTTTTTACATAACATGTAGGTATAACATATAACGCACGAGCCGAGCGAGCAAAACCAGAGTCCTGCTCCAATCATTCAGTCAAGTTCCAGTAACGAATCGGTCCTATTCCTAATTATTGGTTTAGGTTATGTTAGAACTGTGACCCCAACGCATGAGCCGAGCGAGCGTAGCGGCCGGCGAAGTGCCAGAACCGAATTGGTCCTTTAGTTATGGTTATGGTAAACTCCCAGGCCATAAGCATAACCGTAAACGAGTCGTATAATAATCATTAAAAGTATAAATATCATCTTCTACCCGTATATATTTTTTATTACACTTGGTAAATGTTTCTTTCTGAGCATGAGTGAAAATATTATGGTAAGTATGTTTAGGGATAAAAGCGTTATGATAAAAAACAGTAGGAGTTTAAATATATTTACATTAATGATGTTAGTAATTAAAATTTTTGGACACATCAATGTTATGAGCATCGTCGGTAGCACTACAAATAGTATGAATTAAAACTTTAGGATGAAAAATTTTAGGAAGAATGATCATTCGGACTACAAATAGTTAGGAAAAACATTTTCGGGTAAAGAACTTTAGGTGAGCCAATATGGACCCGAACTATATGCTTTTGTAATATACTTTCAAAACTCTATGTAACATTATAAAGAAAATATTTTTTCAACACACTTGCTTATAAAGGGGCTCTTATTTGTGCAAAAACAGAATTGAGACAATTGAATAATGACACGTTTTATTCACTAGTGAGTTATAGATTTTTTTTTTAAATTGCTTTGTTTTTAAAAACGTTTCGACACCAAAAAAATGGTGTCCATACATTTTAAAAACAAACTTCAACTATGTTGCCTTACTTTTGGTAGGTCTATGGTCGATTCCATTCATTCGATTTTTTTTTAAATAAGTATATTCTTTTAGTCTTTGGCGATCATCATTGTTGTTTTGGATGCGCGCGAATAGAAAAACTGTTTATTTATTAGCGAAAAATTATAATTTCTTCGCAAATGTGTTGAAAAACGTTGTAAGGTACACGCGAGTATTGATGATTACCTCGCTTGTACCATAAATAACTATTGTTTGTTTCAAATAAATTGAAAGCTACTGAGCCGATTTAATAGATAGGTACTACTTGTGATAGAGCTTTCTTCTAATGTGAATTACATACGAGCTTTATTTGATAATCAAGAAATCATATGGAACAACATAATCTAAGCCTCTTCAACAACGCCCTCGAATTCTTCATCTCGCATAGTTTGTTTAATATATCTCGGTAAAAATAATGTGGCAACAGGCGTGTCTTCGAGTTAATCAAATATAATAAATGATTAGTTTAATAAAAACTACTCATTTATTATATTTGATTAATATATGTAATCGTATTACAGATTATGTTAGTCAATAAACAAATACAAACTAATTCGTATCGTATCGTAACTGCAAAAAGTGTAAAAGAAATAAGTACGAAGTAGGTCACACTCCAATACTAGATTTGATTGTTATTTTGTTACTTTTTGTAAATAGCTGATGTCCAAACATGCTCTATAGTAAGGTGGTCGCGCGCCAATTTCGGTCAAAGAACGCCATCCATCTGTCTGTCTGTGAGTCTGTCTCTATGTAAATAATCGAAAGCAATTCTTAGCAGGTTGTGTGGTACACACGCTTGAATATGGTGAGAAGTTTTGTGTGTATATTAAATTGAATATATCAAAATGGTGTTGGAAAATTTTTGGAGTTTTTGTTTCTTTTTATCGTTTGGTATCTTAGTTTGTTTCTGTATTACAGTAATATGTACACTTAAAATGAAAGATATGTGATAAAGGTGACTTAAATGATATATCAGTGGCTGAGTTTTGGTCCTCAAAAATATGAGTCGAAGAGAGAAGAAGATGCTTTGGAAAAATACTTATATAATCAAGTTTGAATGCATGGCAACAACTGCAGTTTCTTTATACATATTTAAGAGTTCAATAACTCATAATAATAAAGTTCATTTTCCATAAAAAATCTTTAGTATTTCAATAAAGCGATTCACCTCACAACAATTCCATTCAACCACAACAAATTCGGAACACAATCAAAAATATGAATGAATGAAATCGATACGCTGCATTGACTCCAAATACTAAACCATAAAAATTGCAAATTGTGAAAGTTTGCAATAATATCACAAAAAAAGTTTTTTATTAATTTTTTTTGTTTTCATAAGGTTACAGTGAAAGTCGCAGGTTGTTTTGTCGCACGTCGTGTGGAGTAAGACATTCGGTTCGTGCGCTTTCGGTCAAGCGAAGCCTCCGAGAGTATCTTCTGTGAATATTTCCGAGGTATAAAAACACGTAACAAAGTGTTTCGCCGAACCATTGCTTTGCACATACCGGACCAATCCACAGGTACTACAGCTTCCAGTGACCACGTGTGTGAATGTGATAATAATACATAATAAATATATTGTGAAGTGTAGTGTTAGTGAGTGTTTGAACAAACGGACTGATCGATTTGTTTTCTTTTGACAGAGTGCCGGCCAGTGACGTCACTACTACAACATGCGGTTGTTTATATTGGTAATTACACTTTTTTAATTATTTTTAAAGCCTTTGTAGGTTTAAATGTATATAGGATTCAAAGTAGAGTGGTATATTTATTTATTGTTAGAGCTTCTAAACGTTTAAACAAAAACATCGCAGCACGCGAAAACGAACCATATTAAAGAAGATTAAATACGGAATACTGCATATATACCGGTATCAGTACTTGCCCTTATACTTATATAGGTTATAATTTATAATAATTATATTTAGTATAGTAGTTTCTAGTTTAATAACTAAAGTACTAAGCTTGCTAAGTTTAGGACTAGATGACCATAAGTGATATTTGTCTCCAGATTTATTTATAATTATATAGGTCAAAGCTCATATACTCGTATTTTCATGACGAAAAAGGTTTGCAAGAAGAAAAGGAAGTAAATACATAATATGAAAATATCAAATATTTAGGAGCACCGAAAGAAAGCTCCGGAGTTATAGTATTGATAATGTTATTACGAGTAAGTAACGTAGTTGAAAACTTTCTTCTTCTTCCTTTCTGTAAATATTTCTTTCTTATTTCATTGAAATCGCATATATGTATATTAAGTGAAAATTGAGAAAAATATTTTAGGTAAGTAGTATCTATGTAAATAAAAATGAATTTCGCAAATGTATGTATGTACACGCATAATTTTAAAATGATTATATCAAATTGAATAATTATGTTGTATACGTCATTAAAAAAAGGTTTATGTTAAAGAAAATTTTGGAAAATTGGTCCCAAGTGAAGCCTTGAGCAGCTAGTTTAAAATTAAATAAAGATCACTTATAGAACTTTCTTTCATTAAAGAAAATATTATTCAGTATTAAATAAGATTTACAATATTACGTCAAAATTCATTTAAAATTCTTAATCAAAATGATTATGAATTCATTTCGAGTTTAATGTGCATCATTTCTCTTCACTTATGTATAAATAAATGCATATATTATGTATTACGAATATAACGATCAAATCTCTTGAATCAATTTAAATATTTATGAAGGCGAATGAACTTGTTATTGTCTATTTTTAATTTTCAAATTATGTAATTTTAGCGTTACGGACGTTGATTTTTTGATCCTCTTATTAATTAAGAAATAACAACGGTATAATGAATCCAGGTTTTTCTAATATATAAAATTCTCGTGTCACAGTTTTCGTTGCCATACTCCTCCGAAACGGCTTGACCGATTCTCATGAAATTTTGTGAGCATATTCAGTAGGTCTGAGAATGGGCCAACGTCTATTTTTCATCCCAAAATTCCTACGGGAACGGGAACTACGCGTGTGAAACCGCGGGGCGCAGCTAGTAATTATATATATTTTTCTTTGTTGTACTAAAACATCTAATTCAAAATGACTCAACCACATACGAGGGAATCAGCTTAAGACTTTCGTCCTAAAGACTCAACCGACTAAAATTCAAAATTCAAAAATTATTTATTCAATTAAAGCCTCAATGAGGCACTTATGAACGTCACTGAATCTATCACCGATTCGGAATTACATCGGCCGAGAAGAATCGGCAGAAACTCGGTAAAACTAATACATCAAAGCTCAGTCTTTTTTTTTTTTTTGTTTTTTTTTTTTTTTTTCTTTCAAAAAAAATACATGTTTACAAAGTTATACATAAACGTGCGAACATAAACTCAAATGAATATCTTGGTGGGTCTAAGATCGTGGACAAATAGTACCAATTATGGATGATATGATTCAAATAAGAGTACGAACTTACTATTGTTATTACTTATTAAGTAATCAGAAATTAAAACTTCCGACTTCACAAAGTGAATATTGAGATGTATTCAGATTGCATGTAAATAGTACAAATGAAATAACTCAGATGTTTCGTTATGTATATCACTTCCGTTGACGGCGGTTACTATACATAGTCGACACGACAATACGACTATAAATTCAACTACACTGATTTAATTATCTTTGAGAATGTAATGACTGTATATAAAGCAGTTTTTATGACTATTTTGATATCATTTTGGCTTTATTTATCAGTTATCGTATACGTTTCTACCGGTATATTACCACCATTAATAAAAGCTTTTCTAATGTGTCTTTAAATTTTCATTGATCTATGTTAGAGAATGATGGATGTACAAACTAACTTTCATTCCCATTTATAATGTAAAGAACTTAATGTAAAGCTTCATTAGTTTGAGCTCAGCTTTGATATGTCAGTCAATTGAGTCAACTTCTATATTTGGATAAAGATGTTTCAAAAATAAACAAATGAGGAAACTAATTCATATCAGCGACTTTTGTTCAATATTTGTAATAATTATTAAAAAATCCTTTAAATTACGAAACTCTTTAGAGGAAGGAATATCTAAAAAACCGGAAAAAATCTTAATTAACAAAATATAAATTATGCATTCCATTCAATTGCTTTCTTACGCAACTTGTATGTAACGTTTTCACATAATAAAGTGATTCTTTCATACAATTATGTCTAAACAATACATCTTTGCAAACAGCTTAGCAACAGATCGGATGTGAATATCTGTAGTTATATAGGTTAAAGTCTTTTGTTACTTAAAGAGTTTAATTAAGTTTGTGTGAGCTATAAGTACTTTACGACATTTTTTTACATTATTTACGGCGGCTTGCTGACGATTCGGACACAATAATATTCGGACACAGTGTCCGAATTGTCAATTTGCAATTTTAACATATTTTCATATTGGTATGTTCTCTATTTGCAACAAATTCAATAAACATTATAAAAAGTCGTCCATGTGTGATGAGAATCTGTTATGAAACCACATGTTTTGATAACATTTTGTACTCCACCATAACTATACAGAGACAAATTCCTAACTGATTTAGAGAATTTCAGTAAAAGAATTCTAGACTTTTCTGTTCCTAGACAATATGAATAAGAAATTCATGGAATCGGTTAAACTTGAAACGTATCAAATAAACAAAATCTTTTTTAAAAATAAAATCAAACTTCGCGTTTTTATTAATAAAATATATTTAGTATCGTATGCACAAATGACCTAATTTGGTCATTGCGGAAAACTCATTTAAAGATACGGTCAAATACATATATTATTATACACCTTGTAATTCTTATGTAGGTCATATTTGTTATTAAATCAAGGAAAAATATATTATGATAATACAATCCCTTTTACTGCCAACCTTCATTGCAGCAGGGACATCGGCTTTCTCTAAAAGTGAGCGTATTTTTTGATTAGCTACGGAACTCTGGAATGTCACACGACTTACGTAATAGTAAACAGATGATATTTTCGTTAATTTGCAAGAGAAAGATGGATATTTGTTTTGTTTGAAGTTATTAATATGTAATATTTGTATATGATTAAGGGACTTTTTCACCATCTTCAAGTACGTTTCCGAGTAGGTACACATGTTTTGTCTTTGTCACTTGATATAATGTAAGAAAGAGACAAAACTAACTTTACTTGGTGACTAACTTTACTTGAAGGTCGTGAAATGGGCCCTAATAGTTATAAAACAAATCATGATAAGTATAAAAGAAAGGCCGGCCGTTAATCTCTTTACTTCCTGCAACATTGCGCTAATTTCCAATAAACTTTGCAAAACGTTTCGATTTTATTTGTCTAGATGTGGTCACGATGGGGCACAATAAATTTAAAAGGAAAAAACATTTATTGCTTCTATACGAATTACAATAATAAAGAAATAAATCAGTTGGGCTGAGTGTAAAAATAAAAGCTTTTGAAATAATTAGTGTCATGGCATAAAAGCTGTAATCATTTAAAATATAGTACGAGTATACTTGATTAAGAAAATAATAAACTATTAAATCATTTCGCGAAAGTTTAAAAAGTGTAACAGTCAAAGATCTTAATCCAAAACAGGTAATTCTTAAACATAATTGTCGTCTGTCATTTAGTTACCTAAGGCAGTAAGACAATTCATCACATTATAATCACAGACCTACTTGTTTATAGATGTGGCAAAACACGTATTTTAAAGCAGACACCTAATTACGCGTCCACGTTATCTAACTTTTGTAACACAAAAATAAAATGACACTTGATGATTTTATCTCCGCGTCATGTCTAGGTTTTACAAGGTCAAAGAAACTTTTTATATAATATTTATCTAGTAGCGCCCGCGGTTTCATCCGCGTAGTTCCCGTACGCGTGGGAATACGGGGATAAAATAGCCTATATTACTCAGAGTGAACGTAGCTTTTTAATAGTGAAAGAATTTTTGGTTCATTAGTTTCGGAGCTTATTCGTTACAAATAAACAAATCTTTCCTCTTTGTAATATCAGTCTAGATATTTACTTAAATTTTGAGCTATGATGTTTGTTTTTCATGATGCAAAATTAATATTTTTGTATATAATATGTTTAGCTAATGTTATGTCATTCCCAAATTAAATAATATAAAGTTAATTTAAAAAAATAAAAAACCGACTTCAGCACTAAAAAGTAAGAAAATAATTTAAAATAAACGACATTATTAATACATATTTTCAATTTATAATTAGTAACTTTTGGAGTCAGTGCCAGCCCAGGATAGTTTTTTTTTTCCTTATAAGATAGCACGAGACGCGCCTATAATATTAATGAAGGCTTTGGCTGTCACCGACTTCAAAAGTAACTAATTATAAATTGAAAATATGTATTAATAATGTCGTTTATTTTAAATTATTTTCTTACTTTTTAGTGCTGAAGTCGGTTTTTTATTTTTTTAAATTAACTTTATTTTAAACTTTTTAGTGGGAAGCAAGTCTCCTTCAACAAAAGACGCTTAAATTTTCCTCCAGAAGAGCTTTTGACTCGTGGATCACTTGAATCCTTTTTTTGTGGGAGGAAGACTTGTCTTTCCAGGAGCTTTTGTCCAGGGGAACGACAGGGTATGTCGGACTCCGCGCCGCAAAGATAGAGCGGCGACGCGCTTACCGACTAAAACCCCTTGGTGTGCCACCTCTGCGCTTATGGCCGAAACCGGAAGAAACGCATCTGTACGCTACTACGATCCCGGACAGCGCCTCTACCCTGTTAAGGGTTTCTCCTCTGAGCTAGAATGTAGCTCTAGGCGACAGATGTTGAGTCACCCCCTCCGAAAAGTACCGCGCGCCTATATGGCGGCAGTGGATCTCCCCCCGGGGATCACTGCCGCAGTTCGGGCGTATGGTGGTTGCATAGTGGTAGTCCCGTCTCCGTCTGCCCAACCTTCTGCTGCGGATAGTGTTAGTGGAGAGGGCTTCGCGCTCTCTCTCCGCAGCTTCTTTTTGCGAGAGTACGACCTCACAAAAGGTGGACACTCCAATCCAAGACCTCTCCTCGCTCACCATAGCAGAGACTACATTTGGCGAGGAGAGGTCGTTTCCCACGATTGCCGCGAGAGTTGCGAGGGCTATAGCTTCTTGCAGGTATTTCTTCGCTGCTCTATAAGTGTCGAGCAGTTCAACCTCAACGGGTACCGCTTGAATCCTGTCCCATGAGCTGATGTTACACATGATTCATTATAATCTAACACAACCCTGCATTTTATTACCTACTTCTTTTTAACTTCATCGTCCCAATATGTCCCAATTAAACCATAATTTTATTACAAAACTTCTTTATAACCGCAAAGGTATAAGAACTTTTTAGAAAATTAACCAAAGTCAAAATAAAAACGAAAATAGAGGATGACGTTTATACTGTCTATTTATTAATTAAAATAATATATACAATCTAATCTGGTGCAGTGTTTGTTTGTAATATCTAAATAATATTTTTTTTACTAAAGTTTTATGAAAATGCACTGAATATATATGTGTAATAGGTACCTATAATAGTATAAAAAAACATTTTTAAAAAATGTTGTAGGTTTGGGTTTATTTCAGTGTGTGTTAACGAATTAAAAAACAGGACATTTTTATATCTAAAACCCATGAATTGTGAACAGCATTTGATTTAAATACGAAAGAATACAGCCAAAAAATTTTCATCCAGAAATTCTTTTGGTATCAATAATATCGCGAGCAAAACCACGGGTCACAGGTAGTTTTACTTTTAATAATGTCAATCGACACCCCAGCCTACATTGTTGCGGGTTTTTCCTCGATTTATCCTGGATCCCATCATCAGATCCTGATTTCCTTGACATGGGACCACTTCGCGAATATCCGCTTTCTAATGAAACAAGAATTTTAAAATGCTCCATTCATGATTACAAAGAAATCGCGGAACAAACACACAAAAAAAAAAAAAAAAATATACGCGTCGAATAGAGAACCTCCTCCTGTTTTTTTGGAAGTCGGTTAAAAAATACTTTCTCTTTCTTCCTTCCTTTTCACACTTCCTTTAATGTAACATGACATAATCTTATGTTTATTTATTCGTTTACTAACTCTATCTAGGTCACTATAATATTTATCTATCTCTATCACAAAGTTTATGAATACAGATCAAGACAAATATTTGCGGATTTTGTAGTTCTTCGCATGGACATTATACCTACTTGGAATCTCCTATTTAGCAGTTCACAATAACTTCATATTAGTATAGACTAGCGGCGCCCCGCGGTTTCACCCGTGTAGTTCCCGTTCCCGTAGGAATATGGGGATAACATTATGTTAAAAACCTTTCCACTGAATTTATCTATTAAAACAAACCGCATCAAAATCCGTTCCTTAGTTTTAAAGATCTAAGCGTACATAGGGACAGAGAAGCGACTTTGTTTTATACTATGTAGTGATAAGTTATTCTTAAATCACGGAAATCATTTAATTAATTACCGCTTTATAAAAGAAAAGTTTAAAAAATTCAAATGAATGGCTCAACAACCTCTCAATTTTGCAATGAACGCTAAATATATTCGTATACTTCAAATACCTAACTATATAGTGCTATAAATTAATTACATAATGTAATTGCTTACTGCCGGCTTCGGAGAAATGTAAATAAGGCTTCATTTAGTTTTTATAGTGGTCTTGTATATACAAGTTTATGGATCGTGACGGTTATATTAGGCTATTTGAACTCTGACTTGTAATAATTTATGGTGTCTAATTTGTTATTACTCATCTCGTACATAAGCTTACGATTAGCTTATGTACAGTCAGGTTTAGATAAAGGGTACTCGCCAGCTTCGGATAAATGTTACCACTGTTGGTGGGTATATCCCAATCGTCCCCACCAAGTTTGTCCCCACTGGGGACGAATGGGATATGTTCTAAAAACTATCCCATATGTCTCCACTGGGGACGAAGGTTGGCATACCAAAGATAGTATTACCAAGGGTTTTAGGAGTTATCTATACTAATATTATAAAGAGGAAAGATTTGTTTGTTTGTTTGTAATGAATAGGCTCCGAAACTACTGGACCGATTTCAAAAATTCTTTCACTAATGGAAAGCTAATTTATCAGTGCGTGACATAGGCTATTTTATCCCCGTAATCCCACGGGAACGGGAACCACGCGGGTGAAACCGCGGGGAGCTACTAGTGTATGTATAAGTTCAAAGATGCGGTCGCGCAGCCCTACTATCTTTCTCCATGCTCAAGGGAGACTGGTAGAAAATGCTTGCTAGCATCAAGTACTTCTTGTACACTGATTTTTGTGCAAACTATTAAAAAAGGAGGGGGGGGGGGGGGTATCTTTTATTTGATATTGACTGTACATATAAATAAGTCGGGGTAATACCGAGGGGCACGAGCTTACTCTTAATTTTGGTGATAAGGCTTTAGTCAATCACAGCTCGAGTGTGGGTTTGTTGACTTAAAACAGTCATCATCAATGAGTGTGTGCGTAGTTTCTGATACCCTAGATACAAGTTTCGAACTTAGGGGTCAGTTACTATAATGAGATGATGTGTGTAATGAATATATAATTATAATATTACGTAGTTACTGATACCCTAGATGATAAAGTTATTGATTATTTTATGTAATGATTAGCATGAAACAACACAAAATTAGATTCTAATCTATTTAGGCATCGAGTTCAATATACATAATAGTTGAGTTGTATATACATACTCTTAATATCCATATTTTATGCAATAGTCCAGAAATAGTCTTTTACTACAGGTGTCTTTTATCACTTGTACTTCACTACCTCAAGTATTAATTTAACATAACATAACATAATCATTCACTACATCATCTCATTATAGTAACTGACCCCTAACTAAGCTCGAAGCTTGTATCTAGGGTATCAGAAACTATGCACACACTCTTACACACACTCAGACGGAGACAAACATTTGTGGTTCACACAAATAATCACCCCGCACGGGAATCGAACCCCGCAACCTTACGGATGGCAGTCCATCATGGTGACCACTCTGCCATCGAAGTCGTCAGAATTGATACTGTTCATATTTTATAGTGTTTCAGATACTAAAGTTTTTTTCTGCGACGTCTAGTTGATTAGAGCAGAGCCACAGTTTTGAGTTTCAATGCCATAGCTAATCGGTAAACATTTTCACAAATATTTTTAAAATACTTGTTCTCTCCAATTTTCAAGGATTGTACTAAGTTGAAACATAGTGGTATTCGTGGGTAATACTTTTGTACTAAAAAACGATTACCATTTATAACGGTACATACTATTACTTATCTGTGTAAGTGCTAATGGTACTCGTGGGTAGTATATCAATTTCCCAACGCTAAAAAATATTAATCAAACAAATTTTTCCCAAAAAGACCATCTGACATAATAAATAAATAATTCATAAACCCATTTCAACTCGTAGTTAACCATCCAAATCGGTTCATATCATGACATTATCACAAATAATGGCAATTTATTTTGGCATTATGTGCGATAACCATATACATTGTAACGAGATATTAACTAACGTGATTACGCACGTAAAAAACGTAACATAACGTGATGATTTGTGTAATGTTATGGGATTGTGTTTAGAGGTTAAGGTTCTCTCAGTTTCTTGTTGTTATTGGGTAACTCGTAGAGTTTGGATTTAGTGGAATCGTAAGCTTGTTTGTTGATAAAATTGAACAAAACTGTGGTGTTTGTTTACTAAAAATACTTAAATATTTTTAAAACAAATATTCATTAGTTAATGTTCTAGTTGTTTTTTATTTTTAAATATATCAAAGGGTAAGAAGAAGAAACTGTACTGTTTCTCATTTATCCCCATTTATCATTTTTGATATCTGTATCACGTCAAACGCATAACTGCCTTATAACTCGTCGTTTCGAAGAAACACATACACTTTTGTAAACATTAAGTCCCGCTCGCAGATAATAAAGTGCATTCACATGCCAATCACATATAAAACATACAATAATCCACATAATAAAATACCTAATGGTCTACATAATAAAACGCACCCAACCCAATGATCTCACGAGTCAAAGTTAAACAATAGTAACAGTTAATTGACCGTTAAACCTGGCAGGAGTACCTCGAGACGAGGAAGCGATTCGCATGCAGTGTTGCAATCCTTTACTTTCTCTTTATAATATTATTGTTTGGGTTCATTGCATACATCTCGTTTGGATTCACCTGTTTAAGAGTTTTATAGATACTTAAACGCTTTATAGGCAGGACTAAGTGAATAAAACATTATTAAACTAGAAATAAAATGACTTTAAAAGGATAAATCCTTAGTCCTGGTTTGATTTTTTTATTATACATACGTTTTAAATTAAAATATATATTGAATTTTGATTACTTATACTATATAGTAGTTACTTATAGGGATGTTAGTACGTACTTATTTAAGTCGATTCCTTCGACTAGTTTCAAATAAGTACGTACTAACATCCCGTTGTATTATATACTTATATATATTGACGTATGTTTCGTTTAATAATAAAAATGTTGACGTTACATTTTAATTTTTTACTTTACTTAATAATAATACTAATAAATACATGTTTTACTTCTCTGTCTTCACGTAAATTAAATAAATCAAAATCTTTCACCTTATCGTGGTAAAACATAAAGAACATTAACATTATATATTATATATTGATTTCTTTGGCAACAATACGGCAATTTAAACATTCTAAGAATCACAGTTTTCCCTAGTGACCATTTTGACATTATGGTGTTCAATAATAATAGTCAACTTATACAAAGACATTTAATTTTTTTTCAATTTCACAGCTTTATAGCGGTTTAGAGATTTTACGACTTTATGTTGAAACTTTTATGAATTTATCTTTATTTCATCTTTAATGCACCTACATTGTATGTTTATTGATATAATATTATATTAGTGGTCATCATACCGGACTTTCATCCGTAAGGTTGCGGGTTCGATTCCCGTGCGGGGTGAATATTTGTGTCAACCACAAATGTTTATCTCGGTCTGTGTGAGTGTGTGAATGAGTGTGTGCGTAGTTTCTGATACCCTAGATATAAGTCTCGAACTTATTTAGGGGTCAGTTACTATAATGAGATGATGTAGTGAATGATTATGTTATGTTATTTATATATTATAGTTAAGAGTTATATGTAACTTTGAAACTCGGTGACTTTTAATTTGTATTATTGATAGATTTACAAAAGCTTATTGATATGAGAATAATAATACATATCGCCCACCGCACCACTAATTTATTATGACAGAGTGTTTGTTTCGCATTTATATGTACTTATTGATTTACACGAATACTACACATTGAAATAAAACTAATTTAACGATTTTTTGTCGTGGTTATATTTTTCTTTTACATTTTCTGACGATCGATTCTGATTTAGACTAAGGGCCTATTTCACCATCTTCAACTACTCACATGTTTTGACTTTGTCACTTGATATAAAGTAAGAAAGAGACAAAACTAACTTTACTTGGTGAGTAACTTTACTTGAAGGTCGTGAAATAGGCCCTAAGTAGTATATAATTTATTTATACTTTATTACATAATGTAAATTGTCCAATAAAGTATCTATCCATCTACACAAAATGAACTAATTTTACATTCCAACAATCCCGCTCTTAAATCAATAATATTACAAAACATTAACGTAACATCGATAAACAACTATTAAGTACTAGTTAGAGATGCTCAACCTTTGGGGTCGTGGAAAGCTCAGCGGGGGCGAGTCGGTGCCGGTCGACTCACGCGCATGTCGCGCGAGAAAATCTTTACGTAACCGGACGTAGGAAATAACTAGTTATTATGTTTGTTATAGTGTACCTAAACTGTCGTGTTGGTGGTTGGATGTTTTTTTGTTGTTAGAGGGTGGTGTGAATGTGTGTTTGATTAGGTTGTTATTAAAGTGAATTTATAAAAAATATCAATAGTCTCTTAGCTAAAACACGTAGTTTTCGATATTCTGTTATGTAAAAGATAAACAAACTTTCACGCTAAAAATATAAGTAAAACGCTTGTCATATTGGTTTTTCGTACCATATCATACGTCATATTACCATTATTAAGTAAGTATATGAACGTTAGTAGCTCAATCCCATTTACAAAGCTGTACGGATATAGACGGTATTTGGTACAGAGATCAGTAATTCATTTTTATCCAGAAATCATTACATGACCAGGATAACACTTCGACTCCATTAACCTTACCTATTACATAATTGCATTATCATAATCCAGCGACCTTATCTATATACTCGTATAAAAAACTTTTCCGTTACTGAGTGATGTACTGACTGACTGACAGACAACGCACAGCCGAGACTACTGGTCGTAGAGAGCTGAAATTTGGCACGTGTGGTTGTTGGGGGAGTAGGCTACCACTAAGAAGGGAATTTTGGAAATTCAAAAAACCCAAATTCTACCGGAAGTCATTCTTCCACGCGGACGTAGTCGCGAGTAAAAGCTAGTACAACATAAAATAAAATCGTAATCAATTGAGACTATAAAGGGTATTGCTAAAATCAGAAACAAGAGTCCAATGGCACCCATTCAACTGTACAAACGTACTCATCACCCACAATTCCGCAACACATCTGCGGGTAGTTTCACAATATGAGTAAATGATGGAATACCGAGAAGTAAGATAATGTTACGTTACCTAATTGCAAACGTCGTTTGGAGAGTGAACAGTGGAGTATGGAGCACGCAACGTTTAATGAGCCGGTTGTATCTGGGACGTTGGATGAGTTGCACTTTAATTGGGTTTCAATTCGATGTAATGTATCTGTACTTTTATTTGGTAATTAATGTTATAGATATGTTGTAACAAATGCTCTGCTGATACGGATTACTTAACTTTATAGTGAGTACCCTTAATAGAGTAGTTATAAGTTCAACTATTAAGTAATTTAGGTGCGCAACGATTTTTTTATAAATTTAAGTTATATTATTAAACTCAACAAAACCTTTCATATACTTACGTTATCAATATATCAACATGCAGATTACACTGCAGGGCAAAGGTATTCTCTCACTGATGAAAGAGCAAAATCGGGAAGAATAGGCAATATACTAGTAATTATATTAGTTGATAAATAAACAAACCCTCTAATTTTATAAGTTATCGGATAAAATATATTTTTGTGAACTTTTTTAACATAAAACAATTATAAATTCCAGATCCTGTTCTGCGCGTTCGTCGCGACGACGCTAGCGGAACCCGAACCTAAGAAATACAAATTAGACGCAAAGAAAAGTAAACCAGCCAACACCACCCTAACAGATGAAGAAAGAAAATTCTTAAGAGATGTTGAAGCAAAGTTCAATATCAAAAATGAAGCAAAAGATAAAAAGAAAGAAGAAACAGACACAAAAGTAATTAAAACTGAAGGCAAACTACCATTCCCAGCTGTAATTGCTATTGAAATCGTCAACGATACAGACTCCAAGGGTAAAGGAAAACGAACCATTGACGCCAACTTAGGGTATGGATACAAAACCAACTCTGGATACAGTTATTCATACTTCGGTAAGCCAACTGAAGACCGAGGCAAATTCATGATATATCCCTACTCTCAAGAAGATATACCTCCATCAAAAGGACACACTTCTATAACTAACGTTGAAATTACTCCATCGAAAGCATTTGAACTTGTCCCTGTGAAAGATGAGAAAGAAGGGTACGATTACCCTAAACCGTCAACAGAATTTAAAACGAACTATGATGATGTTAAAGGCTTAGTGTCCCCACCACCATCTTATAAGGATATTTCTCATTCCCACGGCCAAGCACATACCTATGTGCCTTCAACTTTGTACACTACATACAACGGTCATGAACTGTCAGGTTTGAGTGGTAACTTCCCAACAGTAATGCAAAACTATTTCGTAGACCCTTCACAGTTACTCAAAAACCCTGAATACCAAAATGTTGGACTGACCAACGAACACTTACGAGTTCACGGCTCTCAAATAGAAGACCAGCGTGTTGTACCAGTATTGGTACTGAGAATACCAAGTTCTTCATTAAGAAACCCTACTGCTGAACTTTTCGCCAACTTACCATCAAACTATCCATTGTCAAGATACTTGAATAATGTTAATCTGCAAGACTTGGTTAACCAATACTTTAAGAAAATTGGATATTCTGTCGCTCCACAAGTGATGAGCTACAGGGATTCACTTATACCTCAATCCGGTGGCTCTCCAAATGTCAACACTCAATATAACAAGCATTATGCTTCACCCCATATACAACCTGCTTACACCCAGTCTGCGCATTCGGGAGTGCAATATTCTGCAGTACAGCCTGTCATGGCACACTATCCTACTAGCTACACTCGTCATTCAATATCTCATGGACACTCATTGTATCAAATGCCACACCAGCAGAAATATGACTACCGCTACAAATACGTCCCTCAAACTTCTCTACCACAGACTTATTACGTACAATCTCAATACCAGCAGCCATCTTACGAATCAGCACAGCCTGAAGCACATTCTCATACATCATCCGAAGTTCAATACGAAACTCAACCTCAAATAAACCACCAAGAAGAAAGTCACGCATCTCTTGCTGACGCTTATCATCGTTCCCCTCATACACATGCCGAGCAATCGGCTAAAGAAGCTTATGAATACATAAAACAAGGAAACATTGAATCTGCTTCACCATCTTATGAAACTGTTAGCGAGTCTGGTCAGGATTACTACAGTCAAAATGAACATGCATCTAAAGAAACAGTATCTATCATTCCTTCACAGTACTCGCAGCAGGAACAACACAGCCATAGCGACGCTGGTAATGCTCAGAATTATTACCAACAGCAAAGTTCGGAAGAATCGGACAACGGACTTATTTTGTCAGAGAATTATCCAAGCAAAGACCATACTATAGCCACCGTCCTGCCAGTGAGCTACAATACCCATCAACAGAACACTGGGGCAGTCCAAACTGTGAGCTACGTCACTCCAATGCCTTACTCTTCTAAATACAAATCTCCATACAACATAATGGTTCCTCAAACTTTCCTCACGAATCCGTCAACTGAGAAGGTGATGTACGTTGATTCTCATTCAGTACCGGGTTATTCTCAAACTTATCATCAAAATTACAACCCTGAAGCCGAGTACACCATAGGCCCGCACCACGTACCCCCAGTTGGCAAACAGAAGCCGCCATCATACCCCAGAAATTACCATTCACACCCTAAAAGAATGGTAAAACCAGAAAGACATGGCAACACACAAATGTACCCCAGAAAAACCGAGAGGCACGATAAGAAGAAATCATCATAGTTCTTTTTAAATTTTGTAAGAATTTGTAAATATATTTAGGGTTTAAATAATAAGTATTATCAGCGATAACGTATCAACATGCCTAAGATCTAAACGAATTTTGTTATAAAATTGCTAAAAAACTTGTAAAATACGTTGTTTTTTGTAAAATATTTGTTTAACAATTGTTGAATATTATTAGATTTTAATCATGTTAAGTAGTTATTTATTTGTATGTTTGCTGGAAAGTGCAATATATTATTTTTTTGTAAATTAAATATGATTTAATAAATGGTATTATTGCCAGTGTTTTATTGTACAATAATTTAAGAGTATTTTAATGATACGATCATTAAATCGTGGACACGAACGCTGTGTGTTGTTCATTATTAAAGTAAATTGATTGTGTTATTAGCACGATCAGATACATTAATCTCAATCTCAAGTGCCAATTTACATTATGTCTGAAAATATCGTAAAGAATATACGAGGCATAATTATTTAAGTATATCAAATAACTTATCTTGTGAATATGTAAATAACTGCTCTACATCAAATGTATCAAAAACAAAACCAGGCAGACAGTGCAAACATTATCTAAGGATTAGCCTTTTTAGGTAAGTTCCGAAGAACCACACCATTATCACAACCCTGTGGACGAAGTTTGGTAGCCCAGCCTGCCTAGCATGACTGTGCGTGATAAATGATATAGACACCACGAAATAATATCGATTTCGCGAGCATGACCTAATGAATATGGCGGCTATATTTATTATATTTTGACAGTTGGATGTCAAAAAATAGCTGTATCTATCGCGTTTTCGAAGTCATGCTAGCCTAGCTGTTTAAGGGAGAATTCATTGAAATATATCATATTTTGTGGCAAAACAGGCACTTGTCCGTACTCTCGGTAGTCTTGTTGCACCTGCCCCAAGCTTGAGGTCACATTTTATACATTTTCCAAACGTTTATTCTTCCTCATAATTCAAACTTGGCAGACAGGACCCCTATCAGCCGCTGAAGCGTTAACAGAGACAAGAGTTTTAAAATAAATTTAGGGTTTAAAAAAAAATAAATTAAAAGTACCATCTAATAATAAATATTGTTTCTTGCGCCCACAATAAAACATACAAAATTTTAAAGAACTATAATAGACAACAGTAAATCAGTAGACAATTTACGGTAAAAATTGTAAATTAATAAACATAAATCATACTATTTTTAGCCTAATTACCCAACTAACGAACTAAAATGGAAGTCTTACTCTTGAATCAGGAAAGTCTACTAATTGCAAACGCTGTAACTGGCTTTTAAAAGTAGTTTGTCTAGTCAACAGTTTTATCTTGGGTAGGGTGACTGGGTATCGGCATTTCACTCTCATTTCCCGGCCAGTTTCCGCGTTTTCCGGTACAAAAGCAACATTTATGAGTAACCAGGAAGAGTCCATTGGGCTTGGATGGCGAGTGATCATTACGTTAGGGACATACGGCTTGATAATGTTTATTATTTGACTGTTGACAGAAAAATTGTGTTAGTGAAAATAATTCATATTATATTCATTATTATGTATGATCAGCGTGTTGCTGTACCTACATTTATCATAAAGTAAATTCATATATTAGCCTGGTAAAGCAAAGCCACTTTTATCACAATTATATTTGTACAGTAAGGAGAATCTTAAAATCGAATAAAATAAAAAAGGAAATAGCAAACAGGTATCGAATCTGAGACACGTTTATCTCTACAAACAGTAATCAAATTAATTGTATCTTGTACCAATATCTATATAATGATACAACTGATACAAATTTCTAAACATTTTCAATTAAAATATAATTACATTGTTTACTTTACATTAATTTTATAAACAATACATGTACCTCAAAACATTAACGGCTCTACCTTAACCAAAAATTTAGGAGCAAAACTCACACAAACATTTTGAAACTGAACTCAAAGATTTTCATCTATAACATCAAAACCCTTTCCAAAATGTATCTAATAAAAGTTGAATGCCGTAACAATTTTCTAAGGCGTTTGTGTGTATCGTTAAATTGTAAGAGGAAATTAAAAGAGAACTAAGTCTGGTTGGTTATGCAATCACTTGTATGAGGGGCTTGGCTCGATAATAGGTTAATAATTATACAGGATCTTGAGGTTTATTGACGAGCAATTACTATTACATTTAATGTAAAGATAAAATAAAGTAAAGAAAAGTACAGCGAGCTAAGTGGTAGAGTGGTCAACTGAGTGACTGCTTATGAATGTGTCGTGGGTTTGATTCCTGTACCAAGTAAATAATTGTGTATTCCATAAATGTCTATATTAAAAATTCCTTATAAAATTATTCTTGCTTTCTAAAAAGGCTTCAATATTTGCAGTTCAATAGTCTTGGGTTAAACCTTTGACAGAGACAAATGTGGAACATTGGGGGAGTTTGCCCAGCAATGCACAATATAGCTTAATATAAAAAATATCTAGCTGTGGAGCAAAATGGCACTTTAACAGTTAATTTATAAAAATACACATGCAAACATAAGCGAGATCCCTTACGTTATATTAATCAACCAATAATAAACCACAATTCACAAATAAATTCACGAAATCACCCGCAAACACCTTATAATAGATTTACCACACTTCACGGCCATTAAATGAAATTGAATGTGATATTAGATACATGTAAAGGTAGTTGCATCTCCATTAACTTTCCCATTACACTGACATGACCTTTGCTTCGGCTATAAACTACTAGATGAGAGGTATACTTGAGGATAGTGCACATTCACAACTGTAAAATATAGGGCTCGTTGTTATGTATTTTTGACTTTTTTGTGACTTTTAAGGCCTATTTCACCATTTTCAAGTAAAGTCCAGCGTATATCATAATCCCGTGGAAACCCTTTCTTAGTCTTTCTTACGTCATAACATCTACCTGAATGCAAAATTTCAGACCGATCCGTCCAGTGGTTTGGGCTGTGCGTTGATAGATCACTATCTCAGTCAGTCATACACCTTTGAGTTATATATAATTTAGGTTCTCGACTCTTTTGTAATTAATGTTCTTAGACTAATTGTTTGTTTGGAATGATCTGGGTAACATGCTCCTGGGTATGTATATATGTATATACATATATTTTAAAGATGGAGTAAACTAACTCTAGAAAACGTAGACATCCCTAAATGCTGCGATCTGATGAAACCAATATTCAATAAAATAGAAAGGTGTTGCCTACAAGTCACACTTTACAGCCTATATTTTTAGTGTTTATGTTTCAATAATATTATAATGCTCAAGAATACCTAGTTAAGCCCGGCGATTAGTATGAGTATTTTTACAATATACAGTGAAACCTGGTTAATTGGGATCTCAAGGGACCAAGACATATGTACCAATTATTGAGGGTTTTCAATAATCCAGTTTTCCAATTAAACAGGTTTAAATTTATAGTTGTCTCATTTACAGAGGTCCCCGCTTACAGAGGTGTCGAAATGTGCCGTTATTACATTTTTAGACATTTTGTACACTTTTATTCCCTCGGTTTTAGGTCAAAACATGAGATAGTACTGACAATCAAAGCATGCGCGAAAGACGACGCGAAATGTATGTAAACAAACACGTCAAAACGTGTTGAAACCTGATTAATTTGTCTCACTTATACAGGTGATTGAGCTACAGAGTCTCAATTATAGAGGTAAACATCGAAAAAGTCTTAGAATTCAAATCTTATTTAACCAGGTTCAAAAAGTCCCATTAACAGAGGTAATTTAATGAAAATGAACCGGGACTTCGTTGCAACTCTCAACAATAGAGGTTTCTCATTTATCCAGGTCCCACTTAACCAGGTTTCACTGTATATACTTATCTATACTTTTATTCTTATAGGTATGTTTTAAATAACTTAAACACTAAAACAGATTATAATATTAAATCGAAATAATACGTAATATTATATACCATATCAAAGATAATATTAATTTTAATTTTTTCATCCAACACAAAAGTATTATACAAAAGTGTGAGTTCAAAACTCTGTTTACACAAAGCTAACGTAACGTAATGGCTAGTTTGTAACATAAATGCCTAATTTTGCTTAAGGGGTTTCCAGGAAAGTGAGTTATATAACCGAGGTAAACGTTTCCTTTCCGAGACCGGAGCGTAGCTGTAGGCGTGGAAGTGCCAGTAATCTCTGAAACTTGCATCGCCTGAGGCTCTCAAACTTTTTGTTTTAATGTTATGTAGTTGATAATTTTGTGTAGTTGGTATTAATTTGCGACAGTTTGTATTAATTGGGCAGGTTTTTTGTTGATTGAATGGGTTGTAATGGATTTATTGTGTAATGATATTTTTTTTTTCATGTTAGTTAATCAAAAAATTTACAATCTCGTCAAACCATAAATATAAAAAAAACATACGTAGCACGTAAGTGTACGTAGTTGATAAATAAAAAGGTCAACAATAATACTTTAAAAGTATCTCATCAAAACAATGTTATGTATTCGTACTATAATCGCGGTGGTTTTCCAAACACACTGACATGTGAAGCCTGAAGTCCTGAATTATGTTGGCTATATTCGAAACACAATTTTGGCTACATAACACTAACACATATTACGCGATAAATTCTACCATTACAATGTATCCGATACATAACATCAACTACGTGTATACCTACAATGTGTAATGTAAAACTTTGAGAACCACATTCCCTTTGTCAGTGTGCAGCTACCCAAGCGTGTCTATGAACGAGTGCATCTAGCACACAGTTGTACGCGCACGGTGCACTACCCCCGTATATAAGCAATGCAAAGCCTAGCCTTGAACTTCATTTCACCACAAACAAGTGAACCCTCGGGACGAACAGAGTGAGAGTGAAATGTGAGGACTGTGTGTTGACTGTGATAGATACTACGTCACGTGCAAAATGTATGCCGTACAGCATTACGTAAGTTGATTTTGAATTTAGAATTTGGTATTGTGGATTTTAAATTTAGAAGTAGATTTTAAAAAATGAATATAGATTTGTGTATTTAGATTTATACATTTTAAATGTAGAATTACGAAGTTGAAAACATTTGTGAATTTTAAATTTAGATTTGTGAATTTTGAATTGAATTTACATATAAATTTTGTTGATAAATTAGGATAAGATTTTTAGTGTTCAAAATAAATTTGAATGTGTTTAGATGGATTACGTAATATTTTGTACGTTAGAATTTTTAGTTTAAGATTAATTTGTTTAATTACTATATTTAAACAAAAATATGGTAAAAATAGATTGAAATTAAATTATAGGAACAGATTTTGATCGCGGTCTTAATTTCGTTAACATCTAAGTAAGAATTTTATTTGAATGTGTATTGTTTGCGTAAATTAGTTAAATACGTTTTAAATATAATAAATTGAATTTAAACCATATAATGCCAAATTATATTTTTTTATAAAATTACATAAATATCCTTAATTAATCGTATATTTGCAATATTTAGTTAAAATAAATGCATCAACAACAAAAATATCTTACATCACAGTTACAGATTTTCATAAGAGAAAACACAAATAGACATGAATAATTCAATGTTTTACGTGTCATCTGATTATGCGTGTAATTACTTTAATTATTCATTCAAATTAATACATCAACAGAATTCATATTCAATATATATTAGTTTTCATTTTTATATGAATACTTATATTAAATTTTGATTAAGTGATAAGATTTAAATTAATTAGTTATATTTAGGTATCCTAGAAGAAAAAAGACAACTTGTTATTTTTTTTCTATAAAGAATTTAGACCACAAAGTAATATTTCTAGTTTTTTTAAATTGGTTTTCGTTTTTACTATTTACGTCAAAGAAATAAGGAAAAATGGGTAAAGGTGTATTAAAAGTTGCCAAAATGAAAAAGTGGGATGTTGCTGCCTTTGCTTTTATATGACTCATATGTATATTTAACTTATATTGACTAATAAATGGGATAAAAAGTCACAAAATATATAAAATGTTTATTTATTTATTTGAGAAAACGATTGTTATTAATATGATTAAAAACAGATATTTGGTTCACATTTATAATTATTTTGTAATTTTGATGTTGATAAATCTATCTGCAACTACCAGACGATCCATCGTCCATTTTATAATAAATAGTAATAAATTTTATTAGTACAGATGTGAATATGATGTAAATCATTATTAGGCAATGTCTTGACACCATAATCATGGCGAAATATTTTCTAAATATAAGAGATATTTATAAAAATGCGTGATCATTGCATTATTATAAAATAAAGTCGCTGTTTCTCCCTATGTATGCTTAAATCTTTAAAACTACGCAACGGATTCTGATGCGGTTTGTTTTAATAGATAGAATAAAAGAAAAACATAATTTTTAACATAATTTTATTCCGGCATTCTTACGGGACCGGGAACTACGCGGGTAAAACCGCGAGGTGCTGCTAGTATTTTCTAATAATAAGAGATATCTATAAAAATGCGTGTTTTTTGAATAATTTATTTATTATGACGAGTAACGTGCCAGTAAACGTTATGAAAGTTGAAGGGTCAAATGTCGAGTTATTAAACAGTAGTAGTGTGTAGTAATTGCTTAATTACGCTTTTAATTTAAAATTGATTATTCAATTGTTATGATATTAAAAATATATAGTTTTTTCTATTAAGTGGTTTGCTTGATGAAAATTGTTGATAAAACTACGGATCATGTAATGTAGATAAAACTTATTACGAACCTATAAAATAATAGAATATTATTTAAACATATAAAAATCAATTAAAACCCTGGAGTGACACTTAGTATTATTGTAAAAATCTGACTAAAAAGTTATTTATATCACTTTCAAACTTTAAATATTCAGATAATTCAGAACATACATTAAACTATACTTTCCTCAGATTATTATCGCGACTCAATCCATGCACGCGTATTTTAGTATTAAAAACTAATAATTAGCAAATACTGTAGCTAATTAACTACAATTGAATATTAAACTTAAACTAATATTTTTGAACGATACACAAAAACTATTTGCAAACACAAAACTATATTTTGTTTTTAAATGATAAGGTTTTCCTAGTAGATTTTTCTCAAAGAATGAATACTAAAAAACTAAATAGAAAATGCACTTATAACTTGATGTGATTATATATTAGATAAATATAAGTATAAAAAACTTCCTTTATACAATATTTAATTACAATAAACAGTTAATTGATAAAACTGTAGGCTATACAATACAATTGTCAAGTGACATACTATTTTAATTTATTTGCACTTTTCCGTTTCCTATGTTACATTATTTAGAACAATGGTTAGTTTTGACAATAAAATGTTTTAATTGTTCAAATAGCTTGTAATTACAGCTTTTGTAGACATTAAGGAGTTCAGTGTACTATTATTTCATGATAAAAATAGCGGAATGTGGCTATAGAACAAAAGACATCAACGCGTTCATTGAATTTTTAACTATGTTTGTTCGAGTATTATGTTGCTATAACTGTGTTTTGACTTCATATAAATGTTAATTTAAGGAAGGTTTCCTTACTGAGGATACGATATTTTGATTTTTATTGATTTCAAAGATTTATTTGTCAATAAACTATATACAATTTAAATCGATGGAATTTTTCAAAATAAGATCATAAAATCAATAATAATTATTAATTTAGCGTTACAACTGATGAGATACGTTGACTGCTTTATTACGCTAACATTATGTTACAATGCAATACCAAATAATTTAAGAAACATCTTAATATATCTAATTAAAACTCGACACGTATAAACATTAATTATCTTTAAGAGTAATCTAATTACCGCTAATTATATTCTCGCATAATTAATCAGAATCATGATAAAGTGAAGTTTATCAACCTTATAGCTAAATTACACACTTGTGTGTAACACGGCTTGTGATCGCATGCGCATGATTAATACGTCTCGGTGCGTACTTTATGATTATTGCGATTATCATTTGAGGGCATTGATCGCTTGTGGAAACGTTTATTTGACTTAAAATTATCTCAAAACGATTCAATTTAAATGAGTTAATGATTGATTTATGGAGTACTTTTATTTTAATTTTGTTTTTAGTACTTAATTTAAATTAATTGCAGTTATTTTTACAAAAATGCGATTGATTTGTATAACTGAAGAAGGTGATATAGAGCTAGTTTAAATGAATACTAACTCATTAGTTTATTTATTTTTTAACTTAAAAAAAAAAAAAAAAAAAAAAAAAAAAAAAAAAAAAAAATATTTATTTCCAAATTAACATTTTTACGAAACAGATTTCTTGCGATACCCACACTAGACACAAGTCTGTATCGTGGGTATCTATAAAACGATTTACAATTTGTATGTTGCTCAGTTAACTTACTATTTATTATTTGACTTTTTATTATTATAAACTTACTATCTAATTACAAATTTTGAATGAGTACAATAATAAATTTGGGCATGAAAGAACTACTATGCGTGTATGTACATTAAAAAAAACATCTGCTTATCAGTGTGGTGCGTGTGTTGGTGTGAGTGTATGTGCGTGTGTGTAATGTAAAGGGAATAAAGAATATACATATAACGGGCAGTCTAAAATAAATTGATAAATATATTTATATATAAATATGGTTACTTCTATTTGTTTATATCTGGTATAAAACATATTAAATATTACTTATATAAAATATCATTATATAAAATACATTAAAATTTGAAATTGGCTTGGCAATTAATAAAATTATTTTATTTTGAGAAGAGATTCCGTTTGATCGTAAGACAGTGTTTGAAGCCATTTTAATACTGCAATTTTAAATTCATTAAAAGTCATAGTTTTAAGGATTGCGCCGGTCAATTTACAAGATTTTACTGCAATGTTATAAATTCGAGTATCTGCAAATGGACTAAACCGCCTGGCAAATGAAGTTTTTATTTGAGGTAGTTTGATTTGAAAAGTCCGCTTACTTTGTATTGTTGGAACTTGAGAGGATAGCACTTTCTTATGCACCGACAGTACCGCGTTAGCAAGGTAAAGTTGTCGAACATTTAGGACGCCGCTCTCCCTATACAGTTCTTTAGTGGGGTATCGGAATTTTTTCTTCAGCATCACCTTCAGCACTGACCTCTGAGCCCTCTCAACCTCTATGAGTATTGTTTTTGCAGCGCCACCCCAGCATTCAACACCGTAGGTCAGTAAAGATTGGCATAGAGCAAAATAAACACTTTTGAGAGTGTCTATAGAAGCTGAGTTTCTTAATTGCTTCATGATTCCTATCACCCTTCGTATTCGCCCAGAAAGAGTTGAAATATGAGCCCTGAAGTTCAATTTGTGGTCAGTTTGGATTCCAAGGTATTTAATTTTGTGGGTGATACATATTGAATCACAAGTGCAATTTGCGTTTGTTTGATTATGGCAGTTGTGCAACTTTAGAGTTTTGACATTTGAAGGTGGGGCTGAAGAGCTTGTTTTATGGAATGCTAGAAATTTAGTTTTTGCTGGATTCAGGGTTAAAAGATTATATTCCAGCCACGCATTGACTTGTGACATGCCTGTTTCAGCAGTTTCTACAACATCTCTCCACGTTGTGCCTTTAAATAAGACGACAGTATCATCTGCGTAGCAAATCACTTCAGAGTTATTGAGCTGCAGAAAGTGTAAATCATTTAAATACAATATAAAAAGTGTGGGCCCCAAAATGCTTCCCTGCGGCACGCCATACTTAATAGTTTGGAATCCACTTACAGAGTTGTCTACCTTAACACACTGTTTCCTATTTTGCAAATAGCTTTCAAACCAGTTCAGAGCATGTCCTCTGATGCCATTAGATTCCAGTTTTTTCAAAAGCACTGAACTGGAAACAGTATCGAAAGCTTTGGCTAGATCCAGGAAGACGCCAATACATCGCAAGTTCTTGTCTAAGTACGACGATACTGTAGATGTAAGTGTTAAAATGGCGTCACCTGTACGTCTTCCCTGCCTGAAGCCAAATTGTCTTTCAGATAGAAGATTGTAAGAATCTAGGTAACTGATAAGTCTTTTATTCATTATTTTTTCTAGGAGTTTTGAAAAAGCACAAAGCAGTGATATTGGTCTGTAATTATCGGGCATATTTGTTAAACCATTTTTGTGGATAGGACATATTACAGCTATTTTCCATAAATCGGGAAAGACACCAGTACTAAAGCTTAAGTTAAAAATGGATGTTAACGGTTCAGTTATGTAATCTTTGATATATTTAATAAGTGAATTACTAATGCCATCTATGCCTGGGGCCTTGTTATCTTTTAGTTGCATGATCAGGGATTCTACCTCTCTTATATCCGTAGGCTGAAGGAAAAAGGAGTAGTGGCTGTTGTGTGGTCGTCTTACCATATTTACTAGATCTTCCTCAGTTTTCCCCAGTCTATTCAGAATATTGTCTGCTAATTTCTGCCCCACATTAGAGAAGTACTGGTTACATTCGTCCAAAGACTGTTTAATACTATATGTACCAGGTACATTAAGCAAATCAGAAGACTTTTGTTCTTTATTGGTGAGATTACAGATATCTTTTATGGCTTTCCACAATCTTTTTGGGTTATTTCTGCTTTCTAACAGTTCTTTCTCTTCGTACTGAGTTTTGAGTTTATGTAATAATTTGTTGCAAAAATTTCTATAACGTTTGTATGTAACTTGAAGTATAACATTATCAGGACATTTTCGGGCTTTGATGTGCAGTTTGTCGCGATGTCTCATACATCTCAGAAGACCAGGTGTAATCCAAGGCTTAATGTTGAATTTAGAACGACTAATAACGACTTTACTCGTATGCCTCTCAATGATTCGGGATACAATATCTACAAATAAATTGACGGCGTGATTAACGTCTTGTGCATCATGTATAAAACTCCAATCTATTTGCGCTAGATCATTTTTTATTAAATTGTGATTCCTTTTAAGAATTTCGCGTTTTTTCGGTGTACTTGATTTAGTTAGTGGTAATTCTGCAATAGTAATATCATGATCTGTTATATCAGATTTGCATACCAATCCCACAGCAGGTAGATTACTTTTAATGAATATATGATCTAGACATGATTTAGACCGCGTGGGTAGGGTAATAGCCGGCAACAAACCGTATTCAGCGTTTAAACAGAGATATTCGGAGTTGAGAGCACCTAAGTCCTCTGGCAAAATGTCAATATTAATGTCTCCCGCGAGAACAAAATTTTTCTTATGTTTATTAATTTCAAGATAGCTTTCTAAATCAACAAGGAAGGAGTTAAGGTTTGTGAATGAAGGTGAACGGTATATTCCCAATATTGTAACAGTATTGGGAATATCTATAAGTAGCGCGTCAGCTTCGCGAAAGTTGATTTCAGATATTTTTGCTGTTAAGGTATCTTTGACATATGCTACTACACCACTGTTTTTGTTAATAATTTTGTTAGTTCTACAAGATTTGTAGCCCGGGATTACAGGAATAATCGAGTATTCGTTAATGTGACATTCTGTCAAGATAATCACGTCAAAAGCGACAGGTGATCGTAGTAAAGTTACATTGAAAATGTCAAAATTCTTTGCAATGCTTCTAATATTCAAACTCAAAATTTTAAATGTTTTATTGTTTTTTATAAATAAGTCGCACTTTTCAATGTCGTCTATATTGTGGCAATTAATTTTGATAGAATCTATATTTTCTAAATTAATATCAATCATTGCTAAAATATATTAAAATACAAATTATTATATTTAAAAAACTGGTAAAAGTGCCACATTTGTTTGAATTTAGTAAGGGGAGTTAGACGAGGGTGAGATTTGAAATTATCAGAGAAATTTGCTAGCCAATTTGCTTGATTTGGTTTCATAAACATAAATATTAAATGATATAGTGAAATAATAAGTATATAATACATTGAAAGAGTAGATATTATGGTAAAAAAGTAAGTAATATGTGTGTTAACATATTCTAATCCTAAACCTGATGCATGGCCGTTGGTAAAACACATTTTATTTATAAGGTTAGGTATTAATGACAGAATCAGGGTCACATGGAAAAACCCGTATGAGATCTTCTTGACTTTTAATAGCATGTGCAGGCTGCCCGTCACGCTTCCGAACGTAGATGAACCCGTTGCTGAGCCAGCAGTAGGAGAAACCACGCTGCTTAGATAAAAGTCTTGCATCTCGAAATAAATTGCGGGTGTCCCTCGTAAGCCGTTCATTGATGTAAACAGGCTTATCAGCGCTCCCCATTTCGAAGTCAGCTGAGTTAAGGTTACGTCTGGTTCTAGCAGCTTTGACAAATTCGTCTCGCTGGGAACGTCGAAGGAGGCGGAAAACAATTGGTCGTGGTAAGTTAGACGTGCTTTCCTTCCTTTTAGGGCCAACCCGTGAAATCCAATCCACATCACGAATAGATAGGTCCACCCCAATCTTCTTGGCTGCTATAACTACAACATGCATCAGACTTTCGTTTTTAGTTTCGGGGATGCCTATTATTTCGACCTCATTGCGAACATTATTTTGAGCTTGTGTGTTCAGCTCTTGTTGCAAGTTGGCGACCGTGACCTTCAAGGACTGAACTTGCTTTTCCTTCTCTTCAAGCTTATTAAGACGGGTGTTAGTGAGGGCCACTGATTCGCTGAGTTCATCGAGACGTTGATGGCATTTGTTTAACGACGTCGTAGCAGATTCTAACCTTTCTTTGAGTGATGAAATTTCTTGCGTAAGGAGTCTAATTTCCAGAGTCAATTCGCTTACCTCTGAGTTCGATACGTGTGAGGGAGCCTCGGTGGGAGGAGCAGGCAAGTTAGCCGCTGACGAGCCCTTCTTGCGTACAGTGACGTTTGGTGAGTAGTAATTAGAACTAGACCTAATTGGAGTTGAGCTGTTATCTCCTTTTTTCTTTTCTGAGCAGCAGGCAGGACACTTCCATGTTGATAGATCTATTGGGTTCACTCCTATAGCGGCACACAGTTCACAATATTTTTTGTTGCATTTTGTATTGCTACATGTATATGAGCATTTGATATTGAGAGTACTTACGCAACCATCACATTTCATTTTTATTTTTGTTGAAATTTCTTCTCTGAGGCAACGATGTAGGTAAAGTGCAAGAGAGTCTTACTTGTCTACTTGATCTATGAACCGTAACTCGTTATGACGTCAATCGACTAACAGGTGCCGGCCGCGTACAAGTATGTACCGAGCGCAGTGAGCATAGAGTTTAGTATTCACTGAGAGATTGACATGCACTCACTTGTTGTTGCAATGGCGTCGGCTCGCAATGATATTGCAGTTTGTAATTTAATTTTGATATTTTCGTCTTGATCGGAGAATTTCTTCGTGAAAAATTGTTGAATATAATGCGTGGATGTATACAAAAACTGATTTTACGTGTTTAATACTTTAACTTAAACATTTAACTGGTAATAACATTTATTTTATTTACACCAACTTAGAGTAAATCTATCTCCGTACAACCGAGCGTCAAAGATGACTTTGTCGAGAATATCTGTGATGATATATTTTTTTATTTGCAACAATAAGTTTAAGACATAGTTTCATAAATATAATATTAAAGAAATATAGCTGCTAATAAATAAAAACTATTTTTACTGATTTTTTTAATCCTCTACCAAAATCGCTATAGGCACAGCTAATATACTCGTATAGCCACAAATATCCTTCGCTATCAAATGCCTCAAGTTCAATACACATAAAACTTATATGCATAGTCAACTTAAACAGATGTGTTTAGAAATTGCATAATATATTTAAATTTGTCCCAATATAACATTAATATTGAACGGTATAATGAATTAATTGCCTTTCACTGTCGTTTGGCAGTTACGTCAGTATTGGTCTGGTTTAGTTCATCTGGTAAGTTACGTAGAAGGATAACTGGCATTATTTTATTAATGACTAGCAGCGCCCCGTGGCTTACCCGCGTAGTTCTCACTCCCGTGAAAATGCGGGGATAAAATTATAATTAAAACCTTCCTCTTGAATCACTCTATCTATTAAAACAAACGGCTTTAAAATCCGTTGCGTAGTTTCAAAGATCTAAGCATATATAGGGCAGACAGCGGGAAGTGACTTTGTTATATACTTTGTAGTGGTGATGAAGAAAGATAGGATATATGTATGATAGAATTCTGGAAGTTTTAATAAAAAATACCACTATACAGATTTTTTCAAATTAAAACGTTGAACGTTTTCAAATACATTTTATATTTGCATGAGTAAATCTGTTTAGAGGATTTATTGAGGAAATGAATATTAACACAAACGAAATCTAGCTATAACCAAATTACGTCTCTCTCCATTAAAGCCATGTTACAAGTTTCATAGAAATTGTTATAGTCATTACCTACTTAAACATAATTGGGGATATGATACGATACATGAATACTGTTATTGCTACTGAATCTGATATTATACTAATATTGCTCATTTGATTGTTGAAGATAATATTGACGTGTACTATGATACTTTATACGGCTGTTTACCATAAAAGTTTTACTTGAATATGTAATAGTGCGTATAATAAATAGTACATGTAGTTATAAGCTTCGGTTTCACTTATCATTTATTTTTTGAAATATGGTTTTTGTATTCAATTAGGATTTAAGTATTATCTTTTTGTGCAAGAAAACGTTTCACAAAGTCAAAGTCAAAAATCCTTTATTCAGTTAAGGCCTCAATGAGGCACTTATGAACGTCAAAATTGATTCTACCACCGATTCGGAAATTACATCAGCCGAGAAGAATCGGCAAGAAACTCGTGCTGGTATTTTTTTTTAAATAAAATAAAATACAATCAGTACCTTAAAACTAGCACAATGTCACAGATAAAAAAAAACAAATAATAAAATCTATAAATATAGACAAAATACTTATATGTACCTATATAATCAAAAAGTAGCATGTTGAGGTTGCGGGTGCAGAAATTTAATTCCAGACATCCCGGTCATTGATGTAGTCCGTAACCTTATAATATGCTTTGCTTATCAAAATGTTTTTAACGTGTGATCTAAACCTTCCATCAGAGAGCCCAGTCACTTCCCGGGGGATTTTATTATAAAATTTAATACATCTATGAATGAAGGACTTTTTAGTCCTAGCTAACCTACATCCTGAGATGGCGATTTTATGCCTATTCCTAGTATTAAAATTATGAAGATCGCCATTAACTTTAAAATTAAAACGATGTTTCCGAGCATACAATATATTTTCAAAAATGTACAAAGAGGGAACAGTAAGAATCTGATATGTTTTAAAACGTTCCCTTAATGACTCTTTCGACCCCAAATTATAAATAGCCCGAATTGCTCGTTTTTGTAATATAAATACTGAATCTAAATCCGCGGCACACCCCCATAGTAAAATGCCATAAGACAAAATACTGTGAAAGTACGCATAATAAACAATTCTTGCCGTTCCCACATCTGTTAGTTCCCTAATTTTACGAACAGCATACGCAGCAGAACTCAGCCTCCCTGAAAGACCGACAATGTGGGATCCCCATTGTAACTTAGAATCTAAAACTATACCTAGAAACTTAGTACTACTTTCTATTTTAAGTTTCGTTCCTTCCAAAAAGACATTCGATTCAATGGCTCGGACATTGGGTAGTGAAAATTTAATACACTTAGTTTTAGACGCATTGAGGAGCAAATTATTAGCAGAAAACCAGTCCGAAACTAAAGCCAAACACCTATTTACTTCTACCAAATCCTTATCCTTCCTATTCACTTTAAATAGCAAAGAAGTGTCATCTGCGAATAAAACCATACTACATAGATCTTCCATCATGTAAGGGAGGTCGTTAATATACGACAAGAACAGGAATGGACCTAAAATAGAGCCCTGTGGCACGCCCATTTCTAGCAATGATCCCTTTGATAGGACGTCGTTGATCTTCACCTTCTGTTGCCGTCCTCCTAGATACGATTTAACAAGACCTAGAGCAGGACCACGAATACCGTAACATTGAAGTTTAGAAAGCAGCGTCGAATGATCAACGCAGTCAAAAGCTTTGGAAAGGTCGCAGAATACACCTATAGCATCATGTGAATCTTCCCAGGCCTCAAAGATGTGAGTTAAAAGTTTAGCCCCAGCGTCCGTAGTCGACTTGCCCTTTGTAAAACCAAACTGATTACTATGTAATATATTGTGGTCACTAAAGTGAGAAAGCAACTGATCTAATATTATTTTTTCGAAAATCTTACTAAGAGCAGGAAGAACAGAAACCGGCCTATAATTATTGGGATCCTCCTTACAACCTGACTTAAAAATAGGAGTGATTCTGCTGTGCTTCATCACATCAGGGAAAATACTATTATCTAAACACAGGTTAAATAGCGCAGTGAGGTGAGGAGCTATGGTCTCAATAACAGAATTCAATAACTTGACTGACATACCCCATAAATCTTCTGTGGTTTTCATGTTAAGTGATCGAAAGGTTTTTATAACCTGAACTATGGAAACAGGCTTAAAAGCAAAACTCGGAACACTTTGTTTAAAGTTTTTCCTAAGAAGTATCTCGGCTCTAGCTGTAGAAGACGTGAGGTTCTTAGTAGTTTCCTTAGGAATATTACTGAAGAAATCTTCAAAATGATTTGCTACAGAGATTGGGTCCGTAATGGAAAAATGCTTAGTTCTCAATGTGAATGTGGTATCCCTTGGAGTAGTCCTACCTGTCTCTTTGTTGACGGTTTTCCAAACAGCTTTGATTTTATCATTAGATTGACGAATAAACCTACTAGTATGTTTCGACTTAGCCAATAGACAAACCCTTTTAAAAATCTTGGAATAGCTCCTAACATACTCATGGAACGTTTCGTCGCTGGTACAAGACTTTCTAAAATATAATTCAAACAAAACGTCCCTGCTTTTCCTAATACCTTTAGTAGCCCAGTCACTAAAACAAGACTTACCGTTTACCATAATATTTTTCCTAGGACAAATTTTATCAATGTTGCTGCTTATGACTGAAAAAATATGAGAACAAATATCATGCGGGTTATTTGAAGAGAACTGACTAATACCTAGGTCCAAATCTATCTGAAAGTCTAACCTCTGTAACCTATACTCAGGGAGAGGTCGATGATTAATAATAAAAGGCTTAGGTGTTAGTATTTTATTAATTTTAATATGTAAACCTAGATGATCTGACCTGACACCGCTGATGCAACCCTTGTAAAGAATATTACAGTTTGAAAATATGTTGTCAATATTTACTGTATTATTATTAAATGCTGAAAGTATGTACATAACCTTAGCTAGGATTTCAATCCAGGACAGTGCCGAACTTTGATCTAATTGAACCAACCATGTCACTGATGTCATCACTGACTGGCTGACAGACACCGCACAACCGAAACCACTGGTCGTAGAGAGCTGAAATTTGGCACGTGTGTTTGTTGGGGAGTAGGGTACCACTAAAAGAAGATTTTTGGAAAATCCCCCCCTAGGAAGAGAAAAGGGGGAAAACCTAAATTCTGCCAGAAGTCATTATTCCACGCGGAAGAAGTCACGGGCAAAAGCTAGTTTAGTTGTTGGTTTGTGAAATTCTTTTCTACACGAGTCTATGCTCGGTTAATCAGAGTATCCGCCCTGAGGCCCTCAAGGAACTCTGTTTCCCCATGAAGTGCGTTTATTCCCCCCCGTGTTGTTTACTTATAAGATAATGTATGAAAATTGTACATATTACGAGTATTCTCGTACATATATGCACTTATAGTTATACCAAGTATAATCGTGCTAACATGAATATGGCTGGCTTTTCAATATATTTTCGTGTCCATGATTGGTGATAAATATTGTTCTACTTATAACAACCTAATATGTCACAAAATATGTAATATATTACGTAATTTAATTTCTGGGCCAGTGAAATACTTTGTTACATTTAAAATGCGCATACCATAAGATAAAAATGCGGTAAAACCATGGTTTTTATGTTTATTTTATGGGAAATTATATAATATTATTATAGTTTGAATTTATATGTAGGTTGGTACTGAGGAATTTATGGTGGCACAGATAAACGTTAAGGTAATGTCAAAGAAACCGCAGTTATGTGACAAGTTGTTGATGTCTTTACCAATGTATATATTTCGAGTAAAGTAGTATTAAAAACACGAGTATGCTTTTTTGAACACGCTAATCTCGACGACTACTATCCATTAATAAATCCGTTTGTTAAAGAAAGCACTTAAGCTAAATTCATAAATGCAAAGAAAGTGTTACAAATATGTACCTAATAACGGTCATTCTTAATCATTAATGACCTATCTTTTTTTTTACCCACATCGTCTCACTGCTGGATTGATGACCTATCTATTCCAGTTTATTCAATTACCATTTTGATACTCCTTTTATGTATTTTTTAACAAGTATTAGATAGATATAAATACTTTATTACCCAAGGAAAAAATAAGGTTTATTTATCTTGTTTACTCTATTAAAGTTCAAAAAACAATTTTCGTAATACCAAAGTACATAATAAATTGTATGTATTTATTGTTTGACTACGTGATGTGACCAGTTTATATGATTGCATAATGTCCAACGCAATAGTTTAGTTACCATTGGTTTGATTAATGACATTTACTAAATAGGAAAGTTAGAGGTGATAAATGTATCGAAATCGAAGAAAAATAACTTCTTTGATATGACGTTATTGTGATGTATAGTTTGACTTTAAAATACCTATGTTTTATATGTATTAAAACTTGTACAGTTGTTCTTCTTATTTTTTCCTTTTTTAGATTGATATCTTTGATTTACACGAACACTAAACATTGAAATAAAACACTTAAACGGATTTTTGTCGTAGTTGTATTTTGTGTTACATTTTCTGACGTTTCGGATTCTTTACAAAATGTAAAACAAAATACAACCACGACAAAAATCCGTTTAAGTGTTTTATTTCAATACGTTTATAGACTTTTAATTTCACTATTTTATGAGTGCCGTGCTTCAGAAACTCCCCCGATCTCGGTTATCGTACTGACACCATCGACAATCTTTTAGGGTAGTGAAACAGAAAAAAAGCTAAAAAACTGTCGCATCACGCACAAATCACATTATGCGAACAGCGAGAATGTGGAACTCCCTGTCAGCTTCTCTGTTCCTTGAAACATACAAACTCAAAGTATCTTTATCACCAAGGATTGATACAATCATTTATAATCGTCAAAACTTAAACTAAATTGATTTGATTGTTAGTTCACTACGCGCCCACTACTGAGAAGAACTAACAAGAAACTCAGTGGGGTTGTCTTTTTTTTGTTGTGATTGTATAATACAATATTCTATTTTACCCCAAAATTATGTTTTAGTCATAGTTATGTAACATAATAAAATACACAAAATAAGTAGCAACACACAAAACTAAACAAAACCACTCACAAACACTTTCTTCGTTAAAATAAAAAAATACAATTTTCCTTTTCTTGCCTAGTATTCCCATGAGATGTCTAATAATCTGAAACATGTTGAGCAGGTAGTGACTAACAGTGCATGTTCGGAAGTATTTGCTTTCCCTTAAGGTGAAACGGAGGCCGGTAAAGGGCAGTGAAACTAGGAACATCCCACTGAGATGTAACTTGTCGCATCGACCTTTTGACTCCGGCTTTATGGAAAGCCCTGATAACTAACTTGAATTATTTATTGTTTGTTTGTTTATAAATTATTGTTACGTTTGTTTATAAATTATTGTTACGTCTGTTTTAGTAACTTAGGACTTTTATTATAAATGTATATAAATACTATACTTACTTACGAGTGTTTATCTAATAGAGTTGAATGAAGTTCTTAATACTCGTTTAGGTTTTGACAGCTTTTCTTAAACTTACTTAGTATTATGGCATCCACAAAAACAATCAGTCAAGTTACTATACTCCGTTTTTTTAATAAGGCTGTCAATTGCTGCCTAGCATTAAGTTTCTCCTGTAACGTTTTGTGTTAATATTAAATAAATAAATAATTGTAGTACTACGTCAACTGTTTTAACTTTTAATTGTTTTACCAACCGTTTATCTAATCATATAAAAAAGATATTTATTGCAATATTAATATGTTACTATATAAATAAATTCGTTGCACTTTGTATGCCACATACATTTTAAACATCTTAACACAATCTTATATAAACTAAATTAACACACCCTTATCATAAATACAGATATAATAAATATCATTACAAACTTAAGTGAATATTAGATATGTTTTATTATATAATTTAATTGACACACTGAATGGATGGGCATGACTTCGAATATAAGAGATATCCGTTACGACTTACAATATATTTATAAGATTTATGTACCAATAAATATACATTAGATATTTGTGGGTACGGTACTTGAGGATACATTAATGATGGTTAATAACTTAAGTTCAATATTATGTATTTAATGTATATCAATAAAAGTCAATAGCTGAATGTATGCTCGCACATTACACATGGAAATATTGGTTGGTATTTAAGAGTTTAGGCTTCTCGCAATGCTGGGGGCGATGACAACACTTCCAGCACTTCCAACGAATTTGTTTTCCACCCTGTATATTTCGGAAAGTAAAAAATTGCTTATTACATAAACGATAAACCTTTAGTTTTTGTAAATCATCTATATATATAAATGAAACCCGTTTTCCTTGGTCACGGCATCACGCGTGAATGGCTGGACCGATTTCACTAATTATTTTTTTGTTGTATTTGTTATTATTAGGAGAAGGTTCTTATGTAAAAAAATCTGGAAAATCAACGGGAAAATTGGACCCGTGCGAAGCCGGGGCGGGCCGCTAGTTTGTTATAGTTATTAAAGTAGTATTTCGAAAAGTAGATTAAGTTAATAATTTATATCAAATATGTTACGACAACCTGAATTAATATGCATTTTATCATTTTTGTCGGATCGGTTGATTCAATTAGGCTCAAGAAAACTTGACATTCTCGATAATTATTATAATTTTATTGATATCCTTGAGAAAGCTTACTTTCACTTGGCCCTCAGCAACAAAGTATTGGAATTGATACATAAATCAAATGTAAATTTTTACTTTATTCTAAACTTGTATAATGTATCTACTGTCAAGTGGTAACACGATAAGAAAGCCGGGGGTAACAGGTTCGATCTCTGATTAGATCAAGCTTTTGAGACAAGACAAGTTTTTGTTCTGGGATTGGTCCCGAATGTTTGTGATAGAGTAAAATGTAATAAATTAACTCACATTCGTTTTTAAAATACTATTTGTAGTATATTTTAAGAGGGATTTGCTACTCTTTATCGCATTTTCCCCCAAAATATTATCTAATAAGAAATAAAAAGGCTAATCCAGGAACACTTGCTAAAATAATACTGAAACCTTCTAAAATGTAAATCCAATACATACGAACCCTAACAGAACTTTATAAAGCCATTGTACTTCATTATCATACAGCATCTTACATTCACCATACACTACCTTATTCGGTTGTAAAAGAGTATAAATTTGCACGTTATTTTCCGTGATCTTTCTTGCCCTTTCAACTTGGGTATCAGCGAATCTGCATACATAATAGATCAATTGAAAGGCAGTAACTTGGTGGATACTTTCCTTTGTTTCATGCACGATTTGCTAGGATTCAAATAGTAGGGTTTGTTTAATGAATGGGCATTGAGCATTGGCTGTCGGCGTTGGATTATAGTTTGATAGCTAATAACAAGGCTTGGTCGTAAGTTCGTTGATCTTTTGATGAATGAAGATGTTATTGTGTTTTAAAATTGAATATAGTTAGATAGTTTTATTATTAAACGAAACGTACGACATTATATTATATAAGTATGTGAAACAACGGGATGTTAGTACGTTTTTGATGGACGATGATGGCCACCGGACGTGGCCGAAACTAGTCGAGGGATTCGACTTAAATAAGTACGTACTAACATCCCGTTGTTTCACAGACTTATAGTTTGATAGTGTTGTTTTCTGGTCTAAAAATCTAAGTATATTCAAAACTAACAGCGCTTCTCGTTTACCCGCGTTATTTCCAATCCTGTGAGAATTTTGGGAAAAAAATATACATTGTATGTTAATACTGAAATATGTTAATAGACTAGTAATCTACATGAGTTACTCAAATAAACTAAATTTTAACAATTTTGTCTTTCAAAGATAAAGGCATCCTGCTACGAGACCCCGTATATGAATTATTTTAAGTTATTATGAAAATCATTTCTGTTTTTCAAGTCTGTTTGTCAAACCGATATGAATCTAACAAAACATAACTTACTGTTCATTTTAAAGTATATCATGTGGAGAAATAGAAAATGTCATGGTTGGGATGGTGCATCTCACTATCGACGCATGCGCACCGCACGCATACCGCGCGGTCATACACCGGACTCTACGTACCTAGCTTATTGTTGTTATAATTTCATATAATACCCGTACTTTGATGATGGATACATCGTGGATTATTTTAGATTATTGTGACATAGAAGGCTTATACATTTTTAAAAATCGAATCATCAATTGCATGCATAAATTTCTCACTGATGATTTGGCTCGAAATCTTCTCTTTAATAATAGGCCCTTCTCACTCCCTCAAACTTTGTTGTAGGCATAAAAACAATTAGCTAACTATGCACAGTGACACGAGAATAAAAATAAATCTATAAACATACACATTTTAGTCTATCATTACAAATATCAATATCAAAAACATATGCAATCGTTTTAGGAGTGAACAGCATCTTGGTGTGTATTACAAAAGAAACCACCAATTTATTAACTTTTCTCAAGTCTGCAGTATACAACACTATTAAGGATTAGTTCAAGTCGTGCTCATTACTGGTGAGAAAGTTTGAGTACATTGTGAAAATATCCACGTTTTCACGTTCGAATGCATGTAAAGTTTAGGAGTAGTTAGTTATTGCCAGTTCGTGTTCGGAGAATCCCTTAAATTGATAGGCGATTCAACGGGTCACGATTTTGTATTAATGTTAAAGTCAAATGAATATTTATGATTTAGGATTCATACATATTCTTTAAATAGTTAAGTTTATATTTATTGGTAAATAATGAAATATAATTATCTTTTTTATAATTAATTTTAATAAAGGCTCGTATAAAATGAAGAAGCAATGCTTTTAAGTATGACATCATAACGACATCGACAGCTGTTAAATAAGTTAATTTATTATACTAGTGACACACCTCAGCTTCGTGATGTTATTAATTTTGACAAATGAGCTTTCTAGATAGATAACCCTTCTTTCTATAACCGTATGAAAATCTGTCTAGTTGTATCAAAGATCCCAAATTCTTTATCATAGACTTTTATGACATAGAAACAAATATTAAAAAGACTTTTATTTTGTTTACAGATACGGATACTAGTCATAACACTGCTTGTCCACCACGCCCGCTGTCAAGATGGATTCGGCGACCGCGACATGCTGCGGTACCAGCAGATGTCTCCCAACGATGGCCATGTCGGGGCAATGGCCGGTTACAACAACAACATGCAAAGAGACCACAACCAACAAGCCCTCGGCTCCCTCAACATGCAATACCAAATACAAGAAGATGTAGATAACACAAATGATTATAACAGAGCCGATAGAACAAGAACAAGGAAAGTTTACAGAATAAAAAACCCTTTCCAACATCAGCTCGAAGAAAATAATCAGCAACAAGATGGGAACACGGATTCACACGACAGTGGCACAGGGGCTAGTAACCAGTATGCTACAATGCAGTACTCTTTACCACCTGAAGATTTTCTTCAACAGATGAGAGCTGAGCAATATTATCAGCAGCATTCAACACCGGCTCCTACCATAGGGTACACGGCCACCCCGCAACCTCAGTACCAATACTCCACGATATCACCCCAGTACGATAACAACCAGCAATCAAGCAATCAATTGCAACAATTAGAACAACAGAAATCACATTCCCAATATCTCTCGAACCCCTACCAGTATACTGGACCCAATACGTTTTCTCTGGAAGGTGTTCAGAGTACTCCGTCTCCTGTCACTCCTTATTTATCGACTGCTCTCCCGAATAATCAGCTTGTAGGTACTCCATCAAATACGTACGTTTCTAGCTCATCGCCAATATTTTTATCAAGTCCGCCGAATTTGCAATATGTATCATCACCACTGTCATCAATTCAAACTGGTACTCCAGATTACTTGGGAAACAGAGTAACTACTACGATAGGAAGCAACGGTCTAAACTATGATACCAACGATCAGAATAAGAAAATGCAAATAGACCACTATGATAACTCTGCACATGGGGTTAGGTATCCTATAAACATGCGCCAATACCAAAATGAATACGGTTCGTCTACTCCATCACCCTCTTCTCCTAGTTATTCGGATTCTCGTGAATCATGGCAGAATCAGAACAATAATGGTAATGCAAATGCCATGCCCAAATCAATACAAGATGTTTCTTATACACAGTATCAAAATTATCCGTACACCCAACAAGATAATAGAAATGATGGAAATGTAGACAACGTTAATAGTGATACACATCGTATTGGTACTGTGCCTACAAACAATGTATACTTTAGTTACATGCAACCCGATTACCAAGGAATTAACAACGGTAAAGGAAGAACTAGGGATGTAGAACATGAAACAGGACAACCAGATTTCTATTCAAATGGTGAATATGGATGGAAAATGACAAATAAAAGACCGCTAACTAACAACGAAGCGTATCCATCAAATAATTACCAAAGATACCAGCCAAGCCTTCAATCTGACGGAGAAGCAGTAAGCCAAATGAATTTCCATATGGACACAAGTAAACAGTATTATGATGTTGCCCCTAAAACAAATAATGATAACCTAGAAGCTCAAGAATTTGCAAAAGCTGCAGCAAGAGCACATGAAAATTTAAAACAACAGCAACAAAACTACTATACCAACAATTACGATAATAATAACAACAACAACTACAATAATAACAATAATCCGAGTGCGTCGGCAAATGTTAATTCATATTACAACAATTTTGATAAGCAGCAAGTTCAACAAAACTCTAAGTATCAAGAACAAACGCAGTCAAATCAGTTATACAAACCGCAACCAGATTTAATAACCGCTTCACCCTTCTATTATAATAGAGATAATAATAATTTTGATAACAAACAAAAACAACCTTTTGACCATGCCAAAGCTCTCAAAAATATCGTACCTATAGACGTTTCAAATGTACTGAACTCTGATACACAATCAAAAGGTGTAATTGATAATAATAACAAATACAATATCCAAAACTATGGTAAAGATCAATTAGATCAGAACCGGCTTAATTTCCGGACCCTCACAGACTTGTACTACAAAGATAAAAATTCAATTTATGGCCTTAACATAAAATCTAAACCGGATGATTATCTGGGCAGTGATTCTTCCAAATTGTTTGAACCCAATCCATACTACACAAAACAACAACAATCTCAAGATTATAATAATCAAGGCCTTTATAATGGAGGACGTCAATCTTATAACGTTCAATCAGGAAATTTACCAGATAACTTACAATCATCAGCCAATGTCCACCAAGGTATACACAGGCCTCAAAATCAGTACCCTACTGATATCAACAGTATTTTGAAACTCAATGACGTTCCGCATCAACTGACACAAGGACTAAGTTCTGATTCTTTGAAATTCCATAACAGCAACTTTGATCAAGGTGGTCTTCCAACTCAGCTTCCAATAAGACTCAACCAAGACGTTACTACGCACCAACTAGATGTCACTTCGAATTTACTTAGTAAACTGCTAATGAAAAACCAGCAAGGTATGCCTTTTAACAGACCCGATTTGGATACACAAAGTAATATGCTATCTACTATAAATGGATATAAAGTGGTAAATCCATTCAACGTAGATTTGAAACTTGTTGCCGACATGTTAAAAGGAAAAGCGAATGCTGATGATGCTCACATGATATCAATAAGGGATCAATACAATAAACCACCATCTTTAAAATTAGACTTTCCTCAACTACAACTTCTTTTGAAAAATGATAATGCTGGTAGCTTGACTCCAATGAGTGATACATTAAACCTTTTGTCGGGTCCTTTTTTAGAAATATATAACGGGGGCCGACACCCGTACCAAGGAGTAAAATATTCTCGAAGTCAAGAAGAAGAGGAGAGTATAGTACCTATAGCAGATTCATCTAATAATCATCCCATTGGTGCTGTAATGGAACAAGATGAACAGACAAATGAAAGAGATGACGGTACAGTGTCCGACACAACTGCTTTAGAAGAACCAGTCAATCATGAAGAAGAGAGGATTAAGAAGCCATTTATGTCAGGTCATAGATCTATTGGAGAGAGACATAGGCATCCAAATTCACTGATAGGACGTCATATGTATCAGAGGAAATATCCTAAAGATGTCGAAGAGCCATATCCATTGCTGAAACCTCCTCCATTATCGCTAAGAGGTCGCGCAAATCATTTAAAGAAGGAGAAATACAACAGAAGAAGGCGTTTGAATAAACCGAAAGTGTTTAGAATCTTGAAGACTGAACCATTGTTTGAGGCTGAGAGTGATGATGATGATTCCGAATCAGTTCCCGTAGTTTTAAGACCTCCTCCTCCTGTAGCTGAGGCTAAGTCCGATGTAGTTGACGAAGCTGAAGATAGTTCATAAAACCTTATAACTTTACCTTACGTAGTATTCAAAACATGTCTTATTAGTATTAAACTTAAGTTTAGCGTCAGTTATAAAATTAACGATTGTATTCCATGAAAATATTGGATCTAAATAATATTTATTTTGTGGTCCATTTTTTGGCATTTACTAATATTATGTTTTAGTTGTTATAATTTTATTAATACTGACATTCCGCCAAATCGCTTTCAAGTAAAAAATAACCTCGGTTAGACGGGGTAGGTTTGGAAGAAGAAATTGTTATATATCGTATATTTGTAATTGTTTTATTCTAATTTTATTAACCCCTTCAGAGTTTATATTCTAACAACAAATTAGTTACTCGTTAATTGTAGATATTGTAAATATAATAATAATAGTGTTTTAATATTTCAACAATTTATATTTTTTTGTTATAATCTCGTAACAAAATCGTTAGATTTTTGTTTATATTTAAGACTAATTGTTGTGATAAGTTATTTAATTTTAAGATTGTTATAAATTATGTAATACAAAAATACAAAATGTTAATTTGAAAATTTATTTTATTAAGAATCCTTATACAAATCTAATCTAATCTAATATGCTAAGGAGAGAACTGTCAAGTCAAGCATTTAAGTTTGTGATGTATGTAAAATTGATACGTTTGATACAAGTAATTCTACTAAAAAAATATGTAAGTAGTAAATATGAAACATTTTAGAGTAATTTTCTTTCTTCAAAAAATCGAATACTAACAAAAATATACTATTAAATAATTCAATTTAACAACAAGAAAATCAACAGATCTTCTAATCTGACCAATTAATTTATGGAATGAACTGACAAAGGCACACGCAATGTGTTAACGATCTCTCAAGTATTAATAAGCTAACTATCAGAAAACAATATGACATAACATCACGACAAACATAATACTTAGTGAAAACAAAGATTTCACTACAATAATGCTAATTAAGAACGATCTATTAATCTTAATAATCAGAATTTGAAAAGTAAATCAAGACGCACGCATATTAAATTAAGATCAACGTAACGTTTTTGTTATTATAATTAGTATCGAAATATAATTGATGAATGATAAGTTAATATTAGACAACTTATAAGACCAAACCAGAGGACCTAAGTTTGATCTCTGAGACGAGTGACGAGTCATGAGATAGCCAACATTCATTAGGCAGGCAATAATTTCTCCCTATTTTTATACATAGGGCGTATTTCACCATCTGCAAGTAACATTCCGAGTACCTACTCACATGTTTTGTCTTTGTCACTTCATATAAAGTAAGAAAGAGACAAAGCTTACTTTACTTGGTGAGTAACATTACTTGAATGTCGTGAAATAGGCCCTTTACATAACACTTTATAATTATTGAGAAAAAGGCCTATGCCCTGCCTTGGGGTCCTACGGGCCGATATTTTACTTTTACTTTTAGTTAAGAGCTTCAGATTTCTGTGTATAGTGATGAAAATCATTAATTGTCTACCATAACAACATTGTCCTTAATATCATAAATCATTTTCAAGATTAAGGCGTGGAGAAGGATATTGTGAAATGCAAAATCGGCCATTAAAATTCCATTGTAAGCGAAAGAGTCACTCTCACTCTCTGATGATTTAAGTAGAATGAGCAGGAAAATAATCTGGTAGACTGAAAATCCCGAGTTATGTTTAGATATTAACAAACATGTATCGCTTGACGTAGGAATTGAACCTGGAACCTCGAGCTTGGCAGGCAGGGCAGCTATACCTATTAATCTACACTAATATTATAAAGAGGAAAGATTTGTATTTTTGTATGTAACGAATAAACTCAAAAAGTACTGGCCCGATTTTAATAATTCTTTTGTCATTAGAAAGCTACATTATCACTGAGTAACATAGGCTATATTTTATCCCCGTATTCCCACGGGAACGGGAACCATGCGGGTGAAACCGCGAGACGCCGCTAGTAGATTATAAAGACATTATTGTGGAAATTATAGAAAGAAAGAAAAGATTTTAATGTCCATCCTCAACACCAGAGGAATTACCGATGCATTGTTTAAGCAATTATATTAATAACAATCATAAAATGTAACGCATCTGCTCCCTGGTTCGCGTGCGTTTTGCTTTCACAATCCACGGCCTCATACTTCAGACTAATCGTCCAACAAACGACGTTATGAAACTTATCAGTTTTTCTTAATAATTTCCATTTATTAACGTGTCATAAATCAGTTTCACCTTCAACAATTTGATTCCTATCGTTTACACCTACATGACACAAAGCGATCTGTCTATGTATGCTAAGTTACGTATACTAAATAGGTGTGTCTATATTTTAATAGACTATGTAATAACCTCGCCTGGATGACCGCGGTGAGATCCTGTAATCACATGATGGTTTCCCACGTGATTATTGAGCATTCGCCTAAAGGGCAAATTTGGATATACAAAGTTGAATTTTGGTGTTTTATTTATAAGCCTTTCTGAATTCGTAATGAGGCTGATATAAACTTGAACGTCTTTTCTTTGAATGTCCCAGGATAAGTCTGGAACTTTTCCCGAGTATCGAGTTTAAATAGGCTTTCAATAAACTAGTTAAGCAAAATCACAGGACGCAGCTAGTAAAAGGTATGTAGGTTATAAGCCGTGACACTGATTTCCAAAAGAAAACAAAGTATAAGTTTACAAATGTATCATTTTCAAGATACTTAGTATTAAAACATGTTTTTCTGCTAAGCTCAAGTTTATGTTCTAGTTTATAAGATGAAGATATAGGTTATCATATATGACAAGCAAAATTAAATATATATTTAATAAAATCAGTAAACTGGCCCAATTAAAAAAATATTCCTGGGCAGAAGTGTTAGGAAAACTTATTTATGAAAAGATTGAAATAATGTATGTTAAATATGACTATTTCTGAGCAGATGTTATAAGTGATATTCATAACATCTTCTCAGATATACTATTTAATAAAAATATTGATAGAATTCTTGAATTCGCAAATGCTATCTATTTCACAATCCCTACGATACATTAACGTGGGAAAGACCAACTACGAGGAACTGGAGTTCAATCGCGCTTCTTCATACATTTATCTGTATCTTCTATGTAGGAAAAATCATTGTATACATTCTAATAAGATAATATTCTAAAAGATTGTCATATAACAACAGACTTAATGGCACCGGCTATTATTCAAACAGGTTGAATGCTTAGACTATAAGTTTCTCTTTATAGGCATCATGAATTTATAATATCACATTATTAGGAAACCAAATCAGTCGGTGTCAACGATGAGCCCATATACTTCAGTCGGTTTTTGATAAGTATGTATTGAGTAACCGGGTCGTATAATTAATACCGTCGCATATTTCCGTTAGAAAAGGAGAGATGTATTAAAAACTGGTTCCGTTACTCTCGTTTTCGTTGGCCCGGTCCGATCGCGGCCCATCCACCACGTCAATATAAATATGAAGGAAACATTGTCGACAACACACACCACCGCCGCTATCCGTTGTAGATACTAGTTCACCTGAGTGGCCAGCGATTAGCTAATCGAAATGGCTGCTTTTGTGAGTATTAATAATGATAACAATTATTACTAATTCAGGTTCAATAAAAAATAACTAATTGGTTCTATCTATATTGTTTTCAGATGAAATTATCGTGCTTAGCCATCCTATTGAGCAGCACCTCGGCTGGTCTCCTGCATGGACACGAACACCATGAGGCGGTGATCGAGCCCGTGGCACACCACGACGACCACGCTCACATCTCCGCTGGTCTGTCTGCTCCCAGCATCTCTCACGCCTCCATCTCCCACGGCTCCATCTCCCATGGCTCCATCTCTCACGGACCCATCGCTCACGGCTCCATCTCCAGCTTCTCTCCAAGCAGCTTCCCAGTTGGATCTCTGCCCTCCGCTACTTACTCCGGTCACGGATTCCACAGCGGAGCAGCCCTCGCTAGCGGCTTCGGAGCCTCTGGATACAGCGGTGCCATCGCCGGCGGTGCTCCCCCACCGGGCCCCAAGGCTCCCGTCATAGACGAGATCCACGGTCTCGCCAACTCCCACGGCGCCCCCACTCAGTACCGCGTCCGCGACGAGCCCTACCAAGTCCTCCGTGAAGTGACCCACCGCGTGCCCCAGCCCGTGCACGTGCCCGTGCCCCACACCGTGCAGGTGCCAGTGCCCCAGCCCTACCCCGTCCAAGTGCCAGTAGTCAGGAACGTGCCAGTGCCAATCGTCAAGATCCAACACGTAAAGGTAGACAAGCCTGTGCCTTACCCAGTTGAGAAGATCGTCCAAGTACCAGTTGAGAAGGTGGTTCAGGTGCCAGTCGATCACCCCGTGCCTGTGGAGAAGATCGTGGAAGTGCCCGTGGTGAAGGTGGTGAAGGTGCCCGTCCACGTGGTGAAGTCGTACCCGGTGCCGGTGGTGAAGACCGTCCACCACAAGGTGCACGAGCACCACGGACACAGCTTCGGACACGGACACAGCTTCGGGCTCGGCCACGGTTTCGACTTCCTGAACCTCGGCCACGGACACGGCCACGGCCACGGCTACGGCCACGGCCACGGCTGGTAGACGCCCACTAGAAGCGCCCGCTGTACCTCGAACGATTTACTCATTACCATACCTAGTCCGGTCTTTTGTAAATATTTTTCGCGTCATAGCTCATCGAGAGGCTGCACTCTAGGGTGATAACTAAGTCATTAATTTAGGTGAACGCACCTATGGTGTGTTAATTTTTCTTATGTAAATAGTAATGTTAGAAATAAAAAAAATCCAAAGAAGTTTTACCCTTTTATTTTAAACTAAGTATTTTATATAAACAGACAAACCTTTACAAATAATAGAAAACCATATTTTAATTTTTACACGAATAGAATTAATGAAGGAATTTACCTACAAACCTTTTTTTTTACCTACAAACAACGGCAACACCTAAAACAATTAAAAGAAGAACTACTAAAGCGTAAAGAACGTGGTGAACAGAATATTACTATTAAATACGTCAAGGGTACACCAAAAATTGTTTCAGTACAACCTTCAAAAAACTAATGCAATCCTCCCTGCAACCAGACCCAAAACACGATGAAAAATTGAATAATACTGAACATAAAATTATATATAACTATCAACAAATACTAACAAGCGTACGTTCATTAAATTTCTTTTATGCAAATGTCCGAAGTATTATTACACCTAACAAATTCGATGAGCTACAGTGCATCCTGAAAACTATTCCAAAACTTACACATGTTATCCTATTAACGGAGAGTTGGATTAAAAACGAAAATGAAGTAAAGATAATAAATTTACCTGAATACACACATTATTACAATATAAGAGATGATAGTATAGGTGGTGGTGTCTCGATATTTGTTCATAACAATATCAAACACACATTGATTGATGAAAATTACTGTGGAGGCAACAACTACCTCTGGATACATTTGGAAAAAATATCCCTAGACATTGGTGTAATTTATAAGCCAGGAAGAACAAATTTTAACGATTTTATAACAGTCTTCGAGCAAAATTTAGAAAAACACAGGAGGGCAATCATATTTGGAGATTTTAATATAAACCTATTATCAAGTGACCAAATAACAAACCGATATAACACCATAATTGAAGAAGCTGGCTACAAAACTATAAATAAAATTGAGGAAAGCTACTGTACCAGGGAAACAGAAACTTGTAAGACTATTTTGGACCATATTCATACAAATCTACTCGAAGAAAATTTTAATTTTTATATCATGGATTCAGCGATGTCAGACCACAAACAAATATATATAGAATTATTAAAAAAACAGCCAGAACCTAAAGCAAAAAGTATATTTAAAACAATAGATTATAATAAATTACATACAATACTGAAAACAATGAGTATTACTTCACAAAATTTCGAATTTACCTGCCTAGAAAATAAAGTAAAAAATGCTATTGAAAAGAGCACTATTACGAAAATAAAGATACAGAACTTACCCAAAGACGATTGGATTAGTAAAGAAATTATCACCAAAATTGAAGAAAGAAACGTGCTTTGGAGGAAGTTGAAGAAAGAACCAAAAAACAAAAATATAAGAAAGGACTTTACAAACATTAGAAATAAATTAACAGTAAATATCAATAAAACAAAAAGCAAATATTATATAAATTTATTCAAAAAGTGTAGCAATAATCCAAAACGTATGTGGTCATTGATAAATTCTCTATCTAAAAATAAGTTAAAACAATATGGTATGGTACCACACAAATTAATAGATCAAAATGTAATCAAAACAGACCCCAAAACAAATATGTGAGTGTTTTAATAATTATTTTACAACAGTAGGAGCTCAACTATGTAATAAAATTAATTCCAAGTAAGTACCATCTCACTCCCACCAGCATACCTGTTAAACCAATAGCCGTTAATGTCTCACTAAATCATCTAACACCTACTTCTTTGGACGAGGTTTTAAAAATTATAATGAGTTTAGATTCTAATATTAGTACAGGAATAGATGGAGTTAGTACAAAGAGTTGGAAAAGTATAAAGGACCTAGTAGTAACAGAACTCACAAACTGCATAAATAACTGTCTAAATAATGGGGTTTTTCCAGATTCTCTTAAAATAGCCAAAGTAACTCCCATTTATAAATCGGGTTCCCGAACAGATGCTGGAAACTACCGACCTATATCGGTACTACCAGTAGCTTCAAAAATATTTGAGAAAATTTTACATAATAGATTGTCTTCTTATCTCGATTCCAATAACTTCCTTTTTGAGAGACAATACGGGTTTCGTTCTAAGAGTAATACGCTTTCAGCAACAATAGATCTTGTAACCAAAATAAAAAACAATATTGATACAAAACACATTGCTGTTGGAGTGTTCATTGATATTAAAAAGGCATTTGATACCGTCAGTCACGAACTTCTATTAAATAAGCTAAAAAATGCGGGAATATCAGGCACTTGTTATAAAATCTTTGAATCATATCTGAAGGATAGATATCAAATAGTTAAGATTGGACAGTATCAAAGTTCCCCACAACCTATAACCTGTGGCGTGCCTCAAGGATCAATCCTAGGTCCTTTACTCTTCCTTATATATATAAACAATCTGCACGAAGTGGGTCTTGAAGGTCACCTAACCCTGTATGCTGACGACACGTGTCTATTTTATTTTGGTCATTCTATAAGTGACATAATGCAAAATGCTCAAAAAGATCTGGATAAACTATCAGAATGGTTTAATTATAACCTCCTAACTATAAATGCAACCAAATCATGCTACGTCATCTTCGTTGCTAAAAATAAAAACATTGATTCCAATACTAACTTGTTCATCAATAATACCATCTTAGAGAGAAAAGATCATGAGAGGTACCTAGGATTGATTCTTGATAGTAAACTAACTTGGAAAGTTCACATCGAAACTATTACGCCAAAAATTTCTGCCCTGACAGGTGTTCTACGAAATGTCGCTAATTGTATTCCAAATAAAGTACGTGATAACATATATAATTCCTTAGTCAAACCTCATCTGGAGTACTTAATTGAAGTATGGGGCTCTGCAGCACCTACTAACCTTAAGCAGCTACAAATAGCACAAAATAAAGTAATAAAAGTCTTATATCATTATGATTACTTAACTCCGACTAAGGAATTATATACTAAAACTAAATTTTTAAATTTACATCAGACATATAGATTAAAAACTTGCATATTGATACGTAAAATCCTTAACAAAGATATTCAAACCGAAATAACCTTTACTAAAAATAGTCAAATACAAAAAAAACAACTGAGAAATGCCGATAATATTAGCCTACCTTTTCCTAGAACATCCTATGGGTCGCGAAATATAATGTATCAAGGAGCACAATTGTATAATAAATTACCAAGTAATATAAAAACTACTACATCAATGAACATTTACAAAAACCTATTAAAATTGTATGTCTCTGAAATAAAATAAAATTGTTGGTGATTTAGGTTATTTTAATGATAAGTATTGTGATTCTTTTTTATTTTATTTTTTTTATCTTTTAGTTCTGCATGCTCACCGTATCTACAATGTAATTAATTAATTTAAGTTTTGTCTAATAAGTGAAATTCTGTAATTTCTTTAGACAACAATAAAGATTCTTTAAACCGAAACCGAATTTACAAAGAATATATGTATAATTCACATTGATATAGCTATATTGTAATAACTCATATTAAAGTAGAAATAACAGTAAAAGACGAGATTTTAAGACACTTAATTAGTGTGAAATAGAGAACAGGATCATAATCCAGCGTAGGAACTGTTATTTACTTGATACTCTGTGTTTAAAACTATTATCAATCGTATAAGTACATCAATCATCAGATATCTATAAATCATTTCAATCATTATTAATACTAGTCATTGATAATACTATATTAATAATACTTCCCACTTTAGTAGCATTTTCTGGGTAATAAATTTCATTATGAAAAAGCTTCATATCACAGTTATTTTTAAATAAAGTTAATTTTCCACAATTTAATATTAAGTTATGCTAGAAAGAATTTTCATTCATGAATTTGAAGATTCAAGATCAGTACAGTAGTGTAATTGATATTCATTATTAAAGGGATTCTGTATATTGTACTTGTAAGAGGGCAGTTCAGTTCAGCAAGACCACTCCAGTTTGTGTCTTTCGTCTGTGCAGCTATGTTTTAGATTAATCCAACTGTAATTTTGAGCTCTAACTTATACTAAAATTATCGACAATTGATACGAGGAGCGTAAGGACTGTCAATAATGTTCGTACGATAAGAGGGACCGATCATTACTATCTAGGATCTTAGAGACCAGAGAGAATCCTGGTCGTGATCCTTATTCTATGATTACTATAGATACCTGACAGACACCATGAAGTTTGGTAGACCAAAATAAAAGGGTTTGTTTTTAATACTACCCTGGTATGTATAAGATCTGCCTATACCCAAAAACATGTACGCAATAAATGAATCAATAAAAAAAGGGTACTTACCTATGTAATAATTCTGTAATGTACGAATAAATATGTAACAAATCTAAAAAAAAAACGAAATAAAATAGAACAAGTTGCAATGTTGTTAAGTTACGTACGTAGTATGTTAAAAAGATTCAACATTTTCTTGGATAAATACACAAATACTTAGATATCCTATGAATAGACCATAAATGCTCTACAATTATAGCTACGGAAATACTAACTAGACCTCAAGTGCTTTTCAATTATAGCTAACGAAACATGTTTGATTGCACACGATAAGTCGCAGTCACATTTTAAGTACTTTTAAAGCTTAATTGGTATCTTCGCAAATAATGTGATAGAGTTATTATTTGTAAATCATAGTTAGACAGACTTGTAAAGTTTGAGGCTCATAGTTAGACTTACTTGTAACTACGAGGATGTTAAAGTATTTGTATTTATATCAAATTCTCAATATATTCATTAAATGAAGCTCACGATGTTTTTCTTTACAAAAACATATTTTTTATGTAAAAACTAAATTAGCAATCTTAATCTACTTCTATGTTTTTGTTTACAATTTAATTAATTTTCATAATATAAACAAGAAAGTTTGTGAAGATGTTTTGGCGATATGGATTACTTAACGATAGAATGGATAGAATTAGATAAAACGCGTGCGGGCACAATAATATGTTTTGAACAATCATATAACTTTGAAACCCATTCTAACACATCTCATTATCATCAGCTCATATATCTCCCCACCGAGCTCGAGCCTACCCTGAATGAGGGTGATTTGGCCTCCGTCGACCACGCTGACCAGTGCGGATTGGTCGACTTCACACACAACCTTAGAATTTCTTCCCAGGTGTGTGCAGGTTTCCTCACGATGTTTTCCTTCACCGTAAGAGCGTCGAAATTAACGTACTTATGAATTCGTAAATTGGAAACACATTGGTACGTGGCGGGACTGGTGGGATTCGAACCAGGCACCTTCCGATCGGAAGTCAACGGCCTTAACCCCTGCGCCACCGACGCTCTAATTATCAATAAATAGCCCATATAACACACGAACTTTATGGGCAAGGAAACCGCCAAACGGGGTGAGATGCAACAACAATATGCAACGTATGTTCCTCCTATTTACAGCTGTACTAAACTCTAAACATATTATATGTATAAGGTGGTTATTTTCGATCGAGTTCATCTGATCGCATCAAAATGATTCCTCATTGATCACACATAATTTATGAACATCCACAATCAAATAACTACAAAATATGGCCAGATAGGTATTAACATTACCTACCGCAGAAACCATTTGTCTACATTTTCTATACAAAATGTAGCAATTTCACTTCAAAAAAGGGGTAAACCTCTACCATAAACGTGTCACAGTTTTAAATGAGATTAACGTCGAATCCGTCAACATAAATTAGTGTTTTGTTTACTTTTTTAAATAGACATTATCATATTATGACCAAAAAAGATTCCATTACAAATGTATATTTTGTAATTTTCCTAATAAAGTCCATCAGACCTCGTCTAAAGTGTGTTCTTTATGTTAACTATAAAGTTTCGTAAAGATTAACCCATAGCCTGTGATATATAGATTTAGCAATACGACTTAGTAAACTTTAAGACGAGTTCAATGTTATTCTTTGAATTTTCTAATCTAGTTTAGGATTACGCATTTATTGGCTAATTGATAGACTGTTTTGGAGTAAGCATTTGGAAAACTTTGTTGACTCTAAGGGCCTATTTCACGATCTTCAATAAAGTTAGTGTTGTGTCTTTCTTACTTTATATCAAGTGACAAGGACAAAACTTGTGAATACTTACTTGGAACTTTACTTGAAGATCGAATATAAATATCGTAGATAAATTAGTCATAAGCATAATTATTTATTGATGGCGTACAAAATAATAAATACTTTACATAAAAACTTTTCATAAAACAGTCATGTCAAACCAATTTGTCTTTTGTTTAATTGTGCCTATAACTTTTTTAAACCCTTAATGTTATTCGGAGCTTTATTAAATTAAATCACATCCAATACTTTTTACATAATATAAAACTGTTACAAAGACATTCACTTCAAAAGTTATTCCATATTTAACCGATGACGTTAACCTTATAACTACCTCATAACATAATAATTTTGTTAAAATTTCACCAAAATTCTCAAAAAAACTTGATGTAGGCCTACCCAGAAACAGCCGGCATTCATTTCAACAAAATTAAATCTGTAAGTATATGTAGTGAGGGATCCTTATAAGGAATGCAACGGAAACTTTGATGATTATGTTTTATCATTAAACATTTTATTTTATCTTAATTACGTAAGATTTGCTCAAAATTATTTACACAGTTTCGCTTTCAAAATAATGTAACGTAAACGTACTTCAAATTTTTTTTATTTGTTCTCAATACTTACGAGTATTACACTTACATATTTATGGCACGTTAGTATTTTGATGAATAAAATGTGCTCGAGTATAAATTAAAGACTATTTATTTTGAACAATATGACACTAAACATAAGGAATAATTTCTCATACCACATTTCATAATTATAACGCTGATCATCTACTAAGGAAAATGTGGACTTTTGTATGTGAATAGACCTACATATTTTCATTGTAGACTGCTGGAGAATTTAACATAACTATTTTATAATAATTTTTCATACATTGATTTTAAAAATAGAACAAGTGACCCTATAAATATTCAAATGACATTCATAGCAATTCAATAAAACAGTTATATAACCTAATGGACAGTCATTCTGCCCACAGTTTCAATGAGAGATGAGCTTCTAAAATAAAGACCTATCGATCAATCTGAGTCAACTACATTTTTCACCTTAATGTATTACTTGACAAAATAAATAGCTTTACAAAACAGGGCAGTCATATTACACAATCAACAGAAACTGTTACCGGAAATACGATTATTAGTAAATATATTAAATATAGTTTAAATATACTATTAATATTATTCCCACGAATTTAAAGATTTTAGATGGTGAAATTTAATATTGCAGGCCCATTATATTAACAAATTTTTGTTGATCAATATAGGGACGACACTGCGACAGGTTACGCAATTATAACCCAAATACATATGGCAATAAATTATGTTATCAAATGATGAGTGGATTCATAATGTTTGTGGTCCCATCCTACTAATATTATAAAGCCGAATGTTTGTATGTGTGGATGTATGGATGTTTGTTCGTCTTTCACGCTAAAACTACTGAATGGATTTTAATGAAATTTGGTACAGATGTTCCTCATACATAGGAATAACACATAGGATACTTTTTATCCCAAAATTCCCACGGGATAAGGTTCCACGCGGGTAAAACCGCGGGGCACAGCTAGTTACCTATATATTTACGTAAGTATAAACTTCCGGATATCTTAATATGATTCATGAATTATTTTTTACGCTGAAGTGAAATAACTTTCGTCTTGGATTAAGGTCGAAATGTTTCGCAAAAACTTGAATTGTTAGTTTCTAATACATGCACAATGATATACTATGAGTTCTTAACCTGTTCTATAAGGAAACATTACCGGTACACTTAAAAATAAAGTTATGAAAGAATGTCTATTACATACTCAATTACTCATGCGTATGAATTTGTTCTAATTTTATTGACAATATTTGTTTTTATATAAATTATATCATAACACTGGAATGTGAACTAAAAGCAAAATGTAACGAAAGCTTTCCAAATATTTGTTTTAAGATACAGAAAAAATCCCAACTACATCTGACCATAATAGTATAATTAAAAAAAGATTCGCACCAATTCCTTTTTGTACTTTAATTAGAAAAAAGGCAGAAAATATTTTTTAAGTACCTATTCAAATTATTTTCTACCAGCCATAATATTTGCCTTGAAAATCTTAGTAAAATTTCTGACATGACATTTTGTTACCCTTAAAACGTACAGTATACATTTAGTTTAGTCAGAAGTTATTACAAAAAATACGTGTTCAATACCTTTACAATTTAAAAATATATCTTTTAATTACTTTCTTATAAATTAGAAACTAATTTTACAATCAAAAACCAAACTATATATAGAAACTATAACATATTAACATATTGAAAACATTTCTTTGAACTTGATCAAGTTTTAAAAATACGGAATACACCATAAATAGAAACTTAAAATTTGAATTTTAAACAATAACCATATCTATTCAAAATGAACATTTTGCAAGTTCATTTGTTTTATTAATATGCTAAGGGCTTAATCATTTATTTTTAGAGATGAGATGATTATACCTATGTGTATTAATTTTAATTTAAGGATATAAAATATACGTTATCCCTGTGATCCTAATTTCATAAAATTTCGTAAAGCTTTTTGGTTTAATCATGCAAGATCTTTCATTAAAATTACTTCAGTATAAAATATTAACAATACAATATTTATATTATAAGGCAAACAAAATATATTGAACTGCAGATTGGCATGACATAAACATACCTTACCAAATAATATGTAATTAATTAATTTAGAGAATTAAATTAAAATTAAAATTGTAAAAACTCATTGATGAAAAATTTTTAATGTCATATTTTTATATTATTAATATTTTTGATCGCTATTCTTTCAAATAGAGGATATAATTCTTCAGTAGAATTATACATTAAAAATAAGTTATACACAGATTATACGCCAGTGTGCGATTTTCCACTAATTCTAACGTTTTTGCTATTGATTTAATTTACCGACTTATAAATAAAAGAATTTCACATTGGTTGTAAATTAATATGTATGCGCCTAAAAACAAGACTGTTAGTCTAGATCTCACATTATTTCATAATGTTAGAAACTGCACTTTTATCTAGATGAATTTATTAATTAGCATATTATAATGATTTGACACTCTGTGACGTAGACCACAAAGATTCGATCGAGTCTACACCGCTATAATGTATTCATGGGCGGTGTTCGAAAGAGCGACTCGTATAAATATCCAGCGACATTTCGTTATCATATCACAAACCACCAACACTCGGAAGGGACAACAACAACTTCTTTTTTGTGCTGGCTCAAAGCGATTAGCTAACAGCCATGGCGTTTGTTGTAAGTTGATGATGACAACTATGTAATTTATCTATTTATCCTTGACAAACATTAAACATGTTTCTAAACTACTTATAATTTTTACAGGTCAAAATTCTATTCCTGTCCGCGTTGGTGTATGGATCAAACGCAGGACTACTGTCTGGTCACCATCACGGCGATACTTTCGCGGCATCAGCTTTAAGCGCTCCTTCGGCCAGCTATGGGGCTCCTGCCACCTCATACGGTGCTCCTGCTCACGGTCATGTAGAGATCAGCCACAGCCACGGCCACCACGTCGAAGCCAACATCATCGAAGACCACAGCCACCACCACGCCGCTGCCATCGGAGGTGCTGGAGCTATCCACGGTGAAGCTATCATCGGTACTGGAGCCGGTCTCGACGCTGGTGCTCACATCGGTGGTGGAGCCGCCTACTTGGGTGGTGCCGGTGACATCGGCGCCTCCGGTTACGCTAGCGGACCCGGAGCAGCTATCGCTTCTGGCCCAGGAGGTATCATCGCTGGATCCGGTGCTGGTGATGAAGTAGGAGCATCCGTCTCCGTCGGAGGCCCAAGAGTGATTGGTACCAGTGTGTCCGTCGGCCGTCCCGACGCCGCCCACACCCGCTACGAGCTGCAGTCCGTGGTACAGAACGTCGTCCGTCGCGTGCCCATCGAAGTGACCCGCCACGTCGAGGTTGCCGTACCCCACGCAGTGCCCGTGCCCGTGACTCACGAAGTCAAGGTGCCCGTTCCCCAGCCCTACCCCGTCCACGTGGACGTCGTCAAGAAGGTGCCCTACCCCGTGTACAAGACCGAGCACGTGGAAGTCGAGAGGCCCGTACCCTACGAGGTGGTGAAGCACGTCCCAGTGGAGGTGATCAGGAAGGTGCCCTACCCCGTGGAGAGGCCCTACGAGGTCATCAAGCACGTGCACGTGCCCGTCGAGAAACACGTCGAGGTGCCCGTAGCTGTCTGGAAGCCATACCCCCTCCACATCATCAAGCACGTCACCCACTACAAGAAGAAGAGCTGCTGCTGGTAAATAGGCGAAAGCGCCGTGATTGTACCAAATAGTCAATAGAATTGTAAATAAATAATAGTCATTAGATGTACTGTACATATAGATTAAACAAACATTTCAAAACAATACATTTTGTTTTTCTTTCTTCCTCTTAAGAATTACTTCGACACATGTCGATTACAAACCGGTATTAAAACGAAATTTGATCTACTTTAGGAAGATTTATGAGATTTTGAGTAACAGCTGTGGGTTGTGTAACAAGTGGTCCTCTTTAAAACAGGTCTTTATTATGAGTAGGCTGAAACTTATGCAACAATTGTGTAATAATTCATTGGATATTTCCACTGTCTCTTAGATGATAGGGATTAACATAAATTAATATTGTTATCGATATTTTATAGAAAGTTAACTTTAATTAATTTTATAAATCAATACATAACACATTATTGTGTAAGATAAAATTCTTCACACTAGCAACACTTTCAAATCGTTAAAGTCACATAGAATTCTGAATTTAAAATTATAATAGATTTATGTGAATTGTAAATCCATCAAAACAAGTAAGTAGATATTTAATAAACAGGGTTAAATTGATGCCTAGAAATCAGGATATATCGAAATTCTTGCAAAACATATTAATTTTATTTACATAAAACTGTTTATTTTATATATCACACTTTCTCAAATTATTTCTGATTATATATAAATATCCGTGTTTTAGCCATATTTTAGATTTACTTTAATACAAATAAATGAATACAGTAGGTATAACATATAAAAATAAGTTAATAAATCATCTACAAATATTCTACTTATACGCATAGGTAGATACGTAGGATATACTTACATACATATAGCATAGAAACATCTACGTTAACTTCATGTATATATATTCTTCGCTTGCTGTGCTCCGCGGTTTGTAATAATAACAACGTAAGCCTACCTCTTAACTTACTAATGTAAAAACGAATAAGTAAACGATTTGATTTATTTTGTAAAATATAGCAATCTATAAGAGGCTACCTAAAACAAAAATAAATTAGTCCAAGTATTTTTTTATTTTTATAGTTTCCGAAACTGAGATAAGCAACTTATCATTTAAAGATGTCAATCGCTACTAAGTGAAAAGTGGGATACGTAATAATCATTCACTACATCATCTCATTATAGTAACTGACCCCTAACTAATTTCGAAACTTGTATCCAGGCCAGTGGTTCTCAATCTTTTTCGATAACGAAACCCTTTTGTAAAGCGATATACTTGATGGAACCCTATTTGAAGTACACACCGGAAAAATTAGAGGAACGTTAGTTCATTTGTGAATTTTTTCGGATTTTTTTTATAATGTTGTTTTATTGTTATGATTGAGTATTTGAATATTCTATGTATGAATTATTTGATAATAAACTTGTTTAATGGAAAAAAATACGTTTGATATTTTACGGCGTGTCGTCGTCGGAAGCAAACGCCTGACAAATTGACACAAAACAGCACATGAACTGCAAGGAATGCTCTAAAAACTGAACACTGCAAGTCTTGAGGTTGGCCTTCGAATGAATCGGTCAAAGACACAAAGTCGGTCAAATAAGGAAGTCGGTCAGACGGGAAAAACGGTAAGATGGGGAAGTCGGTCAGTTGGGGAAGTTGGTCGGTTGGGGAAGTTTGTCAGACGGGGAAGTTGGTCAGTTGGCGAAGATGGTCGGTTGGGGAATGTGATCAGTCAAGTCAGGTAAGTCGGGTCAGTCGGGTCAGTCCCGACTGACCCAACAGTCCCGACTGACCCGACTGACCTGACTGACCCAAACTGACCCGACCGACCCGACTGACCCAACTGACCCAAACTGACCCGACTGACCTGACTGACCTGACTGACCTGACTGACCTGACTGACCTGACTGACCTGACTGATCTGACTGACCCAAACTGACCCGACTGACCCGACTGACCCAACTGACCCGACTGACCCAAACTGACCCGACAGTCCCGACTGACCCGCTGACCCAAACTGACCCGACTGACCCGACTGACCCGACTGACCCGACTGACCCGACTGACCCGATTGACCCGACTGACCCGACTGAACCGACTGACCCGACTGACCCAACTGACCCGACTGACCGAACTGACCGAACTGACCCGACTGACCCGACTGACCCGTCTGACCCAACTGACCCAACTGACCCGACTGACCTGTCTGACCCGACTGACCCGACTGACCCGACTGACCCAAACTGACCCGAACGACCCAAACTGACCCGACCGACCCAAACTGACCCGACCGACCCAAACTGACCCGACTGACCCGACTGACCCGACAGACCTGACTGACCCGACTGATCTGACTGACCCAAACTGACCCGACCGACCCGACTGACCCAACTGACCCAAACTGACCCGACAGTCCCGACTGACCCGACAGTCCCGACTGACCCGACTGACCCGACTGACCCGACTGACCCGACTGACCCGACTGACCCAACTGACCCAAACTGACCCGACTGACCTGACTGACCTGACTGACCTGACTGACCCGACTGACCCGACTGACCCGACTGACCCGACTGACCCGACTGACCCGACTGACCCGACTGACCCGACTGACCCGACTGACCCGACTGACCCGACTGACCCGACAGACCTGACTGACCCGACTGACCCGACTGACCCGACTGACCCGACTGACCCGACTGACCCGACTGACCCGACTGACCCGACTGACCCGACTGACCCAACTGACCCGACTGACCCGACCGGACTGACCTGACAGTCCCGACTGACCCGACTTGACTGACCCGACTGACCCGACTGACCCGACTGACCCGACTGACCCGACTGACCCGACTGACCCGACTGACCCGACTGACCCGACTGACCCGACTGACCCGACTGACCCGACTGACCCGACTGACCCGACTGACCCGACTGACCCGACTGACCCGACTGACCCGACTGACCCGACTGACCCGACTGACCCGACTGACCCGACTGACCCGACTGACCCGACTGACCCGACTGACCCGACTGACCCGACTGACCCGACTGACCCAACTGACCCGACTGAACCAAACTGACCCGACAGTCCCGACTGACCCGACTGACCCGACTGACCCGACTGACCCGACTGACCCGACTGACCCGACTGACCCGACTGACCCGACTGACCCAACTGACCCAAACTGACCCGACTGACCTGACTGACCTGACTGACCTGACTGACCCGACTGACCCGACTGACCCGACTGACCCGACTGACCCGACTGACCCGACTGACCCGACTGACCCGACTGACCCGACTGACCCGACTGACCCGACTGACCCGACAGACCCGACTGACCCGACTGACCCGACTGACCCGACTGACCCGACTGACCCGACTGACCCGACTGACCCGACTGACCCGACTGACCCAACTGACCCGACTGACCCGACCGGACTGACCTGACAGTCCCGACTGACCCGACTTGACTGACCCGACTGACCCGACTGACCCGACTGACCCGACTGACCCGACTGACCCGACTGACCCGACTGACCCGACTGACCCGACTGACCCGACTGACCCGACTGACCCGACTGACCCGACTGACCCGACTGACCCGACTGACCCGACTGACCCGACTGACCCGACTGACCCGACTGACCCGACTGACCCGACTGACCCGACTGACCCGACTGACCCGACTGACCCGACTGACCCGACTGACCCGACTGACCCGACTGACCCGACTGACCCGACTGACCCAACTGACCCGACTGAACCAAACTGACCCGACAGTCCCGACTGACCCGACTGACCCGACTGACCCGACTGACCCGACTGACCCGACTGACCCGACTGACCCGACTGACCCGACTGACCCGACTGACCCGACTGACCCGACTGACCCGACTGACCCGACTGACCCGACTGACCCGACTGACCCGACTGACCCGACTGACCCGACTGACCCGACTGACCCGACTGACCCGACTGACCCGACTGACCCGACTGACCCGACTGACCCGACTGACCCGACTGACCCGACTGACCCGACTGACCCGACTGACCCGACTGACCCGACTGACCCGACTGACCCGACTGACCCGACTGACCCGACTGACCCGACTGACCCGACTGACCCGACTGACCCGACTGACCCGACTGACCTGACTGACAGATAGATAGATAGAAAATACTTTATTGCTCATAATACACACACAAAGATACAGAAAATAGGAAAATATAACAACAAACGGTACATGGGCAAAGGCGGCCTTATCGCTAGGAGCGATCTCTTCCAGACAACCTTTGACAATGGGTATGGATAGAAGAATAGCGGGAGTGTGCCTAAGAATAGACTACATATATATTAATAAACCTAAATGTATATACATCCAAAAATATATAAATAAATATATATATATATATATATATATATATATATAAAATACATACAGATATAAATATATTATACATATATAAATAACATACAATACTAATGCTTATGCTACTCAAGGAAGTTGCAAGAGATGTTTATGAAGCTTCGACTTGAAGATGGCAAGCGACTGGGAATGGCGTATTTCCGGCGGCAGTTTGTTCCATAAATGAACAGATTTGAGTGTGAAGGACTCCTTATAATAGCCAGAACGAGTCAGCGGCATTCTAAGTAAGTTGTCAGACTTGGAACGCAGAGGGCGACTGTGATCATAACCGAGGGACTGGAAACGTTCTTTTAGGTAAGAAGGAGTACGAGGGTCGTAGAGCACTTTGAAGAGGAGCAAGAGAGCATGTTCGTCACGACGCAGTCTGATAGGGAGCCAACCTAACTTCCTCCTGAATTCAGACACATGATCGTACTTGCGCAGGCCGAAGATGAACCGAATGCAGAGATTCTGCAGACGCTGGAGCTTATTCAGTAGGTCTTCATTGAGATCAATGAGACAGACGTCAGCGTAGTCGATGATAGACAGAAGGAGAGATTGCGCAAGTTCGATCTTTGTCTTCACAGGAAGTAAGTTCTTCCACCTCCTCAATGCACCGGCAGCAGCAAACACCTTCCGACTGGTTTCAGTAATATGTGGTCTCCAGGAGAGGTTGGAGTCAAAGAGAACTCCAAGGTTTTTGACCACATTACTGAAAGGAAGGGGAATGCCAGCGAAAGATATCGGTGCAAAAATTACGTCCGCCAATTTCGCTGTTTGCTTAGAACCACCTATAACGATGACCTGTGATTTATTAGGGTTGACGGCTAAGCCGTGAGAAAGACTCCAAGAATGGACAGTAGCAAGGACTGACATGACTGACATGACTAACTGACTTGACTGACCACATTCCCCAACTGACCATCTTCGCTAACTGACCAACTTCCCCGTCTGACCAACGTCCCCTATTGATCAACTTTTCCATCTGACCATTTTTCCCGTCTGACCGACTTCCTTATTTGACCGTCTATGTGTCTTTGACCGATTCATTCGAAAACCAATCTCAAGACATGCAGTGTTCAGTTTTTGGAGCATTCCTTGCAGTTCATGTGCTGTTTTGTGTCAATTTGTCCGGCGTTGACAAAAGTTTGGAAAATAGTTATTTCATCCCACTAGCTCGGAAAGTATGTTTTTAATCCTCGATATCTGGGGGTAAAAGTCGATTTTAATCTCAAGAGTGGAAAGTATCGGGGTCGCTGTGACAGGCCGTGCAGGACCCAAGGCATTTTCGATAACTGGGAGTAAAAGTCGTTTTTGCGCTCTAGAGGTTAAAGTAAATTTGAATTTAGAACATCGTGTGCACTACGTGTGATGATGTTTTGGCTTTTTTGGATTCACAAACTATCATATAACTTTTTTTTTATTTCAAATTCAAACTCGGAACCTTCTTGGTGTACTTACTTATTTTAGAATCCTTCGCTGGCTCGGTCCTCAACTGGAGCCCCGGTTAAAAAGCAACTTTGCACTCTTGTATAACAAATAACTATTTTCATCCCACTAGCTCGGAGAGTATGTTTTTAATCCTCGATATCTGGGGGTAAAAGTCGATTTAAATCTCAAGAGTGGAAAATATCGGGGTCGCTGTAGGCAGCCCCTGTAGGACCCAAGGCAATTTTGCTAACTGGGAGTAAAAGTCGTTTTTGCGCTCTAGAGGTTAAAGTAAATTTGAATTTAGAACATCGTGTGCACCAAGTGTGATGATGTTTTGGATTCGCAAACTGTCATACAACTTTTTTTTTATTTCAAATTCAAACTCGGAACCTCCTTGGTGTACTCACTTATTTTTTTATTTGCTTTGCGCGTGATATTTTTGCTTTTCACTTAATATTGTGATTGTTTTATGTTTTCATTCAGTAACTTCCTCGCTGAGGGGGGATGAAAAATAATGTGTTGCACTCGAGTGCAAACAATTTTTAACCTTGTGCTCCTTGGAGTCCCTCGCTAACGCTCAGGATTCTTATTTTGAATCCCTCGCTGTGCTCGTGATTCAATTTTAGAATCCCTCTCGCTGCGCTCGTGATTCAATTTTAGAATCCTTCGCTGGCTCGGTCCTCAACTGGAGCCCCGGTTAAAAAGCAACTTTGCACTCTTGTATAAAAATAGTGCAAATAGTGTTATACATATATTGTGAATGTTTTATATAACAATAGTGCAAATAGTGTTAAAAAAAAATTAGTAAGTACACCAAGGAGGTTCCGAGTTTGAATTTGAAATAAAAAAAAAGTTGTATGACACTTTGTGAATCCAAAACATCATCACACTTAGTGCACACGATGTTCTAAATTCAAATTTACTTTAACCTCTAGAGAGCAAAAACGACTTTTACTCCCAGTTAGCAAAATTGCCTTGGGTCCTGCAGGGGCTGTCACAGCGACCCCGACACTTTCCACTCTTGAGATTAAAATCGACTTTCACCCCCAGATATCGAGGATTAAAAACATACTTTCCGAGCTAGTGGGATGAAAAGAATATTAAATAACCTACTTATAATATTCTTTGATCTACAAAAGTCCTTACATAGTAACTTCCGATGACAAAATGTCACAAGGGCGTTGCCAGCTATTCACGCATAAAGTAAAATTAGGAAAAGGATAAGAGGGTAGGAGGTTAGCCTCAGATAAATATCACTTCAAGAAACACGGTAGTATATTGCTATGATTTTTTACAAAAGTATTACACTTAATAATAAAAAAAAGACCGAGTGTGGTGTCATGGGACACCAGGTAAGAACGAAGTTACTTAAAAAAGTATTATTTTCAATGGTCAAAATAACAAGAAAATAAATCATTATGATTTTCAAAAAAGTTTCTACTCAAAAGAGTTAGCCATACGCGCGCCGCGCTGTTCGAAATTTGAAAAAAGTGTCGTGACAACTTTTCGTAAGATTTTTTTCCGTCTAGCCCCCTTTCACAACACGCGATAAGGAACTTAGTTTCAATAAATAATTAATAATAAAATCTTTATTTCCAAAAATGTTACAGATTACAATGTGGCGATGACTCCCACACTAGGCTCTAGGTCTGTATCGTGGGCGGCGGCAAAGCGATTGATAGTTGCCGAATTACAATAATAGATCGTTGTTAAGTTTACGTGTAACATAGCAATTTTAACTTATGAAAACATTCGTAAATAAGAAATTGGAAAATAAATCAATAAGTCACGGACGTTGATTAGTTCTGTTGTCTGGGATGACGTAGTTAGAAGCCAGTTTTTAACATTTTTCTTTAGAAATGATATACATTTTTGGCAAATAAAGCACTATCATCATTAGTAATCCTAAAATATTCAAAGCTTTTAATTTGAATACTAATAGACAACGGATACATAATACTTACACGTAAACATTAATACTCATTACTAATGTGTATTTACTACGTTTTATATCGATTCTGTGACAAAACATATATTCAAAGAGTATCATGCACACAAACGTTTAAAGCGGAATTGACTGAGTCTCTGCCGATTATATCACTTGGTTGGTAAAATAAATAGATCTATTAATTTTATTCACCTGTACGTTTTGAAATAGCAATTCTCGTTAAGACATCTTAATAAATATTTTAGGAACTTTAAGGAAGAACGTAAATTACTTTTTTGTTATAATTTTAAACTTATTGTGAAGAAAATCTAGATACATATATTAATTTGTTTGTTTTTGGAAACCCAAAAGTTCAAAACAGTACGTAACATTTATAATCATCCCACACAGAGTCAACTCATATCATCCGTGGGAAGAGATGACCGGTTTTTGCAATACATTTACAGCCTTACCAATAAAAAATACCCACTGTGTATATTCTTGATATAACGAGTGTGAAACATATTAATAATTCGTTATATCAAGAATATACACAGTGGGTATTTTTTATTGGTAAGGCTGTTAAGATTTATTGTACACTTGATACATAATATATACACCCCTATTTTGAAAATATGGGACTTATTAAAATCAGAATATCTGTAGCAGTAACTGAATCCATATATCCAATAAAAATATCAAAAATGATAGTCGATTACTTATCTTTAAAAAATACCAAATAAATGTCGTATTACCAGACGGCACACTAGCTATCAAGTATTCTGTGACGGCTCAGGTCGATGACCGCGCTCAGCTGTGTATATTATCATTATCATAACTTTTTAAATAAAAGCAAAAGAAAAAAACTAACTTCACTATTATATTGTCACCCGTCGATTACATTAGCTGTGAGATAAGGTATCGCAATTTCAAAATAAGGGTGTATTAGCAATCTGCTATGAAAATTTTACTACAAAAATGTAAGGCTTTTATTTTACTTAAGTAATATAAATGCCCCATGTCAGTTTAGTGACTTGTGAGCAACTGCTACCTAAGTACCTGCTACTTCATAGGTTTTATGTCAACTTACCTATTTTATATATTACTTTTCTTTAATCAACCTGTAGTGTCCCACTCCTGAGCAAAGGTCTCCTCCCCCAAATTTCTCCATCAATCGATCTTTCTCACCAATTCATCTCTCAACAATTACTTATATCGTCAAAAACCTGTTAAGGTAAAATTAAATGCCTCTACATTTAATTTTACCTTAACAGGTTTTTGACGCATGATTTTACATAGGTACTAGCTGTCCACTGCATATCCCAATCCCGTGGGAATTCTAGCATAAAAAGTCTTCTACGAGTATGTGTTATTCTTAGTTTTATGGAACATACATTTATGAATGTAACAAAATGCATCTAAATAAGTGAAAGAGTAAAGATCGACCATCCAAACTTTCGCGTCCATAATAGATATCACTAGGAAGTACCTAGGATTATTATATATTTTTATTTGTTTTTTATTGATAATGTGCATATATCTAATATACAGTGGTGGTCACATAATTAAGAACGATTTGAAATTCCATATATTTTTTGTCTAAATCATTTCTTGTGTAGTTATTTATTGCTTTTGGCAGTAACTATTTATGTTTTGAGATAGCTACGTGACTGGGGCAAATGGGATTAGGAATATAGAATTGAAAGGTCAACTATTTTTTTTACAAATTTCATTAGTTCTCTTTTGTAACGAATTTAATGTACCAATGAAGCTGGACAAATAATTAAGAACGATTTATTAAACTGTTCAAAAGTTATTTAATATAAAACTGAGATTCAATAAATGATATTATTGTGAAAGTAAAATATCAATTTATTGTATTTTAACTGAAATTACTAGTTGGCAACATGTTTACGAATTTTAAATTACTGATTTACCTATTGGGCGGCGACGCATTGACTCAATCAATTTTTGACATTTTGTAAGAGAAACAGAGTTCCATTCTTTGGAGAAAACATCATTACAGCTCTCTTTAAATTGACATATTGTCCATTTAAAACTATTCTCTTGACTTCGAACCAAGAATTCTCGATTGGGTTTAGCTCTAGGCTGTAAGCTGGCCAATTTTAGACAGAAATTAATTCCAATATGAGATATTCTTTAAAGGTGCGCGCATTATGTTTTGGGTCATTGTCGTGCTGGAATGTTCAAATTGACCAAAAACCTACAAGAACGTCTTCAGCTTGAAGGAACATAGCTTTTCCATTAAATTCTTTGTCTTGGAATTGATTCATGTTTTCTTGTGTCAGCTTCACAGCTTCAACGCCGTATTGAAATTAGCATACAAAAATGACATATTTCTCCATCATGTTTTATTGTCACTTTTGTGTATTTATGGTCGAGTGATTTATTCGGAAGATGTTGTTAACGTTGATTTTCATCAGAGAACACCCTAGTTTATATTAGTTTCATCAGAAAAATATCATTTTTCCTCTGTCTTAATATCCAGTTTTCACACCTTCTTGTAAGTGCCAGCCGGTATTGCCTATGGCATCGTTGCATGATGGGTACCTTCGTTTTTATTCTTCCGTGCAGCTTTCCTTTTACAAAATACCTTCGTATAGTACGTGCCGAGATTGTTGGAAGAGTTATTTCTCCCAAAATATTCGTTTCTTAGCACATTAGACCCTTTTAAATTATTTTCTCTTCCAAAACGAATGTTTTCGATCATCTCGACGACGTGATGACTTTCTAGGTACTCAACAAACACCAACCATTTGAAGTAATTCTGATATGTGGCAAAATGCTTCACGGCGTGAAAAAATAACGTTTTTGAGCATTGTAAAGTGTTAAATATCTTTTTGTTCGACCAAATTCTTCTCAGGAAGTTTTTTATTATCTACCTTGTAGATTTGTCAAAACTTTTATTTTTATCCATATGAATTCATATGAAACAATTACTTTTAAGACCTTTACAGTACTAAATGGGATCTAAATAATACGAATAGTGACTTACAACCACAAAGCTATGGAGTGTTCTTTATGTAAACTTGAATAAAAAAGTTCACTATTCAGCGTTCTTAATTATATGACCAGCCAGTACGTAGTAATATTAGGTTTAGATCTAATGTATAAAGTTTATCTTTTTATTTATTAGCCAATCGTGTGTATCAACTGATGTATCAATACTATGGAAATGTTTGAAGGCATCAAAAGAAATAAAAATAAATACATCCAATTAGTTATTTTGAAAAAAATCGTTACGTTAAATAATCGTTCTTAATTATATGACCACCACTGTATATAAAATTCTCGTGTCACAGTTTTCGTTGCCATACTCCTCCGAAGCGGCTTGACCGATTCTCATGAAATTTTGTGAGCATATTCAGTAGGTCTGAGAATCGCCCAACATCTATTTTTCATCCCGAAATTCCTACGGGAACGGGAACTACGCGTGTGAAACCGCGTTGCGCAGCTTGTATAAATCTATTTGCTAGTTTATTAAATGTTTCAATTTTATGATACAATTTTGCATGTCGGAAGCAAAATTCTTCATTACGGAAGTTTTCTGACAAAATATGTGGAACCGTTATGTTGGATAACCGACCTATGCCTATCATATCATATTTATGCAAATATAATATTTGATTTAATTAAAATGAACTTAGTCCGCTAACTCTCTCTAAAACTAACAGCGGGCCTACAGAGTAGTAACTTTCGCCTTTATAATATTAGTAGGATATGAAACCGATTGTACAAACGAGATGGTTTTATTGTATTGATTTATATATAGGTATACTTAAAAGGTAACATTTAGCATTTCTGCTGCGGAAATAATCTAATTTCAATAACATAATTGTAATTCTACAATAAATTCAATTCGTAGTAAATTCTCAATAGGAAACTGCCAATTTGATATACTTACTTCATTCAGAAATGAGTCACTTTCCTTTTCATATAAACAAGTGCATCTTTATACACATTTAAAAAATTACCGAATAAAGATTTTAATGATAATGAGTCATTTAATGATTCTCCAATGTTACCTTATTTACTTACTGAGACAAAACTATATTGATAATAATATTATATATCTAAAATCTTAATAAATACTATCAAATCACATTTATCTCTCAATAAAACCTATTAATCCTATTCAAAATAAACTAAAACAAGACATTTATATTATGTTATCTTATTTATACATAGATATAATCGATGTTATCTATATAATTGGTGTTATAAACTCATCAATTACTTAAACTATTTCTTATCCAATATTGATAGATTGGCATCAAGTATAAATCTACTTTGAGTTACAATTCTGCTATATGTACATTATTGCACTTTCTTTGCACTTATAAGTAAATATAATTTGCCGACCTCGATGGCAGAGTGGTCACCATGCCGGACTGCCATCCGTAAGGTTGCGGTGCGGGGTGAATATTTGTGTGAACCACAAATGTTTGTCTCGGTCTGGGTGTGTGTGTGAATGAGTGTGTGCGTAGTTTCTGATAGGTACGCTAGATACAAGCTTCGAGCTTGTTTAGGGGTCAGTTACTATAATGAGATGATTAAAAATATAATTTTGTTAAATTATAATATTTTCGTTTTTTAGTTGTTCTTTTGTTCTGCAGTTTCTGCCTCCGCTTTTGTTTTGAAGTCTGTTAAAAATATAAGTAAGTTGTAGAAGTGTTTATCGGAGTAACAGAAGTCATAAAAACAAAAATTCTTTCGTTATTCGGAAGTTATGTTTTCCCTGAGTGTCAAAGGTTATATACATACATATCTATCTCATTTGATCTTTAGATTTATCGAAATAATCAACACTGGTATTGTTATTTAATTAAAATACTTATTGGGAACTTTATTACCATATTGGTTTACACAATTTGGGAAAGACATCAGGTTGTAGTTATACATTTTATAAAACCTGTAGTTTAGCGACTAAAACCACTCTAGACATACTGTCGTTAACGTGAACTACTTGTATTAGAAACTTTAACATATAAATTTGACAGTATATGAAATATACTCGACATCAGTTAAGGAGTAGAAACCCGTTAAGAAAGTTTTTTAATGAATTAACATTCTTTATAGTAATACAACTATTTTCTTAATCAATATATTCGACGAAACAGAGGCTAAATTTATAAACAACTTACAAAGTAACACAATAATCTACCTATACCAATTTTGTTTTTGATTATAGGCAAAATATGTGTGAAAGAAAATTTTGAAAAATCCACGGGGAAACTGATGCTACACAAAACTAGCCATTCGCTAACCACTACTTAGTATAAAACAAAGTCGCTTTCTCTGTCCTATATCCCTATGTCCCCATGTTCCTATGTTTGCTTAGATCTTTAAAACTACGCAACGGATTTTGATGTGGTTTGTTTTAATAGATATAGTGATTCAGTGGCAAGGTTAGTATTATCCCCATATTCCAACGGGAACGGAAACTACGCGGATGAAACCGCGGGGCGCCGCTTGTATAATATATATACGATATGAGTATAAAAACATAAGCATATTAAACTTACAAATCCCCAAACAAACTATTAGTCACATAATAAGTTCACAGTCGTGATATTGTAGAGTGTTTATGATCATAATCTTTTGAGTTAATATTAATACAGATTTTATCAATGAATATATAAATAAATGTCACTGTTTAATACTGACAAGTATTTGTCTAATTTAATTTAAAGTATTTTTATTAAGAGTTTGATTAATTCAATTTACGTATCACGTATTATTAACCGACTTCCAATAACAAGAGGTTCTCTATTCGATTTTTTTGGTTTTTTTTAGATTAAGAGCCACGACCTTTATGTACTTGAAGATGGTGAAATAGGCCCTTAGTATTTATTTTCCTATTTAGATTTATGGATGCTGATGCTACTCCTATGGGTATATTGGGATATGAATGGCCTATATCCCTTTTTATAGTTATCATGGTTATAACAGCGTCGAAATATCGGAACCTCGAAACAAATAATATACATGGTAAATATCCCGTTAATTATAATAATTTGAGGCCTATATCCTTTTTCAGAACTCAAAAATGCTACACATTATGTTGTTCATAAAATTTATTAACTTCTAATTCCTGACGAACTTTTATCTCTGTTTGAAGCTGAGATTTTCTTTCTACGTGGATTGCTTCTGGCAAAATATTCTAAAGTTTAATGACACAAGCTGGAGCTGAGCAGACCTATACACCCGAATATACACATATACCTACTCGTATATTCTGATTTATAACCAATACAAATATGGTTATAAATCAGAAGAAATAAAGTTAAATAAATATTGCTTGTATAATCATGTTGCTCCACGTATTTAACTTTACCGCTATTATTTAAGTAAACGGATTTATATACGGTTCGTTCGAAGACTTTTGTATTCAGGCAATGTTTCTTTAATCAGCAATTTCTACCACATATTATATTTCTTTATTAATTTCAACGGATCTCAAAGCCAATTTCAATAACTATTATTTAAATCAAACAAACCAACATTTAAAGATTTTGCCACATTTTCTCTTAACCAACAACAAGATAACTTCGTAACTTTTAATGATGAAATAAATAACCTCATCTCAAAAGTCTAAATTACAAAACTTAGTCAAAACAGATATAAATGCAATTCTGATGCATTAAATTAGAAGATGAGACTAAAAGAATATAATTTACTTCACATAATGTCCTTGTACGGGATGTGGCCGAGCAATCTCTGATTAACATAATTTAGATATTGCCCACTTTTCGTACCTAAGTTATATAAAATTTTGACAACTGGTTATGCAAATTTACTAGAAAATGTTGGCGTTAATTATTCTTATTTGTTTAGATGTTAGACTAAGCTAGATTATTGAACGATTAATGGATGTAAAATACAATTATTATATATTTTTTACGGTCTCTAAGATGACAACTCTTTCTCACAGATAATGAAACTAATTTTTAGTGCGATGAAATCTATATTGTTTGACTTCTCCGTACTTTGTTTAGAGCCCTATTTAACAACCCGAGTTTACAATATTTCTTAATATAAATGAAACAAAACCCAAATAGGACCGAAGTTGGTATTACATAATGCCTATAATTTAAATGGTTAAAAAATCGGCCTGGGATAAAAATTATCCATCACAATCCAGCCCACCGAATCACGATCACTACATAGTATTAAATAAAGTCGCTTCCACGTCTGTCTGTCCCTTTATATGCTTATATCTTTAAAACTATGAAACAAATTTTAATGCAGTTTTCTTTAATAGTTAGAGTGATACATGAGGAAGGTTTTTAGCTTTTATTTCCGCATTCTCGCGGGAACGGGAGCTGCTGGTATTTAAAAAAAAAAATGATAATCCATCAATCTGTTTTAAACTTAAACAGTTATCTACGTACAAACGAATTAACACTTAGGACATTGTATGTGTCTCATTCATTTAGAGATAATGTTTTTATATAATTTTCATTTGCTGGGATATCTTCAAGTGTATGTCGTCTTTTGCACATATCTTCTCACATTACATACTTACTTATTTTTAACACTATTAAATGAAGAGTGTGTTCGATATCAAATCTACGGGAGCGAAAATCCATCTGCTCCGTCTGATTTCTGAGAAAATGCATTCTCTCTATACTTATAGGAAATTTTGTTCATTTCATTTAAACACAGTTCAAATTTAAGGTACCTACGGAAGTAACTAAGTTTTTCGTCTTGTCCTTCGTTGAAGCAACGAATCAACTAAATATTTTTAGGAAAAAAAGTAAAATAAACTTCCAACTTTATTCTTTACTAGCGCCCCGCAGTTTCACTCGCGTAGTTCCCATTCCCGTGGGAATACAGGGATAAACTATGTCACTCGCCTATGTCACTCGCTGACAATATAGCTTTCCATTAGCAGAAGATAAACACACAAACTTTACTTCTTTATAATATTAGTATAGAAGTATAGATATTTATATTTCTGTTGGATAAGTTTTAAAACGTTTCTTAATTCTTATCATTTCACTCGGCTTTTATCACCGTGTGACACTTTTTGCAGACTGCATCTGATTGCGAAATAAATATGCAATTAATTACTTTGTATCTAAAAAAATGTTTTGCTAATGACCGTCTGATAGCCAAAATATTTATAAGCTATTATGTTTATTCATTGTATTTGTCATTTTTTTATTGCACTCCTTTTTACATACTCGCATTATTTATACATATGTAACACAGTTCACGCAAATTTGTATCAAAGTTAGTTTACTGGTATTAAATGAACTGCGATCAAAGCAAGCGATCGACGTAAACATATCATATTTGGTTTGCCAAGCAGTGAATGAAATCGACCCTAAATGATTTAATTACTACCGTAGGCTCGACCCAGACGCGTAATCTAACATATTACATATTATAACATAAAGAAATTTCGGAAAAAATTATGTCACCCATAATTTTTCCATTAACAAACTTACATTATAATGTCAGCCTTCTTATAAATATTTATAGACATTTAATTGAAACACAAAATTTCGTGAAATGAACCAAAATTTCTTAACCAAATGTACATAATATAAACAATTATGCAAAATCAAAAATGTAACTGTGTTTAGAAATAGTGCGGTGTTGTGCCGGAAATCGATATCGATGAATAAGTTTGCTCGATAGACTTAAATACTTTATCGTATGTTTATGATGCATTTTACTAGGTAAGTTTTTATTTAGTTACTTATTAAATAAAAAACTAATAATCTGTCATTTTTGGTAACATATTTTAAGATAAATGTTGTGAATAGTTCAGTTATTTTTTTTAAATAAAATGACATCGGTATACATTTACATAATAGAGTTAATCACTGCTATATTTTCATAATAAAAACTACATGAAAATAAAAAATAAAATGCAATAAATTATTTTTCTATAAGTATATTAATAAACCGATTTACTTACTGTAAACGATCTCGATAAAAAAATTAAACCTCACCATGTCTAAAATTACCATAATGGCGAAATTAATAAGCCTACACCAACATAATCGATATCGCCACTTCACTAATGTAGCGAACTAGTTTGAAATGTATCATCCATTCTTGAATACACAATTTCTATATAAAATTGGAGGTCTTCCTTGGATCGATACAGACGAACTCTACCGTTCCATCAGTCCACAGGCTGCTCTCATCATCAAATCTGCAGCCATGGATATTAACGTTAGTGTTATACAAGTGAATTATTTGTGTTTAAAAGCTAAGTGAAAAAAAGTGATTTGTTATTAATAAAAAAAATGTGTTTGTTTCAGGTTCTGTGTATATTCGCCACTTTGCTGCTTGTGTCAGCCGGAGCCAATCGTTTTGACCAGGGCCCACAAAAGTTCTACGAAACATCACCCTCTGATCAACAGGCCGACCCGAGTTATGACAACAAAGAGATAGTTTTGTACCTGACACCGAGCCAAGTTAAATCGTTGGAAGCCAGCGGCGCCGTAGTGAGGTCAGCTGAATCTGAGGAAGAGTCAGAGTCTCCCGCTGAAGCCCCGCAGGAGTCCAACGAACAGTCTGAGGAGGAAGAGGAAGAGGAACAGACTGAACAGGAATCTGAAGAGGAATCGAGCGAAGAACAGCAAGAGGAACAACAGGCACAATCGGAACAGGAACAATCGGAAGAACAACAGTCATCCGAGGAATCGGAAAGTGCTGAAAGTGAAGAAGAGCAGCCCCAGGAATTCGACTTGGACGAAATCCTGAAGATCCTCAGCGAACAGGCAGCAGAGGAGGAACAACGCAACGAAGAACAGGCCCGCGAAGAAGAAGAAGAACAACAGCAACAAGCTGAGGAAGAAGTGACCGAAGAGCCCAAAGAGAGAGAAATTCCTCCCAGATTCAAGCTCCGCCCAAAACAACAGAAAGGTGAGAAATACGTAGCTCCTTCAGTGGCCAAGAAAGACCAAGCTAAGAAACAAAAAGAACAAAAAGAGCAAAATGAACGTTATCAGAAGAGCAAATTACAATACTTGCGTCAACAGCAACAGTTAGCTAGAGAGAACGAAGAAAGACAAGCTGCCGAGGAAGCCGCAGCCGAAGCCGAAGCCCAAACACCTGAACCTCAACAAAGATATAAGTTGGTGCCCTACGAGGTCGAAGAAAAGCAAGAGGAATCTTCTGAGGAACCCCAGCAAGAACAACAACAAGAACAGGAGAAAGAGCAGGAACAACCCGCTGCGGAAGAGAACGAAGAAGGACAAAACGCCTTATCTGACGATGTAAACCCTGAAAAGCTTGCTGAGGTCATCAGCCAACACAAAGAAAAACTTTTCCGCAACGAGCTTCAATTAAGGGCAGTATTACGTGAGTTGAAACAATCACCAAAGCACAACTCTCAAAAGTATGCCATCGAGATTGAGAACCTGAAGGCTAACTTGGAGAAACAGAACAAACTTGCCAAAGCCGAGGCCATCGCTAAAGCCGCTCCCTCATTGATCCAGAAACAGCTTCAGAAGCGCCGCCCTAGCGCGCCCGCTAAGCAAGCTAAGCCTCAATCAGCGCGTTACACTAAAAGCGAGGAAGCTAAAGCACCTAAGCAAAACCCTACCACCACCCAGGCACCTCCCCGGCCTATTCCTGTACCAGTTGTGAAGACACGCAAATCTGAGGCCAAACCAGTGCCCGTGCCAGTAGAAAAGCGTGTCCCAGTTACTGTAACCAAAAAAGTCTACGTCAAAGTAGACAAACCTTACATAGTGGAACGTATCGTTCCCGTTGAAGTCAAAAAGGAGGTCCCGGTAGAGATTCCTATCCATAAGCCTGAGAGAATAACCATCTTAAGACATATATGGGAGCACTGATTAGTCAAGTTTAATTGTTACTTCATTTATTGTTATTTGTTGTCATGATACATGTTAACTATTGTTATGTATTATTTAATTAAAACATTTTGTTTTTTACAAATGAACTGGTTTAATTTAATACCATTAACGCCTACACTCATACCCATAGTTTAGTATTTTGTTTCAATTTGCCAGATAGTATTAGGTAGGCGTTACTATTATAGTCATTTACAACACCTAGTTTCACTTTCTTAATGGGTATATCAGTATTAGTTTTGCAGGTATTTTATTTCACTTGTTAGAAGTAGAAGGCTAGATAATAATAATCCAAGTATATAACTAGGTAGTAGTATAGTTTTAGCAATACGGTCTATCAGCCAGAAGGGTAATGGCTAGTTAATCAAATTACTAGGTTAAAGAAACTTAAATAGTGCTCTCAGAAGCTTTTGAAATCTGTAGACGTGCCTACTATTTAACATTAGGTGAATGACCTGCAAGAGATGTATGACTTTATTACATTTAAAAGCCTTTTAGGAAACTAATTTGTTGACTTAGGTAGTTTTTTTTGCCTTATTATTAATAACATTACCTACATCTATACATATAATATGCATACTTCATAACCAAGAGTGTTGATCATACTGATTGTTCCACTCTGTACAAATATCATCAGTGAAATAAAGATCTTGCAATACCATCTTCTTTCTTTCTTCATAACCTTCAATATAATTGCAAATCCAAAACATGTTAGACATCTTCTCACAAACAAACATCTGCAATTCATAGATCATTAAAATATTTGTAAACAAATTAAATTTTCATTTCAAATAAATTAATAAACAATATAAATCAGTCCTTTCGTTTTATTGAATTGCAAAACATCGAATGTTTCGTTAGTCTATATGATCGGTTAGAAAGCGTCCAACGAGTTGTTGAATACGAAATCTACAAGGAAGTCGAGATGTCGCTAAATCACAATATTTGTATTCAATATTGCACAATTGGGTCAAAACGTTACACTCGCTTACTGTGTTTTATGGCAATTTAAAAACGCTTTGTAAAAACATACGTTTAAATTATTGTTTGTATTTTAGTCTGACTAGATGATAGAGTAGTGGCTATGTGGGTAATATCATAAATATATATAATCATTATTGGTTGTATAACTGTTATTGAAGAAACTTGAACGTATTACTGCGATATAAAAAAGTAAGCAACATTATTTCATAGTATCATCTCAAAGGTTAGCTAAACAATATTTTATTTATTGATGTCTTTGATTTACACGAACACTACACATTGAAATAAAACACTAAAAAAATGTAAATCAAAATACAACCACGACAAAAATCCGTTGAAGTGTTTTATTTCAATATTTTATTTACCTAGAAAAGCAATTTTGCTGCTTTCATCTTCCTATTTCTCAAACTCTCGCTTTAGAGAGAATTATCTTGAGAGAGCTCAAGTCAGGAAAGGAGAATCAGAGGTTTGGACATGTAACAACAACCTACAATTTATATTATATTGCAGGTAAAACCGAGGTACAGCTTATTTATTGATAAGTAAGTATACAAAATAACATGTTTGAAATTAAATTATAAACTTAGATATATAAGGTGCAATACTAAAGAAGTAAATGTGAAATAATGAACATCAATCATTATTTATTTGCAATTTAGAGTTGGCAAACAGTCTAAGTAAGCTGCCAGTTACATACTTACAATGCCTACTAGGCACCTTAATTATAATGATTTATATAATTTGCTGTTACTGTTTCCCTTTTATATATTTTAATAACTATTTTATGTCTCACCAGCGTAACATGGACAGTTACAAAAGTACTTTTATGACTTTTAATTATGAAAAGTGTTTCAAACGATCATAAACTAAGAAATATTTCCTAGTTGTAAGAAATATTATCTCAATGTGTTTTGCAAACCATGTGTACTTTACTTACTTACTATATTACCAGTAAAATTTGTACCTACTTTACTTGCTATTTAATATTTTATCAGTAAAACATAAAATTCATCAGCGTTTTATTTTTGTAAAACATCTATTGACCCAGACATAAACAAAGACGTAAACAAAACATCAAATGAGAACATTACTAAAAAGTAGACAACCATGTTATTACGCTTATTCGTCATCATCGAATAAAAATACAAAACCGAAACTTTTACTATTCACCCCGCATGGGAATCGAACCCGCAACCTTACGGATGGCAGTCCGGCATGGACCACTCTGCCATCGAGGTCGTCGTCGTTTTACCTATGTTGTTAGAAAATAATAAACTACTCATATAGATTGAAGTGTATCATTAAGTTACGTCATTTAGATTTTACTACACATTTCATCTATTTGAAGTCAACGCACACGCAACATTTACGTTCCAAAATGAAATTGGTTTTTAAACTGTCGTGTAAGAAAACATTAAATTAAAAATTTAAAAAAACCCCAACACAATTACTTTCAAACCCCCATAACTTTTAAACGGGTCAACCGATTTTCATCATACATGTCTAAGAACACTCGCACGTAAGTCCCCTTTAATACAAAAAAAAAACTAAATTAAAATCGGTTCATCCGTTCGGGAGCTATGATGCCACAGACAGACAGATACACACACACACACACACACACAGACACGTCAAACTTATAACACCCCTCTTTTTGCGTCGGGGGTTAAAAATAGGTTTCGGCAAGTGCATTTAGGTTCCTATCATTATGGTATACTAGCTCTCCCACGGTTAAACCCGCGAGGAACCTTATCCCTTGGTAATTTTGGGATAAAATATCCGGTGTTATTCCTAGTTATAAGGGACATCAGTAAGATCCACCGGAACCTTTATTCTATTAGGAGAACATACACTTTCTAAACATTTTTAGATAATATTCGCGCTTTTAACAGTGCAATTCAAATGACTTCTTTTGGGGCTCAACAAATACCCGAAGGCCCGTTCATGCCTACATTTAAAATTCAAGGTCAAGTATATCACTTAATAGGATCATTGTTGCCAGAACGCGGACGAAGTCGCGGGCACAGCTAGTTTTAAATAAATCGTTCCAGCCGTTTAAACTTAAAGAAGTAAAAGACATACCTACACACTCACACAATTTCCGCCTTTATAATATTTATGTGACAGTAGACTGTAATAAAAACAAAATAATTTCAAAATATGATTAGCACTAAACTAGTTTATATAGTTCGAGTAATAAACTCAAGAGTAATGAAATCCTAATCCTAACTTATATTATTAATGCGCAATTAACTCTGTCTGTTACCTTTTCACGGCTAAACTCCTGAATCGATTGACTTGAAATTTGGTACAGGGGTAGCTTATGGTCCGGGAAAGAACATAGGCGTTTTATCCCAAAATTCCCACGGGATCGGGAACTACGCGGGTAAAACCGCGGGGCACAGCTAGTCATGAATAAAGTTGATTAAGTGAACAAATAAGTAATAATTAATATATTGACATGTGTTTACTTTCACTTCTTATAACTACAACTTGCACTATTATCTATTGTGTTGAAGTTCTCGACATTTCTCATCAACGATACAAAAAAAATATGAAGTGTTGAAAAGCAAATTCATCCGCAATTTCATACTTGTATAACCAATGTTTTAAGCACGCAATGCACTTGTGACTCTTGAGTTATAAAACATACTGTAGTAGGATTTGGCTGAAGTTTTATGACCAGCCGCCTGACGTCAACCCACCTCGGGAATTATTGTTTCTGGTTCGCCAGAGCCCCGTCCGTTTGTCAGCAGCGTGCACCGCGTGCAGGTGGGGTTGGCTTGGGTTTGTGGGATGTTAGTCAAACCTTTAAAGTGTCTAAATATAATTTGACCCATCTCTACGTTTTCCATCTCTATACATACATTAGCTGTGCACCGCGGTTTCACCCGCGTAGTTCCTGATCCCGTGGGAATTTCGGGATAAAACATAGCTTATGTCCTTTCCCGGACCATAAGCTACCCCTGTACCAAATTTCAAGTCAATCGGTTCAGTAGTTTAGCCGTGAAAAGGTAACAGACAGACAGACAGAGTTACTTTCGCATTTATAATATTAGTTAGGATATATAGATAGCAAAGTGGTCACCATGCCGGACTGCCATCCGTAAGGTTGTGGGTTCGATTCCCGTGCGGGGTGATAAATTTTTGTAAACCACAAACGTTTGTCTCGGTCTAGGTGTGTGTGTGAATGAGTGTGTGCGTAGTTTCTGATACCCTAGATACAAGTTACGAATTAAGGGGTGAGTATCTATAATGTGGTGATGGAGTGAATGATTTTATTTATTATTGAAGAGGCCCTAAATATTTTTTTTATATCTTACCTATATCTATTCGTACCTATATGAAAACTTCTGTACGCCTTTAGGCCTGCCTACCCCTATTGAGATTGTTCGTTGCGTGCTGTGTGTCTATCAGTCAACTTGTAGGTTTTGTAATGTGGATTTCTTTAAAAAATAATAATTATGAAATGTTGAACTAATGGCTTTCAGCAGCTAAAATTTCACACAAGTGAGGAAAAGTGGGAACATAATAAGGTCAGACGTAAACGTCTTTCTAAAAGAAAATCCAATTTAACACACGCGTAGAATAGACGCTCATAGAATATTTTTTCCTAAAACTAAGTTAATATATTCAACTTGTATTCATGTTACGCTTCCCTTACATTGTAATGGTTTATTGACTGATTCCACTAATAAAGGAAGTTATTGATTTTAATCTATTATTGCTGTAATCATCATTGAATCAGTATTACGTGATCGCATTCTTTTTGCAACAGTTACGCAGATAATACCTACTGATGTGTTCTGTACTTAATAATCAACCTGCTAGTTGCGATATAATTATACTACCATTCACTATCATTTGTCGACAGTTCTACTTACTCACGTCTATAACTCAATATTTAACTGTTTCGACACTCAACTACTCTAAATAGGACAAAAATAAATGGCCAAGTTATATAAACAAACACTTTATTAATATCACATTTTAAAATGGGATTCTACCATTTCAGACAACAAGATCAAGCGAAAATTAAACATGAACAAACACACCAACTATTATTATTCAGTCGATCTAACATCCATACAAAAACATTGCGAACAGTCTTTCTAAACACAAATTAACATTTATTTCGTCTCATTAATTAGTAATGATGAGAATTCACGGTTTCTCAAACATACATTTAAATCTAAATCAGGTACTTTTGGATTTATTTGAAGACATTTCCTTTTAAAAGTGAAGCTTGTGATTTAGATTTCTATCTAACATCGACAGGCAAGATACAGACTTAATGTTAAGACCGTGGAATTTGCCTCCACGTTATGCCTACGATTGGAAATGTTTAGTAGCTGTTGAATTTGTATCCGTCACCACCCGCGTCACCTCCCAACACCTGCCCATGCTCATCGATGAACCCACTGTGTTGGAGATGAGCGTATTCTTTCAAACCGTCATTGGCTCCGAAGCCTCCCGATTGGTCGAAGCTTGCGTGGTGGAAACCTCCTTCGGCGAAGCTTCCGTGTTCGAAGTCTCCTTGGTGGAAACCTCCGTGTTCGGGAATGAAGTGTTCACTGTCGTGCCTGTTGTCTTCTAGGACGAGACCGCCGCCGTAGTTGTGCTGGGTCTCAGGGTGGATCAGCTTTAGGTTCTGTTCAGACTTGCCTTTCTCGAGAGGATGCTTCAAGAGGTGGCTGTGCTCCTTCTTCACGTAGACTGGGACGGGGTAAAAGTGTTCAAACTTGATCGACTGGTGTGACTTCGCGTGGTCGTGTTCTATCGCGTGATGATGGCCGGTCTCTCCGATCACCGCGTGATGGTCGGCCTTCTCCTCCAACTGAGGACCTTCGTCGTGTATAACGCCCGGGTACGCGGCCGCCACCGCCAAGAATCCCAATAAAATCTGCAAATTAAATAACGTGATTAATAAAACATAGTATTACTTTCACTGCTCCCAACCTTAGAACAATGAATAATTCAATAGTCTTGTTTTAATACGTAAATAACTGTCTAGTTCGCTGCTAATACTAAACCCGTTTAGTTTCGAACTCGGTGTTCTATATAATAGTACTTTAATGTGAGGAGAAAGGCTTCGGTTTATAGTTCGAGATCATTGTATCACCAGGAAAACTTTCTTAATACGATATTTAATGTGTCGAACGCGATATTTGTCATCATCTCGCCGTCCATTGCATGTTTCATAACGAGCACTGCACAGCACACGAAACACAGTCACGCGATGGTTAGCAAAAGTGGCCAAACAAACACTAATGTGAGTAAGAATATCGTAATCACTGTTGGATACGCACGTGGTACTTCATTGCGGTATTGTTGGTACACCTTACTTCTCGGGAGGGTGGTAGGTAATGCCAACAATTTGAATTTGCATCGCTTATATACTCAGTTTCACTTAGCGGCCGCTGAATGCGAGCTCGATTTGCAATTACGTGTATACCGCATTGTCAGTCAACACTCGTCACAATTAGAACAATAGATAGAAATTTGTAGGGAGATGTGTGTAAAAACACTATTACAATATACCGAAGAAATATTTACATTTTTTACCATAATCACGTAACAGTTCATTGCTATTGTCTGATTTTTAATTATTACCTTCGATTGAACTTAGATGAATAAATTTACATTATTCATGTGTTTTTAATATATAAAATAAATCGATTTTATTAGATGATTTTAAATTTGCATAATTTTTTGTTGCATGTTATATCGCTATGATTTTAATTTTTTTAGACAGCAAAATATTAATTTTATATGATATTTTAAATGTATGATGTTAATAGTTAAAAATATTTATTTATTGTCTTAACTTGGATTATAGGAAATAAGTAGGCGAAGTTTAGTCTTTCTTGAGTTATTTAATGTATTAAATAATAAAACAGTCGAATTTATATACCAATATTGGTTAAAATTATTATTATACCTATTACTATTACTTTATAAAATAATCGTCCGAAATAAGTTGTAGAAAAGACATCAACGCGTGCGATTCATCAAATTCATTTAAAAATAAATATATTAGATAATGTTTATTTTCTTAAAGAATACGAGTAAATAGGATAGTTAATTATTAATAATTATTAGGATAATTAATAATTCGATAATTTAATTGTTCAAATGTTGGATGGAAGAACATGACATGAATGAATGAATGAATAGGAAACAATACATTATTTATTTATTTACTAAGTATTCACAGCTGTACATTTTGATTCAGTATGTGAAAATAATACTATACAAATACCTCTTATATTTAGAAGTATCATTTGAAATAATGATATGTTAATCATATGTTGTACTTCATAATTACTCACCTCATTATTAAAGGTTATTTTGCGTCCGTATTTTAATAATATGTGCAGTCATATGACATAATGGTGGTACATACATTAACAATTACGTTTTTATTGAAGAATTATGTAACATATTTCCAAATAAGTGTTACTCGTATAAATAGACCATTTTCCCAAAAAATAAAAAAAATAGAAAATTGACTATTTATAATATTTATTATATTATAAATAGTCAATTTTCTATTTGGAAAGTAGTCTTCATTATGCATTAGCTGATGATAGGTAGTGGATTTGATTCTCGGTTGAGGTAAATATTTTTGTAATACAGAAATATTTCGGGTTCGGGCGTATTTTTTGTCATGATGTCCCGCTGCTGAACAAAGACCTAAGAAAGAGAACAAAGGGAGAAAGGGAGTCCCTTAATTCTATAGGTATACGAATGAATTATTCTAGTGAGAGATTACAAAAAGTTTCTTGTTGAACATATTACATACTAAGAGTGATCTTTTAAGATTATGAAAGATTAACAAATAAACGATGCTTTTATTATTATACTGTTATTCAGTATTTCAAAAACGTAATAAAATAAATTTTAAAAAATTGGATCAAATATTTTTCAATACTGATTAAATAATATAAATTATACATAATATAGAAACAGGGGCACATTAAACTTTCCATTTATTTAATTTTATTCCAAAATGGTATTTAAAATTCTTGTTTTGAATTCCAAATATTTATTAATCAAAAATTAAGATTTATTTCCAAAATTCTTATTCGACTCATTAAGATTTTGTATATTACGTAATTTGTAATTAAAATAATTATAGATTATTTGAATTTTCATAGTTGTGTAACTTAATCACATAGATTTATTTATCCTGTATGGTTCCTGATTGTACCTATGTTTTATAAGTTTACTACGCAACCACCTTGCTCAAAACCTATGTTATTTTCTTTTTTTAACACATATACACTAATGATAACATTCACTATAGAATAGAGTACTGAGTTTATAAAAATAAATTGATCAAAACAAACGATTCCTATATATTGTTTTACTAGCGGCGCCCCGCGGTTTCACTTGCGTAGTTCCCGTTCCCGTAGAAATATGGGGATAAAATTATGCTAAAAACCTTTCCACTGAATCATTCTATCTATTAAAACAAACCGCATCGAAATCCTTTGCGTAGTTTTAAAGATCTAAGCATATACATAGGGACATAGGGACAGAGAAAGCGACTTTGTTTTATACTATGTAGTGATGTAAAGAAATTTATGTTTTAATTACTCTAAGTAATATTACTACTATCTAATATCAATGAGAAATAAAACAAGTAGGTAATCTTTTTTAATCTAACTCGTAATTACCAAATGAGCTGAGCGAACAATAACGCGATAATGAAACCTCTCATATCTAGACAGACTTACCTACTTATTTATAATTAGAATTACATTGTAATTGAAATTCATATGATTACAACACTTGTTAAAAGACAGTTCAACTCACTGCGGACCTTATAACTGTTACATAAACTAATCAATTTTAACTAAACCGTCAATTCGAATCACTTAAAACAGAGATTACATAATACGGTGAATTAGGGCTCTAACTCATTTAGGTTCCTTAGTCAGGACAAGGGTTTTCGCAGTACATAGTTAGTGCCCTAGCTATCGGAGATTTACGGGTCGCGATCAGCCTACATTTTTGAAATAGGCATCCTAATTAGGGTAGTGAAAACAGCATACTTAGAGTAGTGTAAACAACAAGCCCTCTCCAATTTATGGGTCGTCAATTTGTTGGCTCTATTTATCGTATTTTCTAAACGCTGTTAACTAAACGGTCAATTCAATTCAAATCACTTAGTTACAGGAAATGTCTACAACAAATTATTCATTCAATATTACGCTCTAAATGTTCAATATTCATGTATAATTTGTGTCAATAACTGTCTCTGAATATTTATATTGTTGCCAACTGAGATACATTGCAATCCACCTACAGACTTCCTTGTAAATACTGATAATTAATTATGTTTCTGTTACTTTGCTAATGGGTACTGTAAAAGTAGAGTTACGGAGTTAAAATTACAAATAAGTAAGTGTATTTAATTTATATACGGTAAGTTTGTTAAATAAAAATGATATTAAAAAGTAAAGTGCAAACCTATCTAAAGTTAAAAAAAAACAGTAAAATTCGGTGAAAAACTAATTTTCAGCATTCAATATTTGCAATATGTATAGGATCTAGCAAATCCGGGATCCGGGATCAGTACAGTCCTTTAAAAATAATTAAAAGGTTTTTAATATTTGAATGTGTTACATATTCATGATGCTGTGCTCATGACATTATTCAAAATTTGACCGACACCATCAATGATACAATAATACAGATTTATATGAAACATTCTATGTAATATAAACATTACAATTACTCTTAAAACACTACCTTTGTAATCACAAAACGTAAACGACTGTCCTCGATCCAAATTACTTAAGTTTTCTGTGTAATACTCTTTTAATTACACTTTTATAGCTTTAAGAGAATACAAATGAGAAGGTCAAGAAAAGGATGGCTATGAACATCATTGTGTAGAGAAAATAAAATATTTTTTTTATAAGCTCACGTTATATTATGTATGTGTAGTGCACCAGGGATGGACGTGTAAAGTAACAGAAGAAAGAGAATAGTGAGAGAAACTAGGAGAGAGTTTTTCCTTGCTGTGCTCTGGGACAATATCCTAATCCTAACTATAATATTATAATTGCGAAAGTAACTCTGTCTGTATATTTGTCTTTCTGTTACCTTTTCACGGCTAAACTACTGAACCGATTGACTTGAAATTTGGCACAGGGGTAGCTTATAAGTCCGGGAAAGGGGTAAAATCGAGCTCTTACTAATGATTTGTACGATAAAAGAAAAAAAACAATTTAATCGTATGTTAAATCTACTTTTTACACTGATTTACTTACCTACTTAATATAAATGTTATGCGAAATAATTACCTACCTAAATTAGTATTTTTATTGTTACAACGAGAAAGTTAACTGTCACCAAAGTGTCTGAAATATTTTTATAATCAAACATGTAATACAGTTGAGATTATGTTTCAATTACATAAGTAATGTATACTTAAGTTTTCTTAATACTGATATACAAATTTAAACCTTACTTTAGTTATTATATGCTTCAAGTTAGTTCGGCACTTTGGTAGAGGTTGTGTATGTAATAAATTATCTACTTATTTATTGAACAACATGATTATAAATTGTCATCTCACGTAGATAATGACATGATGAATATGACATGACTGAAATCAGCATGTTTTATTTAAATCATTGTAGAGTTTACATTGAATTTTCATTTAACATATGATAACATACCTAATCATTCACTACATCATCTCATTATAGTTACTGACCCCTAACTAAGTTCTAAAGAAACTACGCACACACTCATTAACACGCATTTTTTAGCAATCTAAGGCAGACTTAGAGAGTTTTGTCTGATTTGTATAACTATTGTTTAGCCTACTACTATACCACTCCACTATTATAAACTATCAAAGCTTTCAATACTTAGTTCAACTTTACTGACTCCGAGTACTTATAAGTAGATGTAGCTCACTTAACTTAGACTTTACTAACTACGAGTAAAGATGTAATAATACATAAAACAACTTGCATTAACGTTATGTGAATCACGTGTGTCCATTATTAACAAGCACGTCAAAACAAAAGCCAATTTAATAATTCATTGACACCAACCCGACTATATGATTAGTTAGATTACAACAAAGTGGAACAAAAATCTCACACGTAATGTAGCAACGGAAAACACAACATACAATTTGAACCTTATTGTTTAAAGAATTAGGGTGAAGCAAATGCTTTCTTGTTAATTGTAATGTTGTCGTAATATTGCGGTCTCGACTGTAATCAGCTGAGTGAGGCGAGTAAGTAATTACTAATTAGTATTCACATGGCTCTGAGTAAACTTTAACTAATAATTTTCTCTTGAATTACAAGAAAATATAATTGTTACTCGCAGTTGACCACATACAATTTTGAAAAGTAGGTATGCATTTTCATAAACCCCTTCATGAATCACTCTATTTACACATAACCGCAATCCGTTAACGTAGATAGTTTCAAAAATATAAACTTACTAGCTGTGCCCCGCGGTTTCATCCGCGTAGTTCCCGATCCCGTGGGAATTTCGGGATAAAATGTAGCCTATGTTCTTTCCCAGACCATAAGCTACCCCTGCTACAATTTCAAGTCAATCGGTTCAGTAGTTTAGCCGTGAAAAGGTAACAGACAGATAGAGTTACTTTCGCATTTATAATATTAGTTAAGTTACTTATACTCGTATATACTTATAAACAAACATAATGAGGGACAGACAGTTAATACTTAATATAATTATTTGCTAACACTTTCATCCTAGAATTTACCATAGCGAGAAATAAGTTAAGATAAACAAACAGACCTAAAGACCACTGTAGTAACTAGACACGTTACGCTTTGCGCCCTAGAGCGGCTGGCATTTAATGTAATGAGCATTTCCTTGTTCTGAAGGGCACATTAGGTAATCTGTCTCGTTTGTTATTACCACCAACAGATCTGAGATTACAATAAGTGTTAACATAAAGGGCGAGTCTGAAGCTCTGATACAAAACTTTTACTAAATATAAACTTAGGAAATAACTAGCAAACCCAGCGAACTCCGTTTCGCCACCAGATGGCTGTAAGTATGTAAAAAAAGATTTTCCCGTTTTTCTGTTGAAATTTTTCCTAAATTTTCTTTGCTATAAACCTCACGGAGCCCGAGACCTTTTCAACGAATGCAAAACCGTGGAAATCGGTTCTTGCGTTCTGGTGTTATAGCGTCAGGAAGGAACATCCGACTTATTTTTTTTTACACGCTTTTTATTAGCTTCACCTGTATGTTTGTATGTTTGTTTGTAACCGACTTCTTTGGGCGCTATTTTGACCCACTTTAAACGGCCAGATTTCGTTCAAACTTTGTAGATTTATTGAGGACCGATGACAATACACTAATTTGATAAAATTATTATATATTAGACTAAGTAGGAATCCAAGTTATACTTACAAAAATGACTAGGTCTAGATCCACCGCAGAAAACCTGCTTTCAAATTGGAGGCTACCATCCACGTTAGATAAAATCGGTCACCAAATTATCGGACGTTCGTCGGACACACATACACACAAACATACATACACAAACACACATACATACATACGAGTATACCCCTCATATTGCATCGGGGGTTAGATAAAACATGTTTGCTTTGCCCTACGTTCTCAAAACATGTTCAAAACAATATTTACATCCTTTGGGCGTCACGCATGATGCACAGCATGGCGTGCAGTGTCCCTTTCTTCCAGTTTAATTTTACTTAGTTTGTCAACTTCTAAGTTAATGTACGTGTCATTTTCTGTTAAGTACATACCTATATTGATTTTTCGCCATATTTATGTTAACTTAGAACAATGTATGTATAGTAGGTACTTATATCTATCACGGTGGTATGCAGTTCTATGCATTTTCACTGCGTTAAAAAAAAAAGGTACTTATATGTAAGTACATATTCGTATATTGTATATGCTAATTATGACGTAATTATGTCATATGTTTAGAAATGTTTAAAATAACATTAACTTACTTAGGTATATATTGCATTAATGCATATTTTAATTTAATGTGAACTATTAAAATATGTTTCATTGTCCATTTATTTTTTAACTATACAGAGTTTAATAATATTGGATAGTTATGTTATGGTATTATGGTTTCAAACTTAATAAAATATAATTTCTCATCAAATAACTTTAATATTGACTTAGGAACAAAAACAAATCCACACTCATTATTTTCCTGCTACTTATATTGAATTACTTATTATTCAAGTAGATTCCTATCATGTGATGTGAAAAATACTTTTCTATTCAATAACACATAATTTAAAAGTAGGTACCGGAAAACTGAAACTTCGATTAACAATACGTATACGAGTAGTCAAAATCAAAATCAAATTTTCTGTGCCGGCGGCATAAAGTGATATAGATACATCTTTGATAAGTCACTCTTCAATAAACTGATAACCAAAAGATGCGATTACAGCGACGCTGTCACCTATATCTAGTCTAGGTAATAGGTACGTATTGTTATAAGAACTAACATAAGCGTTAGGGTGACAAATCTACATCGAGCTGTGCTGCGCTGTACTGGGTTGAGCTAGGTTATTTTTACTCCAGACAGAGCGCAGCTTCACCCAGCGCAGCACAGCATGCTTTGATTGTATCCTCATTCAAATACACAGCTCGATGTAGATTTGTCACCCTTAGGGTGACAAATCTACATCGAGCTGAGCTGCGCTGGGTCGAGCTGTGCTATGTTTGGTTAACTCGCTCGCCATATATTTGAATGAGGATACAATCAAAGCATGCTGTGCTGCGCTGGGTGAAGCTGCGCTCTGTCTGGAGTAAAAATAACCTAGCTTCAGAAACATAGCACAGCTCAACCCAGTACAGCGCAGCACAGCTCGATGTAGATTTGTCACCCTTAGTCCATTATACAAGTAGAAGCTGGAAAACATATCTGTAGGACATCTTTCTGCATCGACTGAATATTAGCACAGTACCTACCTATTAAGTATAGACTGTGATATTAGACTTCGGCAAACTAATGCAAAATTATGTTTTTTTATGGTACAGAGAATAAACCAGCCGATGGCATCACCTGATGATATGTAAATTGTGTCGCCCATGGAATTGGACACCTACAAATTTGGAAGAGTCATAAATGGGTTGCCATTTCATACCTATAGGATAACAAGACGTTAGCAAGAAGAGCAGGGGGCACGGCAGGGGATTGGGTTACAGACCTTTCACTCAGGCACCGTGCGAAACGCAGTAGCTTGAGCTAATACTTACTTCATAGATATTCTGTTAGAGTATGCTACAGAGACCAGAGAGAATCCTGGTCGCGATCCTTATTCTATGGTATGCTACTTCTCCGGTTAAGTCAACCGTTGTTCGAAATTTGAAAATCACAGTTTTGTTCTACCACATTACAAATTGCCGTCTTTAATATAGGTAAGTAGTATAGATGCGCATCTATTTAATAGGTTATGACGAAACAATACAATGTGCCTACTTTGACTTGTTATTAGTCAATCTAAGAGGAATGCCCTTCCTGTTTCAATTCAACAACGTCGTCAGAGATGGCATCAAAGGAAGCGTCAGATTTCGACATTTTGTCGTACAGACGGCTTATTGCTACTTTTCTAGGAATGGAAAATGAAAATTTTATCTTATATTACCTACCTAAGTATATTAGTTAAGTACAGTAATTACTTATTTATTAGTTCTGGATTTTATTGGACATCCCGCAACATTATTACTTTTAGTAAGTATTGATGAAACCTCAAAAATCCATTGCGTATATTTAGTTCTCAAGATCTTACTGTACAAACGTGCATACAATCCATAGATTAGGGACCTCGCCCTGCGAACGGGTTTTTCGTCCGCGTTCGTATTGGTCGAATAGCTGACGTTCTTTTTTTAAAATCATAGAGGGTTAAGTTAAACGAAACGGCTGGAACCACAGATTAGGAAGTCACCTTAGGACTTCCGTCCTAACGCTGGAACACACTATTTGTTCTAAATAGATTCTATTATTTATTACGCACGCTTTAGTTGGTCTATTATGTATCAGATCAGTATTATACTCACTACTACTATTATTTATGTAATAACTAGTTGTGCCCCACGGTCTTAACCGCGTAGTTCCCGATCCCGTGGGAATGTGGGGATAAAAACATTCTTCTTGAATTACTCTATCTATTACTGAAAACCTCATCAAAATCCGTTGCGTAGTTTTAAAGATTTAAGCATACATAGGGACAGAGAAAGCGACTTTGTTTTATACTAGGTATGTAGTGATTATATAAATAACATAAAGATTAGTAGTTAGTTGACATATTGAAGTAAGTAATCACACGAAACATTTCCCTGTAACGACTGTACTATCGAGTATCGAACACAAGTCATTGCAAAACTTTTACGTAACAAGTTCAATTAAATATTATCTCGTAGGAAGTTTGTACCAATAAATATAAATAAGTAGGTGAATATGTATTAAGCTTCCTCATTACGTAGATAAATAATTAAATTTGTCTTTTATTAGACCTGCTTTTTGTACTCGATAACTGGAATGAAATTAAAAATAATATCTTTTTCAACACACTTGCTCATAAAGGGGCTCTTATTTGTGCAAAAACAGTTGAATAATGACACGTTTTATTCACTAGTGAGTTATAGATTGTTTTTTTAAATTGCTTTCATTTTAAAAAAGTTTCGATACCAAAAAAAAATGTGTCCATACATTTTAAAAACAAACTTTCCTTACTTTTGGTAGGTCTATGGTCGATTCCATTCATTCATTCATTCGATTTTTTTTTAATAAGTATATTCTTTTAGTCTTTGGGCGATTACCATTGTTGTGTTGGATGCGCGCGAATAGAAAAACTGTTTATTTTAATAAATATTTCCGCTAATGCGGAAAATGATAATTTCTTCGCAAATGTGTTGAAAAACGTTGTATGGTACACGCGTGTATCGATGATTACTACCCTCGGCTATCTTCAGACCCTCGCCTCACGGCTCGGGCCTCAATAGCGCCTCGGAAGTAATCACCAACTTACCTCGCTTGTACCATAAATAACTATTATACAGGGTGGCCCAAATAGAACGGTTCGTAGGGGGAAGTCTGAAACTATAATACATACGAAGATTAATTCTTAGGGACCATGTCTTCGATTTTAGTATTAATAACATTAAATTAAAAATTTAAAAAACCTTCTACTCATTTACTTTCAAACCCCCATCACTTTTAAACGGGACAACCGATTTTCATCGAACATCTAAGTCTAAGAACACTCGCACGTAAGTCGCCTTTAATATAAAAAAAAAACTAAATTGAAATCGGTTCATCCGTTCGGGAGCTATGATGCCACAGACAGACAGATACACACACACACACACACACACACACACACACACACAAACACACACACACACAAACACACACACACACACACAGACATGTCAAACTTTTAAAACCCCTCTTTTTGCGTCGGGCATTAAAAATAAAGTTGACCAGTGAAAGAGAATTAAAACGTTAGTTTGTGGCGACATCTACACGCCACATAGGAACTAGTTACTAACAGCGACATCTATCCGCAACTGAGGGAAATAAACTGAAGAGTCCTGAATCGCGCAAGCGAAATATACAGTACAATTGACTATGTATACGAGAGCCCGACTACAACCGTCGGGCAGCTGCCCACCAGACAACAACACCCGTCTGGTCAGACTCGGAGGATCCTCCCTTTTCAAATGGGGATCTCCCTTCCCAATAAGTTTATAAACATGAATACTTGGGTTAAATACTGTTTTCATTAAAAAATCCTTTGGCTTTGTTCCTATAATTTTATTTTTTAGGGTTGCGTACCCAAAGTGTAAAAACGGGACCCTATTATTGAAACTTCACTCCGTCTCTGTCTCCAGGCTGTATCCCAAGAACGGTAGTTTTTACAAATGATGTAAGTATTTCTATTGCTGCTTTAACAAAAATATGAATCCTATCCTATTTCTAAAACATCGTTAAGTTTAAGGCGTCGCCTTTTAATTCATAAATCTATATAATTTTTCAAAAATAAATAATTTTAAAATAATAACGGATGAAAAGACTACTAACCCTACACAAAAAGTATAGACAAATAGTAAAATGTTTGCTATAGTCTATGCCACCAAACAGAATCCGCCAATCGGAGAACGTTTGTATGACATTACTTTTGTAACGTCTTGAACTCTTGAATTTTGAAAACAAACGTCCATGATTTGATTCCGTTCTGTCGCTTGCTTTTACTTTCGCCGAAATTTTTATTTAAAAATAGGGAAAATAAACGACAACCAACTCTAAAATTTATAAAAGTGTATTGCTTTGTGTGATTTATGTGTTTATTTACCAAAACAAAGAAGTAAAGTTGGCGAAATGATTACTTTAACCGAAGACGTTAACAAGCTCTTGTAAGTACAAAATTCACAACCAAATTAAAGTATATTCATGATTTCTACCAATAATTTATATTCAATTGTGTCCCTAAATACTTGAATATTTAAATACTGATCGCCCTTACATTTAATATGTTCGCATAATCACTCTAATCGACAAATTGAAGATTGTGGTAATTCTTGTAACGTATTTTTCTGAGTCATATTTTTATATTATATTGTTATAGACGATACGTAAGCTTCATATAAAACATCAACATGCATAGTTATTTAAGTTTTCAAGGTCAAAAAAATTGTGACAAATAGTACATGCCTAAGCATTCACTAGCTACATCATCTCAGTAACTGACATGGTTATTTCATAGTATTTTTATTATATTTCAGTAATGAAGTCCTTCAAGAGATATCTCAGAATGTTCGCTCTATGATGGAAGAGTTGTGGTTAAACTGGTCCCATTTGGGTGTGGACGATGGTACCAAAGTGAACAATATCACAAAACTTGTTCAGATTGAGAAGGAACTTCACAGAGATGTCATATCGGAGACGAGACAGAAGCTGAAGAATATGCAGAGTCAAGTTGATAGTAAGTTTTAACCATTCATAGAAATAATTTATAAACCTTTCACATGATGATACTTAATAACTGGTATTAAGTTTCTGTCCGTTGCTTTACCTGTATTTATTTATTTTATTTTTTATTTACTAGGAAAGCAAACAGTTGTCTTGACAAAAATAAGTAGGAAAAAATTAATAACTATAAACCAATTACATGCTTTCACATATAGTAATGTGTATTGTAATTGTCATTTTCCTTACAATATTCAGTTCGAATATGTTTTTAATTTTAACAAATTTCATTAAATATATAACTGATTTTTACATCATGCCTTTATTACAAACTAGATGAGTGAAATATGTGTCTTCTTTAACAATTGTATCATAACAAAAACATAGTTGAATTAGGTAATTTAAATATACAAATGTAGATGATATTAACAGTTGATATAATTAGTTCAATGTCAATTTTGTTTAACTTTGAATACACACTGGCTATTTTGTTATTATGTTCTTACACATATCAGCTGCAATTGGCTTTTAATAATATTAAAAGACATTAATATAAAACATTTTGTTCAGAATTAAAGGAAGAAACCGAAGAGTTAAGCAAGTGTCTGTCGGTGGACATCACAATCCTGGACTTCAAGGAGGAAATGATGCTAGTTGAGTACAAGAGGGAGCTGGAAGAACAGATTGCCGGGTAAATGTTTAATTTAGATTATAGTTTTTGTATTTAAAACTATTGCCCCTTGTCTATACTAAAATTATAATGCTAAAGAGTTTGTTCTTTGAATACAGGAATATCATACCATTATTGGTTTGAATATATGAAAATATAATAAATGGTGTTGGATAGTCTATTTATCATAGAAGTACTATTTCTAAATCTATATATATAAAAGAAAGTCGTGTTAGTTACGCCACTTATAACTCAAGAACGGCTGGACCGATTTGGCTGAAAATTGGTGGAGAGGTAGTTATGAACCAGGAAAAGGACATAGGATACTTTTTATCCCGAAATTCCCACGGGAACGGGAACCACGCGAAAGAAACCGCGGGGCACAGCTAGTATTCAATAAATAGGGACTGAGCTGTAGTGACTAGGTAAACTGCAAGTGAAATGTTAACTTATTACAAAAAGGCAGCAATTTGTTTGTTTTAACATGCAAATCTTAAGAACCACTAAACTGTTATTCATCATATTCACGCATAAGACAAAAAAAAACAAAAAAATGCAATTAAAAAAATAATAAAAGTTAATAAAAATTTTGTGTTAAATAACATATAAATTAAATTTTTGGTTTGGCCTTATACAAGATACAAAACCATGTATACATATTGAAAACAAAGATAATAAATTCACAGTAGATGTAACAATTTGATACATAAATCACCAAGTTTATTACACCTAGATAATTACAGTGTTCAACACAATTGCATAAGTCAGATTAATTACTCTATTACTTGTTTGTAATCAGGCAGTTTTCCTAACTAATATTATAGATGTAACTAGCTGCGCCTTGCGGTTTCACTCGCGTAGTTCCCGTGGGAATTTCGGGATAAAAAGTATCCCATGTCCTATTCTCAGACCTACTGAATATGCATATAAAATTTGGTAAAAATCTGTAAAGCCGTTTCAGAGGAGTAAGGTATACACGAGAATTTTATATATAAGATAGTCTGTTTGTTTAAAATATTCTTTCACTCTTTAACTTTTAAATAAAATTAAATAAAAAATAAATAAAAGACGAGTTTATTGAAGTTTATTGACCAAAACAAGATAAATAAAAAAACATACAGTGGTCAGCTAAACTTTTAAAATACCAATCATCATGATTTTGCTGTCAAATTCTTTATTTTATACATTTAATTAGTTTTATTTAATAACTATAACTAAGATTATATACCTACTATGTTTAAAAACTCAAAACTAGTGTTAGGTAAACCCTAGATCTGTTTTTAACATCGAACCTAGATATAGTGTTGATTGACTGGTTTCATTAAATTATTCAAATAACAAGTTTTGGTTGACTAAAATGATCAATCTAATCCTCTTTCTTTTGGTTAATTTTGTAAGGATTAGTTGCAACAATTTTAATTTTGCTTGTTACTACTTCGTAGATTAACAGTACATTTAAACCATTTAATAATAATCTTTACTAATAATTGTTTGTTTACTAATTTTTTATAGGTACATAGAGCATTGTGTTTACCTATATTGGCTCACACACCATCTAGCTAGATCATTATTTTAGGGAAGTTTATACTATCCTCAGCTTGCGGTTTAATTCGAAGTACCTAAAGTCTTTAGCCTCATTAGCTATATTTTTTTTAATCAAATAAAGTAATAGTTCTTGAAAGAACAAACCCTGCCTGTTTATAATAATTATTTAGTAATAACATAAAATTAAATTCCAATATATATAAATAAAAATTACAATTTATTCTTAAAAACAACAGGTACAGAGAACAAGTAGAACAACGCCGTACAAAAATGGAGCGTCTGTTGGAATGGCAGCGGGACCTGGCTGACAAACTCGGCGTCACCATACACGAGCTGCAAGAAGTCCCGCTACCTTCTGAGGAAGAGCTGGATCGGTTGAAGGCGCACTTGGAAGTGTTACAGGCTGAGAGGGATAAGAGGGCCGAGATATTCTTGAATGTTCAGGTCGAGATTAAGGATATTATGGGTGAGTTGTGTAGTTATTCTATTTTAAAGATACCATATAAGTTTTACAGGAGTAATTTTTAAAGAATACTCTTAAACTATAAATGTACTTTTTGCAATACAATTTATTTCATTTGTTTATATTAAAAGCAAAAGCTTTGGGTGATATTTACTCTAAACATGTTAATAATAATCTCTAAATAATTTCCACAATAAATATTCCTATAGAAAAGTAGGGAATAAAAATACATTTCATAGTAAACAAATTTGTTCACAGACAAACTTCAAATCAAGCCACAGAACAAGTTCGAGCATATTGTGTTGACAAACTTATCGGTGGACTTCAAAGTGACTGATTTGAACATGGACCGCCTCTCGAAGCTTCAACAAGACTTGCAGGAGAAGTACGAACAGACTAATAATAGGGTAAGTATTTTTGTTATATTTTTTAAGTTGTATAACAATGTCCTTTAAGATTCTTTAAGATTAAGCTTATTACCAACTAGCAGCAGCGCCCCACGTGATATAATACTTTTTATCTCCATTCCGTAGGAGTGTTGGGTTAAAAAATATCTGCGTGTTGTTCCCGGTCATAAATATCATAATAAATATCAATCAAATTTTATCATCATCAAACGCCTAAATCATTAGAGCAATTTTTAACTGATATGTTTTTCTATTAACTACTTACTGAAGATGTTCCACAAACTCTGTAACAAATATACAAGCAGATAATTTATGAATGTTATTATGGATATTTATAGTTTCTAACTCTTTTAATTTAATCCTCAAGGTACTCGAACTCCGTGAAAGACTCTCCAAGTTATGGGAATGCCTGGAAGAAGACCAGATATACCGGGAGAACTTCTTGCACGCCCACCCGGGATGCCATCCCCAGACCGAGAATGCTATCAAACAGGAGATCAAACGCTGTGAACAGATTAAGAAGCAGAAGATACAGGTTGGTTGGTTATGGAATTAGAAACAACTTAGGTAGTTGTTACACAAAAATATTATTGATTATACTGTGCTTATTTGAAGTTGGCTAAGAGACATATTATTTTTTCGATGATGTCATTAAACCATTGAAAAATATTTTTTATCAAAACCATGATAAAATATCTAATGGATGAATTGTTGTAATAAATTAAATGGATATCCCATTCATAAAAGACATGTGAAGATCATGTGTGAATTATATATTCTTCAAATATTGCCAAACTCTATTGAGCATGTCCTTTTTAATATGTTTGATAGTTATTGAGTTAATTCATTTAAAAGTGTTCATATTAGCGTGGTCTAATAGTGAAAATCAGTCCAATTCCAAATACATTATTAAGAATTATTTTGACTCAAAAGCCTAATGATATATTTGTTACAGGTATTCGTAGCAAACATGCGTACGAAGATAAAGCTGATGTGGGATAACATTATGTACTCGACTCGCGAGAGAGAGGAATTCATTCACTACTTCCAGGATATATTCACTGAAGACACCCTGACACTCCACGAGCTCTACCTTGACAAGATTACCAAGTTCTATAATGAAAATAAGTGAGTAAATTATTGTGGAATTTTCTTGACACTTCTGAATGAAAAATGCATTCATAATTTTTACCTACACTGGGACTTGAACCCAGGATCAGAATAACCAGATTTGTTGGAATGTAATTAAACCTTCACAGTCCAAAGGGCGATAGGTTTTTTTTTTGGTTAAACCAAATGTTATATTAATTTTATGTATTTTTAAGACATTGGTACCCTAACCTATTGAAATGAATCATTGTGACATTATTGACGTTCAAGTAATATAACATTCCTTTCCTCAATTCAGGCACATATTCGATCTGATCCTGAACCGTAAGAACCTTTGGCTGAAGATGACCGAGTTGGAAGCAAGAGCCTCTGAACCAGGACGGTATCACAACCGCGGTGGGCAGCTACTTAGAGAGGAGAAGGAACGGAAAGCTATTGCTAGTAATGTAAGTAGCCAATTTATATAAAATATGTAGTAAGTTAGACAATGTCAAAGGTGTTTATTTACAACTAGCAGCGCCCCGCGGTTCCACCCGCGTAGGTCCCGTTCCCGTGGGAATTTCGGGATAAAAAGTATCCTATGTTCTTTCCCGGACCATAAGCTACCCCTGTACCTTATTTCAAGTCAATCAATTCAGTAGTTGATCCGTGAAAAGGTAACAGACAGACAGACAGAGCTACTTTCGCATTTATAATATTAGTTAGGATAATCTAGCGTTTTTACCCGCGTAGTTCCCGCTCCCGTGAGAATGCAAGGATATTTTTTTTCTAAAAACCATCCTCTTGAATCACTTTATCTTTTAAAAAACCACTTCAAAATCCGTTACGTAGTTTTAAAGATTCAACCATACATAGGGACAGACAGACAGCGATAGCGACTTTGTTTTATACTATGTAGTGATCTTACTTTTTTCAACACAGCTCCCCAAAATAGAAGCCCAGATCCGCGACCTAGTGACAGACTACGAAGCTAAGACCGGCAACACGTTCACTGTCGACGGGAAACCTTTACTGCAGCTTATGGAAGACGAGTGGGAGACTAGGAAGGCGGTAAGGGTTATTGTGATTATAATTTTATATATTTAACAATTTGCCTAAATGGGTTGCACATCCATAACATGTCATAATTAATTTATTAACTGACACCTAACTAGGTTTATTACCTGTTTATAAGTATCAACTTTCATGGTAAACATAAAGATGTAAAAGGCCAAGAGTTTAGGTAACTGCAAGCATGTAAACTACTTAGAAAAACTGCGTCAGATATGTGAGCTAAGCTAACATACTTAGCTTAGCTCTTATTCTGCGACCAGCTTGATGGTCACTATAAGTCAGTATGTCCCCTTGGTCCAGGAGCGCCACAACAAGCTGTCGGCGCGCAAGCAGGCGCTGACGCCGACGACGCCGCTGCTGCGCTCGCTCGCCACCTCGCCGCTCGGCAAGCGCAACCGCACCGCCGCCGGACTCGCCGCCACCTGCGAGAAGAACAGGTATTTACTACGGTACAATTGTATAAAAATAACCAGGTACAATTTGAAAGGGTTGGGGTTATTTCGTCGCGTGATATTGAGTAACATATTGTATGTGACTCGTAAAAGTGGGCAGTTTTTTATTAGGGCTCTGCGCTTTTGAGAGCTATCATAGTTAATTTGTAATTTAGGTAAAATTTGTCGAGTTACTAAATGAATTGATTAGAAATGAATGAGCTCCATTTTTTATGTTATGTTTTACATAAAAAATGTTATATGATTCAAAGTTAAAATTTAGTACTTAAATATCGGCAGTTTATTCTCAAAACCCTGATTAATGTTCCTTTTCGTAGAATGTGATATTCCCTATCCATTTCATTGTGTAATCCTATCCAAATTGACATAAAACAGTCCTAATGATTTGTAGGCCTCCGTCGAAACGTCAACTTATAACGGGCAGCGCGACCAAAGCTGTGACCACATTCACCAATAACCTGTCCGCGCTGAAGAGATCTGCTATATCTACTGTTAAAAGGTGAGTCTTACTAGTCTTAAAATAAGGAACGTTTTTCTGTGACAAGGTATAGTTTAAGTTATAAAATGTTATATTTTTTATTAGCGTCAATCTTTTCTATGCCGGTGGTCAAAATTGGAAGCTACTATTGTCCTTTTGATTACAATGTCATTTGGATACATTTTCACTAAACTGACAACCAAAAGATGCGATTAGACCGACGCTGTCACCGGCACAGAAAATATTGTGACTCTATATATCAAATTATCTCTGGTCACTCTGGTTTGGTCTACTCTTGTCATCATAAATTATGTTAGGAATAATGCCGTAAAAACTGCATACTAATGTACTCATTAGGTAGCGTGATCGCATATACATATGCATAGACATTAGCCAGACAGACAAAGAGACAGGAACTCTTCATTTGCATAATAATTATACATGTTTACCCTCGGTTTCTACAGTCTGTTTTCCGCAATTAGGTCATATTTTTCTTACCATTCATTGTGATTATTAGTAGAATTAAAGTAAAAACAAATGGTACAATATTTTTCATTCCTTTTCCAGCGCTCGTTTCTGAATTCTGATATAATAAAGATGTGACATCACCACTTTTGTAAGTCAAGTTTTTATCAACAAAATTTTTGTTCAGTGAACCAAATTATTAATTGTTTGTAATTATTTATTATGTTGCTTAGAAGGAATGAGAAATATTAATAATACTATGTAATAAAGTGAGTTAGTATTAGATGTTCATAGTTATGAGAAAGTATTTATGTTAAATAGTTTTTTGTTGATACTGTAATAGATTATGGAAGCATCAATTATGTGATTTGGTTAACCGTAAACACATGTTCGCGCGTTACGGGACTAATGTGCTTGTAAAGAACATTCAATTTGTTTCTTTTTTGTGTTGATTGTAGTTTTATGTTGTACAAGTATTTTAATAGTGATCTTTTTAGGTACCTTTCATTTACTTATTATATTCTATACTTACCAATAAGTAGTATAGATCCTTTTAATAATAAATTAGATATAGATATTCTTTTTTATGTTTAACAGATATTAGAAAAAAATTTAGTCAGTGGCTTCATGTTTTATACATTACTTACACACACATACATACTTAATTAGTTATACGATACATTTAAAGATATCTGTCCTTCCCTAACAAAATCAACAAGCAATTTCAACTCTAACACCTACATAATAAAGTCTATATTTCCTAATTTCAGGCGTATTAGTGGTCGTTTAGCTGCCAGGGTCGTAGCTGAGGGTAAAAGCGAGAACGCGAAGAGAAAGCTAGACTATGGCGGTGATAATAAGAAAACTCCCAAAGTTAACGGCAGTATTTTGAAACATAAGCGGACGGTAGGTCGATGGAATATGGTTAATGAAAAGGATGAAGAAATAAATTACCGACAAACTAACCATTATTTAGGATCTATATTATTATAACATAACAATCATTCACTACATCATCTCATTATAGTAACTGACCCCTAACTAAGCTCGAGACTTGTATCTAGGGTATTTGAAACTACGCACACACTCATTCACACACACATCACAAATATTTGCACCACATAATAATCTTAGCTATGACATTATGTATTGTGTTAACTACTAATTAGCTGTATTAATCAACAATCAATATGTAGTTTGTAGTATCTTCTTCGTTTTAGATATTTTTACATTATTCTTTCTATTATTTACCATTAGTTAGATTTACTTTGTATATTATTAGTCTTAGGGCCTATTTCACGGTCTTCAAGTAAAGTTACTCACCAAGTTAGTTCTGTCTCTTTCTTACTTTATATCAAGTGACAAAGACAAAATATGTGAGTAACTACTCGGAACGTTACTTGAAGATGGTGAAATAGTATAGTATTAACATGACACCTGACATCCCTAGCACAGAATCGAACCATCATGGTGACCCATGTGCCTTAGGTTATCATCAGTAGGAAATAACAATTACTTACATAACATTATGTGAACATTAACTTAATAATCTCGCGCACTAACAAAAGCATGTAAGTTCAAATGCCACACATAATTGATTTAGATAATGTCAACACTGATGTACAGTCTCGGAACGAAAAGGTTCGTCAATTTTCAAATTGATTCGTATAATGTGTCGCGAAAACATAATACCTTTTGTAACTATGGTATAGAATAGACTCGGGTTAGGGAAAATAATGTTCTACTGCACAATAATAAAGTTCAAAATTATTCAGATCAGTGTTGTTTGACAGGGTAAATATCTTGTCATGAAGATTTTTGATAAACTAAAACCTTCTTGTTGGTTCAACCTGCCATTATTATTTCTGTTAAAACTATTGTGAATCGGTCAATGTCATCATTGCAAAATATCAAAGAGGTTTTTATATGCCGCGCGCACAAGGCAGTGTTTAAAAAAAGTATAGAAAAATCAAGCAAAACCTTATTCGATGGAAAACGTCATTGTATTTATTTAAATGTTAGCATCACTGTTTCTTACACTTGTATGTTGGCATAATTGTTACTTGCAGTACTAGTGTAAGTGAAAACCGACTCTAAGGTGACGAACCTTTTCATTCCGTGACTGTACAAAAACCTAAGATATACATTCGGCGCATCTCAAAATTGATCCCATAAAATGAGCACACAGTGCCCTCATTTTAAACAGTCTGTCTAACTATCCGCTTAAGGTTGAATTTGCAATAAATTTGTTTATAAAAAGTATAATGACAATTTCACTCGTGAATCAGTGAATTTCGCGGACAGTTTCTTCAGTGTTATATTTGTTTGCAGTTATCCTTTTTTCTTTTTTTGTCTTGAGTTTTTTGTACATCAATACCTCACACACATTTCCTAGTTTCTCAGTACAAAACAAGTTTTCCTAACTATAACGATGTATGACCTTAGTGTTAATGAGTGTGATTGTGTTCCAGTCTCACGGACGACGCAGCGGCGGCCGAAGATCGTTGACTTCCCGTTCGACCCTCTCGCAGGAACCGGCCAAGGATCCTCTAATGGAGACCACCTTGCTGACCACTTATACTGATTTTAAGGTAAATAAAAATATCAATATTCTAATAAGAAACAGTAGAGACGAGTTGCTCAATAGAAATTGTTTAAAAAGGCAGATAGTTTTCAATTTCAGTTGTATTTTCTGTTTAAAAATACAAAGTATTCTACATAATTATACACCTTATACAAAGAGGTATTTATAAAACGAATTTCTTCCGTGACAATTTACACTTATCGCAATTTTGTATTGTAGAAAACATACTTATAATCATCCGTCCCTTTGTATGTAAACTAAATTTACATTATTCTTATACTTTTTATATCAACAAATTATCAAGATGTATCCATTGTTAAAACAAATATTCACACATACTACAACACATTGTTTTAATTTCACAGGACGGTATAAACGAGAAGAAAATCTGCCGCAGTTCAATGGCCGTTAAAGAGCAGGAACCGGTTATGTTACCCACAATAGTCTGTCAGAGAATCGAGGAGTGTACCACCCCAAAAAAAACTTCGAAAACAAAAACGCCATTAACCCCTAAAATTGGAAAAGAAAACATCCAACATGTTAACCCTCAAATGACTCCTAAAAGCAACTTACTTTACACCCCAACTAGGTTAACCCGTTCAGCTTTGAAACTAAATAATGACGGCTTTGCAACCCCCCGCGCGCCGCTGAGCGCTACAAAAACAAATTTGCAGAGACAACATACAACTTCAAGTCTCGCGGTCAAAACTACACCCAACAACGTCAGCCGGTCGAAGTCTCACACACATTTAGTTAGGGTTAAGAACCTTCCGCCTCTCATATAATAAGACTGACTCGTTCGCATGCAAATTTATTTCTACGTTCTAATTTTTATATGGTCATAGCACGGTCGTGTTTGTGTGTGGGCCTCGGTTTTCAATTGATGTGGAAATCGTTATGTAATTATTTCTCTCTCATTTTATACGAAATTATTAGGGTTTGTGATGTTTTTTCTACAATAACCATTTTAATATTGTTAATTTTCAAATGTATATTAGAAGTCAGACTTGGTAATTATGTTGCTTATTTAAAAGGAGGTCGTAGGGTCACGGGTTTTTTGGATGTGTGATCTGTTTTCAAGTATTTTAATGTTTAGTAAGCTAGTTTTATGTTTTATAGTGCTGTTTCGTTTTCGATTAGGTTTTAATTTACTTACATTTTAATTATGATAACGTTTGGTAGTTTTAATTGACTTAGTACTTAGATTTTTTTAAGATTTTAATTAATATACGACATGAGAATAATGGTTGACATACGATATACAATAATAATTAAAATATTTAACAGACATTTAATGGTATGCTCAATAGTTTAAAATTAACAGTTATAATATTCACGGCAGCTTAGTAATAAGAGATTCAGGCACTATCACGAAATATTGGTGTCAACATTGAAAAGCATTTGAAACGATGCCGTTTTCAGCTACAGCGACCTGATTTTAGCTTAACAAAAGAACACTTAAAATCTTCCTATTTTGAATTAACGAGCTATAACAACTGTATAGCCAATCCACGTATTCATTCTTTGATTAAACACTACCAGCTGTGCCCTGTGGTTTTACCCGCTTGAATTCCAATCCCATGATATCTTTTTAATAATAATATGTCATTTGTTTACCCAGGTAACTACCAACTCGCCAACTCGGCTCGAAATTCGCCCAAAAACTTTTTGTTCCAAATCCGGTTTTAAGTGTGCCGAATCGATTAAGCACTATTATAGTAGTAGGATGTATGAAAGAATGTGAATTAACTATACTTTTGTTATACTTCGTTCATTCAAAAGTGGTTCAGATACATTGATCTTACATTACTACATAAAACACTGTATATAATAAACATGGTCTAAAAAGGTTCTCAGAATTGTATAACATAATATATTCACTGTTAAAATTCAAAATCATGTAATAGCCATTAACATAACTGTTAAACAGTTTATGAAATATTAACCTACATGTTTTAAAATGTGCATTTTTAACGTGAATAATTTACCATAACGTAAACAAATATCACAGTAAAATGATGAACACTGCTACTTCATAAACTATCTTTCCAGATTTTAAACTGTGAAAAACTTGTGAATTGCATATTTTGTAAGAACACGGAGTAGAGTACATTACATATTTTATGGACAGTTTACATCTCGCGAGATAGTTTATGATCTACATACGGTGAAATCCATAGAAAATAGCGGAATTTATTGTCGCTGAACTGCACATATACACTTAATAAAATTGTGTTGTGTTCGTAGTTGTTAAAACAAGATAATTTTGGGAATTTCACGGGAAAATTGAACCCGTGCGAAGCCGAGTCGGGTCGCTAGCAGCTCACTATAAATGAAACAGTATTCAATTTATAATTGTCAAAAATCTCAGAGATGTCATAAAACAAATTACTCTATTTTACTTAATTATAATTGTGTCTTAAATATAATTTTAGTATTATAATGTAAATTATGATTGTAATATATTATCATAGTTTAAAATGTATTTTCATTTTGTCCTTAGTTTAAGTCGAAGATGTGAGTTGGGAAAGTACAGTCAACAAAGAAAGTCGATTGACACGAATTTATATTTGAATGATTTTTACTACCCTACACCACCCACATCGTATCTTTCCAATATAGAAAGCACACATATCAAAAACTCATAACTCCCTTTTTCTTAATAAGAAATAGGGAGAGTTGTACTCTCTTTTTTGCTTTGCCGTAATCGGTTAAAAAGTTTCAAATCCAATATCAAAACGACTCGTATATTTTCTTAGCCTAACCACGATCCATGACCTATTAGATTCCCCATTAGCTACAGTAAACATGTCTATATTTTTCGATTTCGACGTCGGCCCGTCTGGTAGAAGGTTCAGACGAGCGGTCCATGATGATAAGAGTGATATTGAACTGATTTCCAAAACACAAAATTATGAGAAGATATTCGGAGCTGTAGATCTTGGGAATCTTATGTGAGTAGACACTACGTATTAGACAAATAAAAATAGAATAAAATGTCGATGAGTTTGCAAAAAAGTGTTAGAATACCTCTGATGATCATATTAGTTTCAACAACAATCACCACGCTTGGCCAAAGCGTGTTGGTGATCTCAAATCCTAGCCGTGTTTTGACAATAGCATTGCTCGACTCAGGAATTGAAACTAGGCCTGACAAAATGAAATTATTAAACATTTCATGCAATTTTACGATATGACCACGGCATATCAACCACTGATTTGGATATAACTTGCATCGTTTTTTTCTACTTTTTTCATCTTTGACGTTATGCTACAATTGTCTGAATTCCAGCGAGCTATCAGTCCTACCACTATGTATGATAGATAGCGAGAAGCAAGTGGTCGGGTTCCTAGCTCTCAATGACCACCCCAATCTTCCTGGAGTCGACCCGGCTGAGTGGGAAACATGGGTGCGGAATATGTTTCGGTAAGTTATTTTGTACTTATCTATTTTTGGAAAGCTGTGCCGCGGTCGTCATCATCAGCTCATATAATGTCCCCATCGAGGCGCTCTTCCTACCCGGAATGAGCGTGATTTGGCCTTAGTCAACCACGCTGGCCAAGTGCGGGTTGGTCGACTTCACACACTACGTTGTTGCATAATTTACAGGTCTTAATCGCGTAAGTCTTCTCTTGACCACGATCGGTGTAACCCGGTTGAAACGTCGAGGTAAATAATAATTATGTTATACGCGATTAAGTTCGTAAATTATGCAACAATGAATTCCGATCGCGAAAGTTTAAAAAGTGTATTCACACACTACCCTAGCATTTCATCCAAGCCGCGGTCTTACGCGCGTTAAATTTTATTTCGCCTATTTGAAGGTTGCATTTAAAAAAACCTTACTGGATGCCTATGTCATACTGCGAGTACAATTTAGTACTACAAAAATTTTAAGTAGAACTACCAAATAAGTGGACCTAATTAGACCTCTCTAATTTGGATCCTTTGTGCGAGGTGTGATACAAATTTGATTCTCCAGCTCTAACTACCCGTAACCACTGTTGATGGTGTGAGAATGAGTGCTACAAACGGAACCGATGCCCTAATTGCTCTCCGAAGCACGGAAATCCTCATGAAAAACAACGTATTAGTTTTTTTTTTTTTATTTGAAAACATATGTTTGGCCATAATAGGCTGTTCATTGAGGAAGGCTTATTGACTGTATTTTCATATGTTATGTTAAGTAAGTCTATGTGTGAGATTTGAATTTCGCGACAAATGTATCAATACGAGCAGTTGTAATTTAATTCATAAGATTTTGACGTGAGTGAAACTGCAGGTCACATCCTTTAAGTATTTCTTTGTTCCAGAAAGTTTTATCTATCACGAAACACCTTATTCGTTCACTACGCATGTTGCAAGGACTCGGTAGCAGAACATTTCTTAGAAGAAGGATTTACATCTGCTTTTAAAAATGACACTTATTTGTTCCAAATTGCATTCATTACCAATACATGCGGGGAGCATGGTAAGTTAAATTATTTTAAATATTGAACGGTAAATATTTGCTGAAAGTTATCTGTTAATTGAGTAGGTATTTTTAACGGTTAAAGTTTATCTGCACGTAAAAAGAACAAAAAGTATGATTTGTGGGGGACACCTCAAATTTCCCTATTGAATGCGCTATTTGATCGCCTAAGTATTCACTAAGCGCACAACATCAAATTTTGGGATAATCTTTACCCAATATAAAACAGTCTCTACCTTTGATCGATAGAGATCTTCGAAACTACGCTTAAGATTTTAATGTAGCAATAGATAAAGTGTTTCAAGGGAAGGTTACGGGTGAAATTAATAATTTCAGACTTCTCCCTACTGCACCAGTTGGTAAAGAGACGCAATTTACACAAGTGTCCAGCGCGCAGAGATGACGATACAGACACTAAATTCCGGTACATGTATGTCGCTATCCGACGCGATTACTTCCCACATGTGAAGATTAGAAGGGCTGTGTAAGTTACCATGTAATTTGAATACCCTATATTGTAATCTTTTCAAGTGGACGTGGTAGCTAAAATCTAAAACTACAGAATAGCGTACGCTGAAATGAGCCTAGGGTCGACGTCGTGGAATCAGTCAGTGGATTTTAAGCTACATTCACTGAAGTCTTTGCATCAGTCACTAGATTCGTAGCGTCAGTCATTATATTCAAAGCATCAGTCACAGAAGTCGTAGCGCCAATCACTGAGGTTTCGGTTACTGAAGTCAGGCGTCAGTCTCTGAAGTCGTAGCATCAGTTAGTAAAGTCGTCTAGGTATCTTGCAGATACTTATTTAAATCGTATAAGTGTTATGTACATTTCTTTTAGACAAGAAGATAACGACGAAATAGTCGAGATATTAGGTAAAACGTCGACCAAACTACGGGACCTTTACGGTGACTATTACATCAGTGAGATTATTAGAGCCCAACCTGAATCTCATAGAAGGATTATTGTTGCTGAGGTAATGTTTTAAGATATTACAATCGATTTTCATAATTCTAAAATATAAATAAATGAAAGTTTTATACATGTTACGTTGTTAAGGTTCAACGATGAAGATTTTAATGTATTTATTATGTAAGAAAATAATATAAGTACAAATTTCGAACTTAGTTAGGGGTCAGTTGCTATAATGAATGTAGTGAATGATTATGTTAAATAAATATAACATAGAAAAGGATAGATATGAAATAAATTAAGAAAGACACTATGTAGTAGAAAAGAAAAGTAAAATAAAAACTTATACATCTGAAATACAGACTTTTCAATCAATGTCTGCTTTTCAAACTATCTTTATGATTTCTATATTAGACCGTATTGATCCACTTTTGTTGCTGACGGTACATTATTCATTATTCTTAATTAATAATAATTTCAGTCCCACGATAAAGTAGTAGGTGTAATGGGTCTAAGCTGCGATATAAACTATAGGAAACTCCAAAGTGTTTATGAGTTGAGACCCTTCTACGGACTCAGAAAGGCGACTATGCTTGAGAAAGAATTGAATAAACGGAACAACGTTTTGCTTAATACTTTTGGGTAGGCGCTACTTGCTTTTACTTCGTAGAATTTGGTGATTTTCATTACACTATCAAAAGTAATCTAACATTTTAATGGGAAAGTGAGTTTGTTTGTTTGCTAGGCTAAGGGACTTTTTCGCCATCTTCAAGTAACGTTCCGAGTACGTACTCACAAGTTTTGTCTTTGTCACTTGATATAAAGTAAGAAAGAGACGAAACTCACTTTACTTCGTGAGTAACTTTACTTGATGATCGTGAAATAGGACCTTATTATAATTACTTAACCGATGGATAATTTGGATTAATAAACGTTGCGATACCAAAGGATTCTTTGGAAGATTTTCTTTGTATATTAAAGCCATAATTAAACTATAGGTAGTTTTTGATAACACATATTAAGTACTTACATATGTGCATAGGAATTAAGTAATATTATTTTCTAGGAACCCAATAATGAGTGGTAAGTGGAGCCCGTTCGATTTACCATCAGAAGCTCAATTTGCGGACCATAAACCAATGAAAACATCACATAGTGTAAATATTTTCATGTTTATTCATTTGTTTTAATAATCGTACGCACAAAACAGATATAAGTACCTACTTACTTAAGTGTTTTACATGTACTTACTTATATATTCTTAGGGCCTATTTAACCATCTTCAAGTAACGTTCCGAGTAGGTACTCATATGTTTTGTCTTTGTCACTTGATATAAAGTAAGAAAGAGACAGAACTTTACTTCAAGGTCGTGAAATCGGCCCTTAGTCTACAGTGACATTAACATTTTGTTTTTGATAAAAAAAAAGCTAGGTTTATTCAGCGTCCGATAATTGGTACTTCCCTTTGGCAAAACTTACTTTGGTATTGCCAACCAAGGGAGAGACCTTATATTTGACGCTGACCGTACACAAATACCTATTGTGACAGAGTTAATTTAAACTTTATAATGGAACATTATGAAATAAAACTTAAACGGATTTTTGTCGTGTATGCCGAATCTGTGGTAAATTCACAATGTATTTAAAATTATATTCAAAATATTGAAGGTAGTAAACTTTTTACATGACTTTGTACAGACGTCTTCCATCTTAGTCTTCTTTGATCACGGGTTTTGTAAAGAATCCGAAACGTCAGAAAATGTAAAACAAAATACAACCACGATAAAAATCCGTTTAAGTGTTTTATTTCTATGTGCAGTGTTCGTGTAAATCAAAGATATCAATAAATCGAACATTATTCTTCAAGGTACACAAACCAACAAAAGACCACGAACTAAAGAAGAAACCAAGTAAAGTTAACTTCCAAAGGGTAAACGGGCCCGAAATGGAGCACATAGTATACCGAACTTCTGAAGATTTTAGCGAGAAAATGTCAATAATGTCAGTCACTTCGTCTCTAATGACTAACTACTCTATGGACTTCCTATTAGACGAAGATACGTTTGATTATGAAATAGTTAATATTGATAAAAGTTTGTTGGCAGTACCGGACGTTGTTTCTGACTTATCTTTGTAAGTATTGTTATTTTTTTACTTGCAACAGGCTTCTATGTACTTGGGTGATTGATGAAATTGAATTGCCTACACAGATTGTAGCCACATATTACTTTGCGTTGTCTCCATTTCATGTTGTCTTTGCTGGCACAAAGCACAAATGAATCGACCCAATGAATGACCTTCAATTTCATAATTCTGTCCACACAACACAATTTAATTGCCAATTTAGTAAAAATATATGGGTTTAATATGTATTATCTATTATTTTTAGGTCACATGATATAGAGTGTCCTGGGTCGTTTGACAATAATAAGAATGAGGCTAGAAGGAAATCTAGACGTAAGTTGTTAAATAATGTGCTCATCATCATCAGCTCATAAATGTCCCCACCGAGGGGCTCGGGCCTACCCTTAATTAGGGCGGTTAGGCCTTAGTCGACCACGCTGGCCAAGTGCGGGTTGGTCGACTTAGAATTTCTTCGCAGATGTATGCAGGTCTCCTTACGATGTTTTCCTTCACCGTAAGAGCATTCTACACTAATGTATATTGTCCAGTAAAATATGATTTTAGTGGTACTTTGGGACATAATTTCCTTATTATTTGATTTGGATTTAACAGGTAAATCAGTGTACCCCGGCGTGTCTTCAACAGACGCTTCTGAACCTATGATATACCGCGGTGAACCGAACGCGTTTATCATTGAACTATACGGAATCAAGGATGACTTTGATGGACAGTGAGTGATGTTATTAATAATTGATTGTTTTATAAAGGGTCTTTGGCTAGTGGCTAGATATTTTTAACACTAGAAAGTGTTATTTCGACTGGGATTTGGAATCAAGCCCATCAAGAACTATTGCTTGTGTAAAAAATCTCTCTATAAACAATGTTTCTCTTTCTATTTTTACTACGCCATCCAGTGACATAAACTACTTGGATAAAACTTGAAGTAAGCGCAGTAATTGTCTATTTATTACAGATGTTCATTCGAATTACTTGAAGCGTCATTCGATGTGATGAAAGGCTTCGACTACTGTATCATCCGTATGCCGTCCGCTGACAAGAGTTTTTCGTTGCTGCAACATTTTTGTGTTAGTACTTGTACTCGTCTATCTGTAATATAAACAAAATATATAAAACTAGCAGCGCCCCGCGGATTCACCCGCGTAGTTCCAGTTCCCGTGGGATTTCGGGAATAAAAAGTATCCTATGTTCTTTCCCGGACCATAAGCTACCCCTGTACCAAATTTCAAGTCGATCGGTCCAGTAGTTTAGCCGTGAAAAGGTAACAGACAGACAGAGTTACTTTCGCAATTATAATATTAGTTAGGATGTGTCGTTGTTCCACTGTATATTGGAGTTTTGGATTCGGTATGGTTTAGAGCGATACATTAATTTATTTTCAAATCTTAGTTTATACGCTTTACGCAAATGCGGTTATTACGCCTCTAATTTAATGTAGGTAAACTAATCCTTGCCCAACATTGGGATTTTATAAACTGTATTGATATCTTTGATTTACACGAACACTACACATTGAAATAAAACACTTAAACGGATTTTTGTCGTGGTTGTATTTTGTTTTACATTTTCTGACGTTTCGGATTCTTTACAGAACCCGTGATCACAGATACGACAAAAATCCGTTTAAGTGTTTTATAAACTGTTTTAAATTACTTATATCCCAATGTTTCATAATAAAAATATTAATTTTCAGTTCGTCCCTACAAAGCCGAGATTATGCTGTCGATATGCTCTTTATGTTGCCCATAAAAGTTCGGTTCTTGGGTATGTTCATTGACAAATTTAATACACTTTTACCACACGGATATTTCTTAAATCAGATTAGCAGTAGTCAGGAGATTATAGGCGCGTTCAAACAAACATGGAAAAGAGAACTAGGCATCTCTTACGGAAGTCCTGGTCACGCTGATCTGTGGTTAGATACATAGTTACGTATCATACGCCACGCATACATAAAAAACAATAGATTAGTTTGATACGGGATATTTGTACGTACCGATAGTCGAATCCCTCGACTAGTTTCAGCCACATTCGGTAGCCTTCATCAGGAGGATGAGTGCGATGCGCCCGCGACGGCGTTTCGCTCAGCACTCGTCGAATCTGGCTGAAACTTGTCGAGGGATTCGACTATCGGTACGTACAAATATCCCGTATCAAACTAATCTTAAACAATAATGTACGTTTCGTTTAATAATAAAAATGAAAAACAATGTTAAATTTTAGAACTTTCTTCGATCATTACAATGTTCCATTTTGTTTTTTAGAAAACTCAGAGTACGTCAAGCAGAGTTTATGGACATACCACTAATAGCTAGTTTAATACAAAAGACTGAAGGTAAAGAGACGTTGTGGACTATTGAAAACAATATCCTAGAGAGTAAGGAACACAAGGTATACATGTTCATGAGCGGACTGTCTATCGTTGGGCTTGGAGTTTTGGAGTGAGTATATTTTCACCCTAGTTTTTAGTAGTAGTAGAGCAAAACGACAAATTACAAAATAGTTATTTCGTAACTGTGATTATCACAGTTTGAACTCACACTGTATAATACAGTGTTTTTTTTCAAGTAAGCGCCATAAATAAATTTCGGTACAATATAGGAAATACAGAAATAGTGAACAATTCTGAAAGTAGTATTGAGGCTTATTTTGAAAACTTAAACTGCGTCATTATTTTTGAAAAACAATCGTAGCCTGGAATCCGATCACTTTACGATTCCACATCTTGACTACTTGCTTTTATTTGAATATATTCCAATGAAAAGATCCTTTCGTATCCCATATAAAGAAGTGGGAGCACAGTTTACTTATTTATTCATGTATATCCATACTTTATTGTTCACAGACCACCAGAACAGCTAAACTACCTACGAGTGAAGTTCAACATGGATATATTCCACAATCACATTTACCACTTGCCCGGTCAGGGAGTCGACTCTGGTTTCGCTAGTATCAAAGTGGCTATAGTATATCCCGCTTTTGAGCCTCATTTCAAATGGTTTGCTAGAGAACTGATGAGGTTGTCCGGCAGTAATAGTCTGGTATGGTTGACTGGGTATCGGAGTAAATGGGTATGTTTTGGTCATTCATATTTGAATGTTTTAGTTAATAGCTTTATTCTTCACTAGCGGAGCCCCGCGGTTTCACCCGCGTTGTTCCCGTTCCCGTAGGAATATGGGGATAAAATTATGCTAAAAACCTTCCCACTGAATCACTCTATCTATTAAAACAAACCACATCAAAGTTCGTTGTGTAGTTTTAAAAATCTAAGCATACATAGGGACAGAGAAAGCGACTTTGTTTTATACTATGTAGTGATATGATCTGTGGTTTCACTCACGTGATTCCCGCTTTTTCAATTCGACAAAAGACCTATGTGCATTATCCTATGGTAATTTCTGGTGACGAGGAACATCGGTTCTGAATTTCATCTAAATCGGCCTAGCCGTTTTTCAGTTGTAAATGTAACTAACTTACCAGCAAGCCTAGCATGACTGTGCGTGATAAAAAATATCGACACCACGAAATAATATCGATTTCGCGAGCTTGACCAAATGTCATAAAATTAATCACGTGGTAAAATTAAATATGGCGGGTATTTTTATCATATTTTGACAGTTGGATGTCAATAAATCGCTTTATGTATCGTGTTTTCGAAGTCATGCTAGCCAGGCTGGCCCTACATTTTAACGATTAGGCCATTGAACTGATTGAAGTAGTGGTAAGTACGAAGAACTTTAAAGAATTCATTAGGCAAAGATATATTAATTAAAACATGAGCCACAACGTTGTATGTGAAGTCGACCAACCCGCACTGGCCATCGTGGTTGACTAAGGCCTAATCACCCTAATTCAGGGTAGGCTCGAGTCCCTCGGTGGGTACATATATGAGCTGATGATGATGATGATGAGCCACAACACAAGTCAGATAGAAAGGTCAGTTTGATTCCCTATCCATCTTTCAACAGATTTTATTTTTCGTAGGTTGCCCGCAAAACAAACTCGATCGCTTCAGCCATGGTGCCGCTGTTGCCTCGGAAAGTAGTGTTGAACTTCTCAACTATACCAGAACTACGTCATTTGGATTTTATAGAGCAAAAAGTGTTAAGTATTGGTTTATTTTAACTAGAAACCTAAATTACTTTAAATAAGGAGATCAATGAAGACTTTATATTTTCGAAGATTTTTTTACTGTAATTATGTCAAGGAATATTCCTGTTTTTTTTATATCGCTTAATTCTTTTTCTGTAAATATTGATACCTAACTTACCAAACGATGAAAATACTCCAGCTGCACTGATAGTAATAACAATGAACTTAATTACAATATTTGCTGTAATACTCGTATTATTACTATTATTAGCTTATGTCTACCATTATTAACAGTATTTTTGAACTATAAAACACTTCCTTCTACAAATCACTTTATTTAACTTCATATAAAACATTACAGGACAGCATTCAGCGCATGGTTTCTGGATAAGAAACTATCAAGTTTATCGATGAGAACAATTACGACCAGAATCGTAGTAGTCGGCGCTTCCAGAACGGCGATGTCATTCTTGAACGCTCTATTGTTTCAGTACGTTAACTTTGTTGTAGTAGATTCTTTTATTATACTACTCGTAGCATCAGTTCGCGGGACTCGTAGCATCAGTCACGGGACTCGTAGCATCAGTCTCGGGACTCGTAGTATCAGTCACGGGACTCGTAGCATCTGTCCCGGGACTCGTAGTATCAGTATCAGTCCCGTGACTGATCACGGGACTCGTAGCATCAGTCACGGGACTCGTAGCATTAGTCACGGGACCCGTAGCATCAGTCTCGGGACTCGTAGTATCAGTCACGGATCTCTTACAGTAAATATGTTCAAAAATTTTGTTTCTAGTATATTCTATGCGATTAATATGGACGGATCAGATATATTCCGTCTCGCTAATTGTACTAGTGATATCCAAATTACAATTTTATGGAAGAGAAAAACAAAACCTGCTGGAACGATTGGGGACTGACAAAACTCACAAAGTATTGACGTCAAGCACAATTAGTAAGCGGAGGGATAGGATAAAAAATATCCTATGTGTTATTCTTAGTTATAAGGAACATCTGTACCAAATGTAGTCTAAATCGATACAGTAGTTTTTGCGTGAAAGAGTAACAAACATCCTAACTCACAAACATACAAACTTTCGCATTTATAATATTAGTAGGATTACTGACCACTTACAACTACAATATCTATTGATTTACAGCAACAGCGCAACATACTTATCGTTCACCAACGTAACACTTGTATCGCCCGACGGCTTACCTTACACGAGACGAGCGCATCCAAACGCGAAATTGATGTTCGCACAGTTCCACCACAGCTCAGACAAGTGTTTGAAGAGTATACCTTACACTTATTATGTAAATGTAGTGCAGGGTACTATGGCGGAGATCAATAAGTAAGTTTTTGAAATGTATTTATAGTAGACTAGCTGTGCCCCGAGGTTTCACCCGCGTAGTTCCCGTTCCCGTGGGATTACGGGGATAAAATATAGCCTATGTCACGCACTGATAAATTAGCTTTCCATAAGTGAAAGAATTTTTGAAATCGGTCCAGTAGTTTCGGAGCCTATTCATTACAAACAAACAAACAAACAAATCTTTCCTCTTTATAATATTAGTATAGACTAGCTCCGTGCTTCGGAGGGCACATAAAACCGTCGGTCCCGGCTGTCTTACTAACATCATCGGCAATCGTTACGGGTAGTTAAGAGTTAAAAGTCTAACATTTGGTTTAACCAAAAAATTTCGTATAGTCTGGGTTGTAAAGGTCTGATGGTAGTATCATCACGTAAAGTACTGACATTCCGCCAAATCTGGTTAAACTGAAAACCGACCCCAAATAGACATGGGATAAAGGTTCGGAAAAGAAGAATTTATATTAGAATAGCTCCGTCCCGCGTGTTTACCCGCATAGTTCACAATCCCGTGGGAATTTCGGGATAAAACAGCTTGTCCTTCCCCGGACTATAAGCTACCCCTGTACCAAATCAAGTCAATCGGTTCAGTAGTTTAGCCGTGAAAAGCTAACAGACAGACAGACAGAGTTACTTTTGCATTTATAATACATATATTAGTAAAGATTAAAAGAAAAATAATTGATTATTTTATCCTCAGAACTGACAGATACATCGCGTTAACGAATAGAAAGAAATATTACTACGACATGCTGTTCTTGTTGTATGGGAAACAGTATCAACATCCACAGTACATGGATACTCTTCTGAAACAGGAACGGGATTATAATATGTAAGGAATCTTAATATGCTATTTTAATACTTATTGTTATGGGAATAAGATACATTTTTGATTTTAGTTACTTTACCGTTTCTGGTTAAAAATATTAATGTTATATTGGTTGGTTTAAAAATATCCAACATGCATTAGGCATGTACGGTGATTATGCCTATTCTTGTACTTATATCACCAGTGGGAAAGGCCTTTGCCACGTTATGGGAACTGTCTTACAGGGCTGTCTCTGTTTGCCAAGTGACTAATCGTATGTTTTAATTGTATCATTTAAGTTTTATATCGGAAGTTTTTATATGTTTGGAAATTGTTTGTCATTAGGAGATAGTATTTATCACCTTCCTCGTAGAGTCTTTACTTCGGATCGGGGTTAAACCCTCAAACACCCTAGGTACACCTATTACCCCATAACTAATTATATTACAGACACAACAACCCATACTACGTGCGTATGGACGTCCCCCGACCTCACATCGTGTCCCCGATGGTGATCCCGGTCACGCCCGAAAACGTGTTCATTGTCAACACTACGGCCGACGCGGCCAGAGCTCTCAGATACGTCAAGAATAAACTCATTTATGATAGTAAAGGTAAGGACCTGGTTGTTACATTAGCACAGAATAATGTTTTTTTAAACAGCATTACGCGTCGGCGATTTAGTATGCGGTCTAGCATAGTATGCAGTGCAGCTTTCTGTCAATCATGAGGTTCCAGGTTCAATCCTTAGGCCAAGCAAATACATTATACTGATATTTTCCAAACACAGCTCGGGTTTGAGATCACTGACATGAATTTGGCAAGCGTGGTATTTACACCTATTTTTCTTACCGTACTAATATCATCAGTGTGTGTGTGTGTGTGAGAGAGAGAGAGAAGCCATATTTGACGATGGGAAATATCAATAATCACATGTAATTTTTTATGTGATCAAGTGACGAGACGAGCGAGGTTGTCTCCTGATGGTAAGCATCACGCCTGCCCATAACAGACATAGTGTATAACACTGTACTGCGCTCGTCACCCCGAGACATGAGTAAAGAGAGAGATAGAGTTAGACTAATACTAATATAATTATTTGTCACAGATAACATCATAGTATACGGTGCAACATTAGATGCATATTGCTGTATAACTGCTTTGTTAGAAGAAAATATACCGCCAAGAAACATTGTGTTCGTTGAACCTTTCCCGCCCGAAGATCCTTACAAAGCAAGGGTCTCTGTGTTTTGTAATACTAATGTTAGTATCAATTATATATTTATTATTTGGGTGTCTATGTCTCTTTAATGTTTGATGGCAACTGATGTCTGAGTTTTTACGGGCAGGAAAAAGGGACATCATCTCTTTTAATTATCCCCATATAGTGGTTCCATATGAGGAGATTTATGCTTGAATGATATGTAACTTGATATCTCTGTCTTTATTATTTACAGTGCCTGTGGCCTCAAAGTAGTGTCGTTTTATTCTTTTGTTTTTTTTTGTGTATTAGCCCCTGTGACAGCTGCGTAGCAGGCTACTAATGAATGTGCCTCCTCTAGGTATTAATTAATATGTGAATTCCTCTGAATGTGGAATTTTAGCCCCCAACTTTCTTAATGACGAAACGTAGTTTTTTAATTACTAACTAAACTTAAAGTTACTTCTAGGTGGACGAAACAGTGAATAAAGTAATAGAAAGTCTCGACATAAGAGTTTACAGATCGTACTACTTCAAATCGTGGACCGTTTACAACAACAACGTGTTTTTCGTCGAGTTCCTATCACATTTTCATATGCTGAAATTGGAGTGCGGTGCTTTCTTTTATTATGGGAAGCGAGGAGTCGATGCAAGAGCTTTTTATGGTTAGTTACTAAGTATAATCATTCATTCACTACATCATCATCTCATTATAGTAACTGACCCCTAACTAAGCTCGAAGCTTGTATCTAGGGTATCAGAAACTACGCACACACTCATTCACACAAACACCCAGACCGAGACAAATATTTGTGGTTCACACAAATATTCACCCCGCACGGGAACCGAACCCGCAACCTTACGAAGTATCTAAATGTTAGACAAAATAGCGTAGGACGGAAGTCCTAAAGTGACTCCCTGGTCTGTGGTGAAGACGGATATAAATTGATTTGCTAAAGTAAGAGGATACCATATAAGCTCCTTTGTATGAATATATGAAACAGCTTCAACGATTTTACAATCATGACATGGTAACATTTTCTACAAGATATGTTTTATCTGAAATATAAACGGACATCGCGCCATACGTGTTCGTTGCCAAAATTACATAACACCGAAATATATAGCTTCTCTTTAGACACATATTTAAAATCTAATATATAAAATTCTCGTGTCACAGTTTTCGTTGCCATACTCCTCCGAAACGGCTTGACCGATTCTCATGAAATTTTGTGAGCATATACAGTAGGTCTGAGAATCGGCCAACATCTATTTTTCATCCCGAAATTCCTACGGGAACGGGAACGGGAACTACGCGTGTGAAACCGTGGGGCGCAGTTAGTTATTACTATAAATACCTCTTGTTTATAGTTCGACCATATACATTTTAAAATAGATATCTTTTACCTTCTAGCGGTAAACAACTGCGGTATGGCCTGTAACTCTGGTATACTTATAGACCACGAGTTCCGTACTAACGACCCCTATATTTACGCGGCGGGCCCCGCCACTGCATACCACAGCAGATACTACGCTAGCGACAAGAAACAAAAGTATTATGATGCTCATGAAGTTGGGATCAAGGTTTGGTTTTTAGTAGTAATAGAGAAAGAGTAGAGAAAGAGTTCTTATAGCTGTGGTAATAAGAGCTAAAATCAAATCTAACAAGTCATGATGGAGTTGAAACAAGAGACTTGGTTATAACCGTGGTAATAAATAGTTTCATTAATCAGTCAACATGTTGCTTCAAATTATTGTTTAAAGTAGGTAGTAAATAAGCGATTTTGCCTTTAAGTACATAAGAGCTAATTTAGTGCTATACATAGGTAGAATCATAGTAAAGTCAATTCTGTTTAGGTGAAAAATTTGACTTTCTAAACAAAACTTGTTTGTAACTATTCTGTTTTTCTGTTCTTTTTCTTGTGTGTGTGTATATACATTAAAGTATTTCTATTTATCTATCAAAAATAATTCTAATGCATCATTATTATAATTTAAACAAAACTCTTTATAAATCAATATTAGCTGGGACATCAAATAAGGAACTATCTGGACCCATTATTCACGGAAAAAGGATCAATTTCAAAGAACAGGAAAAGCGATAGGTTTTCCAACTTACCTCCTAAAGACGCGATGAAAATTGATAAATCAACTAACAACCCATCGGAACCAAGGGATAGCAAGAATTCGGAAAGGTAAGTGTTTAATTTCATTGGTTTAAATGATAAATAATCCTAACTTCCTAACTATCCTAATCCTTACTAATATTATAAATGCGAAAGTAACTCTGTCTGTCTGTTACCTTTTCACGGCTAAACTACTGAACCGATTGACTTGAAATTTTGTACAGGGGTAGCTTATGGTCCGGGAAAGGACATAGGCTGTTTTATCCCGAAATTCCCACGGGATCGTGAACTACGCGGGTGAATCCGCGGGGCACAGCTAGTATAATATATACTTGTACTTACATAGATATTTATTTATATTCCGCCAAATCGAGTTAAAGTAAATCCCGATTCCAATTAGATAAATGTCATAGAGGTTGGAAATAAAAAAGAGATGACATAAAAACTAATGATTGTAGTATGGAAGTCCAAAGCGTGTTGATGATCTCAAACCAGAGCCCAGTTTGCATAAGAAGACATTATGTATCACTTCACCCAGAAATTGAATCTAGAACCTCAAGCTTGGCAGGTGGACAAACCACTAGACAGCCTCCTGTGCGTCCGCCCACTAATCTAGTTGATGTTGTTGATTTTATTTTGATGATTATTATTTTAAATAAAAATTAAATTACATATAAATAATTAATAATTCCGCCAAATCTGGTTAAAACTGGAAACCGACCCCAAATAGACATGGGATAAAGATTCGGAAAAAATTGAGATAAATAATAACATACATTAAATACTTATACTACAATATTTACAGCGACGAAACAGAACCAGACGCAACTCTACCCAAATTCAATAAACCCAAAGTATTTTACTGCAAACTGCCCGGTGGGCTCCAGTATTTGGAAGTGCGATCTCCCGGGAAGAAAACGCCGCATTTCTACTTACAGTCATTGGAGTATAATGTGAGTTTTATACAACTTTTATATTGGTTTTGAAGAACTTAAGTAATAAGAAATATTAAATATGCTCTGGTCCGTATATAAATTGAAGTAAGTACGTATAGATACATATATCCTGTCGGTTGATGGAAAAGTAACAAAACAATAATTATTTCTTTATTTTAAAAACTTTGGCTGCAAAATACATGGAAATACTCTAAGAAACGAACAATTATTAAACCCATTTCTTTTAAATATGTACCTATTTACAGTTAAATTAGGGACTCTTCATCCGAAATTCCCTTTCAAAGTATTGAGGGTTTGACTCCTGCTCCTTCAACAAATTTTCATCTCGAAGGAAAATAAGTCATACCTACCTGCATACTAATATATACATTTTACAGGGTATAGTAATGGAAACATTTAAAACAGGATATTTCAAAATACACTTGACCAAAGACCTGATTGTGGACAGCATTACTTGTCTCACTCCCGAAGATTACGGGTTGGAGAACTTTAAACATATCTACGGGTTACCTGCTGTAGTACTCAATAATGTGCATATACGATATGCGGTCAGTGCCATTCAATTTTTATATCCTTACTAGCAGCGCCCCGCGACTTCTTCCGCGTGGAATAATGACTTCCGGCAGAATTTAGGCTTTTCCCCCTAGGGGAGGAATTTCCAAAAATCCTCTCTTAGCGGATGCCTACGTCATAACATCTAGCTGCATGCCAAATTTCAGCCCGATCCGTGTTTTGGGCTGTGCGTTGATAGATCAGTATGTCAGTCAGTCAGTCATTCAGTTGCCTTTGAGAGCCCAATTACGTGCTCCCGCGAGAATGCGGGGATAAAATTATACCAAAAACCTTCCTCTTGAATCACTCTATCTATTAACCGTTTCAAAATCCGTTGCGTAGATTTAAAGATAAATATATAGATATAAAGATAAACATACATAGGGACAGACAGCGGGAAGCAACTATATACTACGGTAGTGATCATCATCATTATCAGCTTATATATGTCCCCACCGAGGGGTTCTCCCCTTCCCTGCATGAGGGTAATGAGATCTTAGTCGACCACGGGCCAAGTGAGGGTGGTCGACTTCACACACAACCTTATAATTTTTCGCAAGTGTGTGCAGGTTTCCTCACAATGATCGCCTTCACCGTAAGAGCGTCGTATGAACGTACATATGAATTCTAGAAACTCATTTAGGTACGTGGCGGGGATAGGCACAGCACCTTCCGAATGGAAGTCAAAGGCCTTAAGTACTAAGCCATCGACGCTCTATTTTATACCTTAATGTTATTGTAATAGGGACTTATTTAACTTTTCTTCACAGACAAAGAAATTGGATAACTTCTATGATTTCTTTCGATCGTCGTGGGCATTCTTTTTGTATCACGATCAATTTGAAGAATTGTATGCCATGGTGAAGGAGTTATTGCCAAAGGTGAGGTCTTAAGTTAAGGCGGGCAATTGAAATGAAATGAAATTCTTGTATTTTGAAAACATACTTATGTTTACCTAAATTCCAGGAATCGTTAAAAATCTTCATGTATGATGGATACAGAAGTTTCCTAAAACCGATATTCTAGTTTTCTGAAAATAATATTTGCTTTTTTTATCATATTGTAGGGACAAAGCTCAGGCGATACTATGAAAGAAGCATTACAAAAGATAAACTGCGACCCTCCAGAAAAGGTAAGTAATTAATAACATAACATAAGCATTCACTACATCATCTCATTATAGTATTGATGATTACTATCCTCGGCTATCTTCAGACCCTCGCCTGACGGCTCGGGCCACCATCACCAACTTGCCTCGCTTGTACCATAAATAACTATTAAATGAAAACAGATACGTTATCCTACGGAACCAATGACTACATTATTAAACATATATCTTTCAGATAAAACCATCATCATCAGCATACGACCTCAACGCCCAGTTACGTAAGCACTTCAACGCCGGACCTCATGTAGACACCGTATATGACTACGTCATGGATTGGTTGTCACAGAATGACGCTGTCATGCCGATGTATCTGCAGCCGTCACAGAGGATCATGTTCGCACACGACTTGGAACGAAACACGTTCTTCAAAAAGAGATCGTCGATTACAGAGCTGATTTTACAGCTGTTTTGAGTTTTTAGTAATAAATGGTTTTGTTGGTTCTTTTTTGGTTTTCTTTATTATTTGCATAAGTACATAATAAGTAGTATTTTTTATTATTAAAATGGATTTATTTATGTATGCAAGTTTTTCGTATTATGTTTCTATGTCCGCTTAGATCTTATGTGTAACGGATTTTACTGCGGTTGTTATCGATAGATAGATTCAACGAAGGTTTATATGAAATTTTATTGAAAAAAAAAAACAGGTGAAGGCGCGTGACACACATAGTAAAACAAATTCCTTTTTGAATTGGCTTTAAAGGACAACCTCTTTGTTAAGAACTTTTCACAGATCGACCACAATAATCCATCAACATCAAATATCAACTATCAAATTTAACAAAAAGTCTGAGTGTTTATATTTTTAAATGTCAAATCATTATCATTATTTTTATAAATAAAACTTATTAATTCAGATAAATTTATATTAAATATTTGTTAAATATATAAATTTTAACGTATATTTTGTCACAATGTGTGAAACTAAGCCTTTAGAGTTAGATGAGTTGTTGATAAAGAATGTGAACACTTGGGGTAACGTTCAGTACAATATTCCTTTGAGATTGTCCAACAATGAAACGAGAACGGGAACCAGTATCGCTTTGCGGCATATCCCACCAATACCGCATAGCTTGGATTGTGTAAGAAGATTTTTTATACATTTTATATCAATGGTTCCCGTAAACCCAATCCTTGTAGTCGAGATTTTCAACAGCTGTGATATTACTTCGGTAGCCCAGTGGCTTATAGCGGTACTTAGGATTCAGCATGGTTCTGAGTCTCACCTGAGTTTAAAACAGTTGAATGTACATTTTTAAATCTAGTTAATTGCACTGCAAGGTTTTTTATGTGGGCAATTTTCAATTCTTCTTCAAACTTTCTTTATTTTTATGAGTTCAGGATTAGTGCTGACATGAAAGTTTTAGGTAGGAACACAAATATGTATAAAATCAAGTTGGCGCTGCTTTCATTGAAAGGTAAATGTTTGTAGAAACTTATTCATGTTTATTTCTTATGTGGTTTTTAGATCACCCTTCCTAGTTACGCAATTTTTGCATTATTAATTTGCAGAATTCCTTACATTTACTCCACATAATATTTAATTTCAACAATATAAATTAACAGAAAATAGAAGACCCATTACCAGACCGAGTGACAGGCAGAGACATGGTGGTGGAAAAAGAAACCTACAGGACCACTACAGGGGAATACTCAGTGAAACCTAATCCTAATAAGGCTATGGAGAGAGCAGACTGTTCTATCAACTGTCGACGAGTGATATTCATGACTGGGGTTGAGAAACGGGTGAGTGGGTTTTGAAGAAGTTTCATTTTTTTAATTAAGGCAATTGTCTTTAATTGGGATGAGCATAATATTTAAGACTTAACTTAGGCTAATTTCATAGATTGGCCTCGCCCTTTTGGTGTTGATATCTACACATAGCCACCCGGAGATTACGCTTTCTATGACCGAAAAAATTGTTAGTTTCACAGGGAGTTGGGTATGGTTAACCCCGTACGAGATACTTGTGGTGTTCTAGAACATCGTTTTACAACGCATACATTGATTATTGCGTAACGGGATTTAGCGTCCCGCGTCCGCGTAGACTCTCGAGTACGTGACACGTACTTTATTCCCATACCTATACGATTAATATTAAATACCTATTGGTTTCTATTTATATTTCAGTTACAAGGCAAGAACATAACCCAGCCAATAATGATATCTGAAATGAAGGACAATTTCCGCGGACTGGCGAAAACTCCGACAGCGCCGCCCGAGATCATCGTCAGATCGCCAGACCCGGAGTATATTTTTGATGTAAGTATCTTTAATATTTTATAGTTTTCAATGTGAGATTTTCCAGTAGCAACAAGCTTGTGATTTTGTGCGCGTTGTGATAAGGGGTTTAAGTTTAATGTTAAAGGCTGGTAAATAGGTATGTATGTGAGATACATAGCTACAGGTCAACGTACAATATTCTCTGTGAATTACGACCGTGCTATAGCAATGCCTGGTTGTAGAGTGTTTCAATGGCTTATATTGCATGATGTCTAAACCATTGTTCCATCCCTACAAATATCATTAATACGAAAGTAAATTTGTCTTTCTCTGTGTTACGAAACACTGAACCAAAAAAGAAAATTCCAGAGATAATCTAGAGATTAGAAAATAAATTTCCTACTAAATATGATTGGGCACTCGTAAAACCGTTGATCGCCACTAGCATGCTAACACTATACACCCCTATTTTGAAATGATGGGACTTATTAAAATCAGAATATCTGTAGCAGTAACTGTATCCATATATCCAATAAAAATATCAAAAATGATAGTCGATTACTTATCTTTAAAAAATACAAAATAAATGCCGTATTACAGACGGCACACAGAATACTTGACAGCTAGTCAAGTATTCTGTGACGGCTCGGGTCGACCGCGCTCAGCTGTGTATCGCAGCGTTCGCCTGTTGTTCAACAATATAAAGTTAATTTAAAAAAATAAAAAACCGACTTCAGCACTAAAAAGTAAGAAAATAATTTAAAATAAACGATATTATTAATACATATTTACAATTTATAATTAGTAACTTTTGGAGTCAGTGCCAGCCCAGGATAGTTTTTTTCCTTATAAGATAGCACGAGACGCGCCTATAATATTAATGAAGGCTTTGGCTGTCACCGACTTCAAAAGTAACTAATTATAAATTGTAAATATGTATTAATAATATCGTTTATTTTAAATTATTTTCTTACTTTTTAGTGCTGAAGTCGGTTTTTTATTTTTTTAAATTAACTTTATTTTAAATTTTTTAGTGGGAAGCAAGTCTCCTTCTACAAAATACGCTTAAATTTTCCTCCAGAAGAGCTTTTGACTCGTGGATCACTTGATTTTTTTTTTGTGGGAGGAAGACTTTACGTCTTTCCTCTGTCCAGGGGAACGACGGGGTATGTCGGACTCCGCGCCGCAAAGATAGAGCGGCGACGCGCTTACCGACTAAAACCCCTTGGTGTGCCACCTCTGCGCTTATGGCCGAAACCGGAAGAAACGCGGATGCACGCTACTACGATCCCGGACAGCGTCTCTACCCTGTTAAGGGTTTCTCCTCTGAGCTAGAATGTAGCTCTAGGCGACAGATGTTGAGTTAACACCTTCCGAAAGTACCGCGCGCCACCTTGAGGCCTATATGACGGCAGTGGATTTCCCCCCGGGGATCACTGCCGCAGGTCGGGCGTATGGCGGTTGCAGGACAAAGTGGTAGTCCCGCTTCCGTCTGCCCAACCTTCTGCTGCGGATAGTATTAATGGAGAGGGCTTCGCGCTCTCTCTCCGCAGCTTTTTTTTGCGAGAGTACGACCTCACAAAAGGTGGACACTCCAATCCAAGACCTCTCCTCGCTCACCATAGCAGAGACTACATTTGGCAAGGAGAGGTCGTTTATAACGATTGCCGCGAGAGTTGTGAGGGCAATAGCCTCTTGCAGGGATTTTTTCGCTGCTCTATAAGTGTCGAGCAGTTCAACCTCAACGGGTACCGCTTGAATCCTGTCCCATGAGCTGATGTTACTCATGATTCATAATCTAACACAACCCTGCATTTTATTACTTCTTTTTAACTTCATCATCCCAACTAAACCATCATTTTATTACAAAACTTCTGTATAACCACAAAGGTATAAGAACTTTTTAGAAAAAAAATAACCAAAGTCAAAATAAAAACGAAAATAGAGGATGACGTTTATACTGTCTATTTATTAATTAAAATAATATATACAATCTAATCTGGTGCAGTGTTTGTTTGTAAATCTAAATATATATTTTTACGAAAAGTTTTAAGAAAACGCTCTGAAGATATATGTGTAATAGGTACCTATAATAGGATAAAAAAACATTTTTAAAAAATGTTTTAGGTTCGGGTTTATTTCAGTGTGTGTTAACGAATTAAAAAACGGGACATTTTTATATCTAAAACCCATGAATTGTGAACAGCATTTGATTTAAATACGAAAGAATACAGCCAAAAAAATTCATCCAGAAATTCTTATGGTATCAAGAATATCGCGAGCAAAACCACGGGTCACAGGTAGTTTTACTTTTAATAATGTCAATCGACACCCCAGCCTACATTGTTGCGGGTTTTTCCTCGATTTTTCCTGGATCCCATCATCAGATCCTGATTTCCTTGACATGGGACCACTTCGCGAATATCCGCTTTCTAATGAAACAAGAATTTTAAAATGCTCCATTCATGATTACAAAGAAATCGCGTAACAAACACACAAAAAAAAAAAAAAAAAAAATATACACGTCGAATAGAGAACCTCCTCCTGTTTTTTTGGAAGTCGGTTAAAAATTCGGCGGGATTTTGAAAAACTTTGACTTATCATAACTTTTTAAATAAAAGCAAAAGAAAAAACTAACTTCACTATTATATTGTCACCCGTCGTTTACATTAGCTGTGTGATAAAGTATCTCGAATTCAAAATAAGGGTGTATACCTACTTATTCACTTATTCAGGTGGTAGCAGCCGGTAGAAACGAAGCGCCAGTTATTCCTGAGAGTGCGGGTGGGTTCCGTCGTCTCCTCGACCCGTATGTGACTACTTACAGGGCAAATCACAAGCCTTTCTCGGTCGACGACCAGTACGGAATAGGAGCTAAGGATCAGATCACTTTCTATTCGGAGTTTGATACGCCTAAGGTTAGTTTAATTGATGATATTTTAAACTTAATCATTGTTTAGTCCTCTTTTGTAAGTTCTTTGACTCTCATAAGTGATACTTTAAAGATCAAATATACAAAAAAATAATTTTGTTGTTAGAATGTTCTAGAAAAGTCTTATTACGTTTTGAAAATAATAAACAAAATAGACGAGAAGGGTGGCATAAGAATAATATAGATAAAAATTTAGCGTAACATTTTAAGCACCATTATTTCATATCCATATCCACATTATATCCATTTTAATCACAATACATTTATAGGTGAGAGGTTTCGGCCCTCGACACAAAGAGATATGGATGCCTCTAACCGGTACCATTCACAGAGGAGTATACGACAGGATTCACGTCAAGAAAGAATACAAAGAGGTGGCTGCTTGTCACAATCCTGTCAATAATATTAAAGGGTATGTTTACATACTTTTAATTTTATGAGATTTCGTGCAAATTTTAAAACCGAGTTTCAAAAGATAGGGGCATTGGCTGCGCCCAAAGTCTTTCTTAAAAACGGATACTCCTTCTAGACTTTATCTCTATATTACATTTAACTCCAAATAATGATTATCCAAAATATCCATGATCTATTTTAACAGGTGACTTTCTTTACCGGAATTTAGATCGTTTACCAAGTTTCTAAAATGAAATTGGCACTGGCAACTCACAAAATTAAATGTCAGTTATGTCACTCCAAATTCTAACGTCACTCTTTTCCACAGCGTCTTCGTATCAGAAACAAGATCGAAATTCAAACTGCCGTTCGCCACGTCATCGCTCGCCTCTTGGTCTCACGGAGAAACCTTCGACTTGCCGCCATTCCCGCCAAACCCTTACCAAACCAACATCGCACCATTCATGTACTGCAGCGATTACTGTCACATATCACAAGGGACCCCGCCTTATACAGTCATAGACCAAATGAAACACATGTTTCCACCACACAAGAAATGCCAGCAAAGGTACATTGTGTCGCAGGATTTTGAGGGTTAATGTTGTGGTGATAGGGTGGGGAATTGTATGGCAAATGTGTTTTTTTATGAATAAACGTTGTACATTATAGTATATTGTAGTATTATTATCAATACCGATAACTGAATACAATGAAGACTATTTTTGAAGAATTCTCATCCCAGAAAGATTTATTTCAATAGCATTACGCAATAGTTTTCGAGGAAAACTTTCCTGTATGCTGTATGAGGTAGATACTGTTTCGAAAAGTAAATAACACTTCAGCTGGTTAAAATGGTATTTTATTTAGGACTATTGCTACTAACACATTTGACTGTTAATTGGTTATTATTTGGTTATCACTAGGGCAGGTCCATGGTAGGTCCAATCTGTAATGAAACAAAAATATGAATTTAAGTAGAACTGAGTTAATTTTCACGATTTGAACAAAATCAAAACATAATTTTTAGAAATCCAAAATTGTTGCAGTAATTTATGAAAAAAGAAAGTTTTTGATGAAGTTTGTACAGGAGTACCTATGTTGCCATTATACATTCCTACTTATGTGGTTATCTAAATTACTGATACATATATTTTCAAGACCATGAATCAATTATGCGAAACATACATCATGTAATACTTGTATTTTGGTTGTCGCCAAAATTATCAGCTTCAACCTATTGTTGATGCCACTTGCTCGTCATTTTATTTCTTCGGGAATCTCTTCTCTAGTTCCTTCTTTAGTTCTGGATTATTCTGTAAAAAAACAACATTTTGGCATTCTTTTCTTTCGCATTAACAGAACATTTAAAATTATTAACAATTCTTTACTTACACCAGAGCAAGTAGGAATTTTACATTTATCTGGCGGTTTGTCACATTTCTGAAATTAAATAAATAAAAGTGTCAGATCCCATATAAAATACATACAATATACTTATTTAAAAAAGAATAAAGTTAGTAGGTACTGAAAATTACGCAGATTACACCCGCATACTTTCAGTTTTTGTTGATTCCATGGGAATTTATAGAAAAAAATCTACTACGTTATTTGGGAAATTTCATCTAAATCTGTTCAGCAGTTTTTGTTGTAAGTATAATAGTAGGTAATGATATCACTAATGCAAGTGTGATGCTAATATTATAATGACCATATTGGAGGATATCGGCCTCATTTTCTGAAGTGATACGTATATGTACCTATAGTATATAGCCCTATCAATTAACCAACTCAACTTACAGGCGGACAAACTTCAGTATTCTTGGCTCGTGGTACCCTCGGCGCTCTGCAGGGCGGGTTATGGAAGCACCTCATGGGGTTACTGCAGGGGGCGCCGGGCCGGGCCGGCCAGTAGCACGGCATGAGGTAGGGGAAGCACGAGGAGGGGGGCACGCAGTGGGGCATGTGGTGGCATGAGCGGGCTGCCATTGGCTGGAAGGTTAAGTTTCGAAAAACATTTTAGTAGTTTGGAGCACTCTGCAGTTTTTCCCATGCCAATTTTAATCTTTTTGGGGAATTTACGAGAAAAGTCCTATAAAAATCCATTGAAAAGTTTAAATTTTTTGGAGTAAGCAATTTTGTTATTGGGGCATGTGTGTAGGGCGGGAGGTCAATAGAAGCTTAATCCCCATGTTTGTTGGGTTGCAGCCCTTGTCCCCCGGCCGCCATCTTGGAAAAGGGGGTGCAAACACCTTTTCGCGATATCAAAAATTCTATTTTCGATTTTAGAGTATTTTACTGTCCTTAGTTTTGGCGTATATAAGAATCTACCTAATTTCATGATTGCAAACTTACCTTCTGTAAAACACTGCTGGACCGCGGCGTTAGTTCAGGGGGCGCCGGTTCATACTTTGGCTTTTTGTTCACCATCACCTTAAAAAAAGTGCAAGTATGAATTTTATTCTGAAATTTAAATTAAGAGAAGGCTTCATGTTTCGAAACTAGTTATAAATTCAAATTACTTAGTAAAAACTAATACTTACCTTCAATCCGAAAGAAGAACTGTCGTCGACCATACATTTTAATGGAGAGCAACCCTGTAAACCGACAATAAGATTTCAACAACTAGCATTTTACAAAGCAAAATTTCAAATTTTCAACATAGAAACTTAGTTAGATAAGAACTAGCATTTGCTCTCATAAGATGATCCGAAAAAATCAACACTTTTATTTTTTTGATAAATACATCTAAAATTATAGATAGATAAACACTTTATTGTACAACTTACACCACATATGAAAATTATAATGTTGATGAAAACTAAAAGGAAAAAGTGATAAAAACGTGGAAATAAAAATACGATGTTTACCTTGCAACTGCACTTTCCTTGTGGACAGGAAACACACTGAAATATTTTAGTTAGTAAATAAATATTCATATGAGTCTAGCTGCAGTCTAGTCTATCACATAAATTCCTTCGTTCCGTCGCATATGGTCAAATTCGCAAATGGTCAAGTGACAGAAAAACCGTCAACATTGCATTCGGTCAAAATAGCGAATGGTCAATATCGTGAACAGTCAAAATAGCAATTGGTCCAAATCGCGAATAGTCAAAATAGCAATTGGTCCAAATCGCGAATAGTCATATTTGCATTATTACCTAATCGCAGACGGTCGAGATCGCAAACAGTCAAGATCGCAATAGGTCGAATATTTCTTACTATTTTTTTACGCCTGAAAATAAATCCGCTATGTGCATATGCCCTTTAAGCATTCGATATTGAAGTATTCTACATTCTGTCAAATTTGATATCTATGTTTTTTTTTTTTTTTTTTTTTTTTTTTTTTTTTTTTTTTTTTTTTTTTCCATTCACGGGACTATTAAGGAGTCCCGGTCTTTTGGAAGGCTAGTATGGGGCCAAAGCCAACACACGGAAGCCCTTTGACATATTTAATCTTGTGTAAAGGATGCACAATCCGGCGACTATCCCTGTATAACACTATAAAATGCATCCAAGGACAGTCCCCGGTTCTGCTGGGACTATTGCAAATATATGGAAAACTACGACTGGGATATGGGAATGGGATGTTTAATAGACTGGATATTGGGGAACTATGGGGACTATGACACCCGCCGATACAATGCTATAAACATGTACGAAGTGGCGGATGGAGACTTGCCAGCTCTATAACTGGGCCCCCCAAACAAGTCGCTCGAGTCGCAACAAGGGGGCAACATGAAACGAGCGGCTTTGAGAGTGGAGTAGACGCCCTGGGTTTTAAACCGCGATCCACTGAGCCCGAGGGTCCAGCTTCACGCTAAGCCAACTCACCACTTACGCAACGTCCCTCACTCTCCGAGCACCAAAGTGCTCTCGCGGGCTCCACTCCGGCCGGCCAATGAAGGCAAGCACGGAGGTGGGGGACCTGTTCCTCGTCAGTGCTCACTCCGCCGGCCAGTGAAGGCAAGCGGAGGTGAGGAATGGTGACCTCCCCCGGGAGCGCGTCAGGTCCGCGGGGTCGCTACTCCCCGACACCCCGCCATATCTATGAAATATTATTATACAAAATTCAAAATGTAGTATTTTTGTCAGCAATGTTTTCTCGTCAAAAGGAAGCGAAGTGTTGATAAATATATTTTTTGATTGAAATCAGAGGACCGAAGAACAACAAAGACTACGATTCCTCCTAAATTTTAAAGAATATCTCAATAACTTAGAACTAACTAAGGTGGTAAGTTGCGCGTTATAAACGGATATTACCCAAGCGATGTCGTGGGCGGAGTATTGTTTATTAAATTCAAAACAACAAAATAGATTTTTATTGATAACTTTTCTTTTCGTTATCCAAATGAGATGAAACAAAGCCTATATATTGCGCCAAATTAAGCTTAATCCATATGTGGAAACGCCATGAAAATCCGTTTAGTACTTTCTGAGATTATCGCGAACAGACAGACAGACAGACAGACAGACAGACAGATAGACAGACAGACAGACAGACAGACAGGAAAGAAAGTCGAAAATTGATTTTTGTGTTCCTTTGACCTTCTTTTATCCCCCCCTATCAGTTTTAGGTAAATTTATTTAATGTACAGACACGGTGGTTCTACTGTTTTATTATTAGTATAGATACCTATTTAGGTAAGTATTTAGGTACAATTTTTTGTATTTAATCGGAACAATTATATATATAATAAATAGGTAATGTTAAATATAGTAATATCATCCTGTTGCTTTATTAATAAATACACCTATAATTGAAAATTGTGTATTTTTTATTTTATTTTTACTACTTTTTGTATTTGTAGTAATGCGTAGGTACATAATTCTACGATTATTATATGAAGTAAAATATTCGACCTATTGCGATCCTGACTGTTTGCGAACTCGACCGTCTGCGATTAGGTAATAATGCAAATATGACTATTCGCGATTTGGACCAATTGCTATTTTGACTATTCGCGATTTGGACCAATTGCTATTTTGACTGTTCACGATATTGACCATTCGCTATTTTGACCGAATGCAATGTTGACGGTTTTTCTGTCACTTGACCATTTGCGAATTTGACCATATGCGACGGAACGAAATTCCTTACTTCACTATAGGTTTATAATTAACTAGCTTCTGCCCCGCGACTTCGTACGCGAATAATAGTTATTTTGGGCTAACGCTAAATATCGATGTAATAAAATAACTTTAATTAATATGTGGATCTTGCAGTCGAGATTAAAATTAAACAATAAACACGCCTATATTATTCGTTATCACTACCTATGTAGTATAAACAAAGTCGCTTTCTCTGTCCCCATGTATGCTTAGATCTTTAAATCTACGCAACGGATTTTGATGCGGTTTGTTTTAATAGATATAATGATTCAGTGGGAAGGTTATATATATATCCATATTCCTACGGGAACGGGAACTACGCGAGTGAAAACGCGAGGCGCCGCTAGTGACATATAAATTAGGAAAACATTCATATTTTATGTGCACTACATAATTAAAATACCCCTATTAGATATCATTCAGGACAGGCTCTAGCCCCTCCTTAGGTAGCTGATGCTGACCCCCTAATATCAATTCCACGCCACTACCTACCTCTTCCACTCCACTCCCCTTCCACACTAATACATCTTCCACACCGCTCCCACTTCCACATCACTCATCATTACTTATTTCTGGTCTTGTACCCTCGGTAGGGAGATCAATGAACTGGTTATGATGATTTAAAACAAATTGGTACGTGGTGGGGTTCCAACCAGGCACCTTCCGATCGAAAGTCAAAGGCCTTAAACCCCTACGCCACCGACGCTCTACATCACACCGTCCTACATCCACACTAATCCCATTTCCACATCTCTACCACTTCAACGCCTATCCCGCATCCACACCACTCCACTCCTCTTCCACGCCACTACCACTTCCATCCCATTTTTTCATCTTTTCTTCGGAAGAGTCGGCGTTTCATTACACAATACATATTCAGTAGAACGCTGATTATCTGAATTAATTGGGACTGCACATAGCTGGACTCGCGCACGAAGGGTTCCACCAAAAATGACAAAAAAACACGTTTGTTGTATTGTGAAGCCCCGCTTAAATATTTATTTTATTTTATGTATTTTTTCTTATAGCGGCAATAGAATAAAAATGGGTCCATATTGGCTCACCTAAAGTTCTTTACCCGAAAATGTTTTTCCTAACTATTTGTAGTCCGAATGATCATTCTTCCTAAAAATTTTCATCCTAAAGTTTTAATTCATACTATTTGTAGTGCTACCGACGATGCTCATAACACTGATGTGTCCGAAAATTTTAATTACTAACATCATTAATGTAAAAATAACGCTTTTATCCCTAAACATACTTACCATAATATTTTCACTCATGCTCAGAAAGAAACATTTACCAAGTGTAATAAAAAATATATGTGGGTAGAAGATGATATTTATAGTTTTAATGATTATTATACGACTCGTTTACGGTTATGCTTATGGCCTGGGAGTTTACCATAACCATAACTAAAGGACCAATTCGGTTCTGGCACTTCGCCGGCCGCGGCACGCTCGCTACGCTCGCTCGGCTCGTGCGTTGGGGTCACAGTTCTAACATAACCTAAACCAATAATTAGGAATAGGACCGATTCGTTACTGGAACTTGACTGAATGATTGGAGCAGGACTCTGGTTTTGCTCGCTCGGCTCGTGCGTTATATGTTATACCTACATGTTATGTAAAAACAAAGTTACGAAAAATTTATGTATATAATATTGATTATAATAAATAAAAATAAATCTAAACAAAAAAGATATGACTTTGAATAATAGTATGAACGATGGTTATGTTGAGAAAATATAGGAAAACAAATAAAAGTGTAAAAGATGTTTATTGCTACTGACTTTATGCGGTTGAATGTTTCGGAATTATAACATTAGTGACAAAGATTTTAGGAGTTGCGATTGTTAGGATAAAAAATGTTAGGAAGAAAATTTTCGGATTTCCAATTATCGGAGTTGAAATTTTAGGTGAACTTTGGCGGACCCAATAAAAATACATCATCTGTGAAGATTTCAAGTGTAGCTTTAGCTTTCACCGTTCATGTATATGCATCATTCTCTCATATCATACGTCCAATGTCCATGGTTCTTGAGATAGTCTGGTGACAGACGGACGGTCGGACAGCGAAGTCTCAGTAATATGGTTCCGTTTTTACCCTTTGGGAACGGAACTCTAAAAACGATGTCAAACGTAGAATAAACTATAATAAGTTTAACAAACACAGTTCTACAATATCTATAGCTCACTTAAAACATCTCGATCCAGAGTAAGTTATTTTATTTTATTTATTTATATTTAAGTTGCAATCCCAACGGGCCTTAACGAAAATCCCTACTAATAATAATAAATGCAAAAGTAACTCTGTCTGTTTGTCTGTCTGTTACCTTTTCACGGCTAAACTACTGAAATAATTGACTTGAAATTTGGTACAGGGGTAGATTATGGTCCGGGAAAGAACATAGGCTACGTTTTATCCCAAAATTCCCACGGGATCGGGAACTACGCGGGTGACACCGCGGGGCACAGCTAGTACAAAATATAATAAATGACAACAATTAATAGAGGTACATTACATAGTAACCTAGGACCGATTCGGATAATTGGCAATTCGGTTAATCGGCGTTCTACTATATTGGAAAGTGTTTTAGATTCTGCGAAAAATTTTGGAAAGATTCTGGATTGTAATTAAGCGAATCTATGTATCTATAATAAGTGGGTGATTTAGTTATAAAAAAACCCTGCTCGACTTAACTAATTTCATATCATAAAGCTAAAATCAATAAATCGCACATGAATAATAATTTTCGTATAGTAATATTTTAGATCGAAAATGTCTGAAGATATGATAAGCAGAAATCAAATTATGAGTAAAATATCTAATTAGGGCGAGCGAATCCCTTGTAACGCAACAATTTGGTGGTACATTTTATGAAAAATCTACTTCCTACAGATTTGATATTTGAAATAGTTATTTAAATTAATGTCTAGATTTATAATGCGGGGTGAAGAATATTGATAAATATCTATTAATAAGTAAAAATACGGTATTTTTTATTTAAGTACTTATAGTTTTGATTCGCTGCCTCATTTTCCGTCAATTTATTTTAGTCCGCCATTTTGTCATTCTAGCTGTCAAATTACAAATTGAAACACATGTCAAAGGAGTATTGATATCAATTTCGATGCAAATCAACCCCAAAATAACTTTTTACCCCTTTTTAATCATGTTAGGTGATGATTTTAAGAAAAATGAGTATCACATATTTAATTAATCTTTTTGAAGAATATTTATGCCAAGTTTGAACTTAATCAGACCACGGAATCGCGTTGTCCCATACAAACTTTGCAACCCCTTTTCACCCCTTTAAAGGAGGAATTTTCAAAAATCCCTTCTTATCGGACGCCTACGTAATACAAATAACACACCCTCCAAGTTTCAGGTCTCTACGATCAGCGGTTTAGGCTGTGCGTTGATCCATCAGTCATTCAGGACAAAGCCTTTTATATAATGATATAGATTAATATCTTTTACGGGACATTTACACGTACCTATGTCGAAACCCTCGACTAGTTTCAGCCACGTCCGGTGGCCATCATCAGGAGGATGAGTGCGATACGCCCGCGCCGAACGGCGTCTCGCTCTGCACTGCAGTCGAGGGTTTCGACATAGGTACGTGTTAATGTCCCGTAAAAGATATTAATTCACTATAGGTATATTCATGAGAAAGACATGTAATAAATATAATATACTCACGAGAGGATTGCAGGGTGATTCTTTCTGGAAATAAAACATAATATCCATTAATTTTTCATTCTCTCTTAACCTCTTACGGCTGTTCCCAATATCTATCTATGATTTTGTTTGTCAACGGATATAAAACTTTGTAAAATGACAGGTTATTCAAAGTTGCCGCCGGCGTAGCGGATGTGCCGGCACTCAGCGCCCAGGCGATGTCGCCCCCGGGGGTTTTAGTGGGTAGGACTTCCACCGCTCCATCTTGGTGGAGGGTGAGTCCCACATACCCCGCTGCTTCAGCGCGGGGATGCGTCAAAGTATTTCCCCCGGGGCAACAGAAAAAAATACAAAAGGTTATTCAAAGTTTCCATGGTTTTGTATCCGTTGAAAAGCAAGATCATACAGCATACACATCAAATATTGGTACCGGTCATTAGTCGACTTTTTAGGTTAATTTCTTCTTTACAATTATCAAAGTTACTTACACAGGGTGTTGGGCAGGGCGGTGGGGTACAGGGAGCACATGATAAGCAATACGGATCAGCGCAGTATCCTCGACATCCGCCACACTGTAATGTACAATTTAGGTTACTGGCTATAGATAAACCTCTAGTAATAAAAGAGGAATAACAACACTCTCTTTACAACATCCAAAACAATATTACCTTTAATGAAGCAGGCAAATCGGTGTGGCTCTGTAAAAACAAATAACACGAAAATAATTAGTTTTTAATAATGAATGGCATAATAGCAATCACTCTATCATCTTTTATATGTGTAGTTACTGACCCATAATTAGGTTTATTACCTGTATTAAATCAAGGGTATTAGTAAGTACCCACACACACACTCATTCATCCACAGTTCAAAACTTTACAATAAAAAAACTAACCTTATGTCTGCAGCAGTTTTGTCCACAACAAACTTGTACAATAGCAGTTTGATGGAACACCGGTTTCTCGTCTTCCTTCCTAGTTCTTTTGGAAGCTTTCGACCCAACGATGGCAATGTTAGACAACCCAAACATGTTATGCTCTTTGTCAAGGCGTATTATTGTGGACAGATATTTGTCGCTCAAGCTCATTTGTTTCTCGACAGTTGTACAAGATTCCTTACTGCATGTGCTAGCTGATGATACGGGAGATATGGATGGGGAGCTGCAATGGACACAAAACACAGTAAATTGTGGCAAATTATCCTAAAAAATAAACTTCTGTTATTATAATAGTAGAATTACCTAAGGGGAATGTTGAAACATAGTTCTAAAATTCATTTAAATGTTGACATCATGGTGGTGCCTTCAAGTATTATTTTTTAGATTTAGGATCAGAACTGGAAAGTTTAGAAAATGGAAAATTATTTAGGAATCTCTTTTTTGCGATTTTCTAAATATGTGTTATGGTAAATTTCTTCGTGGAAAGATAGGCAGAGCTCTTCACCTTTAGCCAATATAGGTAAATTCATATTTGTATGCATTATTCATGAAAAAATATGGAGTCTTATATGAGTCCCTAAGTAAAATGGTATCTTTCTGGCTTTAAACGAAGTTGGATATATTTTAAATCTGGTGTTAATTGTCGATGTTACCTTAAAATTCTAAAACATTATCGTCTTCTTTTGCTTTTTATTCTAGCACCTGTTAATGCATTTATATTTCTGCAAGGACATAACATTTTTCTACTTAGGTCAATCGAAATCTAGAATAGATATAACACCAAACGGAAAAAATGTATGGTCTTCAGAGGTTGATCATCTTTAGGTGCAAAATTCGAATATTCAAAAATCAACTGTTGTTATGTTTCATGGAAATAATCTATTTGTTTGATATGATGAAAGTTACCTGGAATCGGGGGCATCTTCCTTTCCTTCCGTCAACCATTTCATTTTGGTCAATTTTAGTTTATTCGGGTTCACGCCAGAATAACCGTCATCTTTCTCAGGGTCAGAATCTTCATCAGATGGTATTGGCTGTAACGTTATTACCACCGGTTATTATTCGTCAATGATGTGGAGTCTATTGGCTATGCTGTCGTTGCTGGTTGTTCTAAGGCCAACATTGTGCTTGGCAATATTAACATGGTCACTGTGGTAATAAGTAACAGCCCACTGTGCAGAGCTGAGAACATGATAAGTCGTTGAATGCAAAAAAGCGAAAGCATACAGATGTCTTCTAAATCAGTTCTATAGTATTTGCGTGAAAGCGTAACATACTTCTATTTATACAACCTGTGTAATGTGGGATATTATTATGATGAGTATAAACGTGTGACTAACGAAAGTAACCGCAGCTACTCCTGTATTGGAGTTGTCGAATATCTGTGTTGGTCCCGCTTCAAATTGTACTTCTTGTTTCCTATGCGAGTCGACCAGCTCGTGGAGTGCCTTCGATCTTTCCACTCGAATATGTTCGTCGGTGTTGTGCAGCTAAATTGTAAAAAGGTTTAATAGGTATTACTTTTTGCCTTCAATGGGAATCGTATACTACAGAACTTATTTGGAGTCTTATTAAGAGTGGAGGACACCGTTTTCTATAACTTAAAGTTATTGCGCAAAACTGTGTTTGTTACAAATTAAATAAGGCCTGGCTCAACTGGGGATGAACCACTCTTGCAAAGGGAATCATCATCATCATCATCAACAGCCTGTATTAATCCACTGATGGACATGTTCAAATGGAATGGCTACGAGGAATGGGAGTTCAAATTATTGCGTTTAGCATAAGACAGATCTGGAGACTAATCTCTTCCCACTCCTTCAAATCCAGAAAAAATATTGATAAAACTGTATTATACATAAAATATTATAGGTACATTTACTTCCGCGTCTGAGTCCACCATATGAAGTGACAGCCTGTTCTGGGCGCTATTCGGATCCGATTTGGCGTTTGGTTTGATTTCTTCTATTAAACAAACGTATGTAAAATAAACGTTTTGCTCGGAAGCGCTACTCGTTAACTTCATTTTGTCGCAAAACAAGTTCGCTTCTGAAGGATGATCTGTAGTTATTAGGTTAACGGAAGTCATCTGGAATTATAGATTTTGATGAGTACTGGATATTGCAAGAATGCTCCTAAGGTAGGTATATAATAAACTCCAATCATTTCTGTAGTCAGGACCTCATGTCTTGCCAGCCAAACGCCTTGAGGTGTCCTCTCGCTGGGGCTTCATAATTTAAGTATTGTCGACAAGGAGAAGAAGAAGAAGTAGTCGGGGCATGGCTACTGTTTTTATAAACATAAGCAAAGAGTCTAAAGTGCGCCTGGCAAAAAATATCTAAAGGTCTAAACAAGTCGTGGACTCTACACTGCACACTATCAAAAATATAAACTACAATACATTAAATTGTCATACTAACAGTGACATTATAGTAGTTTTATATTATTTAAAATAACACGATTTCATTTTGATTGTGTCGCTAAAACGTGAAAATAAAAATATTAATAGTGACACACTTGTCTATTGTGATCAAATGAAGGGAATTGGTTCTTTTTTGGTGAAGTGAAGAAGAATTTGCGACAGTTTCATGTAAAAAGAGGTTTATTGACTGTCTTGTTTATATTATACTCTTATACTCTTTGGTTGTTCAGACTGTGAATCAGACGGATTACAAAACGTCTATAGCGTCTATAATTTAAGGATTTCGCTGAGGAAGTTGAGTTAATAAGCTGCAAAAAGGCTGAAAAGTTGTTATATACCTTTATTATGACTATCTAAAACTTGTCTCAAAACCTACCTTTCGTAGGGTGTCTGCGTGAACAAATTTCGATCTCGATTTCTTCAATTAATTTAGTTGTGTCACTACGCAGTAAGACTGGGAGAGAACTATTTCCAGCAGTACATAGGCTGATGATGATGATGATCAGGATGCGTTGAGATTTCTTGTTCTGTCGTGCAAATCTAGGTATATTATTTTATATTATAAAACTCTTCCGTTTCTGAGTGATGTATTGACTGACTGACAGACAACGCACGGCCGAAACTACTGGTTGTAGAGAGCTGAAATTTGGCACGTGTGTGCCTCTTCCTTTTCCCTCCTTAATTTAAAACGGCGTGACTACCGTTTCCCTAAGCCATAAAATTAAATTTGAATCACGTAATTAACTAATTATTATTGTTATTGTAATGGTCAGATACTTACCGAGCTATGTGACTGTGTGACTATCTGATTAGGAAGTGATGATAATTACCGAAAAAACAATGTCACATCGAAATGAATAGAATGCGGCCTCTGACCCTGTTTGATGATCATAAAACTACTTAATAGGATTCATTGTTAAATTTTGTGGTGCTAGTAGATTATATGTAAGTATAAGTACTATGTCCTGCTGGTCATTTGCATCTATACCATAACTATTGTAGATGTTTGGAGATCTTTACGCCCAGTAGAAGGCTGTAACAGTATAATACTCGATAAATAAGTAAGTATGTTAAATATCAGTCCATCCAATAGAATATAAGTAGATTTTTTCTAAAATCAAGCTTTGAACCAATCGACGCGACGTTATGAACAATAGGAGCGGGGAGTTAAACCGCGTGGCATAATTTTATAAAATAAATAATATTAAAATACCTATTTCAACACACATAAATGTTTAAAAATACATTGTGTACTCGTAGAAGTGAACGACATTTAACAAAAAATGCAGCAACAAAGGAATTTAATTAAAAAAAAAACGATTTTGCAGAGATTACACCGTAGTGAGGTCTGTTCGGAGTCCTATACATTTTTTGTTGGTTTCTTCAAACTTTGATCGAAGTAATCAAATAAAAAATAATACATAAGTACTTAGTTTGTTTTATTTGTACTTTAAAGATGATTATAATCATGTTTTTGTGTTAAACTAAAATAGCCAAGTGCGTGGCTAGCACGCGTAGAATAGGGTTCCTTGAGTTCCATATTTAACCGTTACAATAGTTTACAATATTCTTATACATAGGTACCACTCAGTACCAGTAGCTACCATGTGTGCCAAATCTGTGGTCCCCGTTTCAGTTCCTGGGTCTCTTTGCTATTTCCCAAATTTGGTTCGGGTTTAAATCACAACCCTTATTGGGCAAACATTTGTGATTATGCTCATTCTTCCTCACCTGGTCACTAAACATCATTGAATGAGAGACATTTGCCTTGCGTCAGTTATTGTTCATCAGTCTTGCCCATAGAATTAGGATCACGAGCAATATAACCTTACTTACCTACTTACACAAAACTTCTTCCTTTTAAATATGTATAAATCGGTTGAAAATACCTTTAAAACAGACATGCAAACATTTGAAAAATCCTTTTCGCATAGTTATAGCAGGTTATAGCAATTACGGAAACCGTATTTTGGATGGCTCATTTGAATACAATTGGCCACATTTTTGTTAGTTTGTTACCTGGTTTACGAGTATTGTGAATAGGTGTGAATGCAAACTTCATATCAGATTTAGATTGAACCTTTAGAGCGGTGATTCACACCGTGCCAGGGGCTCGCAACTATTTGTACCAATGAAATTAAAATGGACAATATTTCTAGTACTAAAATGTTGTTAATAATAATACTTATACAATATTTGAAGAATTGTACTTATAACAAGTTTTCCTTATTTACGAAGGTAACACAATCTTATTATTAAAAAGGATTTGTACAATTACTAACGCTAAATGAAGTGTTTTGTGAAGTGAAGTGAAGAAATGGTTTCTTTCTCTCTTTTTCAATTGAAACATAGCCTAAGAGTGAGTAATTTAAGTGATGTGCCTACAAAAAACTAGGTATTTGTTTAGTAGGTAAAGCTTAAGTATGCCAGCTAGTTAGAGTAAAATAAAGGCTATTTAAATACACACACACATTTGAAATAACCACTCTGAACGAATCCTATTCAAACAAACAAACTCTTCAAGTAGATTCAAGTAAAAATAGCTACTACTTATCTTACTAATAAAAATGTTGTTAACCCCTGGCACCTGCCGATCGAAACAGCGGTTTTGTACCGTAACATTTTTGTTGAAGTCCCCGATCCGACTGTTACATTGTCTAAATAAAAACTAAATACAATTTTATATAATGTTACAACGCAAATTGAATTTTTAATTTGATTTTTAATAGTGTTTTTAAAAAATATTTTTTCGATTTGTGGGTAGTTTTAAAATGAGTGTAAACAAAGTGTTGTTTTTGGTATTTTTGTGTTTTTCTAATTGGACTGTTGATGCTCAATTTGGAAGTAAGTACCTAACTGTTCAAATTTATTTTATTAAGTAAATTTTTTAATTACTTATAAAGTTTTGTATTAAAATCTATGAGCCCAATCGAAAACTATTTTATTGTCAGATAATAAGACAAATCGGTTCGAAATTACGGAGTTGTGAGATAAGATAACAGAAACAAAAAAACATTAAATTAAAAATTAAAAAAAACCCAACACTTTCAAACCCCCATAACTTTTAAACGGGTCAACCGATTTTCATCAAACATGTCTAAGAACACTCGCACGTAAGTCCCCTTTAATACAAAATTGAAATCGGTTCATCCGTTCGGGAGCTTTGATGCCACAGATAGACAGATACAAACACACACACACACAGACACGTTAAACTTATAACACCCCTCTTTTTGCGTCGGGGGTTAAAAATCGGTTCGGTTCGAAATTCGGTATAGACATTGTTCCTATAAACAAGGAACAGTACATATTATACCTTTTAACTCAAAATTACTAGATCAAGGTTCTATATAGACAGAAACAATTCAATTCAATTCAATTCATTTATTATTGTAAAAACGGCAAAGCAACAAGTATAAAATTGCAAAGCACAGTCATCCATATTTAATATTGCAATGGTAACAAATAACTCATGCAACCCAATAATTGGTGATGACAATACCAACCTCAATTAGTACTACCGACATAATATCAATGTATGACCGCGATCCGCGATTACATCTGTTATCAAGGACGTTTCAAAACAAAATAAGTATCTACTGTATGAATCGGAGTTATAGGAAAACGAGAATTACGAATCACAGTTGTAATAATATGTAATAGCTAAAATAAATTGATTAAATTTAATTGGCATACAAAAATCAGATTCAGAACACAAAGAAGCATTTATCAAACTATATTACATGTATCTAGCTAAAGTATCTATTAGAAACTACTAACATTCATGCACAACGTTGGGTTTAAATTCGCCTCCAAGGAATTAGGTACAAATAATGATAAAACAAGCTAACCTGCTCTTTCTGATAAACATGACTATGAATGATCTTGAAATTTTCTAGGTTAATGAATATACAGATAAAACCATTCGTAATATTTTTACCTTATGTTTAATTAAGTATCGATAATACAGATATAAGTAATTCAAATCCGATTGTTCCAGGTATTGGATTAAGCGTCGGTCTAGGTGGAGTTAAAAACGATGAAAATCTATTTGTAAGGGTAAATATAATTGTCTCACAAAGCAATACAACATACGAAAGCTTGTTATAATGAGTATGTTCTGTTACAGGGTAACTGTCCCCCCAACACAACGTGTATGGCGATCAGCGCCTGTCCACTACTAGAAGACCTCTTTGATTTTTCATGCTTTTCTTCGGACAGGTACATAAAATTATGCAATTTTAATTTAGCTAAAACAGTTTTTTTCCAGCTGGTTATGACAGGGTTTAAAAGAAAATCATAGTTTTGCAATTTTGAAGAGGTATATTTGCACTTGGCACTATTACCCAAATGCCTTTAAAACAGGCTTCGCAATTGTCGCTTTTCAGATATAAGTACTGGTGTCCATGAATGACGGTTTCTTGTTTGATGCGTCTGCTCGTTTTCCCTATCTAAACTAATATTATAAAGAGGGAAGATTTGATTTTTTGTTTGTAACGAATAGGCTCCAAAACTACTGGTCCGATTTCAAAAATTCTTTCACTAATGGAAAGCTAATTTATCAGTGCGTGCCATAGGCTATTTTATCCCCGTATTCCCACGGTGACGGGAACTACGCGGGTGAAACCGCGGAGCGCTACTAGTATGTTATAAACCACCTACCTGCAAATTGAAAACTTCTACCTGGTTGTCATGGTCCTGATTCAAATCCCATCTGACACTAATAAAAATGTATCCAGATACTTCCACCGCCTGAATCAACTGACGTGCGGCCATGCAGACAATGAGGACTACGTATGCTGCCCTACCTGTGAGTGCGGCAAGCTCTACCAAGATGGCGCCAAGCAGTGTGGTCGGAGTATGGTGCGGGGGATAGATTACAGTGGGCTCGGAGCGCACCCCTGGGTCGCTAGGATTGGGTTTACTCGTGAGTAAATAAAAATAAACTTACTACGATTTCTTACATAAAATGGTTTTGGCTAAAGAACCATCATGGGTCAGTGTAGTGATTACGCATATTCCTTCCCTCTATAATATCATATGTAAGTTTACTTCTTCTTCCTTTTGGTGGATTCACAAGAATTCCATTGAGTGCCTACTTCGATGGAAACCATCAGTGAGGACTTGACCTTGCGATCTTTTTAGTTATTAACAATGTGTAACTTTCAGATAAAGACACCGGCAATGTTAGATTTGCCTGTACCGGTTCAATAATAAGTAAGAAAATCGTATTGACGGCAGCACATTGTGCTTTAGCAAGACCTGAAGGATATAAACTGTAAGTACATTACATAGATTCACTATTAATCGAGTTCTTCTTTTTGAAACGGAGATAAGTGTTTATTTAGAGATGGTTGTAGGGTAATTATGATATGGGAAAAAAATGATCACAAGAAGAAGATTTCAAAAAACCCTATAAAATATGGTTAATCCAAACCATATTTTATAGGGTTTTTTGAAATCTTCTTCTTGTATAATTTTCTTTAACAAAGGATTTCGATAGGAAGTCTATTTAAGATTGTTTGATATTACGACGTTAAAATAACCGCAGTAATTAACGTACCTATAAGTTACCTATTTTTGTTAAAATGCTTCTACCTACTAATTCATAGGTCCACAATAGTCGTTGGAGAATGGGATACAGGCCGTAGCCCCGATTGCAACGAATTCTTCTGTGCACCTCCCACTCAAGGTATTAAAGTTGAAAAGGTCATCGTGCACCCTGGATACGAACAGAAGATATTCAGACACGATATAGCGCTAATAGTGTTGAAGGATGATATTAGATATTCTGGTAAGCTTTATCTTAATCTTTAGTAATAAATTCATTTAGCACCACTAAAGTTTTATCACCTGTTTTCAAACCCTGAGTATTTTGATTTTATTTTGATATTACTCGTATTATGTCCCATTAATTGACTCATAGGCAAATATGCTTTCAGACTCTAGAGACATCGGTATTAGACTGAGCACTATAATGAGTCATAGTTTTCATTTAACACTTATACTTACCATGTACGTCTATTCCATATGATATGCCTGGTATAACCTATATGGAACTATTACTTACTTTACCTACATTTTTATTATATTATCAACATGGTAGTCCAAGGCTATAAAGACGAGTGTGAGACCAAATAACAACACAATTACCAGCGGCAATTATAGTGCCTGTGAGGTTTATGAGACTCCCACTCACCCTTGACCATGCCCTTTAACAAAAGCTGAACACGACTGACAGTTGACGTTTATTATTCCAGTGACAGCTGCTCCGTTATGCCTCAATGATAAGCCGGAAATTGTGCTAAATGAACGCGCATTACTTGTCGGATGGGGGAAATTGTCCGGACAGACTAATGCGGTTTGTTATTTAAATATTTTGTAATTATCATTTGTTTGGCTTATGTTTGCGAGTAACTTTTGCATATGTTTGTTTTTTTTTTTGACCAGTCTTCCAGAGTTTAACGAGTTTGAGACTGAGAACTTATATGAGTACAAAATGCCTAGCTAGACAATAAGTGTAAACTAAGCTTAGCACTTGCTAGCGATCGTGAAAGTTAGTAAATGCTTGACAAGCGTATATCAGAAGTTAATTTTAACTAATCTTATTTAAGACAAAGCATAATAAAAATTTATAATGTTTGACGGTGCTTACTTTTATTATGCCTAATCTTTAGTTATTTTGATAAATACTCTAAGATTACAATATTACTCACAGGTTAGTCGCCAACAGCACCTCGAAGTCCCGTTAGTGTCTCTAGAGACGTGTGAGAATATTTTCGGCCAGTCAGTCCCGGTACATGAGGGTCAGCTGTGTGCTGGAGGCGAGGAGGGAAAAGACGCTTGTTCTGGCTTCGGGGGAGCACCACTGATTGTTAGTCGAGATGGGAATTATGTACAGGTTAGTATTCCACGTTTAGCCGTAATGTCATTTAGATATGAGTATTATATACGTTTGGACGTAGCTTCTACCCACTTCTGAGAGATTCTTGATGGACCAACTACGATTGACCAACTAGTTGGGCCAATGATATATTTTTCGGAAATCTTTCCCGTTGGCACAACTAAATTAATGTCATTTAGAGAGATTCCTGGTGAACAAACTACGATTGACCAACTCTTTATCAAGTGATGAGACGATCGAGGTGGTCACCAGATGGTACGCAATATGCCTGCGCATAACAGAAACAGTACAACACTGTACTGCGCTTTTCAACCCGATATATCAGTTGGTGAATCTCGTATGCCCAGTAATTTCGCTGACTACATTGCCCTTCAAACTTGAACACAGTAAAGTTTTTGCACTTCTGTTTTTTTTGGCAGTTAAATATCTGGAAATGCGATGCGCCACTCAGACGGAATTGTACCTTTGTGTCTATTATCCCATAAAATTAAACTATAATACCCTAACTTAAAAGAGTATCCTAATATTTTGTACTAATATGTAATGTGCTATGATAAATTAAATGATTTTGTATTTGTAATTTTTATTTCAGCTCGGCATAGTATCATTTGGTTCAGAAGACTGTGGCAGTGAAGGCGTCCCAAGCGTGTATACCAACATAGCGCATTACTACTGGTGGATAGTCGAGAATTCTCCCTCTTAATTAAGAAATGGATTTACTAGTCTAGCAATAAATGACGATGACGATTCAAAGATTTTGTTTCTTTTGGTTGAGTAAGTTTACTGTTCCTTAAAGTTTCCAGATTTAAATATCATAGGGCATCTCAATGTATTATTTATTTACTTCTAAGATCTAATGTAATTTTCACTGGTCGTCCTAAATAAATAAATATAGACCCCTATTTTGAATTCGAGATACTTAATCACACAGCTAATGTAAACGACGGGTGACATTATAATAGAAGTTAGTTTTGTTCTTTTGTTATTTTTTTAAAGTTATGATAAGTCAAAGTTTTTCAAAATCCCGCCGTATTTTATTGTTATTCTACACCGAACAACAGGCGAACGCTGCGATACACAGCTGAGCGCGGTCATCGACCCGAGCCGTCACAGAATACTTGATAGTTAGTGTGCCGTCTGGTAATACGACATTTATTTAGTATTTTTTAAAGATAAGTAATCGACTATAATTTTTGATATTTTTATTGGATATATGGATTCAGTTACTGTTACAGATATTCTGATTTTAATAAGTCCCGTAATTTCAAAATAGGGGTGTATAAATATAATATTTACGATGTTATAATGTAACTACATGTTCATACACATATTAGGGAGTCTCGTTCTACGGTAGTTTAAACATCTCATTTTTGTGATCATGATCACACTTATCAACTAGTTTTACGAGGAAGAAAAATTAGCAGTCCCATTTAAAAAAACAAAGAAATAAACAACCATTTTTACTTTATTTTTATTTTTTAAAACTTACACATTACAAGGAGTTACGATTTTGCTAAATATGTATCTACTACATCAACAGGTATATAATACGACAACTGCTATTGTTGGCGAGTATTTTCTTCATAAATATCGAAATTTTATTTAGCAGCATCAGATCCATAGTTTTGCACAATTCTGGATAGAGAGAAAGACGATATTAATACAAAACAAAGTATAGATTTTTTTATTTACACGAACACTACGCATTGATATAAAACTACATTAACGTAATTCTACTGTGATCACGGGTTCTGTAAAAAATCCGAAACGTCAGAAAATGTAAAACAAAATATAACCACGACCAAAATCCGTTATAGTAGTTTAATTTCAACATAAAAATATGGTGGAAAAACTACAATCATCATCATTTACCTTATTAATATGACACTGTTATATGGTTAATGGAATATGTCTTCTTCACAATCCTACCATTCCATATATTAACGTTCATCTTAGCTTTGTAAGTATATCAGCCTCACACAATCTATGTTTTCTAACTATAATGCTAAGCTATAATGATTAGACTATGACGGCCTAGCTAAGATCTGCCTCATTTCTCTCGGACGGACGCCCGCGCTGGTCGGAGCATATTTGTATGAAACCGCGCGGGTGCCCGCTTAACGCAGTTTCTAGCCTCAGTTGCAATAAAACAAAGACTTATTCGTTCTCTTTAATTTGTAGATGTGTTACTAAGGCTCGATTATTTACTAAATATTTTAACCGATTAATTAATTTACTTACTTGTATGTTCATAACATCATGAAAAATCAGAATATCATTACAATTTGCGCATATAACGTGTAAATTACAGCAATAGTCAATATTATTATCCAGTATGGTTGTATTAAATATATTATATAGCCGAGTAGAGATAAAATCAGTATGAAATATACTATTTCCATTTAATTTTTGTAAACATTTTGGTTGTTTTGCTTATTAACTGACAATTTGGAAACGACTTGCGTTCTTAGTAATGTCAAAATTATTTTCCGTCAGTAATGTAATTACAGACTATATTTTGAACAATCTATATTTTTAATCTATACTTATGGTAAGACCTTTTTAGATCCTGCGGTCTTTGTTTAATAACTTTATTATTACATAAAATGCTGCTGCAATTTACCTATCCTTATTATATCTATTATATTATTACTTACAAAAGAAAAAGAACAGGAAGCTGCACACAGATTCACAGATCCTTGGCCACAGATGTCATTGATATTGTTATATACGGCATATTATATTATACAGCACCTAATATTTACAGCCTTGAATATGAATCACGAGATTCCATAGAATAAGGATCACGACCAGGATTCTCTCTAGATTATCTAAGCGAGATTCTTTCTTACATATTACGTTCATGATTTACAGCGTACGTTTTCACGAACTCAGTCTTATTTTAAAAGACGTCTTTATAAAAGTCAACTAAGTACTTACCTATTATTATTTAGCATCTTGGAATTCAATGAAACTTCCGACTCTTTCTCTCCAGTCTCTTATTCTTCTCAGTGAACTGGTTAAGAACAGTACACAAAGCTTTCCCCGACCCTATATGACTCGACTCCGGTAAGTACTCGTGAAGTATCGTCGTGTGTTCGTGTTTCACATTAGTTTTTAGTTTAGCCGCCATTCGTTGGTATTGGCTTCGGACATCTTCCTCGTAGTTGTGTATTTTGGACTCTGGTCGAGATTTTTGATTTATGTAGTTATCGCTTACTTCTGTGCGAAATGTTCTGGTGAAGAAATAATGAGCGATTTATGAAATTCGAGTCTGAACGTCGTAATTACTAGTAGGTTTAGGTTTAATATCATCAATATTGTGACCATGTATTGAAATTTAGAACTATTGAGAAACTGTTTTAATTTTATTTCTTTTAGCTTCTTTTGGCTTTACAAACTACATTAGGTTCTTTCATGAAATGTTTAGCTACGTAGCTACTTACCCAGGCACCCATTTCAACTTATTATGTGTTCTTATTTCTCTGGTATCCTCTTTAAATTTTTCTCTGTCGTACATTGATTTAGGTCTACTTAGAGGTAATCGCCATTCGTTTATTTTTGGTTTAGGACCCCATGCCTGAAATGTTTTCAAAGTTTCATTTCTCATTATCTACACGTACTTACGTTGAATGTTTGTACTTTACGTTCTTATGTGGGGTAAAGTTAATGTATAAAATCAAAAACGTTTAAATCACACAGCACAAAACATTATCCACGGCATATACCGCGTGTACGAAGACGCGTCCACTATAACAGATTCGTGCTCTGATGTTTACATTAATGTCTATGCTTTACATTCTATAAACTTAACACCAATTGGAAGCTATGTAAACTAATACTAACTACCTTTAGCTATTGTTAAAATCCGTATATTAAATATTGTTATACTAACCCAAGGAACATCAGCATATGTATAATAAGTGACGATATCTTTTGAACAGGATTGCTTTTCGAGTTGATCAGCCGTGAAAGGCCGGTGGTGTAGTCTGCTGGTCGTCAAGTACGGGTCGAGGTACTTCTCGAATCCATCGTATGTGGTGTCTAGTGGTTCTAACTCTTTGTGCCAGCTGGGTTCTGGAAGCTGTATAAAGAGTCTACTGTTAATATTAATCTAAAACCTTACAATAAGTATGATTTTTTAGTACGTATGTATTTTAGTTGTTGGTGGAAAGTTTGAAAGAGTTTCGCAATTGGAAATTCTAATTTTGGATAAATCATTATAAAACAAAATGTAAAAGTACCTACATAGTAAAATTTCTTCTGAGTGCCTTAAATAGCACTGACCTTATCAATTCACACTCCTTTGGATAATTTCGGTCAAACAGAGATAAAGCTGACGTCAGAATCTCACAGGCATGCTCATGGGTTACGTTCTGTTTATACTCATCATAGTAATTATAAACTAAATCTGTACCTACCGGTTCTAAATGTAGACTAGCAGGATGTTTGTACTGGTCTTTATCAGTGACCAGTCGAGGAGGTGTCACAGGTGGAGTGAACGAGCTCTTCATTTCAGTTGTTCCGTGAGCATGGATTTGGGGTATACCATCTTCGAACTATAATAGAAAAATTAACATTCAAAGAAGCTACGGATTAAGGCAACTAGTATTAGCAACATTATTAACGGTGCTACGTGAAGTAAAGTAGGTACCTATTCTTCTTCATAGAGTATTCGTTTTTTATAAACCACCAATAAGATAGAGAAAATAACAATTATTTGAATCCGTTAATTTTTTGGCTATAAATTAATTTCATACTCAGATATTTTAGTACTTACCCTTCTACTTGGCGGATAAATATACTCATTCTCCAAACAAGAAGAATGTTTGTAATGGATGTTCGCTTCTGGTATCTTGTACCCATAATCCTCCGCCGTTTGAGATCTTGTTAGTTCTTTGGTAACATTGTAGTCGTTAAGGTAATCTTTTAGCTGCTCAACTGGTTCTTTCTAAAACATATTAATGTTTGATAATACTAAATGCATCAGGCGAGTAATTCAAGTATCCTGTCTAATAAATGATCACTGATCATACTAATGTTATTAGCTTTAGGGTATATTTCACGACCTTCAACTAAAGTTACTCGCCAAGTAAATTAAGTTTTGTCTCTTTCTTACTTTATATCAAGAGACAAAGACAAAACATGTGAGTAGGTACTCGGACCGTTACTTGGAAATCGTAAAATAGGCCCTTAAAGTAATAGGCGATAAAATCACCTCGAAAAAGCAAACATGCGTAAAATATAGTATTACGATGCAGCATACGGGCCTTTAGGTACTGCTCATCTTACAAGTAAGGTACAAATAGCTTACATGACGTCACTTCAGTATCGTTGTTTATAGGAACTCACCAAGCTTTTCAATACTTCAGGTGGTCTTTTCCAGTATCTTGCAATAGTCTCACTGGACTCTCCAGTTGTGGGATACTTTCTCACTGGGTATGTGATATGTACTGGATCCCAGACGCGCCTGTCTTGTTTATTTGGATAATTTGCTTGCATTTTATTATTTAAAAGTTATTTTCTGAGATTTTTCTTGCTTGTCCTAACGAATATTAATATTGTACCTTTTAATTTTTAATGTTAATCAATTTATTTTCTCTTAAGTTCGTTAGGAGTTACACTTTAGGAGCCACACTTAATAAAATTTGTGTTATCAATACAGTTACCTAGCAGTAACAAAGGTTTGGTTGCTACAGATACTTACCATCAATAAATTTAAATTAGGGGGATGATTTGCATTTAACGTTAAGAAAACAGTAGTTAAATTGACTAAGTATTGGACTTTTAACACTGAAAAAGAAAAGACTCTTATTTACTTATTTCTTAAGAAATTGCATTAAAATTCAAAATCATTTGTTGGATTTGTCCACTATTCACATCGCAACATCGGATCAACGTGATATTCGAACAAAATACTATTTGTTTTCTTTAGAGATACACTTTAACCCATCTCTATAATTCTGGCCACGTTACATCATGTTCAAGGATTCAAATGAAACAAAAGAAATAGTTTGGTAAAAACTTGTTTAATTCCTCACAAATGACTGAAAATGTTATATAAAACATATTATACGCGATACATAACTAACGTTAATAGGTACGATAATGCAATAAATATAAAACAGTTTAATTTACAACAGAAAATCTCAGATTTATCCATTTATTAATACTTAGTTCACACCGACCATTACTGAGTGTATACCAAGGCATTTTATTGGGACCAATTTTATTTCTCATTTATATTAAAGACTATTTTATTTTAAATTCAATTCCTAAGCAAACGTCAAAACTTATTAAATTAAACAGAGAAAGATAATTTTATATCGTTGCACGAGTATTAGTATAATATTTTGAAATAATTATTTACAGAAATTCTGTATAGTTATAGATATGAAAAGATTTTTACTAGGACCAATTTTGTTCATTGTTGTTAAGAATACATTACGGACATTAGTAAAAAGTATGGCTGATTTAAAATATATTTTTATATAATTTAAATTAAGGGTTATGTCATACGAAATTAAAACCTTTTATATAAGATTAAACCATGATTGACTCGTAAGGGCCAGTGCGTTGTGTGATTCCTCTGAAATTTTCCACATAATTTATAATAGTGTTTTAGTACTAACTTAATTATTACACATAAATAAATTATATTAATAAAAACGCTTCTACAAATATACAAAATGAATACAAAACTTACAGTAATACTAATACAAAATACATCACAGTTGATAAAAAATTTAATAAGTAAGTGAACGTACCGATTTTTCAAAAGTAAAATTTAAAATTTTAGTACTTTTTATTATAAAAAATAAAAATATAAAACAAATATACTTAAAATATAACTAAAATAAATTTGGTAGTTTGTTCTGTGTACGGTTTCGAATGTAGGAACTTAATACAAACGCACACGGTTACAATATTGATACACCTTCAAAAGGTGACATTAAAAGGTACATAATGTTACACTTATCTAAGTAAAAAAGTCTAAATAAGATAGGCCTAAAATTAATTATTAGAAGATGTCTAAAATTACTTTTCTATCCGCTTTCGATATCGAGTAAAAAGCGTACTTCCAAACACACAAACACGCTCCTTAACAAATGTACAAAAGGTCAGAACCACATCTATCAGTCAGATTACATTGTATTATTTATTCAAAATTACTAAATGTTGAGTAAAAAAGCTACAGTTACATTATAACGCTCGAAGTCTATTAGCAATTTTAATAAAAATACTGCTTAATGAATAAGTTAAGCTTAGTTTGAAAAGTATAGCATCTATCGGTTAATATCGTAGAAAATATCACTTCTTTTATTGTTAACGTGATAAAAAATATAGCTATTTCTTTCTAGTACAGTAATACAATAAAATTATACTAAGAAGAATAGACGATATTTAGATTTTTGTGAGATTACATCGAGGGGTCGCGTGAGAACGAGACTCAAGGGTATGACAGCAGGGCTTGTTGCGGCCACGCTATTTTCGCGTCTATCCTCCTGTAGGCCAACGTGAAGTTCTGTCCGCTCTTCTCCGACATCACTTCTTGAGGGCAGTCGTTCTCATTGAGCATTGTCTCTGTAACAAAATATTTTAAATTCAACATTTTGTAGTCTCCACGTGCAAATAAATAAAATCACATGTGGTGTCACTATTCTACTAAAATTTATTAATATGGCTATGATGTCCCTGACTAACATTATTGTTAGCAGACTTGAGGCCCTACTCTTAAGTATTTCGATCATCCCTATCAATAGGAATAGAGGATCGCAGGATCACATAATTTTTAAAGGTCTAACTTTTAAAATAAGCAATTGCATTAAACTGAGATGAAGAGACAATAAGTCAATTCAGCATTGACCTGAAACCATTTCACCCAGATAAAAACTTAAGTAAACTTCCGTGTGTATACATACCATGTCCATCATGCAGCGCAAATAATGCATAGTCCTGTGGGTTGGTGATGGCGGCGGCGTGCGCCAGCGCGCGGCACAGGTCGCGCGCGCGCGCCCCCGCGCGGCACGGCACCGGCACGCGCCGGATGGACCCGCGGCACTCGTCCGGGAGGGCCACGCGCACCACGCACACGCCGCCCGCACCCGTGCCTCCGGGGGACACTGAGCCGCGACGGTACTGGTGGACGGAGGATATTGATAATGCAATTTGATGATTTGAAAGTACATTGTATTGACGTCGAATGTCAACTGGGAGGTGTGTGTGAATGCAAATGAAAACCACCCAAATTGGGTTGTTTCGTCGTGTAATTTAGTTCGTTAACAGAAATCCAGAAGATCATCTATATCTTAAACAGAATAACGTGGAGTACATGTACTCAAAATGGCATAATAATACTGTTCTGAACTATGCAAGTACCCCCATTTATGCCTCTTAACTTCACAAGAATACTATTCAACAGTAACGTACCGGCACAGTACTATCAGGTCCGACCTCCGGAGCCAATCTCTTTAGCACAGCGACAGCAGAGAACAGTGCTGTGAGGTAGTACCCGCCCTCGCCTGCCAGTAGTGCCGCGGGCAGTAAGCCAGCCATCAGCTCTGCCTCTAGCTCCGCGCACACCAGTCTACATCGGGCCACGGTCCACGCTAGGATTGGTAACAGATCATCGGCTCCTAGACTGCATTCTCCGCGAATCTGGGTAAAGATATAACATAAATTAGTCATTCTATCATCACCCGCAAGTGTTTTTATTTAGGTTTAGTACCCGTCCTGTTCCTGTAGGGTATCAGAAACTCTACGCTCAAATTTATAATCACACCCGATTCGAGATAAACATTTACACATATGTTATTCATACGGGACCTTTTATGTATGGCAGTTCGGCATGGTGCCCGTGTATGCCATGTGAAGCACCCATTTAGGTCCAGAAGGAAAAGTCTATAAATATTGACTTACCGCATTGAACATAACAGATATTGCTGCTAGAAGATTTTCCAGTTTGTCCAATGGAGAATCAGCTTCTTGCATCTTAAGGAAGTGTTTTGAGATCACTGCTAATACTGCAGCTGATGGTACTTTTGACGCTTCCTAAAAACGATAAAACATTTGAAAATGAAGCAAAGTCATAACTTTCTACTAGAAAATACAGCAGCAAAAAGATGACTGCAAGCAAACCTAGTTCTTGAAGATCTTGTTAATAAGTACCTTAATCCCGAGTTGCAAAGGCGTTGAGTGATGAGCTCGCTCTATGGCTGCGTGAAGTCTCCTCACATCAGCTGAATGCCACGCGGCCAGGAGCGAGTACAACCGAGCTCGTAACGGCCTCACCACCAGTCTATGCATCACTCCCTCCAATATCGCGTCCAAGTTCAGAAACTCTGTTGGTTTCAACTGTAACCAAAACGAATTTTATTTATTGATTGTACATATTTGTTTTATGTTTCTTGTAAGTGGGCATTTTTCCATAATGACCTGTCTAGTCGGGGATATACGTGCGTACTGCGTATTTTTGGATCAGACTTTTACTACCAGTGCTGGTAGTCCTGCGGTGGCGTAGCATTGTTCATATTATTAAAATCGTAAGTGTCTAAGTATAAGGTATTAAAATAACAGGAAAATACTGACCTTGAGCCTTTCCTTTTCCACTTCTTTCTCAAATTCCCTCTCTCCATGTTTTACCAAATAGTTCTTCATTCCTGACATGAACTGTCTCATGTTTCGCATCATTATCTGAAAGCAAAAATATTTAATTTGTTGGACAAAGAACTTATTATTTGCTTACTTTAAAACTGGGCTTTAGGCCTATTTATGTTATTCTTACCTGCGGGCAAGTTTCCTTAGAATCTAGCGTACACGCGATAAAGTTATCTATGTTCTGGGCAAAAGTGGTGCTTTTGTCTTGAGCTAGATGAAGAGCGTACGCACGCAGCGCTGCGCCCGCGCCGCGAGAGGAACGCCCACCGCGGAGAGCGCGCACTCTGCCTGCCGCTGTAGACAAATTTATTGAAGATTAACATTATGTAGATAATTTTATAGCTAAGATAGTCACTAAGGGCATTATTGCCTTATTTTTTTTAAGTGTAAAAATTATGGTCAAGAATTATTATTGCATTTTTTTTAAATAAACGTTTCGTATAGAAAGTTCTGTTGCGAAGTTCATAAAAAATGATCTTTAATATCACAATGCGATTCTATCTAATAACCTCTACATAACATATACAGACATACATGTATGTATCATTTTTGGCACACATATAAGACAAAAAGTTCCAATCAGCAGTTCCTAAGAGGATATCTGGAATGTCTATGCGTATCAGGATCCCTCGAGATATTGTTTGTGTGAGTTCATAGTTGAGTGCATCACGGTATTCGCACGATCAATTCACGATCACGCTCCGTAATACATTATAATGAATCGATGGCCTTAATGATTTGATAATATAATTTGTTGCCAGATATTTGCGATTTTATCTGGTTGTGGGTGTATGGATGGCCAGCTGCATTCATTGTTCTAAAATTAATGTAATGAATGAGTATTTATAATGGAACACGTTTTCAATACATAGTATCAAGTGTTTTAATTAGCTACATCCTACCCTAAAATGCGGTTACAAATAGGATACAGCCTAATTTTTTAAGCCATCTTAGTTAATATTTGTAGACGGTCTTATAATATACAAATCATGATATGAGCTCGATATTTTTTTTTCTATGAAAGGAGCTTCATAAAGCAAGCATACAATCACGACTTAAACCTAATTCAAATTATTATGATTAACGGGTAAAGGGATATTTAGTATGTAAGCATACTTATTATTTATTTCGAGTTTCCGATATTTCGAAGTTGTTGCAAACGCCATGATCACGGCCACTTCATCCGTGATCATGGCGCTTAAAACAGCGTTAATCATGATAATTGGAGTGCTAATAACCATGATAACTATGAAAACTATATTAAACCTAATTTTGAAATCAACCAAAAGTACCCAAAGGACGTCCAATTTAAAACCAAATTAACCTAAATCGATCTAGCCTTTCACAGTTCTTGCTCTTCACAGGGTTTCGCGATTTATATCTATACCTACATTATACCTACTTATCATATCACATATCTAAAGCTCATAAACAAAAAGCCGGTCCGTAATTATTTATTTGTTCAAAGACGTTTTCTAACTAATGCATTAATGAACCTAAAGATAATTAAGGAATCTAGTTCACCCATAAACAATTATTGTTTTGAACATAATTTAAGTTATTAATAGACAAATAACGATAATTAATAACAGTAATCTATTTGGGGCACAATGACAGGTAAGTAAGTTAGTAGTTTAGGGTTGATTACAAATGTTACAATGAATCTTAATTAAGTTTAAGATTAAGATTTAAAGTATTTTTTGGTGGAATTTCGGGATGACTGCGCCCATAATCTATTTATATAAAAAATGAAACCCGTTTCCCGTTGTCATGCATAGACCGCTAGACCGATTTGGCTAATTATTTTTTGCTGTGTTTGTTATTGTCAGGAGAAGGTTTTTATGTACTAAAAAAACTGGAAAAGCAAACGGGAAACTTGGACCCGTGCGAAGCCGGGGCGCCCACTAGTTTTTAATATTTGTGGTTTGTTATAGCCAAGTTAAAAAATATTGGAAGTTATCACGATTGGACTTTAGGATATTAGTAAAATTTGCATTCACCCTGAGTCAAATTATTTACCTACTCCTTTTTTTTGGCTCGACCTTTCTGACTGTCACTGATCATTTGGTGAGAAAGAATAGGATACTATTCACTCAGTCATAAATGAGGCGGTGGTTGTGAACCACAAATGTTTGTCTCGGTCTGGGTGTGTGTGTGAATGAGTGTGTGCGTAGTTTCTGATACCCTAAATACAAGTTTCGAACTTAGTTAGGGGTCAGTTACTATAATGAGATGATGTAGTGAATGATTATGTTATGTTATCTCAAAATATGCCAGACATTGAACCTGAAACACCTCTCTTCTGAATTCTGATTTGGCAGATTAGCTAGTACAGAGTACTATATACTATATGCCTATAAGTTAATATAAAATATATATTACCTACATAAATAATTGTCTGTAAACGTTTGTGTCGGATCTTCATTCACTCTAGTTGTAGATTTGGCATTAAAACAACACCGTTTTAGTCTATTACGAAAACATTTCCACATTTTAGAAAACAAATCACTGCACTTTTGAAAAATATTCCTTCGCGGTTTACTTTTTTGTTTTCTGTATTTACAGACACAGTGTGGAGGACGCACTACGATTTCAACTTTGCGACGATCAACGCTTCTCTCAGACATTGATTTGCAGAGATTTGTCAATGAATCGTACTGGGATAAATGTTGCTGGAACCTTGGTTCTTCTATCTGCTCCCTGGTCAACAGCAACCAATCACTCTCGTATACAAACTCATCCAACGTATCACAGCGAAAGTTCCTTATGGTTGTCAAGGCGAATATTTCACTATCCACTTTCACTGTACTATCTTTCCCACTCACTTCCCGCTTGTAAGAGCTGATCGTATCAAATTCTTTCCACGTTTCCTGCGTCTTCGGTTTATTCTCAGTCCGTTTCCCGAACTTTCCTAGGAACAACTTTTTGAACCACTTCATGGCTGATCACTAGGCGGTTTCTGCCCGCGTGTACGAACGATTTGAATCTATAGTTTCTCATTCACACGGAGAGGGTTGTAATGAGATGCTTCACCAACGACTGCTGGGAAGCTACTAAGTCAAAGGCATGGCTAGATGGAGGGATGACTAAGAAATTTGCGGCACGCGTAGACCTTTGCTCTCTAATAACAATTAATTATATTTACTCATTTAATGTGTGGTGATAAGGGTTGTGCGCCGCGGTGCCATTGTGATTGTGTTCTATTAATTTAATTGAAATGATAAGTGTGTGTAATGGGCAATCATTGGTCAATAAAATAATAATTTACATGTTTCACTGAACAAGTGTTGTAAACATCTGTAATTTGCCATTCGGATTGGAGCACATGTTGTATGTCACATTGTATGTTATCATTGTCTCATTTTACTACCTATACATTGATATGATAAGAAATTGAATTAAAATGTACCTATTATTTGTCATCCAGTACCAATACTATTGTTTAATAGTGAAGTAATTTTAATAATGCAATTGACTGCAAGCAACAACACTAACCGGTGCAATATATGTACTTAATCAATCAATCACACATAACAAATACTTCGATTTAAGAATCTCAAACAGAGATAAAATACCACTAAAAAAATTTATATTTTACATTCTTGCTAGCTAAGCTATTCCTTAAATTGTGAATGTCTGTTTTTTATTTCTAAATTAGAGAAATAGATGATAAACAATAATTACTTAGTTTTAAATTTAAGATAACTATAAACTCTTCTTTGAAAAACGAATTACTTTCTCTTAATTGTTATGGACCTCCTTTTCTTACCATCAATCTTTTAAAAAGGAGTAGGTACAGATAATCTCTTAAATGTTATGGACCTTTTCTCACACCCAATCCTGCTTGCAGATGCATTAAAACCGTTCTAACAAACTTCTCAATAACTAATGATGTAAATAAACAAATCTTAGTATCTCTGGAATTCCGGACATGACTATTACAATTCCAAGTTATCAATCAGGAGCCACAAATATTTACAGAATATTATTTGAATTTCGTAATGCTTTATTAATATTACGGCATGCATTCACGTGCTGATAACTGTACATAATAATAAGTTTATTAACCCCCAACTATTTGTGTAAGATACTTAGGTAAATGTCTATATTTATAAAGATTCTATTATTATTTTCTACATACATGTATGTTAATTATACTGCACTAACAATGCACTCATTCTCGATAATAGCACCGATCAATTAATCACTCTCTTCCATACCTATTTCAAATTTTAGTTTTGTAGAATCAATAAGCCTGATGAGCAAGTCATTACCTTAAAAATCAAGGTCATGAGTTCTATCTATACTTATGGCATTATGCACGTAAACCCATTCCAGACACAAACATATTTAGCTTTGTTAGAGAAGTTAACAAGAGAAGAGTAATGTAATGAATAACCCATTTTTTTAGTAAGCAGAAAGTTTTCTAATAATGTAAAGAGTTACTCACCAAGTAGAGGATCCAATCGGTCCCTGAAGCTCTTCTTCGTCGCGGTTCCTCCTCGTCTAGGGATCGGGGAATCCCATTCAGAAGGCTCCTCCTACAATAGCGAAAAACTGATTAAATAAGTCTTTGTTGATTATGACTATAGATAAAGTGATACGAACAACCAGTTAATTCATCTGAGATAAGAAATAAAAATATACTAACGAGTAGTGGGGATCTATTTATTACCTGTCCGAGGGTATCAAAAAAAAAAACAATCATTTAAACATAAGTACTTACACCTTTTGTCAACATCATCACAATTCGCGACCACAGAAATATTAGGTAACCTTCAACTGGAATGGAACCCGCAACCATTAGTTTCTACTTTGTTGTCAAAAAGACCAGAAGGTTCTTTTTTCCTTATTCTATATTATAATAAAAAAATCAGAAATCAAAAACCAGAAATCCTTACCCCTTCATAAGCTTGCTGTCCATTAATAGGCGGTATCAGTCCATCCCACTGCGAACTGTCCCACGGCTCCGAGAACACTGTGCCGTCATCACTGGCCTGAGGAGAATTAGGAATTTAATTTTTGATATTAAAATACAATAGATTATTAAATCCTAAGTGAGTAAGAAGTGACCGCAACCCGCCGGGGATTTTCTCCTTAAAATTAAGTTTAGTAGTAAAGTTTTCGAAGAGTTGAAAACACTGCGTTAACTAAATTTAAGTTTGTTAATTAAGTACACAAGATTTGATTTTCTTTTACCTAAAAATAGATGCTCGTGTAAAAATTCTACACGAGCGTCTCTCCTAGAAAAAACTTATGATATAAATTCTTGAACACAGTGCCATAGACCAGATATTTGCCCGAGCCCTTAAAATTTGTTACCAGTAAAAAGAAGTAGTAAGTATGTTTATTTTATTACCTGTTCAGATAAAGGTCTCAAATCATTGACGTTGTCGTAGCACGACGCACGCGGCGGTGACCTCACTTCTTCAGGTAACACCACTGGGTCTGCGTTCAGTCTTAGATCGGGAAACCTGTTGAAATAATAAGATACAATTATTTATTCAATGTTGGTATTTGTGTGGGAGAATGTTTTGCTTTGTACAAGGATTTTAATGGCCGAATAATTCATTTAAATCTTATTATGATTAAAAGTCATGTTTGTCTTTTTCTGATAAGTATATTTCTATTCTCTTAGAGCTCTTAGAAAGAAGAAAGACGTAACTCTCCCCATTTTCTAGACATTTTTTTTTTTATTAAACTATGTTGTCTGCTGGGCAAAGATCTCCCCTAATTCTTATCAATTGGAATTAGTCTTAAGGTGGCCATGGACGAGTCAGTCTAACCGATCAGTTGAACTGGCTTCTATCCGTAAAAATGGTCGTCAATCACCGGACCGATTCCAAATTCCAGTGGGGAAATCTAGTTGGTCTAAAACTTTTGGAGTGACAGCACAGTTTTATGTCTGGACTGATCAGTTCAACTGATTCGTCAATGGCCACCTTTAGAAATAGTAACTAAAGGAAATCATAATTACCACCTACCTTTGAGCAACAACTTGATGCACTGTCAAATGCTGAGCGCCATCATCAACACCGCTCAGTCTACATTCCTGTTCAGCTAAAGAAGGAAACGTTCCACTCTCACTGTTAGAACATTCTTCGTTTTTATCTGCAAATTTATATACATTAATTCAACATTTATTATAAACTGACTAACCAGACTATGATGATTATTAATAAATAGGAATTAAAATGAAAATAACTATGTTTGTTAATTATAAAGGGAATAATATTATTTGTTATGATATTACAAATGAATTGTATAGAATTATTTGATTTTATATAATTTGTTATTTCATGTTTTCACATTATGTTATGGTTCGTAGGTGATTTTTAATAATAGTGTTGGATAGTTTGTACTGGAAAATGTATATTTGACTCAGTTCAAAAGCGCCACCTACTACTGAATCTAGCTAAAATATTACGATTAAAGTTTGGCACAACGGCATCGGTTTTTGCTTTAGGAGGTGTAACCCACGTAATTTTCTCTTTAGTCGATCACATGGCGATTTTATAGATATTAATTACGCGGACCGGACACCCGGAAGAATGTTAGAGAAAAATTGCCGAACTTTTATCGCAATATTGTTCATATTCTAAAAATGGATTGTAAAAATATAAAATGCTATGAACCACAAAGCACTGATCGCGCGGGTGAAGAACCCATCAGCATAGTGAGATCCCAGCTCTGTGCTATGAACTAAACCCAAAATAACTATGAATAAAATGAAAATGCCAAGCAACATTTAAATACTTAAGAGTACTTAGTTAAATACAACTAATCTAAGGAGTTTAAAAGTGCAACTTCAACCAATTTGCAAAATAAATAGAACATAAAATCCCGAAGCTCTACTTCAATTGAAAGTTACACTGACTTATAAACTCCCAACTGGAATCAACGGTCCAAGGTTCATTCTTGCCTGTGGGTGGCTTCGAGAAGACCCTCGGAGGCTGGACTGGCTTCACCTTCGGCTTGCTGCGGAGTGACACCAGGTTGTCCACTGATGATGATGTGTTTGGTGAAGACGCTGGAATGAGAAGAGTTAGTGATGATAATTACGTAAATGGAAACTTCACATAAGAAGTGATAAAACAAATTGAATGGAATCAATTATTCCTATTCGCCAAAATGAAAATTATTCGACACAGCACGTCCCATGAACCTTTTTTTTGTAGATATATGGACTTTTTAAAGACTCTGCTTGTCGAATCTCAAAATCATATCTAATACAAAGTGAGTAAATGTACAATACTCCTTCTGGATATAATAAAATTAAGTAAGCAGTATTAGAATCATGTACGAGTATGTACTAAGTTTAGTTAAATATCTTACGAGAAAGTTCTTCTATGCTGTGCATATCTCTCAAAGGGTAATATGGATGGTTCTGGTTTGGAGGCTCCGAATAACGATTGGAAAGATTTACTCCAACTCTTAGCAGTTTTCTTCGTTGCACTGGAGGCAGACCGGCCTGCAATTAAAATAATGTATAAGTAACTTATTTAAAATATTATGAAGTTTTTACAAGATGCATAAGATTAAAGAAAAATATTTTACATGCAATGCTGAATGTGGCTTCAAACTAAAAGCTATTTTGTCCAGGCAACCTTTTCTATAACATGTTTATAAAACAAGACTTACTTCTTTAAGTGCATCTACAGGATCAGCATAAAAGGGACTGCCAGCATTATCCTTCTCAGAATCATCTCCATTCTCTCTAAGATCATCTTCAAGTTTAACAGTTTCCATACTGTCTGCATTAAAATTCTCTCTACTCTTAAAAGCAGCTTCGATTTCTTCTGTCAATTTCTTATTCATGTTCATAGCGATACTCAGTTTATCTGGTCTCTTTGGTATGATTTCTCCCTTACTGTTGGTAGTTGCTATTATTTCACTGGAACTGTTGAAGCTTTTTTTCAAAGAACTATCTGAGTAGTTCTTTTTCTCGTTCAAACTTTCATTAGAGTTTAAAAGGTGAATGTTTTCTTTTTCTGTTATGGATTGTGTACTTTTTGCTGCGTTCAGTTTTGCTGTAATGCAATATGATTAGTCAGTGATTTGTTTCTTTGCACTTAATAACTAAGAAAGAAATAGAGGTTTTATTAAAATATTTACGCAGAGTATCTGGAAGAAGGTCCGGTTTCTTGCTTTTCATAAGACCGTTATGTATATTATTATCATTCTCCGGTTTCAAAGGTTTGAACGTTGAACAATTATTATTTTCTGGTCCCCATATGTCTTCATAATCTGACACTTTATCCATTAGTGAACTTCTGTAGTAAACGCCTGGAGACTCTAAAATATCTGACTCCTGAAATTAAGAAATAATAATTATTAGAAAGGTTTTTCATATATCCACAAAAAATATAACATTTCTAATCATTCATTTTGAAATTCATGGCATAATACCTAAGATAATGCGAATATATACAGCGTGCTGTTAGGTATGAAAGCAGTATATTTATAACACATAATAGATAGAGATGCAGCCCTACCTGATAATGCTTGGACTCCTTTCTATTAGAGTGTTTACTCCTCCTCGATCTACCAGACGGCGTAGTACTCGCTGTATTTGTATTTGGGGACATTACTTTATCTCTAGTCTTCCCCATCATAGGAGACACCATAGACTGATTAGAAGTCGGTGAAAATACACTTTTGTTCAATATTGGGGAACTTCGAGAAACTGGTGAGAATATCTCGCTCTTATTGGTTTGACTTAGAGGCGAAAACACACCACTTTTAGATGAAATTGTATCGTTTGACATGGGAGAATTTATTTGACTTGTAGGGGAAAATATGCCACTGGTAACTGAATTAGTACCATTTGGTGATACTATGTTGTTAGCAAAGCTGCTGTTTGATTTGTTGAAGCTATTGGCAATAGGATCGATAGAGTCTGATGTATTTTGTGACTGTTCAGTAGGAGATGTAGTTTCCACATTGTTTTGTTCTGTTATTTGTCGTTTGAAGCTTCCATGTAAATTAGCCGTCATCGTATTGATGCACTCTCCATCGGGCGACATTCGGTGCATCATGTTCTATACGGGAAGAAGAATTATTGTTAAGACCAGGGTTATTATACAATCAGATGTTAGTTATAGCCTTGATTAAGAACATTCTATTTCCACGTCCAATTTTACACTCACTATCATGCAAACATAACATAATAATATATTGTGTAACTAATAACATGCAATTTGATGTTCTTACCTGAGTATCTCCGTTTGCGTCACCGTTGCTTTTAGAGTTCTCCATAATGTTAAACACTGTTTCCGCGCTACTATTATTATTATTTATAGTATTAGACGCAAGCGTTAGTTGGAGTCGATCGCTTTGTATGCTTTCATTGATTTGATGATTATGAATTTGTGTGTTATTGACGCAGAATGTAACTGTAGTGGTGACTGTGATGTTTCCATTTTGAGAGGCCTTGTTAATGGGGCTGAAAGCTGATGCCTCGGACTTAGGAGATAATGGTTTGCCTGGCTTGGCCCATCTGGGAGGAGGCGGAGGTGGGGTTGTCTTAACGCTATTTGTATGGGTGGGAGAATGTGGAGTATTGGTGGTAGGAAATGTATGAGGCTGTGTTATATGCGCCTGAAAAATATTACCAGCGATTAACATAAATTCTTGTAACACCGATAAGCAATAGCATATAAGGCAAAATGAAACTTACTGTGCTAGTCATAAGGTTTAAAGTATTCGGTGGGGTCGGTCGTGGTGCTCTGACGAAAGAGCCGCTCGGTTTAGCTGGTGGTGATGGAGCTGTTCTTCCTTTGAAAGTGCTTAGATTGTTTGTATTGGGTGGAGAACCTGATGTTTCTATTGGAGACATCTTTAGGACAACGTTTTGGTCCTTTTCTGGACTGAGAATGTGTTCCCTGGAGTTTGTTCTTGTACCTAAAAATTTCAAATACTTGATATATTTTTGCTGTTCCTAATGAGAGTATTAGTTGAGATATATGTATTATGAATATGATCCAACTTACTGGTATTAAAACTGCTAAGACTAGATCCAGTATCAGAAGGGGTAACTGCCATGGGTACGATTCCGTTTGCCAGTTGACAAGGTGAGAGGACATTGCTGGAGTTACTTTTGAGATTTGACATTGGATAACCCCAGAACTCTTGTCCCAATAGCGTCAAGGAACTGAGCTGATGTCTACTTTTCGCTTCACGAAGGGCACGAGGAAGTTGAAGTTGTACTGGTAATTCATCGCTGTAATGTAATAAGGATAATAAGACATAATCAAAATGGTAGTAGCACATAGTATTTCCCATAATTTGTTGTTTCCCAAGTCGGGATTTGAATTCAGATCCGACCCTGTATCAATAATGATGCTACAAATCTAACTGCTTGCAATGGAGATCCCTATTTTAGCCATGAATGTTCCTGGTGACAACATTTGAATAAAACCTATCTAATTCGTAGAGAACTGGAGACTAATATAATAAAAGCTTCATTGATATACGGTGTTAAATAGGGATCAAAATCAACCGTTTACATAACAAACAAGATCTTACCAACACTGCGAGTAATGAGCAATCAACTCTGGTATATTGTCGAAACGATTGTGCGACGTCTCGAGTCCAATGCGGCCGTCCGATGCTTGGATCAGGTAGTGCTCGATGTAAGGGCCCTTGTCGGCTGGCAAACGGACACTTATTGCCATTGTGTCGGGTTGGCTTGACTGGCGAACTACGAAGTTCTGGAAAATGAGGAAATTTTGTTAGTAATCATTCATGGATTATTGGTTGATGTTTCTCTAAGAGGGAATTTAAAAAGAAGTGATGCTTGTTCTTTATTCTTACGAGTATTATCAATAAGAAGATGTTCAGATGTAAAGCATCATCACGGAAGTTGGGATAATGATGGAAATCACAGGCAGTTTTGAACAGAAACAGAGGGAGACGTGCCTATTACCGAGCTCCAAAATTAAAATATAATAGAAGTAATCATATCATCATCATCTTACCCTGTCGCCTATTGCTGTCCTCTAAACAATGGCGACTTCAATTAACCTTCAGAGCAACCGCTTAAGTAATCCCACAAAAAGTTATTAAACAAACTCACCCCTTCCTCCTTCCCTTGCAGCAGATGAAACGCCCCCGCCCGCTGTATCCCAGGTAGAAACCAAACAGGATGCGTCCTGATCAGTCGCTCCAGGAGTCCGATGTCACACGGGGGCTGCTCCTCCGAGCTCGACCCTGAAGTGTCTACTGATGAACAGTCGCCGCGAGCACCTTCACCGTCTGATGAGAGGGTTTCTCTGCTCTGGAATTGGAAGAAGAGAAAATTTTAAAAATGAGTGTTGTACTGTAAAGGATGTTAAATGTATGTTATAAATAAACGACAATTTTGGTTGAAGTTTTAATAGTAGTCATGTTTCGTTGTTGACAAATGCAATTACCCTCATTTTAACACACATGTTGATGCAAAAAATATTCTAATTTATTTTTGAAAATAAGTACCTGCCATATACATACTATTCATATATACTAAATTCGACTATCTTAGGTACTATGAGTTTCCCTAAAAAAATTTTCGGATTTATGATTTCCACGTAATGTCACAGTACACAGTTCAGTAAGTTAGTAACTAAAGTCAAATACCTACATTGAATTATTTTAAAGCTTTACGACAATACGAGTATTATCTAAAGCCTTATATATAAAACAATTTTTCAGCTGTACCTACTTCTACACAATATTTTAAATTAATCTTTTTACTACCTATAAAAGTGCATAAACACTTTAGTTACCGACCCTCCCCATAAAGTACACTGTTAACAAAATAATTACCGAAACGTCATTATCTCTCGACCGTAATTAACACGTTAATCCACAATGGAAATTAAGTAAATAACAATGTTACACCGATCCATTTGTTTTACAATCCTAATTAAAGTAAACTGTATCTATTACGCCCGGGGGTAACCCTTACACAGTAATTATTTTAAACGTAAAATAAAGCTGTTAAAATGAAAATGTTACGCTAATTACAATATTCTTATGTATGGGGCATGTAAGGGTTGGTGCACATTGAGTTAAATGATATAGGATTTATGTGCGTAGTCCGTTGCACTGTCTTTTATTTTCTCTTCTACAAGTATAAAAATAGAAGACCGACTGACTGACATATAAACGCACAACCTTAACTACTGGAGATTGGACCGTTAAATTTTAGTCACACATACTTTACAAGTTCTTAAAAATTCGTGCTCTAAGTTGGAATTTTTAGTTCTCGAAGAAAGTATATTTAATTTTGCATAAGGAACGGCACGATCTTACATTCATTTTATAGTTTAGGCAAGATAAAACATTGAATCAAAGATTTATCTATATATACCTATATAACTCGAAGGTGACTGACTGACATAGTGATCTATCAAAGCACAGCCCAAACCACTGGACGGATCGGGTTGAAATTTGGCATGCAGGTAGATGCTATAACGTAAGCATCCACTAAGAAAGGATTCCCACGGGATTGTGATATACTACGCGGGTGAAACCGCGAGGAACAGCTAGTTAATAATAAAAATGAATAAACACGATATCATTATACCAAATAATAATGCCACAATTGTGCACGTACCCCTATAATGTTTGCGAGGTAATATCGCCGGGGTATGGAGTATGGATGCAAGGGGGTTTATTATAAGCTCCGTCGGCCTGTCTGTGGCGTAGCTTTTAAAGCTTAATATCAAAGCTTTTACCTGTTAATGGGTGCCTACTTCAATGTGAGGATTAATGTTTCCAAGTTTGATGTTTACGGTAATTATGGTTCTAAATAATTGTTAATATTATATGTTTGATGGGTGATTATTAATGTTGGAGGTATTATTTAGAAAGATAGGTTTTATGTGAGGTAATCTTTATTTACTTAAAATACAAATTTTAAATTTAATGAACGTTATATTTGTTCGTTAGAGAAAATACTTAGCTGGACAAAAGCAGCTGAATGGTTTTGTATTAAATTAGTGATTAGCAAAGTTAATTTATTATCTTTATTTACACTTTTTTATCGTCAAATGCATACAGGATCGGAATTATAACTTTTCAACTTACAAATGATACAAATACAAACAACAAATTCGTGATGCGTAACTTTTTTTCTTTCGTATAAAATCTCAGAGCTAGGAACCATCAACGTTGCATTGCGGTTGGAAGCGAAATCGTCTGTAAATGATATCCCACCAAAAACATTCTGTAAAAAACTAGCCAAGTCTCGATGGAGCTGCTTGTTTATCTCTAAAAAGTAATGAAATCTAGACAAAGTCGTGCCAAGACTTCCAAGAGTTCCTTACTGCGATTTCTTTATTATTATAGTTAATGTTGTGTGACTTGGCCGTTCAAGGGTACACATGTACACAAGGGTACAAAACTAGGTGCTCCATGACACTATTGCACCAATCTGTCGCCAGAACCGCTACCCATTGACGATAGAAAATTGCCACTTAAATAACGTTGATTCAATATCCAGTCCATTGTAGGCTTGATAAAGCTGCGTATTTCAATAATGTTATAACATTACGTGTAAAAAAAATTTACTTGTACCTACTACTAACGTTTTAAACAATGTTCAACGGCCAAGTCACACAACATTAACTATAATAATAAAGAAATCGCAGTAAGGAACTCTTGGAAGTCTTGGCACGACTTTGTCTAGATTTCATTACTTTTTAGAGATAAACAAGCAGCTCCATCGAGACTTGGCTAGTTTTTTACAGAATGTTTTTGGTGGGATTTCATTTATTTTTGTTGAAACGTGTTTATATTGATTTATTTTATTAGATTTCCTTATTTGACACGTTTTTTCTTTTTAGGAGTAGTATTTTATTATTAAGCGCCCCGCGGTTTCATCCGCGTAGTTCCCGTTCGCGTTTCGGTGGGAATTTCGGGATAAAAAGTATCCTATGTTATTCTCCTGGCTCTAAGCTACCTCCCCACCAATTGTCAGCCAAATCAGTACAGCTTTTCTTGAGTTATAAATTCCTGTTCCTAATCCCGTGGGAATTTCAGGATTAAAAGTATTCTATGTTCTTCTCCTGGTTTTAAGCTACCTCCCCACCAATTTTCAGCCAAATCAGTTCAGCCATTCTTGAGTTATAAATTCCCGTTCCCATTCCCGTGGGAATTTCGGGATTCAAAGTATTCTATGTTCTTCTCCTGGTTCTAAGCTACCTTCCCACCAATTTTCAGACAAATCAATACAGCCGTTCTTGATTTTTAAAGTCCCGTTCCCAATCCCGTGGGAATTTCGGGATTAAAGGTATCTTATGTTCTTTTCCTAGTTCTAAGCTACCTCCCCACCAATTTTCAGCCAAATCAGTTCAGCCGTTCTTGAGTTACAATTCCCGTTCCCGATCCCGTATAACTCCCGTTCCCGTTCGATTATCCTAGTTTTTATAGTTTTCCCTTTATGTTGTCATTAAACCCTAACTCTGTACCAAATTTCAGCTCTCTAAGTTTATGGGAAGTACTAGTTCTATTTTGATGATCATGAGTGAGTGAGTGAGTGAGTGAGTGAGTGAGTGAGTGTCTGTCATAAATACGAAACTTTGCTTTCGCATAACTTCGGAACTAAATGACCTACAGACTTGAAATTTTATTTTAAGTATGTGATTGTATAGCTTACTGGATGACGAAAATTTCAGCGTTCTGGGCTGATCCAGAGGTTCTTAAATAGGGGCCTGAAAATGCGGCGAAAGGGTTCCTGTAAAGGATGGTACGGCAGTGTTTGCTTCGCGCTCGACTTGGCGGGGGGCACTGCCGTGCCCCCAGATTTCAAAAACATTGCTTGCAAATCTTGCAATATACAGTTAAGGGTAAAATAAAAGACAAACCCCTACGCAATGTGTACTTCAAAAAAAAACCTCTTTTTTGTTCACCGACATGGAAATTATTATGAGACGATTTCCACAAAAAAGGTCTGCCTCAAACCCGGCTTCAAAATGAGGGTAGTAATTTTATGCAGCAATACATTTTATTCTAACTTTTACATTACGTAAGGGTAAAAAGATAGACGGAACTAAAAAAATTAAATAAACATTCTGTTGTGAATAGATAATAAAGTGTATTTTTTTTGTTGATGGAAAAACAAGTCTTTTAAGTAATAAAAAAAAAAAAATATATATCTCGCCCTGGGCAGCAGGAGCTGAGCCACCACCTTTTGCTTTAATTATTATTACTGTATGTTTAATTTTCTTTTTTTTTGTATAAGAAAGATTTTTTATTTATTTAAAAGCCGATTTTTATTATTCAATCCTAATATTATGCGAAAGTTAGTATGAAGTTTTTAAGTACAATAAAGGATATGAGATAAAAGTATATGTAATAAAATTCCCGAATATGTATCGCAATTTGACCAGACTGTGATACTCACAAGCCTATCCAATCATAAATACTGGCATCATTTTTTAAACAACTGATGCTTCTACCCATTTCAACTCCTGCTAAGTTATGCGCGTTGTTCATATGTGAATGTTCAATATTTTTTCAGAACGATCACCGTTTGATACGCCGAAAAATAAAGTTTGCAAAAATATGCTCACTTCAATTTTCCTTCAATGTTTTTTTTACGATTTTGAACCGGCCCCGGGCTATTTTGGTAGCTATGTTTTATTGGAGAATTATTACGAAATATTTGGGTAACTTTGAAGTTGTTGAAGGAGGGACGGAGAAACATTTTGGGGTGGTAAATGTAATTTAAAATAACTTTTAATATTAATATTTTAAGCGTAGATGTTTTGAATCTTGTTTGGATAAAAATATAACTTATATTTTCTTCTTTATAAAATTCTTGTAAGTACTAATATTATACTAGTGGCCCGCCCCGCACGGGTCAAAATTTCCCCTTAGCTTTTCCAGATTATTTTTACATAAGAACCTTCTCCTGACAATAACAAACACAGCAAAAAAATAATTAGCCAAATCGGACTAGCCGTTCTCAAGTTATGGCGTGACAACGGGAAACGGGTTTCATTTTTATACGAGGAATTTGACGGGAAGCCAAGGAGATTTTGGGATTTTGAGTACAGTAAAACATCGAACAAATAATCAGTATGCTCATAAATATTAGGTATGTATTGTTCTATTAATTGACTCTGAAATTCAGTCAAAGTTGTTCCTTGAATCAGATAAGCAATTATAACCTTTCCAACGATCGACTTCAAACATTTGCTACAAAAGAAGGTCACAGTAAGACACAAAACTATTCTCTTAATGTAAATACGACAGTTTGATATGGAAATTAAGTTCCCAGATTCTTGTACCACAACTTAATTTGCAAGGAAAATCATCTCATTACATGTCGTAATTGGTAGAAAGTCAGTCCGTCTGTTATTCGTTTGATTTCTCTATGTAAGTGGTATCTCTAATTTGAAAATGGTATTATAATTTAAGAGATCTAATGTAGGAAAATTAGTTTTGTATAATTGAAAAGAAATTGTTATATAATAACTAATCCTAACTAACATTATAAATGTGAAAGTAACGCTGTCTGTCTGTCTGTTACCTTTTCACAGCTAAACTACTAAACCGATTGACTTGAAATTTGGTACAAGGGTAGCGTATGGTCCGGGAAAGAACATAGGACAGAAATTTTATCCAGAAATTTCCATGGGAATGGGAACTACGCGGGTGAAACCGTGGGGCGCTGCTAGTAGTTCATAATTATTTGTATAAAGTTCATAATTACTAAGATTTGTATAGTGCTATTTTTATTACTTAGATACACAATGTTTCCTTCCATCAATTTTGCGTTAAATGGGCTAAAAATATAAGTACTTATTTTAGGATAGTCAAAAGTTGTGCCTTTTCAATTAATTATGAATTCATACATATCTTATTGTCTATCGTGATTTTAATTAAAATGCTAAATAAATCAAACGTTTACTACAAAACAAACCCACACAAACACAATATATAATTCCATAAATTTAAATTATAATAGACATAATTACATCCTTTGTGCTCAAGTATTTGAAGTCTGGTATTCAACGACCGCATCTCACACCGTAGAAAACTAATTGCAATTCAACTTTCCGCATAAATTCCCACCAACGTATTCAGAGGTGTTGAACGGTGTGATATTTGGCTATTCGGCTTTACGATTTTGGTATTTCGAGGTGCAATTTAACACCTCCGAGTTCCTTTGTCCTGTGATTCATCGCTGTTATTATTGTTACCGATCGCGATATTAATTTTGAACGTAAATTGTCGCTTTCTGCGTGTAATACTAACGTTTGTTCCGCAAATTGCCGCAGAATTAATATCTGTATGTCATTTGTTTGGTACAGGGATTAATGGAAACGATTCTGGTTTGCGGTTGTTGGACTATAAGTTTTAATTAGAGTTTATATCAACCGGTGTTTATATTTTGGTGATAGTTGGTGTACTCGTATTGTAGCCGTTTGTGTACATTAATGTTTGTTAATAAAGTGAACTAACAGTGTATTTTATTTAAAAGTACAGATTTTTTTAATTCTATAAGGATATAAATTAATGTTTGTGTTAAATTTATGATAGTACAGAATATATTTTTGGTTGGTTTGTAATTAATAGGCTCCAAAAGTACTAATCCGATTTAGGTGAAATTTTGTGCAGATATTCCAAAACCAGGAATAAGCCAAAGGATTGTTTTATATCAAATTATCACACATAAAAAAGCAGATTATGGCAAGATTCAAAAACCTACTTTCAAAGATAGGACGAACAACATAACTTGATAACTAAATTAAATATAGATTGGAAAGTTTTAAATTGAAACCATAAATGAGGGTCTAATATTTCAGTCTGCCTTTGGAATGTGTCCTTTATTATCTGAAGTTACGGAGACTTCTCTGAGTACGAGAACTAAGTCGTAGTCGTAGCTTAGACGATATAAGCAGCTTAACGTTCACTTGACTTATTTTCACTGGAAAACTAATAAGTAGAAATGGCAAGTATTTCATTTAATATTGAGTATTATTTATTATAGTTTAATATGGTTTAATATGGTTTATATCAATACTAGCAGCGCCCCGCGGTTTCACCCGCGTAGTTCCCATTCCCGTGGGAATTTCGGGATAAAAATCCTATGTTCTTTCCCGGACCATAAGCTACCTCTGTACCAAATTTCAAGTCAATAGTCAATATATTCAGTAGTTTAGCCGTGAAAAGGTAACAGACAGACAGACAGAGTTACTTTCGCATTTATAATATTAATAAGGAAGGATTTAGGTTTAATTAAAGTGCAATATTTTGATATTTGATAAGTTATTCTGACTATTGAAGTTCAGCTTTTCAGAAAGTAAAAGGGGATGTAATTTTGAACAAAAATCCATATTTTTAAAGATTAAATAAGTCATTAGAAAAGAGAAATAGAAATAATCTACACATAAAAATGTGCTAAAGTTGTATTAAATTCAATAATTCGAGAAAGAAGCGAGCAAAAAGCTATATGCTAATAATTAATAAGGCCCGATCTCCATAAAAAATGATAAAACACCTATATAACTATATAATACAACGGGATGTTTGTACGTTCTTATTTAAGTCGATTCCCTTGACTGACGATCCCGTTGTATTATATAGTTATATAATGACGTACGTTTCGTTTGATAATAAAAAGATAATACACCTTTTCATAAACCACTAAAAAGGTACAAGTTAGGTAAACATAAAGCATAAACTTCTAAAACCCCATACATTGAGTAGCATCTGTTCGTACTGACTTTATCAGCACTTCACTTTTAGTCTCGTGAACTAAGTGGAGAACCAAATGTTGATCGCTCACAAATGGGCGAAGTGTTTTAAGGGTGCAGGAACACACCTGTGGTCTGAGAAGACAAGTTGTGGTGATTAGGTTAAAAGTTACAGATAGTGGTGATGGGTTGGAATGTTACTGGGAGATAAGGTGATATGTTTAGATTATAATTTGGAACGAAGTTCCCTTTCGCGGGTTGCGAAAGGGGGGTAGACGGGAAAAAATTAAGACAAAGTTGTAATGACACTTTTTTTAAAAACTAGTCTAGCCTCCTTTCGCGTGTTGCGAAATGGGGCTAGACGGAAAAATTAAGACAACGTTGTAATGACACTTTTTAAAAATTTCATTCAAATTTGAACAGCGTCTTTATTTTATAATTAACAAAAATGTAGGTAACTACAGCTAACTTTTTCGAGTAAAACTTTTTTTTAAATCATAATTAATCATTTAAATATTTTCTTTGACCTTTGAAATTAATACTTATTTATGTAACTCCGTTCTTACCTGGTGTCCCACGACACCACACTTGGTCTTTTTTAGATTGGTGTAATAGTTTGCAAATGTCCAAATTGAGATTATACCAGAGTTATGTTGCTTTTAATAGAATTTGAAATAGTAGTAGGGTGCTTATTTGTTTATGAGTATGATTTTACTCGTTTTTTGGATTTGTAGATGCCTACACTATAAGTGATTATTATAATATTTTTGGAGGTAGTTTGTACGTTAATATAAAGGAAAACAAAATTGTATTATATATATTTGAAAACAAAAACAAATATAAAGGAAAACAAATTATAATTCTTAGGAAATCTATGACTGACAGTGTTTTATCCCTATTTGACTTCGAAATATGTATAAAACTTAACCCAACCGGAATTATATGTAATATTTTTTATTAAAAAACCGCCCCCATTACCACACTAACAGCACGGTTGAAGCAAATCGTTCAATGCAATAGTAATAGTACAAAATACATGTTCAATCTTAGAGGGTTCACTGTTTGGCGCAAGGGATGCGGCTCCGAGGGGATGAAGATGACTCATATGGGGTTGAAATCAATAAACTTCTGCGGATTGCATGTAATTTAATGGTGATTTGTGTTTAAATTATAGAGTTAGGTTTAAAAATTTTGAAATGTTTACTTCTTTTCAAAATAACATAACATTCACAACATCATCTCATTATAGTAACTGATCCCTAACTAAGCTTGAAGCTTGTATCTAGGGTATCAGAAACTACACACACACACTCATTCACAAAATGACTCATTAACTGAAGGTCTTCTTATATCAAAGATAAGAAAAATTTAAATCTCCCAACACATTTTTTTTTCTCCAATCAATTCTTAAAAATACCATTCATAATCTTGTCATCGTTCAAAAAACCAAATCAAAATCAGTCGATTCATTTCTGTTTTTTGAAAGCTATGATGTCATTGAAAGGCACACAGCAAATCTTTGAATATCATATTATCATTTCAAATTAATTTAACTGCCACTTAGATTTTCCGACTATTAGTAAAGATTTTTCATAATAAAAAAAAATGTTTTTTTTTTATAAAAAAAAAAAAATAATTACACTAACAGCCTTACCAATAAAAAATACCCACTGTGTATATTCTTGATATAACGAATTATTAATATGCTTCACACTCGTTATATCAAGAATATACACAGTGGGTATTTTTTATTAGTAAGGCTGTTAATCTTTTTTATAAGTTTAAATAGCATTAATTAAAGCACCACTTACACAACACAGTCTCACCAAATGACTTGTAAGGAGTCCCGGATGACGCGATTAGACGTCCAATAAGGGTGCAATAGCCACATAAGTCAGATGTCAAGTCAATACCCCGGAGACGCCCTGGGACGGTCACCCCTTTGCGACTGGCAGTAAGGTCAGCAGGTAAATTGATTTACTGTATATGTATATAATAGGTAGGATATAGGTAGTGTAGGATTTGATTGTGGTATTGTAATATTGATTTAATTTATCCGTATCTCCCGAACGGATGAACCGATTTTAATTTAGTTTGTTTTGTATTAAAGGGGACTTACGTGCGAGTGTTCTTAGACATGTTTGATGAAAATCGGTTGACCCGTTTAAAAGTTATATATTGAAAGTAATTGCGTTGGGGGTTTTTTAAATTTTAAATTTAATGTTATAATTATTATTTTATAAGTTACCTATTTATAGCATCCAGGTGGCCGTGGGTGGTTTAATATACAATAAAATTAATTGTTATAAATGTCTTAGCAATTGATACGAAGAAGAAGTGGAAACGACAATATGATGAAACGTTATAACGATAATAAGTTTTGATAAAACAAAAGTTTGTATTTGTATAATTTATTGATAACATAATTTAAAAAAATTAGGATTTAGAAAATTAGTAAGTAAATCATGGTAGTTTTTTCATGAAATATTAAAAAACAAAGATTTGTAGCCCTCTACTTAGTTAACAATAAAAAAAAAAAATAAGCACATCAAAAAATCAACCAAAACATTTCACTTAACCCACCAGCCACGCATTCCCAAAAATGCCACTTTAAAAGTATTAGCGTGACCATTGCACCGCTAAATCGATATCACTGCATGCAAATTAAACTATGCATCGGTTTATATTTTAATCTGTTTTCGATTAAAGTGCGTCCAGACGAGAGGGCGCAGAGGGTGGACGTAGAGAGGGTTGATAATCGCCGCGTGTTGACAATAGCAGTAATTATTGTGGCTAAAAGACCGCTTCCTATTTCCGAGAGCGAGTCGTTAACTTTCGCTGGCAAGACTGCTATTATGAATGTAGTGGGTAATTTTTAAGTTTATTTATATTCTTTTTAAACGGTACGTGTTTGAAGAGAGTGATAGGGAAAAACTGTAAAACCTTAACTTAGATTTACCAAAGAGACTGAGATACTATTCTTTTTTATTAAACAACATTATCGTAAAATTAAACATAATTATTTTTAGATAAACCAAGCATAATTAAGTGTATTTTCGACACTAAAAAACCTTAATTTCTAAATATTAAAAGAGAAATCCAAAAGTAGTTAAAACTCCTAATCTCATTTCCACCCATTGAATATAAAAACCACCGGCCCACCATTTCAGTTAAAATAACACCAAACATTTTTCAATTATTATCATTAAGCATAAAAATTAAAACGAATCTACAGAATCACCCACCCCATCTAATTGCGTTAGGAATCGTCCGCAAAAATAATTAAAAACTCAATTAAACTTAGTGCGATGCTATTTTCATCAGTATTTAAATTTTAGGTCGTCGGCACATGTCATTTGTGGGCCTTTTAAGGCAGTTAACTTGCCAGCAGGGCCCTAATTTGAGGGTTAATAGTAGATCCAACGGTCCAGTAAGTGTTGTGTAATGAATATTACAGTTTCCGTACAACCCTTTCAGTGCGATGCGGTCGTCTAAATATGATAATGTTTAAACTTAAGACATTTTCACTTTAGTGATTTTTACTAATGCATTATGCTTAGTTTTATCATTAGGGTTTAATTGCACTTTTAATAAAAGCTGGCTGGTGCCTTCACAGTGTTAATAATGATGATGGTTTTAAGTTAGGCGACTATTAAACTTCTTGTTTAAAATAATAGTGGTAACTGCCGTTTTTTTAAATACAAATAAATACTTGCATTTTCACCGGGTTTCAGTCACGGTTTATACTTGAATCTATTATCCAATATTTTATAACTTGTAGTTTAGTCAAAAGAAACACTATCAATAGAATATGAATTATCAAAATTATATGAAAAGAGGATAAAAAGTACTTATTATAATTTTCAATATAAAAATATAAAAAATCCCACAAACTACCTTCAAACAAAAAGAACACTAATTCACGCTTTAATTTATTATGACGAACAATGAGCACCACGAAATAGCCCTTGACCAGTACAAAGAACAATTCATACATTGCATAACACGAGTTCAATGTAACACGACAATGGTAATGCAGGCCGACAATTGTAGGGTTCGGTAGGGTTTCAAGTATTCACAAAGCTAGGGAGTTTTACACCTCTAGTGCGCTCCACACTGAGTGCCGCGCAAATATTGTGTCTGCGGTGTGACATTTGACGCGAGTTGTACGCCGATGTGTAGCAGAACAATTAGGTTGTTTGTTTAATTGTTTACAAAAAATGGGTTCAGAAAGGCTTTTTGTTCCTTAAAAGGCTGTTTTGCTAGTCTGACCTAAAATGTATAACTATTATGCATGCTTGCATGTCAGAATGTAAGTATCTGGAATGTGCTTTAAAGATAATGAATTTTAAGCGCATTAACTACCTGTGGTAACAGAAACTAAGCAGATATACAATTTTAAAACTGAAGAACATCATACGGTACTGATTAGTCCATGATTAGTCTTAGCTGTGTTACGTAGTATTGCTAAGATGTGCGTAAATACCTGTTAAGGATAATACGCAAAATGAAGGCACGGAAGTTGCTTGGCTTACAGAAAAAAAATATGGATGAGAAAAACATGTTATGACGTCTCTACATAGAGGTAAGTAAACATATAAGAGCAAGAAAATATTGATAATATAGAATAGATACTATGACAACATTGGAGGATACCTATTCTTATATTAATTTTTTTTATTGAACAAAGACGGCTTTTGTTAGAAAATGTTATTCGGTATATCGTTATGTGTATTTCAATAATGGTATCTAAAGTACATTTGTTACTTTCCATTTCAAGAAGCCACCCTTAGGTTATACAAATATAATGTCAAAGGAGACGCCTCCGCTTCCAAGTAAAACGCCTATTGACAGAACCGCAAATTTGATTCGAGGAGAAATGAAAAATATTGCTTCCACGTAACATCACTCTTCTCGCATTCGAACCGTAATGGAATCAAAATGGATTCTAGAAAATGCATTTTCCATAAATACAAAATGTTATACAAATAACAAAATGTAATTTTGTATCGAGTGTATTTCACAGAACATGTTTCAGTGCACACAGCCCCTTTGGGGTAATGCAATCCGGCATGCAAATAACAGTACAAAACGAAAGGCAAAGTTTGAAATTGAGTCTGCGGAACTAAAAACTAAATAGAAGCTCGGCACGGTTCATTAGTCTCTCGGTTAGAGTGTACGATACCTGATTTAAAAGTTTCAAGGAGCCGCTCACCTGACTGAGGCTGTCTCCGAGACTTCCGTCGACCTCCACCGGCCGGAAAAGTTGATTGGACTCTTTTATTGGATCCCGTCTATTTTTCCTCTGGGTGTCCCTCATCGCTTGGTTCTGAAGCCTTTCAAAGAACTCTCGAGGTTTTAGCGAAGGTGGGTCATCATCAGGCGGCGGAGGAGGGGGAGGCGGGAGCCTGGTTCGTGGTGAACTCCGAAGTAACGATCGCTCATCATCCTCAGTCGATCGCTCATCGTGCTCGGAGTCAGAACTTCGACTGTCCCGCCTTCTCACTCCTTGAAGATGTGGCTCTAGAAATGTCGCATTTCTGAAACAAAGAAAAGAAATTGTTGGCATAACTACAGTAAATATTGTGCTCAGACACCCCGAGGGGTTATTCAAGGGTCTTGTACGATACTATGTCACTGTAAGGGGAGAGCTCCGACCGTGTATGTATCGCTACAAAAAGCTAAATAACTCACGTCTGTGCCTAACTAACGCGTCGTACGCTATTGTCGTTTATCATAGATCTTTCACCGCCGCAGTATAGCGCTTGGCGTAAAGTTAAACTATATCGCCCAATAAACCGACTAGCAGCCAGTTTGCTGGTTACAGTGAACGCGTCCAGTTATTCACTCCATTACCTCGTTTTATCTGCGGGTGTATCTATTCGTCATTGGTACCGTAATCGATTTTGTACATCTAACTGCAGCTTACAAACACATGGGTCTCGCTGACCAGACTAAAGGGACATTAACCAAGATTTATTTCAGCGGCACGCTCGCTCGTGGCGTAGGTATTAATTAAAAACCTCTTCACAGTGCGAGTGCGTTCGATATTCTCGCCAATTACTTGGTCGTTCAGATTTAGGTGTGTAGCGGTTGGGATGTGTTAATGTGTTCGCGGCGCGGGGTTACGTGTGCCAAATGATTTGTGGATTATCCTACTTATGGTATAAATGTGAAAGTTTGTTACTCGGGTGATTGAGTAACAACGTCGTAAGTAATAGAAGTGTGGATTAATTTTTTTGAGGCATAGAATGTATTGCATATTCCTATTTGTCACAAAGAAGAATCAAAATTAAAGTAACTGGTTTTTAATCTTTATTTTTTAACGATTTGTTCCATACAAGACGATCCTAATTCAAGGGCATAAATACTTAATGTAGACGCTTAAGCAATAACCTAAGTAATTTATAAAAAAAAAGATTTTCCGATTCCCTTCTCAGACAGGTAACAAGGCACTTCACAGCCCTTTACCAAAATGACATGAAATTGACACGTCACTAATTGAAAATTACGTAGAGAAATTGACTAAAATCTTTCCTGTTCCCGACAAAACTAATAAACGCTTCCTTTATTAATGCAATTTAACTCGTCCCGTGGGTTTGACGTTTAAAAAACGTTGTAATAACTTCGTGTTGACGTTAACGTCGAGGTGACACTCAATTTGTCAGTGGACGGACGATGCAAGCGGAAAAAGCAAAAAATAGCCCGTGTTTGGCTTTGGTTATACAATATTAAATTAAAAAGTAATTTGTCAGAGTACCGTAATCTCATGGGGATAGATGCTAATTTTGGAAAACACGTGCACATTAAAATCTATTATCAGATTAAAAATAGGTTTTTGACTGCAGATTAAATCAAAACTCTATATGCCACTAAATTACATAGATGTTTATGTATAAATAAAACTGATTTACAATCAAGAAACCCGATCTATACAACAGCCTCACCCAGAAAATCCTATCAATTTAACAACGTACTATTTATCAATCAAACATATGGGTGACGCCATCATCTAATTTAATGATTGAAACAAATCACTACCACACAACCCTAGGTCATTACCCTGACGTAATGTCACAGTGACAGCGGCTGTCATTAATTAAAACGTCATTTTATGGCGCGAAACTTTGTCACAGGTGCCGTATGGACCTTAATTATTAATTTTGGACGGTGTATTGTTTGGGTTACGTTGGACTACCGCGTAAATTTAAAAATAAGCTCAAAGAATTTCTTGTCAACAAAGCTTTCTACACATTACAAGAGTTCTTTGAGTCCACTTCACGATTCAAATAAATTTCTAGTTTTATAAATTTCTTGTTATCATTTCTTGTTTTAATTTTTTTGTTTTGTGTAAATTTTATTAATTGTTTTGTTTCATATTTTATTTTGTTTTGTAATTAACAAGTTAAGTATGTCCTAAAATTATAAGTAGTAGAACCTAATTTTCTTGTAGATTTTATAAGTACTTACTACTGTGTTTGTACCTAAATGTGAACAACTAGATTATAAGATTATTGTTGCAGTGCCCAAACCGGGCTTCATGTTGATTCTACTAATACTTTGTACCTAACTACCTAACACATGAAAGCAATAAATTATTTTGAGTTTGAGTTTGAGTTTGACTATACTAACAATTATAAAATTTACCTTGTTATCCTAGTTCAATGAAATAACTGTGTTGTATTACTTACTTTATTAATAGCAAGGAGACAAGTATTTTATTTGTTTTTAGAATTTTCTCGTCAAAGTATCGTATGCTAATTGATATCAGTTACAAATGAAAAAATAAGTTTTTTATTCATAAACAATATAAGAAGATACAAACTATTATAAGTAGAGATACATTTTCATTAAACAACTAACTAAGCAATATTAACTTACGAAAAACAAAGAATATTCCGGAACAAAACAAAAAATACTGGGAAACACTTCCCAATAATTGAGAGGGAAAGTAATAATAAAGAATAAACATTAAAGTATTGTTTTGTTTGGTCAGTCATAACGGTTATGTTTCCTTTTGTTTTTCTTCATTACTGCGTAGCTCAAGAGTCTTTTCGTAGACTACGAACCCCCGACATTCGGCCACAAGAGTATTATTTTTTCTTTTCCATCCTCCTTGAATAATACGCCTACTTAGTTTAATGGTTTTTTTTCTTATTGTCTTTGTTGAGACGTGTTTCGGTGTTCTTTGTTTAAATTCAAATAAGTAATGCGAATGTTTGACGGTGTCATCTAATTTCCATTTTCAAATTGCAGTGTTTTGTAGTGGTTTCATCATCATCGTGTTGTTTTGATCATTTGGTTTACTTACATATTTTTTTACATTTTTAATGTGTTTTTATCAGACTAAGAGAAGTCTTAATTAGATAAAATATGTTTTAGTAAAATTGTAGAAATATAACATAAATCAATCACTATCATCTACTTGAATAGATTTATTACCTGTCCTCAGTAAGTACCTATAAGAAACTACGCATATACCTACATAATATAAAACTTGCAAATATAAAATTCAACAATCTATTTCAAAAACATTCATACAAAACTTCCGACAGTGACATCGGGGCTACAAAAGCACAGGACCAATGGGACTTGAACACAACGATTTACGATTACTTCGATTGCACCGATATTTTCTATTGAAAAAGGAAACATTCTACAGTAAAAATGGTTGACAAAGAAAAAAGCGATAGAATTGTATAAGTGATATGTTTTGTAGTTAATATTTTTTTGTTTTATACGGGTATATTATAGGTTAATAAATGTTATCATTATTAACATTATGAAACTAGACTTTGTGCAGAAATACGAGTAAGTATGTGAAAGATCTGGAAAGGAAGAAAATATGACATCGCGATCTATTAACTAATAATATTTTAGTTAAAATCAAACTCTATCTCTATTACATAGAATCTAAAATAGTATCAACGTAATAAATATGTAGAACCTTTCATCCCAGCACAGTCACATTTACGCACCAAACATTTCCGAGCACCTTAAACGCCAATTAATATTTAATGGCCTTTCATATAAAGTTTAATTTTAAATGATCGCTAAAAGGGAGTCTAAAAGCCTCCAGTCTGCGTTAGAGCTAGGTGTAGTTATAATCTTGTTACTAAGCGCTGTCAGCCAATGTTCGTATTTATAATGTCATACGGGCTTTCCTCTCCCTGTTATTCTACACAAAACTTGAACATAGCTTCAACCTTATCTCAATGACTAAAGCACTATTTTGCGTTAACTATTGACTAAGTCAAGTTTGCAGGAACCTCAAGTTATGCTTCAATTTGGTAATTTATACGGAGAATAGACTATAAATTCTGTCTATTCATTACTGGAAACATAAAGGTATTTGTTCCTTTGTAGGAGACGTTAGGATTCATGAATACTAAATTGTATTCGGGGTTTGGCTAAATATTTTGTTTAATACTGAGATGGGTCTTGAGTTTATCTTTAAATGAGCATTGCTCGTAGGTATATCTTTTTGTCTACCACAAAAGAGCCGTTTTCCATAAATATCAGGGTTTCTTTTTTAAAATAAGTATTTTCCGTAATAAAAAGTCTTCTTAAAAAAATGAATTAAACAAGGGTGTCATGAAAGATATGAAAAGGTGTAATTACATAAGACAAAGATCAATACCTAAGTACCTTTTGTAAAAAAAACACGTCAAGAAAATCCCTGAAAACTAACGAAATTCGAAAATTCCAATTCTGTCTAATCATCACACTCTAACTACCATAATTTATTATTTCTAAACCACCATTACCACTTCAACAAACCCATCTTCAACCTACAAACAATATCAATAAACGAAAGTAATCCACCGCCGTCTAAATATCGCCGGATAACCTTCCATAGTGAAGTGTTCGAGTGCGCGAGTGGCCGTTATCGGTTCACAAGTGGCTGTGTCGTCTAACTACCACCTGATACCTCTTTGGTAACCATTCATGATCCGGTATAACTATATTTTGTTGAAATTTAGTACAAAATGAAGAGTAACTGTGGGTCCATATGATACCAGCTTTAGTCTGCACAGAATGTTTGTGCGAGCGTTATCGTCCACATGACACAAACTAGTCATTTCATTGTGGGCAACCAATGTTTACGGCGATTTTTTGATTCAAAATACAAATTAGCACAGACTTTTGCGCTTTGACACCAAATTTAGTCTGCACAAACTTCACGTCCACACGGAATTAGCATCAACTTTTGTTTGTGCTACAGTTAGTGTAGACTAATGTTGGTGTCGTGTGGACCCGCTATTACCGTAGACTGCTGTATTTAATACGCTTTAGTTCATAAACAATATCCAGTATAGACTGTCCAAATATCACCGGATAACCTTCCATAGTGAAGTGTTCGAGTGCGGGAGTGGCCGTTATCGGTTCACAAGTGGCTGTGTCGTCTAACTACCACCTGATACCTCTTTGGTAAACGGTTATATTTTGACTGGGCTATGTTTTGTTGGAATATAGTAGATTTTGTACGTAAATTATTTAAGTGGAATTGCTTTGGTATATTACTCAATAGCGCTACAGATGACTATGGAAAAAAGAAAATATCTGACTAGACTAGACAAAACAAAAGATTTAGACGAATTTTGAAGCCTGGAATCAACGAATTCGTGGGATCCTTTATAATTATTCCTTATTTTCGTTTACCATCTTCACATCGAAATGAAATGTTATTATTATATACTAGAAAATTTGTAAATAATAAAACATAAATACGCTTAAAACGTTTAAAATCCAATTTTCCCATACCTTTTACCATTAAACTTCACCATTTTACTATAACAAACGCGTTATCTTTGAGTTTCCGCTCGTCTGCCCATAGACAATGGTGACATGGGTCTCTGAAAATTAACTCCCGTCTGTCACCGAGGGTTGACCCCGCATTGATAACGTGGTATCACGTAAAAGGTCATTAAAACGACTTTCCCTTTGTTATGACTATGAGGAAAGAATAATGCTTAGATAATAACGTTCTGGTTTTGTATGTGCGTAATTTTCGCTTTGGATTTTCAATTTTACTTTTGATTTGGAATATTGCATTTCATTCTGTATCCAACATTTCAAATTCGAATTTTATGCATTCCATTTTTGAAAGCATACAACTTCGCATAGTCTATTACGAATACATGAAAATAAGTATTAATTTAACCAAATAGCTGCCGATGTTAAGTGATACTCTACTCTACTCGTATATAATACAATTGATCTAACTACATATATTAGTAATCGGATCAGGTAGGACAACTAACTAAAATGAGAGAGAGAAATCCACTTTTCCATTTTCAAAAACTATAAACAGGAGTTGGCCAACAAAATGGTAGGACAACTTACTAAAATGATAAAGCTATCCACTTTTCCATAACCTATATTTAAAACAGACGTCAACTAGGTTTATTAAACTACCTTCAAGACACTTATTATTTTATGAGTTGTGGATGTCGCAGTCGTTTAGTCACTTTCAAAGTAAAATTAGTTGAGAAAAAACAACTTTTCACAGGAAACTGCTTCTAAAATGACGGTAATCAACATGGTAATGTAGGAATGAATTAAAATGGACCGGTAGGAAAAGTTGACTTGCAAAATGAATTGACTTGAAGTTTGTATGGTTTGCTAAGTTACCAAAGTGATGGTCACGTAACTTTGAGGGCAAAAAGGTTATGATTTTGGTTCGTAATTGAATCTAAAATAATTTATCTGATAAAGTGCTTTGAGAATATAAAGAAGGTCATGAGATTAGGTCTCAAGTCAATAAAATGAATTAAGTACTTATCTAATTAAGTTCATTATGTTTTTATTTAGAAAAATACTTAGAAATATTCTTGAAGAAAGGGTTTATTTTATTCCCGTTTTGTCACCCATAAAATGTATGCCTTAGTAATCGCCAAAAAAGGCGTAGTAGGTCACTTATATCTTAAAGAAATCCATCTACGAAACCACGAAAATTTTCAACAAAGCTGTGGACGCAATTATTAATATAGTTTCCATGATTAAGCAATAGAACTAATACATTCCATAATTTCTTATCGCCGTGTTCGCTTTATACTCAAGTGTTATAAAACTTGCATTAATTTGCATAACACCGAGCTGTTACCTGGTTTAAAATTGATTTTTTTCGCTGATAAAGCGAATAATTATGCTAAAGAGAGACGTCGTCGGTAATCCGAAGATTAGAAGGGATGATCAAAGGGAGGAAATAGGGTAGTACGTCGTTTAGTTAATATATAATGAGCGCATCCAATTCTACGTGTTTACATTAATTTGGGGAATATTAAATGTCTGTTTAAAGCTGCTTACTTACTAATGTAAGTTTTTAATTTTACTTTTGAATTTTACATTGAAACAAATCATGTTTTTTTACTTTTTATTCTTTTGTCTATTCGAAACTGTGACTTGTAGTCCGAAAAAAATCACAAATTTTAAAAATAAAGAAAACTAACTGTGCCCCACGGTCTTATCCGCATAGTTCCTGATTCCGTGAGGATTTCGAGATAAAACATAGCCTATATCCTTTCCCGGATCATTAGCTACCCCTATACCAAATTTCAAGTCAATCGGTTCAGTATAGTTTAGCCGTGAAAAGGTAACAGACAGAGTTACTTTCGCATTTATAATATTACTAAAGATTTATTTATTTCATCAACATATCGTCTTTCATTTTTTGTATAACAAGCATAACTTAACATAACATAATCATTCACTACATCATCTCATTATAGTAACTGACCCCTAACTAAGTTCGAAACTTGTATCTAGGGTATAAGAAACTAGGCACACACTCATTCACACACACACACCCAGAGAGAGAGAGAAGAAAGAAGAAGAGAGAGCTTTAGCAGACTTAAAGATTTCCTTTATATCTCAAGTCTTGAGTAGAGTTAAGCCTATTTGAAAAGTTAATTTGAAAATACCCTTTGATGTGCACTGAAACTGTAAGTCGAATTACTTCTTAGAGTTTTGTTGCCATTTTCATTATTTCACGGTTTTGAACGACAAATTACTTTTGAGATGATATCTGACTGTAATTAAGATTTCTTTGATCAAAGTTAAGTGAGAAAATGATTTGTAAATGATTTTTCATCTTGCTATGTTCTGACGTCATCAGTGAGAAAAGCTTTTAAGTCTAAAGTTTCGACAGATCAAACCATAATGGGATCTCATAGGTACTTATACTTTTTGGTATATCTGATAAATAAATACTTTTAGGTAAAATAAAGAAAATTGTAAGCACTTAATTTAGACCAACTAATTGTGTATATGAATGATCTTAATGCAAGTCATAGTATAAAAATATAAACAAACTCAAGCGCCAGACATTGACTTGATTACAGCAATTTGTCTGCACTGTGTAACTGTTGGTGGTTTCCTTGTACAGTGTGTATAATGTACAGAGTGCATGCATGTTATTATTGCTTAGAGCAGGGCATTTCACTTAATATTTATTTGCCTAGATCCGGGTTTAAAAATACACAAATTTTACTTATTTTAATTGTAAGCGAGCAATTTTCCACAGCTTTCGTATCTAGAGTTTAAAAATCAAAGTGTGAAGGTCAATGAACTTTAAATAAAATAAAACAGTCACATACTTAATAATATCTATTTTTAAAATTAGAACAATTTAAAAAGAATTTAATTAAATGTTGTTAGAATCACGTGGCGCATTAAGCGTTCTAATCACCAGCTATAAAGCGCACTACGCGCTGAATTTAAATGAACATAAAAATATATTATATTTTTAAAATTGGAATAAAAATCTGTTCCGTTTTAATAAAGGATAATGTTGTGGCGTCATGTTTTGATGCAAAATGCATGCAAAGCGCCGAAGTACGTACTTCAGCGGTTGAAGGAAAATTTTAATAAGGCGAATGGAAGAACTGGTTCTGCCATTTAGCCGGAAAATTTTAATATTTTTCTGCACAATTCTTTTGCGTTCAAAAGTTATGGAAACTTTTTTAGAGGAACTTTTTTAAGTTGTATTGGAGCCCAGTTTGAAGTTAGTGTAAGGAAGCTTGTTAAAAGTTTTATGTAGTTTTTGTAATGGAAAGTAATATTACTCTAAATTTTTTATGAAAGCATGATTGAAACTAATACTAACTACCTACTAACTGCTAATTGATTTCACTAGGAGTTTTTTTACATCAGATTAAAAGTTTTTAAATTAGAAATATGCAAAAAACATCGAGATTAAGTACATCACAATAAGGTGCTTGCAACTTAAACACGAACATACTAACTAATGATGAACAATTTTGTAAACATGAGAACAGTTTAGAAGATTCAACTAACAATCCAACTAAGTACTCTGAATCGCCCATCAAATCAATGAGAGAGGACTCTAAAAGTTTTATCTTTCTATAAAACACTGAATGCATCCAGTTTATAGTCGTCAAGTACTTATTGCACCAATAAAATACTTCGAAACTACTCCGAGCGGATCCCAGACCAATTCTATCGCATTGTGCACTACAATATCTGACTTGCACACAATACAACCTTATTTTCAACGACAAAAAGCCTAAAATTGCCTGACACTGACTCACAGAACAGTGTGCAAATAGTTATCGATATTCTCCCTTATGTAATATAGTTTAAAGTTCAAAATTATTTGATGAAATTTAATAGAAGATGTTCCCGGTCTAGGTACATTTCCTTAGACTATTTTGTCGTAATTCTCGAATCGATTTGTATGCTTTTGAAAGTTCGAAATGTGAATCAGTGAAGTGTACATGATTTGGAAATTGGTATAGAAATATTTTCTACAAGTTATAACAAGAACCTTCAGTGCATTGCAGTGGAAAATGTCTATGAAACTTACTTCAATAAATAACATATAAGTACGAGCGCTATTCTATTATATTATAAGGGAAGTTTTTAAAAGCATTAAAATTGTATTTGAAAATATACCGAGTATTAATCAGTCAAATGGTTTTTGTGTGAAAGAATAACAAACATTCTTTCATACAAACCTAACTAATTTTAGCATTTATTATGGCAATTACTTTCTGCAGGGAAATCTTTAAAAAATACAGATTTTCTCGCATCACAGTATGAGTTTCAAAAATACTATCTTAGTGCTAATCTTTAGTAAAATAAGAACTCGCATGCTAATTTCAACTGTCCTACCCGGATTATTTTTATTTCTGCGTTGGTGAATCAATCAGTCACATACAAATGTAAACATAGATTCAAAGAACAACTTAGTAGAGTTACGTACTCGTATACATAATATTTACTAGGTATACACCTATGGCACAGTATAATAATACTATATGTACTACATAGTATTTACTAGGTATACAATACACCAAATACAATCTATTAATACAGTTACTGTGTCCAATAGTGATGAGCCATTTGAATAGATTTATTGTTTATGTATGTTACTATCTCGGAGAACTAGATGAGATTAGCATTTGTGTTGTATGAGAACATTATATTGCAATAACATTTGGGACACATGTGTATGGAACAATTAAGGAACTAGCCGAATTCCACAACATGAATATTAGAATAATAGACCTAATTTGGATGAAACCTATTAACCATTTAGAAGATTGCCACTAAGGGGTTTTACCGCGAAAAATAATAACACAACATAATCATTCACTACATCATCTCATTATAGTAACTGACCCCTAACTAAGCTCGAAGCTTGTATCTAGGGTATCAGAAACAACGCACACACTCATTCACACACACACCCAGACCGAGTCAAACATTTGTGGTTCACACAAATATTCACCCCGCGCGGGAATCGAACCCGCAACCTTACGGATGGCAGTCCGGCATGGTGACCACTCTGCCATCGAGGTCGTCAGAGGTCGTCAAATGCGTTAAGTTAGGAAATCTAAGCATTAATGAAAAACTAACAAATTAATCCCGATACCAAAGACACGTGTTACGAAATTTTCCACGTATAAATCAACTCCGTAATATTGTCTCCTAGATCTTAAATATGTCGAAATATTCAAAAGAAATATTGCTGCTCAGCGTCATGAATATGACGTATTACTCAAAAGAAATCGAAATTACGAAATGAAACCCTTTAACTGCAGATTAACAGTCCCTCCAAATGTCTCAATAGAGAGAGGGGAGGTCCCTAGTTGTGCTCGTCAACCGTTCACAGTACATAAAGTTTCGTGCACCATTGCCTTCGAATGTCTTAGCTTCATAGCAACGCGATTTGTGAGAGATGGATATGCAATGGTATTCAAACACTGATTTTATGTCGTTGGAGGAGTTCATTTGAATGTTACAACTGGGCGGTATTGTAATTTTCATTGCAATCCTGTTGATCCACGTTGTTTTAGGGAGTAACTGCGGTTTTACCCGCATTAAATACTTCCTATTATATGGGTCCCTAGCGTGATGATGATGCCTATAATTATAGCCTTCATCAATAAGGAGCTCAAAATATTTGAAACTTGAGCTTCTGAGATCATCAAGTTTACCCAATCAAACAAACTCATACCCCCTTATTCATAAAAATATAATAAACCTATTTTAGTTAAAATATGTTTTGTCACTTTCACACTTTTACAAGTGTTAGATGGAGTGATATGCGCAAAACACTTTTTAACTAAAATAGGTTTATGAAATGTTTATGAATAAGGCGATTAAACTTTATAATTGAAATCCAGTAGTCGAAAAAATGCAAGTAAATACTTTCAAAAACAAATTCCACCCTACAATTTGTAAGAGAATATAAAAACACTTTGCAGCCATTTCCTGTGTAAGATGTACTGCAGAGGATTCATTATCAACCCGAGGGCAAATCCCTGAGTCTTACAGACCCCTACATACAAGTCTTTTGAATTATGTGAGGTGTGTACCGGGCCTTAACAGATTTTTAGGGAAATTAATTTTGGAGGGGACTTGTCTTGTGATCGTTGTATTTTAAAATTGTTGTGTTGTTTAAGAACTATACTTGAATGATTTGTGAAGACCAAGGCATATAACATTTGTGACAATGTGTCATTTTTTAGAGCAATTAAAAACTGCATTAAATTATTAATGACGTCATGACGTGTATATTTCAAGTGCAATTTTCTTTGTCTTAGTTTTGTAATGGAAACAATATTCAACAAAAATGAAGCTTGCCGAAAAAAATCCAGTTCTAATTAACCGTTTACTCCACACTTTGAACATTAAACATCACTCCAACTTATACTTTCATTTAACCCTTACTATAACAAACCAAAGCTTAACCCAACAACCCTGCGCGTCCTCAGAACACTTCATAACGATTGGCTTGTTTTTGGAAACTAAAAGAAAATGCACGTCGAGAAGTGGGTAGTTGAAAATACACGTGTCTAATGGGAAAATGTAATGGTATAGAGTTGAATGCAGGGATTGGGAAAGGGATATTTGAGGGTCCGTTTTGGTTTGGGAGTGTTTTCTTTATTCTTTTAGGATTCTTGCTTTTTTTAGGTGCTAGGGTAACATCTCATTAAACACTCAATTAATGAGATGTTGGTGTGGACTTTGTACTAAGATTTTATTAAGTACTTATAATGTCAATCTGGCTATACAAAATATTCTAAAATTAAGGAATATATTTGGTCACATTATTATAATAGTTGTCAATGGAGTCAAGCCATAACAAAAAATAGAAAGAATTCGGCTGTTTTTTTTAAAGCATTTTGATACAAGTTTAATCAAACAGATAAATTGTACGATAGACAGACACTAATAGATGAATAGATAGATACAAAGATAAACAACTTTTGGAAGAAAATGATACATAAGTATACAGAGAAAGAAACATTCCGATAATAATATGATACTACTATCAAACTTTCTTTAGTTATTCATTTATCTTACTCAGAAACATCAGCTCGTAAAGAAATTAACAAGATACGTGAACTGATACAACTCACAGTCAATAACATTTCAAATGATAACAACAACTAATGGATGCACTTTAGATAAAAGTTCTACGAAAGAGTACGTAGTCTTTAAGATTTTATGGGAAATTGAACTTAATGTTTATGTAGTTACAGTTGAAATTGTAACTGATAATGATAGTTGTGATTGTGGTTCAAAGTATTTGTTGTATGTAGTTTTTAGTTAAGTATGATGTATTTGAGGAGTTTTTTATCAGCATAAACCCGGGAAAAACCGCGGGTCAAGCAGGGCAAAAATGTATTATATAGCACTGTGTTAAACAGTTTTAATTATTTGAGATAATAGTAATAGTAGATTGAAGTAATATTTATAGAAAAGCAGTAAGGAAATATAGTTATCAAAAAGAGGCTTTTGAACCCAATAGATATCTTATCAAACGTCTTCAATACCGGAAAATAGATTAAAGATAGAGATGTATATTTCGGTTTTCACGAGAACTAACATTATAGTTTACGACTATAATAAAATGTCTTGAATTTGGTTTTGCTATCTAAGCTTTAAAGCTAAACCACACCCTAACTTGTAACAATGTTCGTTGTTATCATCGTAAGATACTTATTTTTCTTTTTATGTTATATTCGTTTTATGGAAAAAAAACTGATAATATTATGCCAATGTTCCAACAGGACAAAGTCGCAGATACTACTCATTTATAATATTAAAAAAATGACGTAATATCAAAATTCACTGTTGTAAACTTTGAGAAGAATAGGTATTATTAATAACCAGATCAAACCCATACGATGCCCATAAGGGTCCCCTGAACTCTATAAATACGGGGACTAAAGTTATTGTCCATTTTTTAGACATAGAATCTTAATATTTACGTAGCACTTAGAAATATCATTTTTTAGTAAGAAAAACTAGATTTTTCTACTTCTAAAATATAACGAACGTGTTTCCACAAAGTAACCTTACATTATTCTTTTCATTTCGGTAAATTTTCCTCGTCTACCTAAAGGGAAAGCTGATAAAGTCAATGGTATGCGTAGTCATGAATCTCCCACATCGTTTATTAGAACCAGCGTTATTCGCCGTCAGCCGCTGAGCCAAGTCACTGCCGCTATCTACACTGTTTTATGCGACGCGACATTTTGTTCAGCACGTGACTGTACCTGCATTCAAGCCAGCAATGTTCCCAATGACACAGCACTCTCTACCAAGTGAAAAATGCATGTGACTGTACATTACTCTTTCCCAGCCACATTTTTTTCCAAAGGACGTGAGCCCGGTATGTAGGTGAGTATTTTCACGCGAATAGACATACGATGCTTAAAAGCAATTTTTATGCGACCTCTCCCGTTACAAATTGGTTTTAAGCGCGTGAACAATTTAGGGTGAACGTAGTAAAATATTTTAAAAGAAACACGAAAGGGCAAAATATAGCTCGAGTTAATAGACGCGCAAAATGCGATATCTCCGTAGTCAGCATCCATTACGGCAATAATTATCATAATGGCCGCCATGGGTGGTCATGTTACCTAAATGGACGATTTCCGGTGTATTCCTAATATTAGTGTATAACAACTACAATTTTGTGAGAGTAATAATGTCATATGTTTATATTTGGGCTCGTATAAATAGTGGTAGAGTTTATGTGTGGCGGCATGCGGCGCAGAGGGCTCAAATGTATTGCCACCAAAATATTTGTCTGGTGTAATTCTGGCTGGAAGCCAATCGGATCACTTTCAGTAGACTGGTTAAAGATAAAATATAACAGTAGTCTGGATTAGGAAGGTATGTGATGACAGTGAGTCACTTGTTTGGGAATGTTCATTTAGTGGCGATGGCCCGCCCGTTGACCTGGAGATGCCATTGCGTAAGGAACTGTAATGGGACTGTGTTTAGCAACAGAATAATGCCTTGACACGATTCATTAATAAACTGGATTGTTTGTATTAACTTCGAGCCAATTGGTTACGTCCTGTTGTATTGCGATAACGTTTTGGGAAGATGAAATGTCATAACATTTGATTGTACTACGTGATATAAATGTTTATATGTAATAGAAACCTTTAACTTTTTCTTTTTGGTTTTCCAATTGTTATCATGCTAAACCTCCTCTACAAACCTATACTAACTTTTCGTCTTAATACTTACACATACTCGTACCTAACGTTATAAAAATAAACAAAAACAAATAATGTTTTAGGTACCTTAAAGTAATATTCTCCGTGGCTAAATAAATCTCACCCATTTTCATTTTGCTCAACTACGCTCAAAGCTGGCGCTCTAAAACCAAATTCATTAAGTTTCCGAAATCACATTAGCAGTAATTCAACTAGAATATCTTCCAGTCTATCGTTGTCTAAGATTATATGAGAGGAAGCTCACGGGAGCCAACTTAATAGTGCCTCGCAAAGTGAACGGTGCAATGGTAAATAGGTTTTCCAAAGCTGTTTTAGATAGGAAGGAAAATTTAAGATAAGCATCTTATTATTAAATTTTGTACGTAAGTTTCAGGATATTTTTAAGTATTATGTTGCAATAAAACTTCTTATAATGGGTTTTTTTTTATGGTGTTTTAAAGAAAATATTTAGGACCTGCCTGCACGCATTGATCTTCTTTTTTATCTTTTTACCACCTTAGTAGTTCAAAATATGTTGTTGTTTCTCTCATCCACCATTATATTATATAGAATTCACAATTTTTACAACTCCCTTACCTAGTATTCTCTGATCTGTGTTAGTCAACCAGTCAGTCAGTTGGGGCAGAAATTATTTATAGATCATTTTGACACGAGTAACCGCAAGTTGACACAATACGACACACGACCTTGGACCAGGTATTTTTATCTCTCGTCTCTCACATGTTTACCGCATAATGTAAATATTTTTATTTCGGGAAAAGATAAAAGGACAGCTTGTATTTCTTTTGGGAACATTGAGATAATATAATATGTATTTGTGGTTCAGTTTTCTTTTTGATCTGTTTATTAGGATACAAATATAATTTAAATTTTGGACTTAAATGTGTTTATAAAAAGATGTAAGGTATTTTAATGACCATGTAGAAGCTTCTTTGTTTTAAATTATGATTATTCTTTTTTCAAAGTTTCTTTGTGATTGTGTCAATAATTATAAAGGACTGTATATCTGGCTTGATCACTTTTTTAATTTAACTCTCTTCTAATTCCTGGGGTTAAGATATCTTGTTTTTTTTTTCATTATTCACATGGCTAGATAAAGGTCTGATGTATTATGCAGCCTTCAAACATGCCAGACACAGAAATAACGAATAAAGTATTATTATATCAACCATAATAATAGTTAGGTGTATTTTGTGCTGGCTGAGAAATGCATAGAAAGATAGCAAGAAAACAAAGAAAATCAGCAAGCGATACGTCAACTCAGACCTTGATGTAATGCATCATTCCGATGTGGAATGAATGAGAAATCCCTTGCAAACGTCACGAGTTCGCCGAGTTCAGTGACTGGCGCCTTACAATGAAGAATTTGTGTGCATTTGATGAATAAAGTTCACTTTTATGTACCCAATAAATATAAAAAGTAGTTTTGTGAATGAATTCTTTGATATTTTATTTTGAAATTGATATTTTTGCTGACAGTGTTTTATAGTATAGGTAGAATAGTTCAGCGGCATTCGTTTCTGTGTATTCATGTTTTATTGTTTACTAGCTTCGTGGTTGAGAGATTAAATTTACTATGCGCAATATGAAAACCTTGAAAACTCATCTGCTTTAAAATATTTTATACTAAACTACGTATTACACACACACATACGAGTATATGTATACTAAGTTAAAATTACTAAAGACACAACAGACACAAATTACACAACATTGTACATCAACAACAAAATTCCATATTCGCACTCCGTCTTTAGACAATTCAGTATAATTTTCCCTCTGGAAGCCTTATGTCATGTAGGTTATTACGCTTCAACTGTACCGGGAACATTATCTAACAAATGAATATGCATCCCGGAAAGGGTGCAGTCGTGAAAATATGAGATACAACTCGAGGGGCGAAGCTAAAAGCCGCACAGATGATGACAGGGGCAAGCCTAATAGTTCTCCCGGCTCTTGTAAATAAGGCTACCAGTAAGGACCACCTTCATTGTTATTTCCTTAACGGGCCGTCTTATGACCCTCTTAATTAATTTGAAACTTTCTGAGGTCTCCCGTGGCGTGCAATTTGAATAATAGCCCGGATAGGGTGCTGATGCTTAATTTTAATTGCAAATATTTATGTTAAAACGAGTCTCGAGGCGGCCACGACTGCTCCAGTATAATATTGCAAAGTATGATATATTGTTTCAAGAAGTCTTCAACAGAAATGGTAATGTTACAATTTATTGTGTTTGTTCTGTAATGTTATTACTTTTATTGGGATTAAATTGTACTTTAGTATTCTGAAGATTTTAAGTTGGCAAATAGTCCGGACTCCATATAATAGCGTGGTCATGGTCCTTTACTCCACGTTCGTAACTGATCTTTGGTAACCAGATACAAACAGGGATTTAAATCGCGGTAGCAGTTTTTTTTAATGCACCAATTAAAATAAATTACGACTTTTCTTGAATCTTGTTATAAATATTTAACTTTAGTTTTCTACTTGAATACCTTTACCAGCGATGAGAAAATGGTGAAAATTACCTGAAAATAAAGAAAAAATCATTAGAAATTGTGTATTATTGACACTAATTGAACTACAGACGTAAAAATATGCACAATATAGTTAGTAAAAATGTGAATGTTGTGCCAAATTCATTCAGCAATCTTTAAAATATCGTCAGTCGTTATGTTGTTTCTATAGAAAAATGTATAAAACAAATTGTTTAACGAGACACAATGCGCAAAATGTTTTATCAACATGTAAAGTAGCATTTTACAAATTAATAAGTAGACATGTTTATAGTCATAAAGGAAAATTTGTGAATTCATTGTTTGTAATTTTGCAATAATGTAAACTATTTTATGACAATGTTATTACAGCAAAACAATAACAGCAGTTTTTGATAAAACTTTGATTGACGAAATGTTTTATAGATATAAATGTTTTGATTATTAACATTACTTATTGTTTATTTACTTATTTATAATTTATTATACGGTTTAATAAGACAGTTGTTATGAATTTTCGATTTCGTCAATTAAAACTACAGCAGAAATCTGACAAAAATATTTTATATTAATTTTTGTTAAACAAGTCAATAGGTTACTTCTTTACTATGATATTTGAATCCGTTTACTACAATTCAAACATTTTGCAAGTACAAATCCACAATAACTATTCTCCACGGAGCACCATCTATTCTCCTACAGTTAATATTACTTTCCAGCAGTTACTATTTGTCTATGTAATATTAACAAAGATGTCCGTAAGACAGGACACGTTTGTACCATCTATCAGTGGTTCACTGCCATCGGATCTCAAGCCGTCACAGCACGTGACCAACAGACAAACAGACGCATGAACGAACGTGATTTTATATTGTAATTTTAGTCAAGTAGTTGTGATAGTGCACATATGTGTAAGAAAGGTGTGTAGAGCTACACATAAACTGATGTTAAATAACTTAATTTTGTTTGTTAATCGGCGTTTGTTTGTTTGGTTGGACGGAATAATCTCGGTAGATATGCTACAGGTTCCAAAAATATATAAGATAGCCTATACGAGTATATCTAGGAAGGCTTTTTAACATCAGCTGACAAATCTTATTTAAAAGTGCAGTTCAATTTAGTTATTTTTTACTATACATTCTTATTGATTGCCATTAATTATATTTTCTAATTATTATAACTAACCTCTTTTGTCCAAAAAGTTCCTTCTTTGTACGTTCCTTATGTCCACATTTCAATTTAAAACAATAACTTTTACAGAACCACATAAAACTTCACTTTTAAAAATCGAATATTAAAAATTAATCACACACAAGTCAACTTAAACTGAATAGTTAGATTACACTGAAACAGTGAACGATAAAAATTTCATAGGAATTCACACGATATGTCCCCATTCTTCTAACTAAAGCAATTAGAGGGAAAAATCTAATATTTATACACCTTATTGTACACAAAATAAGGCTTGTTTTCGAATAACAATTACAAGTGAGACGCGGCTGATCTTCATCACGCAAAGTCTACCGATTTACTGAGTGATCTTTTTTTTTAATAAGTGTATGTGGTTATGCCAACGGACGGCCAATGATCGAAGTAACGCGTCAATTTTACGAAGTAGGTCAGTTATTTTAAATGCTAACCAAACATATTGCAATGTTACTTGTACTTGTAATATTGTTAAGTGATTTAACACGTTTTTCATTGTTTTATGGTTGTTTTTTTTTTTTTTGTTGGATTTGTCTATTGTGTGTTTATGATATTGGTATTCTATTGTTTTTAAAACGTGTGTGTTGTTCTTTTTATGATTTGCAATTCGAATCATTTTAACATTTTGATGATTGTTGTTCATTTGCGACAATTATATAATTTCCATTATTTACGTATTTTTAGTCAGCTTATTTTCTATACTTAAAATTGTGATCGTCTTTTTATCCAATGCCCTTTTCTGTACTTATTATAAAGGTTATACAAATTTCACAATGACCTGCATGCAGTTAAACTGTTTTGTAAGAAACTGAATTTTGCGGGTAGGTAATTCCAAATATAGAATTTTGGCTGTCTTTTGCGACATGTTTTAAATACACAACATTGTCATTGTCACTCCTTTACTTTCAGCTGTCAAATTAACTTGACAACGTTATATAAAGGTGGCCATTAACGAGTCAGTCTAACTGATCAGTTCAACTGGCGTCCAATCGAAAATGGTCGTCAATTACAGGAACGATTCCAAATTTCAGTGGGGAAATCTGAGTTGGCTTAAAACTTTTGGAGCGATGGCACAGTTTTATGTCTGGACTGATCAATTACGTTAGTATTTTATGATCTGTGGTTCAACTGACTCTATGGCCACCTTAATACCAGTACAAAACAAAAAAAATACGTTTATATAACCCCTTATTAACGTATTTTGAAGTCATATGCATGACTGTTGATGCCAGGTGGCGTATGGTGCGGATATGGCACCGGGCTGTCACGATCACGAACCAGCCTACCGGAACAACTGTATGGCTTTCGGTATTACGATATTATGTGCGGAAAACGAACTGTGGCGTGCATTCTGTAGGAATTATATTGTTTTCTACACTAATATTAAAAAGAGGAATTTGTTTGTTTGTAAAGAATAGGCTTCGAAGCTACTGAACCGATTAAAAAAAATCTTTCGCGCTAAAGCTAATTTATCAGCGAGTAACATAGGTTATATTTTATCAATGTATTCCCACGGGAACAGGAACTACGTGGGTGAAATTGCGGGCGCTGCTAGTGTTAAATAAAGAAATGAAGAAGTGAAAAAAATAGTTAAATTATTCTACTTCTTTCACTACTTCTAAGAAGAAGTTGTTTCTAAGATCTTACTGTGGGGAATAGTGGGATAAGACTAATAAAACGGGCACTTGGAGAATATTGGGGAAAACCTTTGCCCATATGTGGGACACAAAAGGTAAAAACAATCTTACTGTATGTACGGTCAAAATGTGTTGGCCGTCTAGTTGTATGTGTTAGATTCAAATTTTGAGTCGAAGTATGCATGTTTACCAAATATGGCTCAAAGGGATCAACAATACGCATTTCAAGAAGACTCATATCACCCATACGGATTATTATTAGTGAGAGAAAAACCTGATCTTACAGGCCGGTACTTTAGGAGAGACAGAAGCTAAACGTTTCCTTTATGACAAGTATAGTTATCAATGTGATTCTTATTAAGATACAGACTTTCTTAACAATATTTTCCTTAGCAATGCGATATAAAATACAATCTAAGTACTTTAGTGCTTCATCTTTCCTTATCTCGACAATATTTTAGTCTCAGTACTAGACAACTCGACACCGAACGGGATACAGTGTCTTGTTATTTTATTATTTTTATCCTTATTTAAAGTGATTTATTTGTATTTTTAGTGTTATTTTGTTATCTATGAAATAGGGGATAGAAATGTTACAACTTAATCTTCATTAGCTAATAATGGTTTAGTGATTTCGATTAAGTACTTTTTTGACCAAACAATGTCAAAATGCTTCAATTAAAACTGTTTTCTTCTAGACAAAACATTAAATCGGTCTCATAATAAATTTTGATTTTATTTCCTACAAATTCAAGCTCAAAAACACTAAGTATTATTTGGTAAATTAAATTACATAAAGTGCAGATTAACTGATTAATGAAACACATTTCTTAAACATGATATGAACACACTTGTTAAATATTATAAACACAAACCTCGCAAAACAAAAAATGATTACAATCATAAATCTGAGACGCATTCATTATTTCACATGTTATACTTACTTCATGATACAATGGCTCTTTGCTCGGTACAATGACCTCGAAGATTAAGAGTTCTATTTTTTGCACCTAACTGTTTATAAGTTAAATTCCTTCTTAAGAGGCAAGTGGTAATTCCTATGCCATATTCTGGTATTTGCTTATTTAGCTTAACTCGGTATAATTTATCCGGATTGAGATATTTGTAACTGCATGCTGCTATTTCGGGATCAGAAAAGTATCTTAAATCCAACTAAAATTATTTATATTATTGCGTAGTTTCTGAAACCCTAGATACAAGTTTTGAACTTAGGGGTCAGTTGCTATAATGAGATGATGTAGTGAATGATTACGTTATGTTATTCCATCGTTGCTAAAGTGGATAAGAAGTCCAGAAACAGGAACAAATAGAAATGATTACGAGAGACATGCAGAGGTCAAATTAAAAAATAAATACATAGCATGAAATAAATTGATGAAAATGAAGTCAAATTGAAAAGCATGTGTGTGCTTTCAAACACAAAAAGATAACAAAACATAACATAATCATTCACTGCATCATCTCATTATAGTAACTAACCCCTAACTAAGTTCGTAACTTGTATCTAGGGTATCAGAAACTACGCACACACTCATTCACACACACACCCAGACCGAGACAAACATTTTAGAGATTAACCGCAAACAGGGATCAAACCAGCACCACTCACAAAATGTGCCTAATGCAAGTTTTATTTTCAAAAAGTTAACGTTACGATAACGCAGTTTTGTATGGGATCAAATCAGCGCCATCTTCTGGCGGCGTGTTCAATCCCATACAAATCTGCGTTATCGTAACGTTAACTTTTCGAAAATAAAACTCGCACTAGGCACACTTATATCAATATCTTTGATTTACACGAACACTACACATTGAAATAAAACACTTAAACGGATTTTTGTCGTGGTTGTATTTTGTTTTACATTTTCTGACGTTTCGGATTCTTTACAGAACCCGTGATCACAGAAGACTAAGATGGAAGACGTCTGTACAAAGTAATGTAAAAAGTTTACTACACTTATATCATTTTGCCACAAAAATAAAACAAAAAATCGAAATAACTCTTTACGTATTTGTAGATCCACGCTAAGTTAAGATAAATGTTTTACCTACAAGAACTCCAGTTAGTGGATTTAATCTGCACAGAGCCAGTCTGGTTTTCTTTATACCCTCAGCTTAAAATAAGACTTTGGTATTACGTAAATAGAACTAGATGCCTTTCTAGTATTATCTCGGTACTATTTGTTTTAGTCTTGTTTTGTGAGGTAGTTTGAGTATTTATTTTTATTGTATTATACAATTTCGATTTCTATTTTAGAGTCAGTTACAATTACAAATAAATTTATAAAACATCTGATAAACTAATACTTACTACAATTGTTTACATTAGGTTACAATTAAATATTATATACATCAGGGATAGCTATTTCCCACAGGATCGAGAAATACGCAGGTAATACCACGGGACGTAGCTAGTAGTTAAATAAATGTATTTTCACTAGTAAGTATAATAATTATGTATAATACAGATGATAATAAAATTGCAATATAAGTAGTGGAAATACTTTCATAATGTTTTACGCAAGAAAGTAATGATCATATTACGTTTGTATTTCGTAATTTAATATTATAGTAAAAGAAATTACAAAGTTATCAATACTTACTAGAAACTAGAAGAGTATATAAAATAAAGTCTAATATAGGAATTTTTTGATATAATCGAGTATTATTTATTACTAGCGTCGCCCCGCGGTTTCAGCCGCGTAGTTCCCGTTCCCGTAGGAATATGGGGATAGAACTATGCTAAAAACCTTCCAACTGAATCACTCTATCTATTAAAACAAATCGCATCAAAATCCGTTGCGTAGTTTTAAAGATCTAAGCTTACATAGGGACATAAGGACATAGGAACAGAGAAAGCGTCTTTGTTTTATACTATGTAGTGATTAAAATTATCATATTTCGCCCTGCATATAGAATGGTGGCGTAGGATTATCACAATAACGTCTTAACTAAAAAATATAGTACATAATCGCTTAATATTTTGGTATGTAATATGTTTTTCGTGTACTTATAAACTAGCTCTTCAGCGGTTTTATTTACTCATATTTATCGTCACGATTCTGTATTTAAGTGTATGTACAAGTATTTATGTAACAAGACATTATATATATGCGACATTGAAATAAATTAAACTTTACAAATGCATGAATGATATACGTTTAAAGATTAATCTGAAATTAAATTGCCTTGAAGATTACTAGAGCGATGCGACCGCGAATTTAATGTTTGGCAACCGATTTCTAGGTTACCTGTCGACAACGTTTAGGTCTGTTTATTAGGTTTAGATAGTAATGATAAATTATCATATTTCCATATCGTATTCGATAACATGTATTTTCAATATTATAAAAAGGTAGATTTATATACTTATTCTTTATGTGGTCTTCTTCTTCTTACCGTGTCGACTCAAAACAGATAAAAAATAAAGGAAATAATGATATTGATTATTCAATTGTTTTTAATAAACTGAGTAGAGATAGCCTCTCAAACTATCCATCTTATGTGGTACATACAAGCTTTACAATAGAGTATTTATTTAGATACAAGACTTACAAAGGGTAGATGATGGATTAAACTTATTTTTTTTTAATAGTTGAGTCCCACTGTTGGGAAAAGTTCTCCCAAAACTCTACCCCTTGTCGTCGAAAGCGTTGATGGAGACGAATTCTTTAGATAAGGATGGTGGGTTAGTGCCAAAAAGGAATAAAATACTTATTTATGATTTTATAATTACTACATAGTATGAAACAAAGTCGTTTCCCGTTGTCGACAGAAAACGGGAAACTAAATGCTTTATTCTAATAACTAACAGTTTTACCAATGTGATAAAACAAAAAAATACGTGTCTAATAGTTTTTTTTGTGGTTGTATTTTGTTTTACATTTTCTGACGTTTCGGATTCTTTACAGAACCCGTGATCACAGAAGACTTAGATGGAAGACGTCTGTACAAAGTAATGTAAAAAGTTTACTACCTTCAATATTTTGAATATAAATTTAAATACATTGTGAATTTACCACAGATTCGGAAATACAGCCGAGAAGAATCTGCAAGAAACTCGGTCTGGAATTATTTTTTTATATCATTTTTTTAATAGTGTTTTATTTCAATGTGTAGTGTACGTGTAAATCAAAGACATCAATATACGTGTTTAATATTTTTTCGAAATCTATCTGACGGACTAATTAGAATTTCATTTTGTTTAACCTGTCATCATCTCAATTACTGTCCGCAAAACTCTAATCTCTTTGATTCATTATTATCAAACTAAAACCAACATATCTTTGAAACATGAATCTTCTAAACTAATAAAAATAACACTTATAACCGTGGTCTATATTTTAGACTTGTCCAAACAAGTCCACCATAGTTAATAGGTTTAACGAGTTATATATACTTTTAATGATATACAATGAAATATGAACAGGATATAACATGATTTATTGTAAGAGTCTTCCGTGTTTTTCTTCGTGTATTTTATATAGTTTTACAGTCGTTAATATGATGTAATGATGGATTTAGATACTATTAAAAGTTCTTAGTTAATCCTACTAATATTATAAATGCGAAAGTTTGTATGTTTGGATGTTTGTTCCATTTTCACGCAAAACTACTGTATCGATTTTGATATTTATATTAAATTTGGTACAGATGTTCCTTATAACTAGAAATAACAAATAGGATACTTTTTATCCCGAAATTCCCATGAGATTGTGTATAAGTCGTATGTTTTATTGTAACTTTTTGTAGTCACAAATGCTACCAATAGATGGCGCTGTTATTTAATTTTTTAACACACGATGGTGAATTGTGCCGAGATTGTATGATACTACGAGCTACGCATTCTCACGGGAGCGGGTACTACGCGGGTAAAACCGCGGGGCGCTGCTAGTACTCTATATTACTTGTAATCGAATCGTGATTCACTGGTATATATATTTTATTGGCGAAATTTTATAATATACTCGTAAATCAATCATTCAATCATCTTAAAGGAATGGAAACTGGTAATAAACTTAGTCAAGGGACTAGGTTTATTACTGTACTGCATCTTTGATTAGATATCAGGAACTAAAAAGTATGTTAATTAATGGTTAGGGCCTCCTCTTCTTACTGATAATTATTATGCTATTTTTTTGTAAAACATTGTAATTCTAAAGCTTACCTACTTTATTTTAAAGCTACATCCTCGTAATCTAAAAAAGTTACAGCTTTGCGAAATATTGTAAAATAATACAATGTTTAGTACAAAAATGTTTAAAAAGAGGATAAAAAAATGAAGCAAAACCTTATTCGATGGCAAACGTCATTGTATTTATTTAAATGTTAGCATCACTGTTTCTTACACTTGTATGTTGGTATAATTGTTTCTTGCAGTACTACCTAGTGTAAGTGAAACCCGACTCTAAGGTGACGAACCTTTTCATTCCGTGACTGTACAACCGACATTGAACTTTTCTTGAAAACATTTAGAAATTGACAATAAAATAAATAGCTGACTTACAATTTATATGAAAATCAATTTATAAAAGAAAAGCAGATTCCCAAAATGAGGTCTCATTTGAAATGTTAAATTATGTCTGGAAACTATGGAGCTAACGAATCAAATTATATTTTATGGTCCACGCAAGAGACAGACGTCTGTACATTTAAACTTTGTATTTTATGTAAACTTTATATACTGAAACTAAGCGTAGATGAAAATGATACATAATTTATTGTTTTTACAGTATGATTTTTTCAATTGTAGCTTCTTATTTCATTTGAGTTTATTTAAAAGAAAATGTTTAAACGAAAACTTCTGTATGGAAGTCTGCAAGGTAAAGTACTATATTTTAATGCTACGTTTTTATTGCAATGTATATAACTATTCAAAAACAACACTGGTAAAGGTAAAAACTAGAGAGGTGTCAAGGGACACCCAGATGGAACGAAGTTACTTTAAAAAAAGTTTAAAAAGTTTTTACTCGTAAGAGTTTACCTACTTTTTAATAATTAAAAAATAAACGCGCTGTTCGAAATTTGAAAAAGTGTCGCTCTTATTTTTTTCTCAACATTTTCTCGAAATCAGGATTAACTCGAAAAAAAATAGGACACAGTCATTAATAATCAAAGTTACACAGAATAAGGATCTTTGAAAGTAATGTCAACAAGAAAACTTTTAATTACTTTTAACAAGAACATAGAATATTTTCATATTTTTTTCTCTAAAAAACCAAGAAATTTTCAATGTTTTTCGTCTCTCATGTTCGTTATAAAGTTGCTAACGAGATATTTATTCAAGTTTTAAGTAATTGTTGCGAAAAATATGAAACTTTGACCCGTCACGGCCGTCCTTGCGGCGGCACTCAGGTACTTTCATTTTGTTTAAATATCAAATACCTACTTACTAAATTAAATACCGGTTTGCTTGTTAATAGTTAGGAAATATAAAAATAAACTTGTAAACACTTTTTTTATAAGTATGCATGTACTTATTTTTTTTATATCTTAACTACCGGCGTCTCGCGGTTTCACCCGCATGGTTCCCGTTCCAGTGGGAATACGGGACTAAAATATCGCCTATGTTACGCACTTTCCATTAGTGAAGGATATTTTGAAATCGGTTCAGTAGTTTCGGAGCCTATTCGTTATTAACAAACAATCAAATCTTTCCTCTTTATAATATTAGTGTAGAAGTGTCGATAATTAATAATTTCAGGATAAAATAATCCTAATGTTATTATTGGTCAAAACATTCGTTGCATACACCAATATTAAGATCTCGAATGAATCCTTTTGCATAAAAGAATCAACTAACATCAACTAAAAAAAAAATGGCGCTAGAATTAGTAGACTATTTGTCTTTCGGGCTATAATCATATTGACATCGAGAAACTACAAGTAAGAATCTGTAAGAAAGTAATACCTTCTTATAACGGTTCTAAATAACAAACTTAATTCTATCAAAATTACAATTTCAAAGGTACTTGTATAGATTACAACGTAATAATGGAACGGTACATAATTTGCACAATCACAAGTGAATAACATCTGGTGACCTAGTAAGGTGCGCGCGAGCAACAATGGTGAACGACCGTGTCAGTAAACAGTAGGTTTTGGTTCACTATGTCGTGTGTTTTACGGAGGATATTGTGATGAAGTCATTTTTAAACATGAACAGACAGAGAAATTTGTTGCTTTGGAAAATAAGGATTTACTGATCTGATTATTAGTAATTATTTTCATGTATATTCATTTACAGTAACTAGGGAACATAATATTGCTAAGTAAGGACACTGCAATTGACTTTAAAAGTAAGTAGTAGGATTTTAAATTTGAATTACTAACACTTAACTGAGTGCACAAGAGATCTTTAAAGACGATATCAAACTTTAATGTAGGTATCATTATTTCAATATTTAGATATTTATATGCCTTTAGAGGCACACAAGATAATTTAACGTTTGAGACAGATTAACGTTTAATTATCTTCTGTATTAATACATATAAGCTAAAAATTACAGTCGCAATGTACAGTTAGATTCTGCATTTAAAGTGTCTTTCCGTATGTTCATTAAAACAAAGAGAAAAACGATTTAAAGGCATCTAAAAAGAAGAATTTATCCAATAGAATAAAATGTTGATAATATAACATTATTTCACACCATTCAATTGTGTCATTGTAGATATTAACAGCTCTATTACACTGTAAACAAAGGCAAGCAACCGATTATATCTCTGAATGAATGCAAATTGTTATATTTGTGTGAAAACGTGAACAAAAATTTGAATTAAGCCGCGGCATAAACAGTCTGTTTTGCATTTTAATGCGTTATCAACGTGAGTTGTGCAATTTGATGTAAATAAAATATGGAGGTAGATTTGCAGGTTGTTTGGTTAAGGGTTTTTATGTCATTTTCTATTTTTCTTTTAGCGGAGTCGAGGAAGTTAACAGTTGATTACTAAGAAGTGATTTTCTCTCCGTTTCGTGTTCAATTCATTCAATTTTCTGGTTGTTCTTATTTTCTTATTATACACTGAGAATTGACGAAAAATAAACTAAAATTATACTCGTAAAACAAAATAAAGTGAAACATTTCAATCTACCAAAAATGGGTTAGTCCCATCGTACTCCAATCATTTGTTATCGAAAATGAAAAAATGCATGGAGTCCCAGTTTTCTCCAGAGCATTATTTTAAAAATATAAATAAAACAAAACTTGAAAATAAAGATACAAAATATCGCTTACTTGTCAAGAGGGTAAATTATATACTCATCTCGACAAATAGATCTCGGGGCGTATAGGGGTTGGTTGTCAAATGGATACTCGGGGGTTGCTACCTCCAGGCTATTGGTGTTCAGAAAGAAAAATCTGACGTGATCTGTTCACCCCGAAGTAATGTCGACATTTTACTGACGTATTTCGGGTAGTTTTTATTTTGTGTTTATTTTCTTTGGTGGTGGAAAATGTAAGCATAAAAATCCTACTTTTATTTCTCAGAAACCATTTTCTTGCAAATAATTTAGAACCATATTATGTTACTAAAATATCTGACAGAGGTTTAATTTTAGTTCAATGATATCTGTTTATCTCATAAAGTCTATATCATAAACATAATTTCTCAAAATATTATCTTTATATCTACAATATTGTATGAGTATTTTTCATTTTCATGAAACTATTTCTGTAAGAGTATAAGTATTAAAAAAGGGTATTATTTTAATTCAGTGATATCTGTTTATCTCATAGAGTCAAATAATTTCTATAAAAATATTTTTCTTTGTACCTACAATATTTTTCAAAAATATTCCGATCTTCATTCATTACAAAACTCATTAATAATATTTCTGTTTAATTTAACGTTTCAATAATTTTCTATCTTCAAATTGTTATTTAAACTTCCTAAAATAAACTAAACAAAAGCTTGTTCATCAAATAAACTAAATCAAAGTTGGTTCGTTTAAAATTTCGAAATCATTATTATTTCAAACAACAGAGTTATTATAAACTAGTTGTATCCCACGGTTTCACCCGTGTTTTCTCTTCTTTTTATCTTATCGGTTGTCTCACGTCATAAAAACCATCTACGTACATAATTTCAGTACCTACACTCCGTTCTGTTATTTAACCTGCATGTTGTTAGATCAGTCAGTCAGTCAGCTAAAAGGTTGCTTTTTACATTTAGATATGAATAATTTTAAAGAAACTATATGTCATGTTTCTTTTACTATTTTCTGGGAAGCAGGAACATTATATATTACAACTGTCAAAAAATTACTTGAAAATATACGACATTTTGAAGTCGTATAATAAGGATGTCTGTATACGAAATTATAGCTGTTATACTAAAAGAATACTAAACTGCTTACTAAACGTAAAGAAAATAATGGAGAAAGACTTAAATAAGTTTATGATTGAGACCAAAGTAACATAATTTTGTCCTGAGTTGTGTATTTTGAGTTTCATATAAAAATGGATAGTACCTACTAAACAAAGTAAATAAGAATCTCATTTCAAATGTTTTTGTCTGTCGATTTCCGAGCTGATTATAAAGAACTTTTATGTTCATATAAAACTTACTACGAGTATTACTGCTACTTATACTATATATAAGTACTTACTTAACATACTAATCGTGAAAACCTATTATTGGCTCACTGTATCATAGATTAAGTTTCTCATTATGTTAAAACAGATGTTGGTTTTCCATATAAATAAATTATAGTGCTGATTTTATATACCCGCGAAATTACTGATTATATCGTATAATCCAGAAGTTTCTACGTGAAAGGACATGAATCTTTTTATTTTTAAGAACATTAATAATCAAAATATTAGTAGGATAATATGCAATAGTTCATTTTTTTTTTTTACTAAAATGACTCATTCGTTACCAACAAAATGTTTTCTCAAAACATCCATAAATACATTATATCTAGTAGCTGCTATCCAATTCTCTAAAGGATATGTTTGGAGCAAAAAACCTCTTTTCAAAAGTCCAGTGGTCCTCCCCACGTATAAGGACACAATGAGATTTAGCATAATAATGAAAAGATCCTTATTGACCCTCACAATCGAGTTTAGGATACCAGTTTACCTTTTATTATTAAGATGGTGGAGAGAAATTGGCTCTTTATTGTACTATTTTATTTACAAGTGGAAGGAAAAAAAATGGAGTTTTTATTTGAGGAAATGTGAGGTTTTTTGAGTTTAATAAGAAAAAATTATTTGACCATATTTTTCGGTGAATGACTCTATACTTTGTTCAAAAGCTAGCTTTAAACCTAAAATCATAATTGATTTGTTTTCTTACTTGATAAAGGTGTATTCGATTTAAAATCTCAAAGTCAATGAAGAGGAATATAGGAACCGATGAATATTAATCAAAAAACTTGTACTATAAGATTCTACATTCGATATTTAAAGACTGTAGCTCATTGAAGTAACATTGTAAGACTCACTTTAACCAATAAACGCTAACAGACGTCTGCGACATTCGATAGCGATAATGGCGGCAGTTTCCACGCCAACAATTAATAATTTCAATCCTATTCTTAAAGCAATAAAGTGTAAAGTCAATTGGAACAAGAATTTTAATTAAAAATAAATACTTTTTGTTTTATTAAGAGGCTTGTAAGGTCTATTTTGCAATGCAGTTTTTACGATGCATCGAGCTGGTGAAAATATTGGTGACGACAGCTTTGCCAGCGGCTGCAGTTGATTTCTTTATTGTTATTGCGTTTAAACGGATGGGAATAAATATTGGAGGAACAAGGAATACCTATATGTTGAAGGAAAATTGGGAACAGCAAACGTGGTATGTACAATGTACAAGGCTAAGGTTCTTTGACTGTATTTCAGGACTGATAAGGATGATGATTACGCTCTTAACATGAGATAGTCTTTTGCTTTGTAATGCGATTTCATAGGTGAACATTACTAGAAAGACTGTATGTAGATTTATATTATACTAGGGGATACTGTCGTTCCGAGTAGCTACTCACATGTCTTGTCTTTGTCACTTGATTTAAAGTAAGAAAGAGACAAAACTAACTTTACTTGGTTAGTAAATTTACTTGAAGGTAGTGAAATAGGCCCTAATACTTATAACTTAAACTTACAAGCTTATGAAACAAGATGACGCTACATTTTTATTCTTACCTGAAACAAGAAAAGCATATTATAAGTAAATAAATTTACAACTACAGTAGTCTAAACAATAATATTACTTAACCCATCAAAGATAAAGTCGTAAATGAACTAACTCAAGTCATAAACTTAGGACAATTGTAAACAAATGCAGGCAGTAAAAATTACAGCCGCTCGGCAATTTGGAGAGCAAACATTGAGAATCATTTGTTTAGCCTTTGAAGTTCGTGTTACTACTTAGAGGGAACAATTTAGCCTAGTTGCTCTGAGGGGTCTTTACGAATCCCTCAACAGGTAACTTCGCAGCCCGAATTAACGCGGTCGAAGCAATTTCGAAAGTAGCAGACTCGCCGCCATGACTATTTCGGACTTTCGGAGGGGAATTGTAATCTAATTACACTGAAATTTGGAGTTTCGTCAAACGTACTTAATGACTTTATCAAAAGGAGCTTATTGATTTTCTAATGCTATTCGCTTTGTGAGGTCCTTAGTATGCTCTACTTGATATCAAATAAGTAAATTTTTTGTGGGTGTTCATGTAGGTTGGATTTCTTTGATCATTTTTGCCGTGGACAAAACGTTTGGCTTTATTACGAAAATGTATGCCTTATTGTTGTTCTCTTTGCCAAACATTTTTTGATAATAATTATTTATAATGACGTAGTTTGGTGTAAATTGACAAAGAACATAACTTGGTCATTAAATAATCACTCAATTATATTTACTTATTCATTTTCAACTGTATCTAGGCACCATACAAACACTTATTCAGTATCAGCTTATCCTATAAGATCTTACTGCAAGGTTAGAACTTCTTTATTGTATTAGTTTACGAGTCGGTACAATAATGACGAATACACTTAATCACCATGCTTGCTGAATGCATACACATTACACACATGGACCAAGATAAACATTTGTAAAGTATATCTGTTTTATCAATTATTAACAATACAATGACTTAATTTATTATCTCAAGAAATATATGATTTCAAAGTATGTAATCAAATTGATTAATACCATTGTTAAGAGACTTAAAGGGTCACTAACTCTTTCCACAGATCTTAACCCATATGGGTTCATTCGGTGTCAGTAACTTTATATACAGCAATACATCCCACGTAGGTTATTGAAACTTACGTGGGTTAAGTTAAAGGAAAATTTTGTATGAATAGTTATTAATTCAATTTATATCTAAATAAATAATAAGTAAGGTAAGAAGTAGGGTACAATAAACTATTTAGAAATGGTAAATTAAAATGCAATCACTTGAGATACTTAATTAGAATGAATGTAACCGAAAGTGCCTTTTTATTTTATGAGCTTTTCCTTGCTACGGAATGCTTTATCGACCGTCGTTATAGGTAGTAAGAAGCCCCTAACAAAAGTCTATTCAAAAGATGACTAAAGACGCGTTATGGACTCAAATTTGATTCTACATTAATTAGAATAAAGTATTGACCTCAAAGGAGAGGTCAAAATTTTACAAGAGATATTTTAAAAGATGAACTAAATGCTATTAAATGATCTCGCATATAATGTTTCTAAAGTTTCGGGTATAGAAAAGATAATAACATAACTAGCTCCTAGAATAACATAAATATATATACTCAAAAATTCTCACGGTATATGGAACATTGCTTTCTATAGGATGACGAAACAGAAACCAATTGGCTGTAACAGATGGTGATAGATGGTTCAGCTCATGCGTAAAATAACAATTTAGGAGATTTATTCATGTACTAACTTAATTTTATTGGGTTATAGACTGTCGATACTAATAACAACGGTCTTACGGTTATTACGTTACTTTATAATCAATTTTTTTATATTAATAAGATAAATACATCTAAGAAAAGAACATCTAAATGCAGTTAATAACGTTAAATTGAATAAGTATTTTTTTAATTAATTGACTGACAATCATTATCGGCAACTTACACAACTGTCAAATTACAAAACTGGCTGACATTAAAAAACTATTTTGATCGTTCCAATTTCAAAAACTTGATTACCATTTAAAATAATTTCGAACTTTTTTAATGTTCCTATTTCAAATAGGCACTCGATTAGCATCTTACTTTTTCAAATTCCTAATTCAAATCCTCGATAGTCGAATCAATTATATTTCGAACTTGGAATAACTTTTTGCTTCACCAATTGAAGTTGACACTCGATTAATGTTCCCGGATGGTTCCACTACTGAATTTGGAGACGTTTGGCCGCATCGCTCTGGGGTCAGTGAACTAACGCAGTATTCACACTGACATACGATCATTTATCGATATAAATCTTATTCGTTACGCTTTACTGAACAATCGTATCTACTACCGTTTTAAAGTTCTGTTTTAATTACCTTTTGTTTTAGAGGAATATGATTCAATGTTTTAATTTTATTTATTATTGCATCGAAATTCTTACTTATAACAACATACTTAATTATGTAATAATAGTTATTTATGGTACAAGCGAGGTAAGTTGGTGATTATTTCCGAGGCGCTATTGAGGCCGAGCCGTCAGGCGAGGGTCTGAAGACAGCCGAAGATAGTAATCATCAAAACACGCGTATATCATACAACGTTTTTCAACACATTTGCGAAAAAAATATAATTTTTCGCTAATAAATAAACAGTTTTTCTATTCGCGCGCATCCAACACAACAATGGTGATCGACCAAAGACTAAAAGAATATACTTATTAAAAAAAAACGAATGAATGAATGAATGGAATCGACCATAGACCTACCAAAAGTAAGGAAACATAGTTGAAGTTTGTTTTTAAAATGTATGGACACAATTTTTTTGGTATCGAAACTTTTTTAAAATGAAAGCAATTTAAAATAACAATCACTAGTGAATAAAACGTGTCATTATTCAACTGTTTTTTGCACAAATAAGAGCCCCTTTATGAGCAAGTGTGTTGAAAAAGTTAATAACATGTTTTGACCATAACTGTAACTCACTTTCGTAAAAACATTCTCACAACAAAATTTAACTTAAAACCTTATAAAAATATTAGATACTTAACTAAAAATAAATCTTATATAAAAAAAACTTTATCACCTAAAGCTACCTTACCTACCGTACTATGGTAAAAAAGAACAAAATAAAATGTGCTACATCAAATGCGTGCAAACGTCAGCAAAACGGGAGTGAGTATCACGATTCACGCTCCGATAAACTCAATGTGCACACCGCTTTACCATAGCGACACTTTTACCGACTGTTTATGTAATAGTATCGACTATTTTTGGAAACTGGCTTCAAAAATACCAGTCATTATCACCTTTTATGAGGTAACTTGTAATTTATAGGTTATAAAAAACACTTAACGATACAATAATGAACTTTATTTAAAGAACATTAGGGGTAATAATAGCTTAAGTAAATATTATCGAAATAATTAATAACTGTTTCCACTTAAATACATTACTTTATTTACCCAAAATGGATCTGCATACAAACGAGCGTCGAAAAAAAGCAAAAAGCGAATTGAAATTCCCAAAACGTTTTGCGAGATTCAAGAGGCTTTTATGGAAATGAACTGAGCACAGACGATAGTGTGAACGCACCCTAACATAGTATTATGCCGGTTATTTAAATATTTACGCCTCCCAGTTGCAATTTATATACACCTGTGTTCTACTCATTTCGGTCGTGTTATAGCTAACGTTTGGTAAATGTGTTGTCGAATGGATTTACATTATTCAGTTAAAATGGTTACAACGTTAATATGTATAAGAAGTTAGTTGTATGATAAACTTTCAATTAGAATTACTTACTATTCATGTTAAACTGGGAACTACATTTTCTGGTCTAGTTTTAGATGTACATTTTTTGGAGTACTTGTATGTATGTACGTATGTTTGATAATGTATTTTTCCATAGAATTTCAGTAAAATTTATTTATTTATTTAGGACGACCAGTGAAAATTACATTAAATCTTAGAAATAGATACTTAAATATCTAAATTAAAAATTAAAACCACTTTCTATAGGTGCCACAACATGCAAAGAAATAAAATATAACATACAATATCACGTTAGATTAAAATTAAATAATGAAAACAAAATTGATGTAAATAATTAAACACAATACAAAAGTATAAAAACTATATTAAAAAAACATAAGTAATGCTTACCCTCATACATCAAACGAAACAAAATTAATTTCGAATTGTGACATAAAATTATTAAACTCAATCATTTTGAAATATGTAGTTTAAATTGTAAATCCAATCAAGCGCAATAAAGCTATAAATCCATCAGATTTGGCAATGCCATTATGGGTATTAAAATATGGAGTACCCTCGGATTGCAAGGCGCCATGTTTGATTTAGAATGGTGACTTCCGAAAGTGAGAAATGAGGTTATATCCTGAGCCGGAAGGCGTTTGTATTGATTTTATTAGGATTTGATATTTGTCATATTTAAAAGAGTTGGTAATTTATATTTCTATTTAACTTGCACATATGTAGGTATCAATGAATAAATTCTAAGGTGTGTAAAGACCAACCGGCACTTGACCAGCGTGGCTGGCTGAACGTTTTTTCCTTTTATTAATTGGTGTAACTATTACTTTTATTGTGGTACTAAGTACAAACTTTTATTTTTATTTAAAATTTTGAGATTAAAGCTTAATTCTGACTCTGACCCTTCAGCTGTTACCTGTATTTTTGGGAAACCACATTTCTTAACAAAATTTACCAAATAGGCACAGGTTTTATACATACATTACAATGTAATATGTCATATAGTTTTAGATTTCAAGATTTTTAAAAAATCAGTTACTTATATCTTTGTGAATTTACTGTACTTAGTAGCAATTATAATATAAAGGATAAATAAGTAAGAAAATAAAAATTTTCATTTCTTACAAAGAAAATTCTTTACCGAAATTCCATTGCGCGATTTGGGTCTCGATTCCACAAAGAATTTTCATTACTCATAGATCTTTATAAGTATTCATCTCACTACAAAACATGGCCAAATTTTCGTGATCGATACATATAAGTACTTTTGAATTTAGACAACATTCAAAATAGTATCAGATTTAAAAGTGAAATATTTTTTTGGTGTATACTTCAATATGTACTCGTACATCGCAATTTTGTAAACGATTTTCATAAACAACATTAAATGTAAGTATGTATATCAAAACGGAATCCATTTAGCAATATCTTCCAAATAAACCTTTACTCAGGCTAAGATAATTACCGAATAGAAAACCCCATTGACCAGACAGCATAACATAATAATTATTATTCAAACCATATACTTGAAGCCTTATGTCGTGTGAAAGGTTACCAAATGGTTAGTGAAAGTGACTATATGGTGTTACTTTATGGCAAGTTGACTATGTTAAAACGCTGTTATTATCCTGCCATTTTAATTTGCATATGGCTAATATTTCCTGTGTTATAAATAGGATGTGCACACATCTGAGAAGAAATTCTAAGGTTGTGTGTGAAGTCGACCACCACCCGCACTTGGCCAGCGTGGTTGACTAAAGCCTAATCACCCTAATTCAGGGTAGGCTCGTGCCCCTCGGTGGGGACATTATATGAGCTGATGATGATGATGATGATGATGATGATAAATAGGATGTATTCGGTGCAAATAAAATCTTATATGAAACTTTTAAGAATGCAAGACGTTGTCGCAAGCATATCTCACTCCTGATGGACGTATACGCAACATACGATGGCCTACATCAGGAGGAGTGAGATTGAGAGGCTGAAATTAGTCTAAACTTTCGAGTTAAATCGGTACTTTTTTTTTCGACAAGGTACGAAGTATGCCATTCTGCAGTCTCTGTATAATATTTAGATTGGAGTTACTAGCGCTTCCCCAGAGTTGGATCCCGTACATCCACACAGGTTTGAGGATCATTTTATAGATTAGGAGCTTGTTGTTCACCGAAAGTTTAGAGTTGCGTGCCATCAGCCAATACATGGTTCCGGACCAAATCGGTACTTACATAAAAATAAAAAAATAACTATAAAAAAACTATGCTGCTCGCAAGTCAGAGGCTTCGGATTCCAGCAATTCTGCTTGTTTGTACTATTCCATTTATGATCTTCAAATAAAAAAATAATTCTACCTTTTTTGACACAATACTTACCATATTTATATTATACTAAAACCTAAACAACTTTTTATGTAACACATTTTGAAGACAATAAGTATTAATGAAGGCCATTCTTGTTCAGAATCGAAATGGCCCCTAATTATGGTCCAAGTAGGCGTACAACGGAACCCGCCCACTGTTTGTTCCGGGTTCAATACTTGATTTATTGTTTTAAACTGGTAATAAATAACGTTATTATTAACTGTTTGAAATATCAATTATAATGAGTGTAAAATAGTTCCTACTTTTACCTTATACGTAAGGTTTTATACTTAGTAGTACTTATTTGTGATAGAAGTTGTTAGTGGACAGTTTTTCCCAACTAGATAGATAGTAGATTAGATACCTATTTCTAGTTTAGCTCATAATAGTGTTGGACTATAAAAAAGTAAAAAAGAAAAACATTTATTCGAAATTCAAACTTAATATACATTTATCCTGAGTATTTTATCTAGTTGTAATACTGTTTGTTTTCCGAATAAAATGAAATAAAAAAATAAAATTTCTCTATTAAATTTTAATATCCATACTAAAATTTTAATTCTTGGCTCAATACATTTAAGAGCCCCTGTGACGAGCCCTCCTAGTTAAATTTAATTTTAAAATTCGAATGTTTTTTTTTCATTTTGGTACAGACCAAATATCAATATTCGATATTTAAAACATGAAACATCGAATCAGTATTGCATTCAGCCAGTAATTTTATTATTTTGAGTGGAGTATGGAGGAATTTCGTGCAGCGTTCGGAATACGCAAGGGACTTTAATATGGCGAATAGAATTAACTTTACCGTGTCTACCATTGTGGTTTCGCATGATTTTTGTGTTTTATTTATTGTTTTTCTGTTTAATGTTCAGTTTGTATTACGAATCATATTACAGTTATTAAAATAAGTTTTTACTTTATTGTGTTTTACAAGAATCAAAAACGCAAATGTGAAAATTGATTTTTGACATTTGCGTTTTCGCACCATCTCCATTTTTCTTCCCATTAGGACCACCAAGCAGGTGGTTTACCTATAAAAGTATATTCAAAAGAGGTTGAATATCAAACTAAATAGGTTGATTACATCATTGATCTCAAAGTATTCCAAAATCAAATACACTGTACGAATAAGGCTCTATAAAGAAGGATCAAAATCATAACAAGTCTAAAAAACTAAACGAAACAGGTTTTATTAAATTAGCATTTAAGGCCACAAATCTGATAGCAGCTGTTCGCCAGGTGTTTCAACGGAAACATGGTGCATTTTATAATTTTATAATGTTGCAAATCTTTACATATTACTTTATTGTGGCTTTAGGCCATTTTATTGTGCATTTACATATCAGTAGCTAAGAATGTAAACAGTTTATTCAACTGAGTTTTGGGTAGATATTATAAAGGATGAGTTAACAAATAATTAATTAATTTTAAGAAATAAATAACAATCATCACGTTGACCATTAGGCCAGCAAGGTTCGAGCGTGTTGATGATTTCAAATGCAAACCTCATTTGGAAATAGAAAACTTGCTTTGCTCGACCTAGGAACCTTAAAATAAAACAAAATAAAAATACTGATATTGTCTGTTTTTTTTTCTATAAGTAATTACAAAGTAAACCCGTAATATGCATCTATTTATTGTGCAAAGAAATTCATAAAAACATTGTCTATAAATTCCATAAACCAGCAAACAACCAAACCGAGTATGTTTATTAAATTCCCAATAATGGTTGGGTGGCAATTAGGGTTGTCCAGGGAATATAGCTGTCAATCACAGCACTAGTGTGGTCACGGTGATATTACAGCCGTAGGGGGCAACCCTAGTCACTTGAAATATGTTACCCTATCAAATTACAGGTATGTTTTGACTAACGGCTGATTTGTTTGAGGTAATTTGAGGAAATATAAGGATTATTAATTGGGTAATACATATTACCAGACCCTTTTGGTGTGTAGGGTGAACTTATAAAAAAAGGATTCTAGACAAAATTGTTGTCAATATCTACTTATAGAATGAAATTGGACGAAAACTGTAAAGCATTTTAAATAAAATAACACGTTAATCTTATTCGAAATTACTAACTTCCGTTAATTATAAAACTTTAAAAACAAACACAAAATCTCTTTTTTATTTCATAATAAGTTTTAAAAGAAATAGGTCAAAAGCGGTGTAGTTTTTATTCCGGAATCGTATCCCATCAAAGTTTAAATTTAGAACTCGCTTGTTCGAAAATTAAATCTTGGGTGACATGACAAGAGACAGATTCGATTTATGAATTTCAAAACTACAGTCATGCATTTTTTTAAAAACAGGCTACGGTAATAAATATTCATTCAAATTTAGAAATACTTACGTACTTTCTGTATCCTATGACATTCCTTTTTTAAAAATTCAAACATTAATCATAACTTTTTGCGTAACAAGCAAGAAAGAATAGAAATCAATACGACCTCGACTTCTTCATTTGTATTCCTTTAATGAAATGGTGAAACCTATTAAAAATTAGCAAACAAAAAATGAGATTCAAAAATATTGAACAAAACAATCTCTTTGATGTGGTTGTATCCAATATCCCCCTGTTTTAGTAAAGGATTCGGTATAAAGAGGACATAATACATCTAAAGCGCTCCCTCGGTAGCGCCTGAGGCTATCTACTATTCGTATTGTACTAGGTACCTAGACTTTTAGACGAACAATTGAAAGTTTTCACGTTCAAAATTCTACTCTATTACCTAGACAATAAGACCTATCAATTTCAGAAACTTAGTTGGAAAATACAATGGAATTTTCTAGTGCAATTTGAAACTCTATTTTATAGGTAATAGAGATGATATAAACAGTGATTTTTGAGTGATTTGCCTGAAATATGTTCGTTTGGTATTCGGATTCGGTAGCTCTATTGTTTTGTTTAATTCTGCAGTTTGAGTTTAAAGTGGATTGCAGTTGCAGTACGCATTTTATGTACTTTCTATCATAATAAATAACATGCATTATATACAACTAGCGGCGCCCCACGCGTAGTTCCCGTTCCCGTAAGAATATGGGGATAAAATTATGCTAAAAACCTTCCAACTGAATCACTCTATCTATTAAAACAAACCGCATTAAAATCCGTTGCGTAGTTTTAAAAATCTAAGCATACATAGGGACATAGGAACATGGGGACATAGGGACAGAGAAAGCGACTTTATTTTATACTATGTAGTGATTAGATAGTTTCTTAGGAAGCTTTGAATACAATAACTAAGTACCTATATGAACGAGTGTATGTACTACCTAGTTTCTAATGAGTTCATTAAGTAGGTAAATTGATTTATTTTAGTTTTAGTGGACCAAACTTAACAAAAAAATAACCTTCTTAATACTATTTATTAAGAAAATATAAAGAGATTTATCATGTACTCCATTATACCTTACGTTCCATTGTTTTCGATGAAATAATACGTCTATAATATTCTATCATCTCCTAAATAAATACAATAAAGCCAAAATAAACCTTATTACAAAGCACAAAAGTAAAATATCGCATTTCCTTTTTAATACTTATTTCTTACCAAAAAATATTACGAATCTTTCATCAAAATAACATGAAATAAATATCTTTCAAAATGGCCGTCTGTAATTTAATCACTTGACAAAATTAGCCCTCGGAGCGATCTCTGGAACAAGGGATTTAATAAAGAGAAAACCTTTCAAACAAAAACGAATTACTACCGTGGAACGCCCAAATGAAAATCAATGATTGAACAGACGTCAAAAATATTTATTGATTAAATGTTGCGAAGAGTTGCTGTGTATTTATGATCCGTTTTGTTTTTTAGTGAAGAGTAAAATAGGAATTGTGATTTGCAGTTTTGATTTGGTTTCCTTTGTAGATACGAATAGCGTCTCGACTATGTTTCAAACTTTAAAAAAGTAATTACTTGTACATACATATATTAAGTACATATAATATAATTAGGTAAATACTTAACTTTTTGTTTTATTGTATCGTCATTACTGTCAATTATATATTTGTCTTTTAAAAAAACATTTTATTTGCTTTCATAAAAGTCTTTGTTTTCGTAAGCTTTTTGAAGTTCGTTTCTTTGAAGTTAGAACTGAATAAACAGCTCAATCTTTTTTATAGTTCCATCCATGTCAAATTATGAAGTTTGCTATTAGAACAGTTTATTATTAAAATAACGTAAAACATACTCTCTTAAAAAGCTCCATCAAAGGAAATTCAAAGTATCATATTTACTTTGAATAAACCACCAAATATTTTATCAGTAACAAGCGGATATATTACTTATAATGGTTTGAGTTGAATAAATTGCATTAGAATTACTAATTAGCTAGTAACTGGTAACATAAACTTTTTATTTTTTAATTTAATCGTTGCATAAATGTCAGTCGCATGAATGGTATGAGCGCGAATGGACGCACGCGCACCTACAGTAGTTTCTTTCTCACGCCTTGTAGATAAGTTAGACACGTGAAAATAAATTAGTATTGCCATGTTAAAATAATAGTTTCCACACTGCTCTTACGCAAATCGGTATTTGATTAATAATTCTTGATTGTGTAGAAAATTAAGAGTTTCAAAGTCTATAAAAATCCAAGTTTATTTTTTAATTAAAATTACACAAAACATGTAAATTGCAATATGCATATTATTGATTGATTGATATTTTTCTGCAGACATTTCATCAATTATTTATCTTTTAAAACTCTTTAATAAGCTTACACAAGACAAACTCAAGTATTTATTTATACAGAAACTTAAACATGTGTGTTTTCTTTCAAAACGTACCCTTAACTTTTTTAAAAGCTTAATTTTCATAGAGAATAAGTTCTACAATAAAATAAAATAAGTATTACACTTCGGAAATCTGAAAAAAAACCCTGAAACAGCAATAAAATCCTTCGCTCTTAAGTACTAAACAGAGTTGAAATAAGAACTTATATGAAGTACCCTACATACTTCATTAACAATGTAATACAAACATCTTAGTAAGTATATATTTAGTTGGAAACCTATTATTGATAATCTGGTCAGCATGAAATCGGCTTATATCGGGTTTAATTAATGTCGGGCTCACGCCATCGGCCTTTATCTTTTGATTGACCTGCCTCTCGACGTGACACAATCAAAACACTATGTGTATCTGTGTATAATAGTCACATGTATCTATATGTATAATATTATACACACATGACATGTATTGTATGTGTTTGCTACACATCCTATCATAGGAAGTTATCTTGTGAATATGTATGTATGTTGTTTATGACAATAAACTTTGAGTTGAAGAAATGATGCGCTATTTTGAACGATCTTTTAGACTTTTGGGAGGTTCTAAATACCTGTATCGATTGTCGAAGATGTTAGTATGATCATTGGGACTGCAAAACTTATAACATTTTAGAAAAAACTAAATAAAGTACTTATATAATTCTATAGCCATGTCAGACGAAAATGGCGCTTAAAATGTAGATAAGCATTTCAGAACAGAATATTTAATGAAATGATTCATATTGTGTTAGTTCAACATTCTTTGTGAATCCTTAGTAATGCTGTGAGTCAGTCTAGCTAGAAACTAGGGTTTTCCTTGCTTTCTCAGACTTAGCGTGGGTAGGTGCAATTAAGAAATAGTCGGTATCTGTTTGTTCAAAGACTTGAGAGTAAGATACTAAATTTACTGATAATAGTAAATGTATACTTTCAACTCGTACTAAATCATTGAGACACCACTCCATACAAAACAATCCAGGAAAATCTCCCTAAAATATGATCGATCAAATTGTTAGGGAATTACGTAAACAAAACAAATGTGTTAGGACATAAGTATTTAATATAAGTCTACAATTAAATAATGTTTAATTACGTAATTTACACATAAGCCAGAAATATTAAATACATTAAAAAACATTAAATAATTTCCTCAAGTTTTGAAAAAATGAAGTATTTAACGTGGCTTATAATATTAAGTAGTCCATTGAGAACTGGGTAACCAGTCGCTCGTTGCCGTTAATTGGTCATTAATTAGAGTTGGCGCCGCTTTTGGACATACAAACTCTTTGACGAGATGTCGTAGAGTTTATAGAGAGTAATACATACTTATAAATGTTTAATGTGCAGTTTTTTTTTATTTAGAGTTTTAAATTAAAATAAATTACAAAACCTATTTTGTGAATAAAATCACATTCATTTAAACTTTTAAAATTAGAACTCAAATTCTAATACAATATCAAAACCTCTTTTCCCAATTAAATTATAATCTTTCCGAAAATCAGAACTCTTTGAATACAGAATCAAAACCTTTTTTGACTAAAAATCACGTTCTTTCAAATATTTAAAATTAGAACTCAAATTCAAATACGGAATAAAAACCTTTTTTGTAAAAAAGCACATAATCTTTAATACATTCAAAATTAGAACACAAATTCGAACACAGAATCACAGAAAATTTTAGAATGTTTTAAACATTTTAAAATTAGAACCCAATTTCAAATACATACAACCAACTAACTTTACAAAACTAGACCAATTAAGTGTAAATTATCAGTTGTAGGCAGACACCTCGTTAGAACATTGTTGAGTGCGTAGTGTTTTATTGTGCAAATCAGTTCGGTCAATTAGCATATCAAACAGAGGCACAGTCCATACCGCTCTACCTATGGGCTACTATTTTGGTGGGAAGGTAACATCGCATAGTTGGTGTAATACAGTAGTGTATCAATGTATGTTATGAAATCAAATTAAAAAACAGTGTATTAGTAAAGTTACGTTTACATTTTATGGCCAAATATTTCAAGTACTTAAATAATATGTTAGGTAACTGGTTTATAATAGGATTAATGTTATATTAAAAATCTTAGATTAATTTATCTTAGGGGGCGTCCATTAATTACGTGAGGCGTTTTTGTAAATTTTTTGACCCCCTCTCCCCCCTTGGTGAGATATCGTAAGATTTTCTTCAACTCCCTCCCCCCTCCCCTAATCTCACGTGAGATTCTTGAAAACTTATATTTGAACTGTAAACGTGTTGGATTATTAAGAAAAACAATCAAGCGCTACTTCATTGCCCTGCGATGTTCGGATGAATACGACAAACACTATTTTCTCAGATTTGACCATGTTTTATTCTAGAAATAATTTTTTACGCAATTTTACATCGTTTTCTGGGAGAAAAAAAATACGTGATATTTGCCTAGACCCCCCCCCCTCCCCCCTAAGTGAGATTTGGAAAGATTTAGCTTGACCCCCTCCCCCCCTAGAACACCTCACGTAATTAATGGACGCCCCCTTAACTTAAAAAGTACATCTGTATCAGTCGCAAAATAATGCATAAATGTAAGTATAAAAATGTTTCTTTTTACTTATTTATGAGTACTTAGTTCACTTAAGTTTGTCTTGCCACTTCTTCTTTCTTAGCGTGTCGACTCATATTTTTGAGGACCAGAACTCGGCCACCGATATGGCACTATCAGTGCCATATCGGTGGACCTAGTGGATAAGTGGACCTTTACAAGGCCACTGATAGAGCCACTCAACACCATATAAAATAAAATTTCCATACAAAACAATCTACAACTACACCACCACTCCAGTTGTTTCGCTAAACTGTGGTCCAAACTGTTCAAATTCAAAGGTAGGGTGCAGTTTTCCCGTACAGTTGGTTAGTACCTCCAACACGTCCGATGCGGTGTCCACCAGACCGTAACGGGCTTTCAGTTGCGTCGACTTTCCAAACGCATCCCAATGTTACAGCTTTGTGTTTATAGAAGGGAATATCTGAGCGAAAACCGTTTGCGCGATGCAGGTCTGCCGAGCGTTAAGTAATGTGTAAAAGTGAAATTGTAGTAATAAAGTAGAAAATGGATGATAAATAGAAATAGTTATACAGTTTGAAAGGGTTCATTGAATCTTTACTAAAATAAAAAAGTTGCTGTCGCTGTCTGTCCGGCCCTATGTATGTTTAAATCATCAAAAATTTGGAACGGATTTTGAAACCATTTTCTTTAATAGATAGAGTGATTCAAAAGGAAAGGTTTTGGAATAATGTTATCCCCGCAATCTTACGGGAGCGAGAACTACGCATTATAAACTGATGGGCGCTGCTAGTTAAGTAAATAATACAAGAGCAATAATTGCCCTATCTTAACGATTTAATAAACGCTATTCAAACCATCGTTTATCCTCGATTTATTCCTCTAAAGATTATGAAATATAATAGATAGATGAAAACGTTCATCCCATGTAAGATTACCTGCCTGACTAAGCAATAGTGAGAACAATCTCTTTGAAGTTATGTGAAGGGTCTCAGGTGCAAAAACTGAACGTATGTATTAGTTATTATTATAAAAATTCCCAAAACGCCTTAAATTTCCATTAAATTAGAGCTTAGTACTTTTGGCCGAATAAAAAAAAACATGTATTATACATACATATTTGGTTATTAATTGTTGGATAAAGAATATTCATACATTTTACCCAAAGACGTTATTAGATTCAAATAAAATAATTTGTAAGTATATATAATGTTTTTAAATATTTAATTCCAAAACATAACCCAATTAAACTTCTTCAAAAATCACAAAATCTTAACTCATTTAGATTTAGATTCGTACTTTATCTAAATAAAAACTGAACAAGGATCACATTTAATAACATCACGCAACAGAAACCTTCACTGTACATTAAATAATTATCAAGAGAAATCGGTCTAGAATTCCATTATCCGAGTATACGTACGTCCCAATATTCCCTTGGGAGACGGCATCCGTTGCAGCCTTAGGGACGGTCCACACCAACTTATTGTAATGAGTACGACAAGGGATTATTTATGCTATACCATGCGCTACGAATACCAAATGAGATACGAATATTCAATAGGAAATCGCAAGATTTCGTGATCTGTTTTTATAGGTAGATCTGGGGGCACGGCAGTGCCCCCCGCCAAGTCGAGCGCGAAGCAAACACTGCCGTACCATCCTTTACAGGAACCCTTTCGCCGCATTTTCAGGCCCCTATTTGACAACCTCTGGATAAGCCCAGAACGCTGAAATTTTCGTCATCCAGTAAGCTATACAATCACATACTTAAAATAAAATTTCAAGTCTGTAGGTCATTTAGTTCCGAAGTTAAGCGAAAGCAAAGTTTCGCATTTTAGACAGACACTCACTCACTCACTCACTCACTCACTCATGATCATCAAAATAGAACTAGTACTTCCCATAAACCTAGAGACCTGAAATTTGGTACAGAGTTAGGGTTTAATGGCCACATAAAGGGAAAACTATAAAAACTAGGATAATCGAACGGGAACGGGAATTATACGGGAACGGGAGTGGGAATTGTAACTCAAGAACGGCTGAACTGATTTGGCTGAAAATTGGTGAGGACGTAGCTTAGAACCAGGAAAAGGACATAGGATACCTTTGATCCCGAAATTCCCACGGGATTGGGATCGGGAATTTTAAAATCAAGAACGGCTGAATTGATTTGGCTGAAAATTGGTGGGGAGGTAGCTTAAAATTATAAGAAGAACATAGAATACTTTTAATCCCGAAATTCCCACGGGAATGGGAACGGGAATTTATAACTCAAGAACGACTGAACTGATTTGGCTGAAAATTGGTGAAGAGGTAGCTTAAAACCAGGAAGAGAACATAGAATACTTTTAATCTCGAAATTCCCACGGGATTGGGAACGGGAATTTATAACTCAAGAACGGCTGAATTGATTTGGCTGAAAATTGGTGGAGAGGTAGCTTAGAACCAGGAGAAGCACATAGAATACTTTTCATCCCGAAATTCCCACGGAAACGCGAACGGGAACTACGCGGTTGAAACCGCGGGGCGTTTAATAATAAAATACTACTCCTAAAAAGAAAAAAAATGAGTCAAATAAGAAAATCTAATAAAATAAATCAATATAAACACGTTTCAACAAAAATGAATGAAATCCCACCAAAAACATTCTGTAAAAAACTAGCCAAGTCTCGATGGAGCTGCTTGTTTATCTCTAAAAAGTAATGAAATCAAGACAAACTCGTGCCAAGTCTAAGGTTCCTTACTGCGATTTCTTTATTATTATAGTTAATGTTGTGTGACTTGGCCGTTGAACATTGTTTAAGACGTTAGTAGTGGGTACAAGTCAATTTTGTTTACACGTAATGTTATTACATTATTAAAATACGCAGCATCAATATCCAGTCAATTGTAGGCTTGATGAAAAGCCTACAATTGACTGGATATTGAATCAACGTTTTTCAAGTGGTAATTTTCTATCGTCAATGGGTAGCGGTTCTGGCGACAGATTGGTGCAATGGTGTCATGGAGCACCTAGTTTTGTACCTTTGTATACATGTGTACCCTTCAACGGCCAGGTCACACAACATTAACTATAATAATAAAGAAATCGCAGTAAGGAACCTTAGACTTGGCACGAGTTTGTCTTGATTTCATTACTTTTTAGAGATAAACAAGCAGCTCCATCGAGACTTGGCTAGTTTTTTACAGAATGTTTTTGGTGGGATATTGTTGAATAAATTATTGTTGCTGAAACATCGTTTGCTGTATAATGAATGGTTGTATTGATGGACATTTAATTTTATTCTGGTTGTTTGATTTTGGATTTGTTTTCGATATAAACGATATTAAGTTTGTTACAGATAAGTTCATAATATACGTACTCAGAAACATTTCGGGTACTTGTAACGTCATCTAAAATTCGATAAAGCCATTCTTGATTAATTTCTAAAACCAAAATTTTCCACACATACCTACGTAGATGCGTAAATAATCACGCTAGCTCATTGAGTGTTAGTGATCTCAAATCAAACTAGAGCCATGTTTCGAAAAAATCCCGACACCTCAGACTCATAATACGAATATATTCAATAACGTTTGCTCTCCACGCATAAAACAAAAAAAAATGTTTCGCCTCTCTCCAATTCCCCCGTGTTTAAGTTTTTATACAAGGGCGAGCTGTTTTGGTATTCAGAACAATATTTATTTAGAATAAAACAGTGTCGACAGGTGTTGATGTTGTATCCTTTATTGAAAAAGGTATCGTGTCCATGAATAAACATCTTTTAGAAATGTGTCCCTTTTTTGTGCAAACTACTTATCAATGTTGGAAATCCTTTAGAGAGCTCTTTTGAATTTATTAAATCTTTCTTTTGTGTTTTTAACTGTAAATTGTCTGTTTATTAGTCTGTGGCAAAACTGATTACGATGATCTTGTCATCTTTATCTTCTTGGGTGCATATTTTGAGTACATGCCTTGACCATCAAAGGACTACTTGACTTTGGATAAAACTTGGTACTTACTTCGATAACAGTTTGTTGCACTCGTTTATTATAGGTACAAGGGGACTTTATCACTAAATTTAAAGCAGATCACAATTTTGCAGGTAAAACTGTGGGGCACAGCTACTTTCATAAATTCGAGATAAGTTGAAAAATGTTTGGTGCATGACAAACATAACAAAAATCTTCCAGTAAGTTTATAATTTACTTGACTGTCAACCAAAAACGCAAGCAAACTAGCAAACGAAAAGTGTTTCTCTACAAAACATAAAGAATAGTACACTGAAAACAAAAATACCACCTCCCCAGTATTGTGAAGTGCTTAATAGCCTCGGAACCCGTGAATGGTCTTTGAAATCCTTTCACAATAGGGTGTCCCGTCGACGCCGACTTGGATGAAAATTATTTTCCCTACAACCTTTTGTACGCGTCAGTACGCTTCAATATAACGTCAGAAAAATGTAGTGAAACACTTAGTATGAATCTGAAAGATCTAAGTAAAGGTCATTGGCCTTTTTCTCACTCATTGATGACATTAGTACCTACGATACTAGCAAATAATAAGGCTGTGGTACTAACATGTAATACAAGTGTGGTAATAACGAATATTGCTCATCACTGTACTAACACCATCAGTAAGAGAGAAACTTTGTCTTGTAGTAATGTTTATCAGCCCGTTAACGTTAAAATTATTTGGATGACTAATAAAATACAAGTACCTTCCTACAAAACAAAGCAAAATATTAATTTGAAACAAATAATAAACACGTTTAACAAATTACCCACAAAAGTCCATTTTTAATGCCAATTAATTAACAAAGTTCGGACGCTTCATTACTATTTACAAATTGAGGTAGCAAACTTTCCCGAAAAGGCTGTTTTACTTTTTCAATTTGTCAAAAGAAGATTTAGTTAAAGAAAGTGAAAGTCGACCGTAATTGGACTAAATTACCGTCTTCAAGGAAAAGGTATGCAGGTGAATAGCACGACTTTTTCTATTATAACTAGTAAATAAAAGCCTCACGTTTTGCTCTGAGCAATTTGATTTTTCTTAACGTGGTATAAGTTACGCAATATAATATAACATAATCAATTTTATCGTTTACATGAAATTTGCGTCTTGGAGGAGTTTGGTTACAACAGTATTTGTATCCAAACTCCTCCGAGACGAATTAAATCAAACCATTTTTATGTTCTTTTTTATATTAATCGGTGCATTAGAAAATATGTCGTACATTTTTGAACATTTATATCAACAGTAAAATTTCCTTCATATTTTATAATTATTATCTGATGATAACAATCTAAAGACCAATACCAATCTAAATATTTTCTACAGTTTTAACAAAGGAAACTCTTGAATACATCAAACAATACTTAGAAACACTAAAGCTGTACATCATTAAAACCCTACCAGGTCAGGGTTTGAATCTTAAATCTACAGTTAATAAAAATAATCTGATAGAGGAAGTAAAACGCAATCAATTCAATCATAATTATATTCTTATAGCCGTAACCGATATGTAAATTAATGCTAATATTAAATCAAAGAATAAAATAAACCGTTACTTCGAAGTTAATGCTTATTCAACTCGAACAAACGAAGTTATGCTAGGGATAACAGTTTATCCAGAAAATGCTTTTCATTAATTGGCGTAGGTTAGTAAACACTCAACATAAATAGAAGAAGGGAAAGCCGCTAAATATCAAGGCCGATAAGATCACATTTACCGCAGAGAAAATCATTGGGGCGATAAAGCGAGCCCTTACTGAAATCGCGAATGCTACCACAACCAGATTATTGGACATCGTCTTATCGTCGACTCAGTGTGCCCCAAATTGAGCAAGCGAAAATTATGGACCAACTTTCCACAGCCAACTGAATAGAAGATTATGAAGATCCCGATTAGATAAATGTGGTAAACATACGGATAAGTTTTAGCCTAATGTTTATCGACAATAAGTTTCATAAAAACTTATGACGTCAGATAACTGAGGTCAATATACTCATAATTCAAGGGAAACCCTGTTCAAACAGACAAGAAATATAGGATCATTTTTGGTCTACATCAGATCATTCCCTTTGTTGAAACGTAATCCAACGTTATTAGATTTTGAAACCAATGTTTGTTAAACGTTTTGAGCTAATAAAAGTAATATTAAGGGAGCGAGACGCCGCCGAACGGGAGGAAATGAAAACGACGAGAGAATGAAATTGGAAAACTTGTTACAGAATTACCCGAGATGAAAAGGAGGAAATAAATAAGGTCTAAGTAAAAGTTAGTGGAACGGGCACGCGCTGACCGTTCGGAGGTAAATATTACGAAAATCCTCAAATATTTACACGCACTCTAATCGTTTCCTTCCTTCACGAACATTAATTAACTGACGAACAAAAAAACACAAATAAATCAAAGTAACAACGTATAATTGACTCACCTTTTACTCCAGTTCCCTATCTCTGCGTACCGTCGGCCGTTTGTGCTTCCGTTTCTCCTCAGTTCATTTCCTCTGGGCGTCTGCACTGAGTTCCCGTTAGGCGTTAATATTCCGCTCGAGGCACTGTTATTGTTACGTTCCTTGTTTCTTGGGAAGGTACCGGTTCCCGAGCGGAAAGTCGCCAACTGTGGCGGCTCAACATCAGGAGTGAACTGCTGCAGCGGCAACGTCACATTACCACTCCAACTCTTGCGATTCACAGCAAAAGTTTTAAATGTACCACTCGATGGTGACACACCGCAGAAACTGCTGCGGTTATGAGTGTTCTTTATAAACGCACCGTTGTTCAGCACTTGAGGTTTGATCGGGACCAGAGGCGACGCCTGGTCAATGGACATTGTACAAGTCAATGTAGACTGTCAACCTACGCTTAGCAATCTCTACATTTTATTTCTGAAAAGAAAAGAAATGAACGTTAGGGGAGCTGAACGGTGCGTACAGCGACAGAGTTGCTTTACCGAAACTATTTTGCACATCAATCGAAATAAATTGAACAGAAGGCATTGTTAACGAGTTGTTTCGAAGTGACATAGCGGAGGCACAATGAAAAGGCCGTTGTACAATGAGTTCAATTTGGGTTAATGGACATACGAATTCCGCGGCATTTGAATCACTAAACGATCGAATACGCTGACGTTGCTATTGAAATGTTCCCAAATCGTATCCAAGGATGTGAACGTTTAAATAATCCTTCAAATTGAAAGGAAATTTGAGATCTTTTAATCGCTTGAAAACGTAAGCATCCTTTTCTTAATAACCGGACGGATTTATGATGTAACCGCGACCGTAATTATGATCATTATTAATAATAGAAAAAAATATCTTTACGACATAACATTATAACAAGTTCTTAGTCTATTACAATCTATTTCAAAGGAATCTTAACTTTACCTATCTAAGTATTAGGTATAAATAAGATTGACCTTACAGTTTGTACATTTATCTGCGAGACAAGAGCATCCTGCCTTTGACTATTGTAATAATTGTTTCCAACTTGAAGACTGGAAACTTCATTAGTTCAGCCTTGACCGACTCGTCAAGAACTCATAAATTCATACGTAAATGCTGTTGTAGGCGAAGAGAAATGCGTGTGATAAGATGATTCACTCAAAAGGTCAATATATCTTTGACAGCTACGAGTATATGTTTTAATAATAAATCTACAACAATAATGGTTATTGAACTTTAAAGTAATTCATTATATGTATAAAGTTATTGTTAATTTAAATAGGTTTGTGTGAGAATTTATTATATTGTAATGTGTAAAGATAGTATTATACATAGAAGTGTGATTTGAAAAACTGGTTTTAAATACGCATACTATATTAATTCTTAGTTCATCACTTATGTATTTATTCATACTTGCTATCATTATTAAAATATATATTCTGTTTAAATATATGTCTTATTTTTTCAATATCTTATTATCACACCTTTGGACTTAATTTTATTTAAATAAAAATGAAGTATACCTAACTAATGACTGTAAATTAAGACCACAAAACTCGGAATACTCTATGGTAGGTAAAGAAGTCTGACAGACGCGTGATATTGTCGCCGCAAAGCAAAGGTGTCCCATAGGACACCATTCACCAGTATTGTTCAATTTTTTGTTATAGTATGTCAATGTGTTGGTCACTGTCAACTGGCGACACGCGTTCCGATATAACCAGAGAGTAGATAACATTTCTATACTTACCATAGAGTATTCCGAGTTCTGTGGTTAAGACGAGTCTTTAATTACTAAAGTAACTTTTTAGTTCCGAACAAGAACAATATCATATCACTACCATATTCACATTCTCTCTTGAAATTTTCGTATAGTTTCTATGAATATAAATCAAGAATATATTTCTTGTCTAGAATAGAAATATGTTTATAATTATAACTTATAGATAAACCATGCATAAACGACGGCAGACTAATACTAGTAATTACTAAACCAATTTTAAGTCAATTTGCATATACATAGCAATTTAAAATTTGATGGTATACCGTCATATGGCCCAGTTTCAACGGACATCGGCCATTTGCCTACGTCATCATTGGTTATATAACAGTTGCGCAAACGCAAGTCGATCGTTAAGCTAGTTACTCAACTGATCTTTGGAGAGATTGCTGGTCAAACTGTCTGTTTGTTCGAGATGGCAATCTGAGTTAACGTGATTTAATTTAGTATGGCTTGACGGTTTTTTCATTGGTAATAAATAATTATTTTAATAATATGACTGAACTTTAATTATTTTAATTATATTGTTGAACTTTCTTTAATCGAGGGGTGTATTATGTAAATTTAATTGCTTAAATATTTTATATTGTAAATTATACGTTAATTCAATACACATTATTCAGACTTCAGATTAATTAAATTAAATTAATCTGAAATCTTCTTTTGTAAATTCGAGAATCAAACTGTGTAAACGGAATGTTTATTGGATTTTTTATAAATTCTAAATAAGAATAAAAATTGGAAAAACGGACATATTTATATTATTTAGATTTTTCTGACAAACATCCATTCTAGACAATGTTATTGCTATTTCCTAGTTGGATCTTATATAAACATTAATGTAACAGTATGTATAACAATCCATAGCTATCAATTCCTCACGTTAAAGTTACAGAATCAATGATCATGATCATTGGAGCAGGAAGTATCTATCATCATTATATCTTTTATAATCTATACATATACAAAGTATAATGAATGTTTGTTTGTATTGAGCAATAAGGTTTTACTATTTTACTAAATGCATTGATAGAAAATAAATATGTACTACCAATAAATTGCGCAAAAAACGGAAATTGGGATATGTATTCTGAGCGTGTTTGTTTTGATTAATCCCCAAAATAGCTTTTTCTATTTCAATATGACTTTCAGAAGCAGATTTCTGTCTTTTTGAGACGTAACGAAGACTACATTTTATACCAAAATATTTACGAAATCAGTAAAAGCCGTGAACTAGGAGAGTAGTAAAAATGGTTAGATACGCGAGCAAAACCACGGATCACAGCTAATTTATAATAATGTTGTTAAAAGCAATTCAAAAACTCGTTCGCGAATCACTAAACTTGTATAACGCTCGATGTTTCGGAGCAGCCATTAATTTAATAACTATTATAAACTACCGTCATTTATTTTTTATTGAAATAGACTTAGTAGCCTTTTTAGTTATAATATTTTAAATGGGAGAAGGTTTTTGGATGTAATTTGATTGCTTCTTAAAATACTTATTATTTTATAATATTTAAAGTTTATAATCTTATGTGATCGTGTTTTTATTATTGTCTGTAGTGTAGAACATATTATCATTACTGAAGCAGAGCTTGCAGTGGAAACTTACTTGTTTCTACTTTCCTTACACGTAAATCTCTATAAAAATATAGATTTTGTAATTAGAATCCTTTAAATAATTGTATGGTCGTCCTATCTACAAAAAAAGATTGCAAAAGACTTTTTTCGAGCTCTATTGTACCACTTACAACTCGTAAAAGTTAACAAGACATATACATCGACTCTACATACAATAAAATAAAGTACATAAAATAAATTAGAATAAAATAAAACATAATGCAGTATAAGGTAATAAAAATAAGAAACTAATTTAAAACAAAAGAGTAAAAGCGTAAAATATCAGTTAAAACAATATCTTGGGATTGCGTAACTCTGGCGTAAGCGCAAGGTAGAGTACACAGATTACTTGAAAGTTAGTACGCCCATGGGACATTCGTAGTTAGTCATGCGTTAAGTTTTGCAATACTGGTTCTTAACGTATACTCTCAAACCTACAGTTGTTTAATTATTCTATATATAAGTTACATGGAGTCCAACTTAGTTCAGTTAAGTTAAAGTATTTTGGTTTATTAATGGATCGATTTTTAGATAGAATTAATACTTATTATACAGTGGAAGAGTTTGTTTGTTTTGTTCGGTTAAGGCGCTCATCTTATAAACAACTGGATTATGGTGAAAAATATTATTGTTTAGTCCATTTATCGAGCAAGCCACTTTACCAAGACCAAATGAAACACGGGTACTAAGACCAAATTGGTAGATATTAAAAAGAAACGTTTAAATCATCACAACTTTCTAGAAAAAGAACAATTAGTTACACTCAACCTTCAAAAATGGTATAAAATTACGAAACACATTGAGTAAACACGATTATTGCACATGTCAGTTGTCAACTGTCATCTGTCAGTAAGGTGCAAATTGACAGGTGATGATTATGCACCTAATTATGGCATGGTAACTGAACTTTTACTTATAAGTTGTTAATCATAATTACAATGGATAAAATTCTTAAAATTTAAGACACTGGAAGCAATTGTTTTATTTTTTGTAGGCGGTTTTTATGTTCTGAATTAGACCTCTGCGTATACTCTGCAGCTTAAGACTTTTGAGGATTCAAAAGTATAACTTATGTTTAAATCAAAAAATGTATTGTCAAGGTCTGAAGACAGTTGACTCATGTATCTTGCTGATATTCCACCAAATCTGGCGCCAAACCGTTGCTCATTAATATAGGAAAAAAAAACTTTAATAAATCAATTGCCAAAAATTAAAAAACGCATGCCTTTATTATGCTCAATTATGAAACCTATCTTACTCTAAGAACTTACTTTTAACTATACAGAGTACTTCACATTTTCATTACATAACGTTAAGAAAATCTAGTTTTTATATCACCTATTCAATAATAAGGAATGTTACACACGGACTATTAAACTAATTAATCGATGTCTAGTAATAAATACTATTTTACAACTGCACTTGTAATTATTTAATTCCCTTTGAATGAGTTAGTATTAATAAGACTTCTAGTGCTAATAAATTAAAGTAATTAATTGAAACGGTTCTTCTCTTTCTAGTCTAGTAATGATATTGAAGCATTTTGAGCGCCTTCAAAAAGAAGATTTTCAATTAATTAGTACTTATGATGTGTATGGTACGAAATTTCACTGTGTGAACCAATTTCAATGATAAAATAAGGGAAAAAGTCTGCACATAAAACATAGCGTGTTTTTAATTCGACCTTGTACATTAATATGTTTATTACCCAGCCTTAGCCATATTCGAGAAAACAACAGACCTACAATCGGATCGAGAATCAAAAGGACCTCAAGTTTAACTATAGACCGAAATGAAGTTAACACAAACCAAAAAATACAGTTTGAAAAGAGAACCTCCTCCCATCTTTCAAACTAGCTAAAAAGAACAAAAAACTAAACTTGACATACGTCAGCTAAAACAAAAGATGTCACAAGTGACAAGAACACTTTACTTAAAGAAGGGTATCGTTGTACCGAGATCATAACTAGGCCGATATGTATTCTACCCACGGATCCTCAGCGGAAGGCAAAAGCCACAAAGTGTCTCCAACTTCCTTCATACGTTCAATATTTCTATTATTGTCAACTTGGTAGCCTAAATGTTGTATTGGTGTAAGTGAACATGTTTTAGGATATTGCGTGTATAACTGGACTATGTGTTTCGTAATTTGTTTTTTTTTTTGTTTTAATCATTCACTACATCATCTCATTATAGTAACTGACCTCTAACTAAGCTCGAAACTTGTACCTATGGTATCAGAAACTACGCACATACTCACACACACACACCCAGACCGAGATAAACATTTGTGGATCACACAAATATTCAACCCGCACGGGAATCGAACCCGCAACTTTACGGATGGCAATCCGGCATGGTGACCACTCTGCCATCGAGGTCGTCGTAATTAACACAATATTTTTTGTTGGTTTGTTCAATTTTCTTGTTCTTGTAATAATTAGACATTAGACAGTATGAATTCTTATTTATATTATACTATGCAATAAAGAGTGAATTATACAACTCTCCCACTCGCTCTATCTGTGCCTACAATCTGCGCTTAGATCTTTTAAACTGCGCAATGGATTTTAATGTGGTTTTCATCAATAGATAGAATTATTCAATAGAAACATTTATTTTAAATTTAATTAATACAATAAATTATAACGCTGGGCGCAATTGTATTATAAACATAAAAGTTTGCAAGGAGTCTAATTATTCCACGGAAATCTTAATTATAATCGAAACTTACTGTAAATGTTCCATAACATTAAGTATATATAATACGGAATTCACGTAAGTAAAATCGTAAGGCTTTGTAATATAAAGTACTAAATACAAAAGAATTGTGCAATAAATAACATAACACACACGAAAATGTATAAAACTATGCCTAATTAAGCATAATTACTAGACTTTTAACAACAATAGAACTCATATCATCAATTTTTACTAGAACAAATGTATGAATGGACACTCGCTTTGTACAACATGCGTTAAAAACATTGAAATGTAAAGCGATACAATACTGCGAGGAATCATATTATAAATTGTTCCAAGTCACGGAACATTTAGAGAAACAAAAAATCTTTGCCAAACAATTGAAGGTCAAAATAGTGGGGTGTTTTTATACTTGTGATATTTTTTTTGTATCTTGGGGTACCACATTGTACTGTGTTATATCGACATAGTTACAATAGAATTTAAACCTTAAAGCTATGTAAAGAAAGGTTGATTATCCTATAAATATGATAATAGATTAGGTCGGCTATATGATATTACACGTATATTTTATCTTATCAAATGAATCATACTCGTGAAGCCAAGAAGCAGTACAAGCAAATGTTGATATTAAAATGTAATATTTGATTATTGTTATTAAATAGAGCAATACAGACAGTTATCAGGACTTTTGAAGGTGATTTAAATGTGTGTAAGGGTGGAAACACAGTGATCTTAAAAAATATGTAGGTACATTAAAATAAATATTATGAGTTCGAAAATTTAAATGTGTACTTCATTGAATATGATATTCCTTCACGTAAAATGGTTAAACGGAATTGAATGATTGGTAAACAACACAACCAAAAATTTATAGGTATTATAATATACTATGCAGCTGTATATTTCACATCTTAAATACACGCGCAAGCATTGCTTTGAAATTACATAAAACGTCTCAAATTATGCCGTTGATAAACAAATATGTATGAGTAATCAGATTACAAAAGCAAATGACTTACAAATTAGAAAAAGACAAACAGAAAATCCTAAGAAATCAGCAGCACTACAGGGATTAAACCGCAAAACATAGCTCATAAAACAAATATTGCAAAACATTTAGTATCAGAAGATAGGCTTCTTGCGGTAACCGCTCTGTGTAGTTTTACCCTTAAAGGTGATTGAGATGTGACTCAGGTTGAGCAAACAGGCGTTGTTTGATCATGTTTGCTGGCTCAAACGATGCGGGTTTTGTCAGCAATGGTTACTGGTTACCTTACAATACTGCTGTGAATACTGATGGCAAGTTAAATCTTGTTACGTACATGTGTTGTGGTTGATTTGCATATGCCGTTGTCAGGAAGACATTTATCAAGCCACTACTGTGCTACAACTATTATTAGTTGTTATGTTTACCAGAATTAAAATTGTGGATTGAATTGTTAGAGTTTAATTTATATGAGAAACACGTGGTTTCTAAAGTGTTAGGTGTCTTTATGCCCGAGCATCGAAGCGTGACGTGTTTTTTGCGTTTCCAAAGAAGTCAGAGATTGGAATCATGTTCTAGTTTTGGGGATATTTTGTTATTCTTGTTTGTGTTTACTACGTGTGGCATAGATGTCAAGAATTGTAGAACTCTAAAGGAAAAGTCAAAACCTGAACTGAATAAACAATTTTATCTTTTTAATCTAATAACAAAACTATTAAAAAGCAAAATAAAAACACCAATATCTAAAATTAATACAAATAAGCGTTCTTTCAAAATCTGTGTTCATAAACAATATTTATTACAGTATTAATAACAAAATCCATTTGATGAAAATGTAATCAATGAAGTGCAAAGTGTTTGAAGATTATTTAAAACATCTCGACTAAATGGAGCGGCCATTAATCAATGCCAAAAAAATTGACGCGGAAGGAGTTTTAAAAAGGAGGATTGAGCAAAAAATCTTTTATCATCCATTCAAGGGTGATACGCCCCATTCAAGTGTTCAACGAGCCAATTTTGCTACAAAAAATAGTCTTGTTTATTTAGGAGCACGAAATATTTAGAAAGGCATAAATGTGACATTTGCTAAACTAACACAATAAGAACTTGAACACTAGACGGATCAAAGAGGATAAAACAATAAAAATGTAACGCAGCGTGAAACCGATTGATTCCTTCATAGGGGTCGACCGATCAGCCCTTGGAGGCACTTTGTAACAGACATTAAAGTAAAAACGTTGAGAACCCTCATACAAGTAGGTCACTAAGAAGGGAACATGACGAATCACCGCCATCACTCTACCGCTCCTATAAGAGGGATTTAGGAACAGATAAGATTTTTTTAACAGCTTTCTTTTTTGGAGTTTTGCTAACAATTTTTCTTGAAAAACTTTTTATTATGACGCCAAAAAACAAACCGCAAGAGATATTTCATTAATATGAAATATGAAACGTAATTGGTTCAATATATTCTGTCCACATTCCAAGAATTTGGGCACATTGCCTGTTAGTTGAGTTCAGAAGGACCGCTACTCGTAATATAAGGAGATCGGAACAATAGCCTCACTGTGTATTCCGGAGCGCCCATAAGCGTTCACATTAGCGAATGTACCGCCTTATACAATGAGGTAATTAAAAAGCTATGAAGACGAAAGCCGACGGAACTGCAAGAAACGTAATTAGAAGGGCCATTAATGGTTACCGTAGTTGTTTTTATGTACAAAAAACGGTTGGCACGAGCCTAATATAAGTAAATGGTTAACAATACAATAACAATTAACCTTACCTTCATGTATATAAAGACTATTTTCCTTGCTGACCGTTTAAGATACTGAGTCTTGAAATCAAAACTATAATAAACTAAGCTAACGATCATCAGAAACGTATAGAAACTTAGCTATAAAAACTTTGAACAAATAAAGGTCTATGATTCTTCGCGTGTAACTAATTCTGTGCACGCAAACAGTATCGATGTTTAAAAGATAAACCCACATATCAGCTTTGTAATTAAAAGAAATCAATGGTTTATTAGCACAGAATAACTTAGCAAAAAATTGCACAAAATATGTCTAAACGAGTATCTATATCTAAAAGAATTTGTTGAATTGGTTGTATAAATACAGTCTGAATCACTCAAATCTATTAGATATTTTGCTCTGACCATAGTAGCTCGTAACCTAATATTCGTAACTGGTATTGCTATCACATTGTGATCTCAAATCGACAAAGCATAGTTGCAGCCGTTGGAGAGTCACGGCATTTCGTAACCGCGGTCCGGCATTCCATCGGTTCAGTGCAACGCCCTGGGATAGTTCAGTGTTGTAGCCATACACAAAAACTACAGGTTCTACCTCTATAAGGTATCCGGCCATATGTGGGCAGATCAAGAGAAGTGGGTATAGGTAATGAGGTGAAGGCAGCAATGAAGGTAAAGGCTACATACGATTTGGTGCTAAATAGTGCTTAGTATTAGCAAGATTGATTACTGAATACTGACTACCTACACGCAGATCTGTTTGCTTTTAGTCATATTTTTAAGAGAAGATCTCCTATAAGGTATTAAAGATAATTTATTTTAATAGGCCCACTCAACACCAAATACAAATACTTAATCCAAAACATTACTTTGAAATGCAAACTAAAGTCATAAACACGATTATACTAAAATACATTGACATCAACCATTTCCCGAATGTCTTCCATGTCATCCAGTTATAGATTTAACTGCTATTTGGATGCAGCAGGAAGATTGCGAAACCAGATGAACACGTGCGAAAAGGAGGCCGGTTGTGCAATCGCCAAGTTATCAAAGATTGTTGCCCTCAGTTGCATTAGTAAGTCGAATGTCTACCGCGTCTCGGTTAGCGGTACATTCGCTGGACTCACTGGTATTTGGGTTCGCATTGTTTTCTATAATTATTAAGTCCATTGCTATAACGATAGCAATCTTTTTAAATTCCTCGATGCGCATACTAGTTCGGTTATAAAAACTGTATTCCACCAACGTTTTATTACTCTAATTAATTTTGTATCAAATAATATATATCTTCCTACTTTAAATATGCAGCGTAAGTAATTAAATAGATTTACTATCTCAATCTCGAGACAGCTACTAGACTTCACAAGTTAAACGATCAGAAGCAACATTTTTCTCTCAACCATAAAGATTATCTCACATTTTATTTATAGGCATGAATTTATCGGTTTCATAGTAATTTTAATGCATTGGAAATGCCTGACGCAGTGGTTTATCGTTCGACTGATTCGTTACGAAATGTTATCGTATGATATATCAAGTAGTTTTGATATTTATTACAGTAAATGTGTCATTGGATAAATAAACACGTTCAATTATATACTCAATTGCATGAGCATTGAGGTTTTCCAATTTAATAAAGTCAATTGATTGATTGCCAATTTATAGAGTCAGTTTAAAGTAGTTATAAGAAAACGTGCACAGAACGTGAACCTAACAAAATTCATTGGATTAAAATGATCATATAAGTTCAACAAAGTAATAATACGACAAATGATTAAAATTATTTATTGCTTAATCCGACATGCATTGAAAAATATCGTTGCAAATCTATAATATAAAAGGGGAAGGCCAATGTCAACGACCTACACCCTATAGACACAACAATAGAACCAACCAAAAAAAAAGGGACTTGCACCATTATGGGTCCAAATTACCGCTTCAATGGCCAACCAAATATTGCTGATCCAAAATATAATAGACGTGGCACGCGTTCCAATCGCAACGATAATTCAAAACCAGTTTTCAACAACTTAAAGTATAATAAAATCGTTTATGTATCACAAGAATTTTTAAGTAACTTAGTCGAGTTATGAACTTGTTATGGCATTCTCGAGCTTTATAGCTGAAGTATCAAATCAAATTTGTAGCATATTAAGTGTGCCTCCGCTACTCAGGGTTTGGTTAACCGAAACTCAGGGAGCAGCGATCAATTTCAAGGGTCCCCGTCCCCTCGTCTTATTCAAATCCCTTCTTTGTCTTTCGCATTTCATATAGTAGGTGATTCACAACACGATATAGGCAGTCATCTTGACTTGTTTCAACTTGTTCAATTATATTATTTTAGTTCTTTCTCTAAATTTTATGGATCACGTTTAAACAAAACATTTGTTTACAAAAATCTAAGTTGTTGTTTTGTTTTTAATAAAAATAAACCGGCACATAATAACAATTTGTAACATCTAGCTATTACCGTCTTGATCGTAGCATTGAATAAAGGTAATTAGGTAGATAATCATTTCGTTGAATCAAGGTTAATAGTACTTGGAGGTAATTTAAGAATCAATTTTCGGTCGACCACATTTTTGTGTTGTATCTACAGTTGTTTTAACATTAGGTGTAACGTGGGTAACATTATTACGGTTACCCAAAAAGTGTGCGTGTCCCAAATAATGCAATTAACGTTTATTGCATACAACGTGGATTTTTAGATAAGACTTATCAGTACCGATAAAGCAACTCTGCCGATAGTAAGACGAACAATAAACACACTAAAAACTACATAAATAAACAAAAAAATATACGTACAAGAAACTAGTAATACAACAGTTGATATCAAAACAACACTATGAAACAAAACACAAGATGCAAAACCAAAAATTCGGAAGCACAGAACTTAAGATTGCGATGATTAATTTACCAATGAACTGGTTAACAATTTTTCATAAACACTTGAAAGCACAAATTGGACGACGATATCAAATTTTCGCGGTGAAATTTGATATGTGTACAATGTTGAACGATTGTGAGACACACGGGGTTCGCTCGCCGCGGCGACCGGGCAACAACTGACTGGCGTTCACAGTATTTGCTTTCTCCCTCCCACATCAGTACGCATGTCCGGAACACTCGGAGTCTTCATTTCCTCATAATTCACAGTCTTAAAACTATCACAAACACTTGATATAATAACGAAAACATATAAAATTTCATATAGATAAAGATAAAATGGCGATTGGAAACTTACTAAGTTAGAACAAGGTCGATTTAGATTGCCGTAATGTAGGCAGTCAGCCTACGGCATGGCTAACAGTTGTGCACCTGGCTGTCTCAGATAAGAAGATTTAAATTGCGTAGGAATCATAAAAGTCTGTCTTTATTTGATACGGGAATTGATTTTATTCCCCAATTCGTTTTTTGTGGTTTTCGACTGCGAAAAAGTACGTTTGGTTAAAAACCTTCATTAAAGATTAGCTTATTTAAATAATGTTTTTAAGGACTAATGATTAAAGAAGTCAAGACTCTTTTATAGGGTAATATATGAAATTAATTTTGACAACCAATACAAGTCCAAGTCAATACCGATAAAAATCATGATCCTTCTTTTTTTTCGCCGTAATCGACTTATTCGCCGAAAGATGCAGCTATTTATCTAGATTCACCGTATTTCTTAACAAACAAGAACATGTTCAAAGACATCACATCACTCATGACAGTGTACCACTTTCACTGTTTTGACAGATAGGGGTCGGATGAAAGTGAACATTGTCACCTCACAACAACAAAATAACAATGAACAATACTCGCTTGTATCACAAACTATCACACACTTTCCATTGATTCTACAATTGATACATTGATTGTAACAATATTATGATTTGTGATACACTAGGTTTTGGCGCTGAGAATATTAGGGTTAGTTTCATTCATTGTCTTCTCAATGATAAGATCTACTAGGTAATGGTAGATGATTTGGCTGTTAGTTTTGTATTCAAACTTTATTGGTTCTAAATTATTAATGTTCCTAAGCTTACGAAGGAAAAAAAGGTCTGCATACGTAATTGTATCGGAAAACTTGTGTCTTTGGATATTTTGTGCAGACCATTGATCGTTGAGGTCCAAAAAATATAGCAGATATTCCAATACAAACTTATAGAAACCTGCATTGACATGCCATTAGAAATACATGGTAAATATCCCGTTTATAACTCCACAAATTAATATAGAACTCTCCAAATCAAGTCACTTTACACAGAGATAGATGGCACATGAATTTAATTATAAAAATATAAAATTATTTTCCTCATTGCAAAAAATATGCAAATCAAAGTGTGTGAACGGTTGAAACAGCGTATTGAAAGTACTGCCACGAGCTCGACGGCATTGAACTCGAGTTATTATGTTAATTGTTCTTAAACTTAACCAACCTTTTTATACCAAGTCTTGCCAAGTTTGTTTACGAACGTAAAACCAGTTGGCATGTTGTTTGTACGGATTGTATACAGAAAATAACATTTTTATTTGTGGTTTCGATAGAGGATTTTGGTTTTATAACACAATAAATGTTAGTAGCACAATATCTCAGAGGAAAGTCTTCTAGAAACTAGTACTTTTCTGGACTCAAATTAATTTTAAATTTACCATTACACTAAACATTCAAATCACCTGAGCAGAGATTTGAAGATTGATGATAATCTTTTAGGATTGATTTAACCCAGAACCATCCTGAACTGTAGCACCAATAAAAATAATAAAAGACTAAACACCGATTAAAGTCGAAATTACTTAGCTAACGAAAAAATATAATGCTAAGTTTTTAATAGCAACAATAATAACAACATAAATGACGTTGTAGATGACTTGTCCCATAAAGTACTAGCGTGTCAAATATTGTACTGCAAAAGCTCACGCTATATCGTCTAGACAAGATAATTACAGGCCCATTTCGAAGTTATCTAGGTAACACAACAATTAACCTGGATTTTGAATTATGAAGCGATAACTAAGAAATGGAGGTAATCTTTTTAAAGCCCGGTATGAAACTATTAAAAGTTACTTGAAATCATTTTAATTGCAGAAAAATAAAGTCTATTCGTTTTTATCCCATTTTGATCCACCGTATTCTCGTATACCGTATCAAAGAAGCTCTTATGAAGACATGAAAAACAAGACAAGAAAAAAAAAAAACAAAAAACTGTAACAGCTGATTATTCGTTCCACATATTTCATCTTTTTTTTATTCAAATCTCAAAGTAAACAAGATAATAATAGTGTCTTCGCATTATATAACAACAAGAGTACGTGAGTAACTATTTTCTTCTTCATACACTGCTGAAATAAACAAATATATTGAATTTTCTGTAGTCGACAAACTAACCTCAAAATGGCTGCTTCAACATAGACAAAACAGCATTAAGCGCTGTAAGAGAACGAACGAAAAATTGCACGTAAACGCTTTCATCGCTTTACACGTTACGTTCCAAGCATTGCCTATACGCATGTAACATTTTAAGCATCAAAATCGTTTTCAAATAACTTGGATAAAAAATATTTATTGGAAGATTGCTTGATTTTTTTTATGCATGCTATTAATTTGCAATAAAATATGTCGTCAAAAAATATTAAATGCGCAAAATGCACGCATGTTATCATGACTCGTCAACACCTAAGATGCTACACCTGCAAACGAATTTATGACCTTGACTGCGCCAACGTCTCTGAAAAGCGCTATTTTCTAATGGAATCAGATAAAAAACAGTCTTGGAAATGTTCAGCATGTTTTGAAAAGTCATCGACAAAAGTCATTGCCTCTAGTTCTAAAGTACCTTTTAACACCAAAACCCGCAATACTTCCAAGCGCCTCAGCGTGGGAAATGACTCAAAAGATGAAACTGAGAAGCAAAACATTGATAGCTCGGACGACGAAGGTAATATGCACAACTCTACACTGAAACAAAACTGCTCCACTATCATACCTCCGGAATCTCCAATTAATTCAATTGATGCAAACCTACTAACAATAATTACCACAGAAATACAAAAAGCAGTGAACATATCAGTCAAGGCTGCCCTGGATTCGTGTCTTAATAAAGAATTTGAAAGTATTAGAAAGGATCTGGCTTCTCTGAAGGAGATAAAAACAAGCTTGGATTATCTGAGTGCCGATTATGATCAAATAAAAGCTGATTTAACTAGTTCTGACGCTAAAATAAAAATACTCGAGGCTAAAAACTCTTCATTAACTACTGAAATAAACGATCTTACACTTCGCGTTCAATTATTAGAGCAACATTCTCGAGAAAATAATATTGAATTAAACGGAGTACCTGAATCAAAAACTGAAAATTTAATACAGACACTAAAAAAGCTTAGCGACGTGGTGGCATATCCTATCGACGAAAAAGATATTAACACCTGTGTACGCGTTAGGAAACTAGACGAATCCCAAAACAGGCCAAGATCAATCATCGTGAAACTACATAACACTACAACACGGGATGGAATACTTGCTGCAGTATCAAAATACAATAGACGTAACGTCAACAACAAACTTAATTCGAGTAATCTAGGATATGCTAACCAAAGCCCAGTTTTTGTATCGGAACATCTATCACCATATTTCAAGTCACTGCATGCACAGACGCGCAAAGTTGCACGAGAAAAAGGAGTAAAATATGTGTGGATTCGCAACGGACGTATTTTCACTCGCAAGGATGATGAATCGCCGGCAAAGCAAATAAAAAACCCGGACTCCTTAAAAAATCTTTAGATTACATACACACTCATATCCTAAGTCCGTAATTTCTCTTAAATTTAATTATGATTTATTATCAAAACTTTAGAGGTATGAAAACAAAACTCCAAGATATACATATAAGTTCTCTAATGTATAACTATGATATTATAGTTGGCTCAGAAACATGGCTTGATGATACTGTACATGATAACGAAATACTAGACAACCGTTACAATATTTATAGAAGAGACCGTCACACTACACTCAACTCTAAAAAAAAGGGTGGAGGTGTTCTTATTGCTGTATCAAAAAATCTTGATTCCAAGCGAGTTTCTCACTATGAAAGTGACTACGAAGATATATGGGTGTCAGTGAAACTTAATATTAATGGTGTTACCAAAAACATATTAATATGTTGTGTCTATATAGCTCCTCCTGTTAATATACAAAGTTTAAATATAATCCTAGATAATATAAGCTTAGCAATGCAATCGTCATCTACCGACACCATTATTCTAGGTGATTTCAATGTAGGTTCTATTGAATGGGAAAAAGACGCTAATGATTCTTATCTAACACCAAAATGTTTTAATAACAACAATAATGTAGGCTACTCTGTTATAGATTTTATGTCACTAAACAATCTTTTGCAATATAATTATATAAAAAATTATAATCACCGTATACTCGACTTAGTTTTTAGTAACTTCCATGGAATCAGCGTTTACGAAAACATGAACTGTTTAAGCAAATTAGATCCACATCATCCAGCAATTGAATTAGACATGAACTTTTCGAAAGTTAGTTACTTAAAAAGTAAAACCTTCGCGACACACAACTTCAAAAAAGCTGATTATTCCATCGTAAACAATGAGCTGAGTCGGGTAAACTGGGATTATACACTACTATCAGGTGAGAGTGTCGATGTCATAGTCTCTAAATTCTATAATATACTTAGTAAAATAATTGACAAAACAATACCTAAAACTAAAACCCGTCACTTCAAACATCCTCACTGGTTCAATCTTCCACTAATTAAACTTATAAATGAAAAAGAAACTGTCCGTAAAAGGTATAAAATATATAATAACCCAAGAGATGAAATAGAACTAAAACAATCAAACATACGTATAGATAATTTACTAAAGATTTGTTATAACAACTACTTAAATGGTATCGAAAATAATATTAGGAGTAATCCAAAACATATCTGGTCATATATTAAAGCCAAAAGAGGCGGTTCATCCAATATTCCAGCTGAAATGACATTAAACGATAATGTTGCCAAAACGGGTAAAGAAATTTGTAACCTATTTGTAACTCAATTTTCCTCGGTATACAGCTCACCGAATAATCGTCATGACTCTGGTTATGTAATGAGATCTAATAACCAATTTTCATTAAACAATATTCAATTCAGTGAACGTGACATATTCAAAGTTATCAAATCATTAGACGAAAGCAAAGGTGCTGGTCCAGACGGTATCCCTCCCATATTTATTAAACGTACTAGTAAATATCTAACATTGCCATTAAAAATTATATTTGAACTCTCACTTAAGACAGGGTCATTTCCGTCCGCATGGAAAAATGCACACATCGTCCCTATACATAAAAAAGGAGACAAAAGTAATGTGAGTAATTATCGCCCAATATCAATCCTAAATCAATTTTCTAAAATATTCGAATGTATTGTCCATCCCAAACTGTCCTACTTCTCCAAAAATATTATTTCAGATACACAGCACGGTTTTTGTAAAGGTAAATCAACAGTTACCAATCTAACAGAATACGTAAATGATCTCTCTATTACTTTAGACTCTAGAATACAAGTAGACTCCGTATATACCGACTTCAGTAATGCTTTTGATAAGGTTAATCATGACATATTAATTAATAAACTAAAATTCTACGGTGTGAATGGATCATTATTACGTTGGATAGATTCTTATCTTAAAAATAGATTGTTGCGGGTTGTAGTTAATGGACATAGATCGTCACCATTCATCCAATATTCTGGAGTACCACAGGGTTCACACCTAGGCCCTATATTATTTCTTCTCTTTATCAACGATATAAATGATGTTATAATTAATAGCTCTTGCTTACTCTTTGCTGATGACCTTAAACTTTATAAAGCCATAAAATCGTATAACGATACAATTCTGCTACAAAATGACCTAAACTCAATTCAAACTTGGTGTGAATTGAATGAAATGACTATTAACGTTAAAAAATGTAAACATATAAAATTCACAAGAAATAGAACTGTCATACAATCTAATTACTTAATTAACAATGAACCAGTCGATGAAGTAGAAACCATTCGAGATCTCGGAATATTTTTTGATAAAAAACTTACCTTTGTCCATCACATATCCCAGATTACAAAATGTACATGGAAATTTTCTGGTTTTATCAAACGTAACTGCAAATCGTTTAAAAATATATCGACTTTAACCCTTTTGTACAAAACATTGATAAGAAGCAATCTCGAGTACGCGTCATGTATATGGAATCCACAATATAAAACTCACATTCATCGTATAGAACGTATACAACGCAATTTTACTCGTTTTTTAGCTTTCAAAGACCGATCCTGTCCATATCGCGCTAAATACACACAGCGTATGACACATTTTAATTTGTGCTCTCTTGAAGTTCGACGTAAAATAATGGATCTATCAACTCTCAAAAAACTTATTGATGGAGCGCTAATCTCAACCAAATCATTAGATAGGATAAACTTCACAGTACCAAAATGTATTCCTCGACACCGTATACGAAATAAATTCTCTCTACCCTACTTTCGAACAAATCTAAACAAAATATGTCCAATAACGCGGATTATGAAGACGTATAACGAAATAGACCCTGACTATGATATCGACATATCTCATGATAACCTCAAGTCTTATAAAAATAAACTTTTGAATTGCTTTAATAATAACAATAATGTAACAGTTTAATTATCCACATAATGAAAAAAAAATTGCTCTCTTTTTTAGTTTCTCTAGTTTTTAATTGTTTTTTTTTTTTAAATGTACCTAAGTGTTCACTTAGTTATCTTACTTATAATTAGCTGTAAGTTTTAATATTCAATGTTGATTGCGCCTGTAAAGGTGTTGCACACCGTCCAAGACCTGATTTGTTATTTTATATTTTTAAGATTGTTTTGTGTAAACGCTGTTGGTGTAACATAAATAAATAAATAAATAAATAAATAAAAAGACATAATTAGTATATCTTGATTTCCATGTGGAGGAATGGTGATGGTTTTTAACTGAGAAGTCTTGACATGTCCTACTGTATGTCCCCTGACCGAACGGGGCTGAGGGTGTCTTCAGCAATCCTCCATGACGTTCAGTGTAGAGCTTCGCGTTTTATAATTTAGAGCCTATGTGCATAAAATTAACACAGATCCTTAACAATGGTAATAAAGCACTAAAAATATTAAGTACTAAGAAATGAAGTCATTTTGGCCATTCAACTCCTAAAAGTAACGAACGTTTCCATTGACAATGAGAAACCCTTTACTGTTTGTTATTAAAATAAACTGTTACATCTTATTCTAATTCATAAAGCCTTGTTTATAAACACCTCAATAATAAAAATATACAATGTTTATATTACGGCTGCGGCGTAATGTGATACCAAAAGACATATCGATAAAACCAATAGATATAAACAAGAAATGCGGTTGTATTCCGCGACACGACTGATATCAACGTAGACTAAGTGAAAAAGTTAGACTTCACGTCAATTGTATGTGTCTTCCTTTTTAGAATGATACGTCAAGAATTGCTTTTTGTCGGGGGACCGTGAGGCCTTTTTGTCGAACTAACATCATCAACAGTTTTACGAGTAGTAAAAACCCTCAAAAGTCTAAACAAAATTTCGAAATAATGCACAAAAGAACCGAATCATAAATTCCTATTTGCAGAAAATTGAGCACTTATGAGTAGATATACCAATACAAGATAAGTTATCCAATTTTTTACAGGATAAACATCAAGGCTATTACTACAATTATGCAGTAAATTAGATGAATATTAGATACAAGTAATGACTGTTGTTCAATGATTCTGATAAGCATTATAATTTCAAAACAAAAAGGAAGTTTACGAACAAGAACTTCTCAGTCTATTGAAATACTTAGGGGTAATAACTTATTAAACTTTGAAGACGTTTTACCACACAATTTTCCTTCTATCCCATTTCACATCATCCAAGTTTAAGACAAATGTTTGTGCAAACTCATTTATTTAAGTTTGTGAAGAACAAACATTGTCGCACTCCGCAAATATATCAAACGTTTTCAGTTTAGGTTGTTGTTCTGCTGTTGCAGTTTAATTTGTATGGGGAATTGTACGAGGATATTATTTCTTATGATGGGAGTCAAATAAACTGAGAACTACGCTGATCTGATGATGATAAGTAACAACCTCACGGACGCCTGCATCTCCGAACTTTGCCTGACTTGTAAGAATACATATTAGATAGAAGAATACAATAACAAGATAGATGAAAAGAGGACGAGCTATTTCGTCTTCGGTCTACGGACTCATCATTTTGTAGGTTACGCTTGAGGAAAGGAGATAGTGTTTCTTGATATTTGTTTTGAAAATAAACTTTACTATTTTGTAACTATATTTCATGTATTGATACAATGTAATGGATTATCCTGGCTTCACACGGGCCCAATTTTTCTGTTGTCCTGACAACAAAAATCCCAACAAAAGTTACGATATTAATCGTTCACTATAATCCAAAAACGATTTAAAACATTTAACAACTTCGATGTCAGTACTCAAAAACGTCGATCAAATATTTATGATAACTCCACGGGAATATAGAGTACTCTTCATACAGGACCGGCTCTTGTGTTTGCATTGGCTCGGCAAACATCAGGGTAAAGAGCGGAAACATTATTACAACTCTGCATACCTACCACGATACAATAAACGGCAACAAACCCACGAAAACCTTCCATATTTCGACATATAATGCCTCTTTGACTCCCGCTCCAAAGCTACGCTGTTCTACATAACCAGCAATGTATTTAGTTGTGTTGTGGGATTTAATATGATCGAAATTTCAAATAATTAGTGCACGATATAAACCTTTTTGGCTTATACTAATGGGTTTGGTGGTAAGCTCATTGAATGCTCTGTAAGTTAATGTATTAGGTTGGGGAAACATTGTTCAGTGGAAGCAAATTTAGCTGCACAAGTAATAATGAAGAGTATTAAAGTTATTTGTAAGAAGTAAATGTCCGAAAAATGCTCTAGAACCACCAAAACAGTTCTTAAATTAAAAACTATTTCGTCAACCAGATATATACCTATTCTTCTAAAAGTTAAAGATAATACTTGGGCCCACTTACTTTAACTTGTACCTAGGTATTATGTAGGTATGCTCTCAAAGAGAAAAAAATAGAGTAATTTAAATAGCTACAGAATTGATTAATTGTATAGTTCTAGAGTCGATTGAACGGAAAATTTCTTTATGTGGTTAAATATAAGATCAGATTAAAATATATCCGCGCAAAGATAAGTACTTAAACAGGTATAAGTCAGTTACTGTACCACCCACAATACAGGTTTACTTACTGTGGGGGTGTGAGAATGGAACGTTTCTTTAGTTCTTCATGGACTTAACCTAGCTTGATTCTATAAAACACGTAGTATCTTAAAAACATTACTTTTATTTAATTTGATTGTTTGTTGCTTTTTAGCGGGTGTTCTTATTATATGCATGTTGCTATCATTAATGAAAGATCGAATCGTTTTGTAATATGGTGATCTTGTAAGGCAATGATGACGATTGACTTTGGAGGAAATATATTTCTCTTGATAATAATAGTAAATAAGTGATAACGGCATACTGAGTGTTGGAGATCTCAAATCGTAAATAAGTTCCATGCATCACCCACAATCAGTAATCGAAAAATAAATTTTGTGATTGGCAAGTCGTTTCAAATGCATGGAAACTGTCCAAGCGTTTTTAAATAAAATTCCGATAAACAGTAAAAATAGAGAACAATCTAAAATAAACGCATTTGTTTACAAATATCATCCATAACCCTTCGCAATAAAGCCTCCTTTAAAATGTAACTGACTGCTAAAACAGTATACATTGCAAATAAGAATTGTTGGACAAAGTTATGGGCAAATAAAATTATATTTTATATCAAAATACTCGCAATAAAAATGCCTATGCAAACAAAACTCAAGCGCCTTGAAGCACATAAGCGCTGATCGTTCGTCCGCTGTTATATCCCAAAGGAATTATCATAACCGCCCCTATTATATCATAAAGCGATAAATATGTTGTAAAACCATAAACGACTAAGGCAGACCATAACATAAATAACGTTGAATTGGCCCACTTCGCAAACTGGAGTTGACGCCAAATAATAAATGTAGAAAAACTTGGTTTACTACCGATATAAGTTTTGAAGTACTATTCGTATATCCTTTGTAAATTGCACATTAAATGGATTTTAACTCCAAAAAAATTATAACCTAAATTAATGAAAATAAAAAAATGCACTGTAAATTATACATTAAACTTTAGATATAGAATTAACAAGAAAACGTGTAAAATAAGCATTTCATAAACGAATTTATCTTTAAACTAGTGGCGCCCCGCGGTTTCACCCGCGTAGTGCCCGTTCTCGTAGGAATATGGGGATAAAATTATGCTAAAAACCTTCCCACTGAATCACTCTATCTTTTAAAACAAACCGCATCAAAATCCGTTGCATAGTTTTAAAGATCTAAGCCTACATAGGGACATAGAGATATAGGGACAGAGAAAGCGACTTTGTTTTATACTATGTAGTGAAGAAGCTAGATCGCGCAAATGAAAAATATTACTTTTCCAAGTACTCTATTCAAGTTTTCACTGCTTCGTAGTACAAAATTAGATTTTACTTTTACTTTTTACTATTATATTACTATTACTATAGTATTTCTTAGGTACCCAGCATATTATTACAGCAATAACTTTCTAAGACCATTATTACAAATGTTTGCTTAATCTAATATTAATATCAGTTTAATAATCATTCGAGCCGACTAATCTCAATAAACGTACCTAATATTAATTATGAGGTAATTAATTAATAGAGACATGGGTGGTTATCTAATAACCCCATCTGATATAGTGGGATATACGTCACATGAGATATGAAATTCATATTATGAATTAGTATTTGAACATAAATACATACATCATAAACATAGTAGCTTATGATGATTATTTATGTTGTATGACTAGTAATTTCTCTATCTATCATTCTTTTCTATTTTTTCTTACTAAGAAACGAGATGACGACCTTGATGGCAGAGTGGTCACCATGCCGGACTGCCATCCTAAGGTTGCGGGTTCGATTCCCGTGCGGGATGAATATTTTTGTGAACCATAAATGTTAGTCTCGGTCTGGGTGTGTGTGTGTGAATGAGTGTGTGCTTAGTTTCTGATACCCTAGATACAAGTGACGAACTTAGAGGTCAGTTACTATAATGAGATGATGGAGTGAATGATTATGTTCTGTTATTATTACATAAGATATAAGAACCAATTTGTGTTCATTATATTATAATTATTGATATTCTCTTAGATGCCTTTAACAATTTCAATGAAGTTGCTACTAAGTAGGTATACTGAAAAACAGCGATGGCTGACTCGTATGTGGTTCAGCCAGCACCAAGCTGAGTCACTTGCTTTTTTTTATCTGTATAGTTGTACGTTTTATTTGTAAAAAATATTTTATTTATGTAGGGGTGTATGAGGGTGACAAATCGACTTAGTCAGGGCTCTTTTCTAGGAAAACTCATTTCCTTTATTTTTGCTGAACCACGTCATTTAGTCTCAGTACTAATATTATAATGCTGAAACGTTTGTTTAATTGAACGTGCTAACCTTGAAAGTAACTAAAAGTAATATTTATTACTTACAAGCTCGTTACATAATATACACTAGCACTAAGAAGGTAAATCTAATCCATCCATTTCACCCATAAAAATAAATTGCATATATTTTAAAAATGAATTGTATTTATTTTTAATTGTAATATGCTTATTTTCTTTAATTAAACTGCTTAGGGAAGTATTTTTGTGAATTAATGAGCGCTATGTTGAAGGGCTTTTTAAGAAAGGGGTGTGCAATGTGAGACTCTGATTTGGGCACTTTCTGGGGTCCGATAACCGAAGGGTGGAATAATAAAAAGTATTAATTAAATACTTAATAAGGATTACTTTGATTTCTCTTTTTAATTTTTATTTTGAGTTGTTTTTTTTTCGAAGTTACACTTTCTCTGAATGAAAAATAAGTCTCAAAAAAAGGTCTAAAGGTTATAAGCATTAAAATATCGATCATCAAGATTCTAATAAAAGACAAAAGGACTTATCTGATCTCTCCTTCTTTCTACCTTTTTACCATGTCTAATTAGGATCGGTTTCTAGTTTAACCAAATTCGACGGAATCCAGTGTTTTACGTGGAGTGACTGTTCTCTCACTGATGATATTTATGTAAGACAGTAAGATACCTTATACTTAAAAAGTTAAACAGACTTAAATAAATAACAATAAAAAAAACGCAATTTACATAAAAATCTCAACAACCAAATCACATTTAGAGACGAGACATAAAAATAGTTTGAAACCCAAACAGAAAATTTTAATTAAAATACAAAATGAAATTGAGCAGTAGTTTTTCATAATGGCATTATCTGGTGAAGTTTTCCAAAGAAGAGAGCGACAATTAGCGATGCGACGAGCGAACAGACCGATTGTAGCACTAGGAGCAGTATAAATTATATTAACAACCAGACAATACTGACGTAGAACTTAGAGCTCTGGAAGTGAACATGAATTTACATTAATCTTTTTAGGGCCTATTTTTTGTCGCGTGGATAACTGCCTGAACACAGATTGGCCGAGATTTTCCATGTGGCCAGAGTGTTGTTTGTTATATGTGCGGAGTGCCGAGTATTCTATCATTTCAAACATATTTTTTTCTTTTGATGTAGCACGCATGCCAGGAACGTGCTATAAAACCGTGCACGCGGATCGGGATCTGGGTTCGGATGAAAATACGCACGGAAAAAGGCCGTTATAAATCGAAGCAAACAAAATAGGTAAATCTCGGTCTATGTAAATTATGTTAATTTCAATTATCGTCTACATGAATACGTAGCTTCCTTTTCTATGTGAATTTTCGTCTAATGTCTAAATCTTGTCGGAAAAATCAACCACCTTGATACTTCCAGCAAACTTACATCAATGTAAACCATACAAACCGCTCCCAAGTATATTCACTTAATCCAATGGAAACTTCGAAACGGCTCTTTTGTTATTCTCAGCCGATTTCATTAGCAAAACATCTAACACATTTACAATGTGAACGTGCTTTGTCAAACGATGTGAAATACGTTTAATTAGTAAATCAACGCCTTCTAGCTGGGATTAGCATTGTTAGTAATAAATAGGTATTCAGGTGTTCTTTGTACGTTTAAGTGCATCATAATGATCTTTTAGTAGGGGTAGCGAATGTGTGTTGTGGTGCGGTATAGGAAGGAATAATGGGGTCTTAATTAATGTGGTAAAGGTTTTCTTAGGATATAAGTAATTGGTAGAAAACTCTGAGCCTAAAATGGACTCACACATTCCGTGCTTTTTTGCTTTTATGTGTTGTAGACCCTTTATCTTAGGTAAATATCTAGAAAAATACCTACTTAATTAATTAAGTACTTACTGACATTACTATCAAAAGTTAGACTTCATTACAAAATTACCTGTAAAAGAAAATAAAAAATAAATATAAATAACAAGTATTTATTATTTAAACTAATTATAAATATTTCATACATAAAATTAACCAAAAAATATAAGATTTTTTCCTACGAAGTGAGCGCCTTATATTTTATTCAGAGCATGCTACAGCAAGACAAGCTCTCTTAATAACCGTAGGCGGTCTTTGTACAAAGGAGAGTACGCTTCTTACCGCTATTGTGTTTGGCTTAGCGTTCAATGAAAAAGTCTAATAATATTGCGCTGCATAAATTGTATTGTCCTTTTTTGTACAAAAAACCTTAACTGGAGGAAAGATCTAATTGATCTCTCCTCCAGTTTAGGGTTTTTGTTCGACTTTTGGAGGTTCGAATTTCCCATAATGACTGTCGATGATGTTAATACTAAAGCTGTGTTAATTTGCAGAACTTGCTGTAGCTACTAGGGTATCTTGGTAACTAATTTGGTCCAAGCAGCGGCTGCGCTACTGTTCATCTCATCAGTCCTGGGTTAACTAATACATACTTAGTAGGTATTAATTAAGAATATACTTCCAATTAATCAATGCTTCTAAAACACCAGCTAACACAAGACATATGAAAAGCTTCTATACCTATAAATTTAAATAAAACTGGAAAATATAAACTCACTTAAATACTTCAAATTCTTCACACTTTTCGTTAACTTTACGACAATTAGAACAAAACTCGGAGGCATCTTAACAATCAAAACTTTCCAGACGATTGTTAATCCAGGTGACTCCGAGAATTTTATTATAAAGCCTCCGTAGGCTCGGGGTAAAAATTAAGAATAGTCATTAAAGTCTTGAGAGGTGTTTAATTAACGCGCCTCTTAGGAAGAAGACATTGGAAAAATTACGGAAATATTAAAAAGTTTTCTACAAGCTGCTTTTTATGAAGCTAAACTTAGCCGGTGTAGGATCAAGGTAATGCGACAGAAGATTGATAAATACTTATAAACAATATATAAGATGGTAGAACGGCCTGCCAAGCTTCAAGTGTGCTTCAAGTGACAAATAATAATTTGAGATTACCAAAATACATGAGACGAAACGGGATTACGCCTAGCTTTTATTATAATTCTTATGTAACTAGTGAGACAGGGGTTTGTAATTAGCAAAAATATCATACAGACCTTTTTTATTATTTCGATTCATATCAAGCTAACAAAAACTACTTTCAGATATTCTCTCTACAATAAACATACTTTTATTTTATATATTTACAGACAACCCCCTCCTCCATATCACTTATACGTCACTCTATATCAAGCTAACGCGAAGCGATCATCATTTGTTTGACATAGAAATAGGGGCAATCTTCGAGATACCTAATTGAAACAAATATTTGCAGAGCAACGTATAAGGACTCAAGGGATCTCTTCGAATGAATCCTCATTTCTATTTACATCGGTAGAATGGATTTTGAATTCCTTTTATTTGAGCCATTTAGAGTATTTTATATTAATTTTAAGAATGTAGTAGTCTTTATCTTTATAAAACACTAGTAGTTCCCATTCCCATGGGAATACAGAGATAAACTATAGCCTATGTCACTCGCTGACAATATAACTTCCCATTAGTGAAATAATTTTTGAAATCGGTTCAGTAGATCCCGAGATTACCCCTTACAATTTAACAAACACACAAACTTTACTTATTTTTAATATTAGTATAGATATTGAAATTTGATGCAATTAGGTTTGGTGCATATAAATTTTTACGGAACGTTTTCTCTTCTTTTTCTGCCTTGCCCAGGATTTTTGAAAATGCCTTAAACTAATTATTTTTATTAGTCCATCTTCTTTTTATTCATGAAAATCTAAAGACTAATACTAATTGCTTTTGCATTTTTAATCTTAGTAGAGACTTTAAATAATATAAGTCCGCAAAAGTTAAGATTTATTTACATGAAAAAATATAGTCAAAACAACTTTTTAACATTTATTTAAGTAAACAAAACACGAGTCCTTTTCATAAACATCTCCCAAAGTTAATTATGAAGTTCTAAAAGCGTTTTCAACTTCAATCATTGGAGATGTCTTCAAACTCTATTAAGTACAACGCGACCTAGTTTAGTTTTTACGTAAATTGGTAGAGAATAGACGCTAAAAAATATTTAGAAACTTGTTACTGAGTTTTTAAAGAATTTTTATGTTCAAAGGTAGTGTTTTAATCGTCATACATTTAAGGAAGGGGAATCTAAAATGATATTGCTTATCACGAAAAACACTGAATTTTTTTTTAAGTTTTCTCCGTTCTCTATGTCTTGTAGCGAGCTTAACTTTCTGCCAAGAAATTCTAAATCATGCATAAAGTAAAAACTATTGTATTTCACTTTCCTACGAATATCATCAGGGATACTTTTTTACAAAATAAATTAAGTAGGTACATAAAATGGTAATTATTTAATAACAATTTAAAGAGCTAAGGTACCCTAAATTGTAAAGTGTTCTAAACGTACCCAAACCCTTATGTACAAAGCTTTACCTCCAGATACAAATACTTATAAATATATAAATAGCCATACAAATATATAGTAATAAATAGATACATTCGTCCACAAGTCACGCAATATAACCAAGTGATATAACTGTTGCAATCTGTATCCCAGAAACAGTTCCAATGTTATTTGATCTCGTTTATTTCGTGTACTTATCATTCTGTATCTGTCTTTTAAACGTGATATAAGTAAGATCGATTTTCGTTTTATTTACATTTAGTTTTGCAATTTCTTGGGTAAATGTAGATTTATTTTTAAGATAAATATAAACCTAGACTAGCATTAATAAAGACTCAAAACTAAATGAATATTTTTTTTTACAAGTTGTCTTGGTATCAAATATCGATCGATAAAAAGTATCATTATGTGTAATCCAGGCAATAGACTATCTTGTACAGAATTTCATCCAATTCCGTTTGAGCTTAAAGGAGCAAGCATGCATACAAACATTCGTCTTTATAATTATACTTAGGTGTAATTAAATTAGGTAATATAAAAATGTTACATAAATCGCTATATATCAGACAAAACTTAAATTAATTAATCTTATAAGTATATAAAATTCTCGTGTCACAATGTTCGTTCCCGTACTCCTCCGAAACGGCATGAAATTTTGTGAGCATATTCTGGGGACATATTGAGGTCTGAGAATCGGCCAACATCAATTTTTCATCCCGAAATTCCCATGGGAACGGGAACGGGAACTACGCGTGTGAAACCGCGGGGCACAGCTATTTACCTTATAAGTATCGCAAAAAGCTTTAACTCAATACTAATTAACACTACAAACTGTCTTATACACTTTGATTTGAATGAAAATCACGTTCGAAGGATTGGTAAGGCGTCTCAGATAACTGAGAAAGATAAATGAAATTAACTGGCCGAGGTTCGATTTAACCCGTGCAATTAAACAGTTACCTAACTTCCAAGATAAGAATAGGTTTCAAGTTGGAAAGCATAAGAAAACTTGCAGTAGAAAGTCTTTGAAAGGTATCCGTATTGTGAGATATTCGATTCCTCTCCTTTTGCGTAAATTGGAACGTTATAAAAAATATAAAAATATCGATATTTGGCACATCATTATTGTTCGATCATCGACAGTCGTTATGGGAAGTTAGAGCCCTCAAATTCTGACATCTAATCGCAGTCGTTCCTCGTAAAATATTTACTAACATTTCGCCTACTTTCGCCAAATCTGTGTAGCTAAAAACCAACTGTTAGACATGGTTTAAAGGTTTGGAACAACAAAAGAAGAAAACAAACTGCTACTTTAACTAAAAGATACTAAGAACATAACCCTCATTTTATCGCAGTCCAGTAAATATCATTGTAATATTTTTATACTGTATTCACACCTCTTTTTTATGATTTTATAGCGGCTAAGCTGCTCTAAGACCGCAATAACAAGCGTTCAAGATTTCCGACCAGTCGCCTTGAAGCTACGGTAGCTTAATTGGAAAGAGCAGTGCTAAAATTCAGCATAGTTCCGGGTTCAAGTTCTGGTTGTGGCAAAAATTTGAATGCATTTTTCAAAATCATTGTACTCGTAATATGATTTTATATCACCTTTCATAATAAAGCAACTACAAAGTTCTACACAATCCATAATAACGTTTCTCTAAAATAACATAAACATATTATATTCAGAGTGCATTTGAAAACGTGCCATCCAAGTCAACTAGTTCGGCGACAATGCAATTATTTAGACAATTAACTGGTGAACGTCAGAGCAGGTGCGACGAGACGTCCCTTTACGTCTAAACGAACCACTCCAAACCTAAACTAAACAATTTAGTGCTCTCAAATGTCCCTTGGTACAGTATTTTAGATGATGTTACAATTTATGAAATATTTAGTTGTTATTTTCCTTACAAAGAGTTCAAACTAAAATATTTCATATATCGTTATTTTGATTAAAATTTGGGGATACAAAGCTTTTTTAGGAATTGAACTTTATTAGTGGCAAATTAAATTCAATGTGCACCGTACTACGTTTGATAGAGGATAGTAGGATACTGCCAAATACACATAGATATGACATAGATACAGGGCCCTGATTCTCTAAAATATTAAACTGTGATAATGCTACTCAAATGTATTTTAATATCAACATTATGGCCGTTTTTTTTGACATTTGTTGTCATTTTGGTATTTTTATTGAAAACTACTCCGCTGACACAATGGCTCTATAAAACTTAGATGGTTGTCATGGAAACAGTATTTTGACGATTTTTATTTGAATTTTGATATGCAACAAAGACCACTGAGACACCATAGCCATATGAATAAATTTTAGCAGAA